>JANDEH010000069.1:0-732634 GCA_024610705.1 Tetragnatha versicolor
CCCTAAGCATAAGTTAAAAATAAAGTTTACCGAATTATTATTTATCATTGTTTCTACATCATCACCCCTGTACAGAGTAGGGATGTCAAAAAATAACCGGTTATTTTTGTTTCGGTTTTCGGTTTTAACCGGTTCGGTTTTTTTTTCAAATTCAACAACCGGAAAAAACCGGATAAAAGCCGGTT
This sequence comes from Tetragnatha versicolor, assembly GCA_024610705.1. NCBI lineage: Eukaryota > Metazoa > Arthropoda > Arachnida > Araneae > Tetragnathidae > Tetragnatha > Tetragnatha versicolor. Next base: position 186 of record JANDEH010000069.1, read on the forward strand.
TTTTTAATTAGATTTTTCAGGGTTTTTTTCCAAATTAACCCCTTTAAAAGACACTATTTGAACAGAAGAAATGAATATTTTGTGCTCTTTCTGAGATGTTTATGTATAAATAACAATTTACAAACAAAATAGGTTAAAAAATAACCGATAACCCCGGTTTTTTTCACAACCAGAAAAAAACAGTTTTTATATAAATTTCTCAGGTTATTTTTCGAATTAACCCATAACAAACACTATTTGAACAGAAAAATGAATATTTTGTGCTCTTTCTGAGATGTTAATGTATAAATAACAATTTACAAACAAAATAGATTAAAAAATAACCGATAACCCCGGTTTTTTTCACAACCAGAAAAAAACAGTTTTTATATAAATTTCTCAGGTTATTTTTCGAATTAACCCATAACAAACACTATTTGAACAGAAGAAATGAATATTTTGTGCTCTTTCTGAGATGTTTATGTATAAATAACAATTTACAAACAAAATAGGTTAAAAAATAACCGATAACCCCGGTTTTTTTCACAACCAGAAAAAAACAGTTTTTATATAAATTTCTCAGGTTATTTTTCGAATTAACCCATAACAAACACTATTTGAACAGAAAAATGAATATTTTGTGCTCTTTCTGAGATGTTAATGTATAAATAACAATTTACAAACAAAATAGATTAAAAAATAACCGATAACCCCGGTTTTTTTCACAACCAGAAAAAAACAGTTTTTATATAAATTTCTCAGGTTATTTTTCGAATTAACCCATAACAAACACTATTTGAACAGAAAAATGAATATTTTGTGCTCTTTCTGAGATGTTAATGTATAAATAACAATTTACAAACAAAATAGATTAAAAAATAACCGATAACCCCGGTTTTTTTCACAACCAGAAAAAAACAGTTTTTATATAAATTTCTCAGGTTATTTTTCGAATTAACCCATAACAAACACTATTTGAACAGAAAAATGAATATTTTGTGCTCTTTCTGAGATGTTAATGTATAAATAACAATTTACAAACAAAATAGATTAAAAAATAACCGATAACCCCGGTTTTTTTCACAACCAGAAAAAAACAGTTTTTATATAAATTTCTCAGGTTATTTTTCGAATTAACCCATAACAAACACTATTTGAACAGAAAAATGAATATTTTGTGCTCTTTCTGAGATGTTAATGTATAAATAACAATTTACAAACAAAATAGATTAAAAAATAACCGATAACCCCGGTTTTTTTCACAACCAGAAAAAAACAGTTTTTATATAAATTTCTCAGGTTATTTTTCGAATTAACCCATAACAAACACTATTTGAACAGAAAAATGAATATTTTGTGCTCTTTCTGAGATGTTAATGTATAAATAACAATTTACAAACAAAATAGATTAAAAAATAACCGATAACCCCGGTTTTTTTCACAACCAGAAAAAAACAGTTTTTATATAAATTTCTCAGGTTATTTTTCGAATTAACCCATAACAAACACTATTTGAACAGAAGAAATGAATATTTTGTGCTCTTTCTGAGATGTTTATGTATAAATAACAATTTACAAACAAAATAGGTTAAAAAATAACCGATAACCCCGGTTTTTTTCACAACCAGAAAAAAACAGTTTTTATATAAATTTCTCAGGTTATTTTTCGAATTAACCCATAACAAACACTATTTGAACAGAAAAATGAATATTTTGTGCTCTTTCTGAGATGTTAATGTATAAATAACAATTTACAAACAAAATAGATTAAAAAATAACCGATAACCCCGGTTTTTTTCACAACCAGAAAAAAACAGTTTTTATATAAATTTCTCAGGTTATTTTTCGAATTAACCCATAACAAACACTATTTGAACAGAAAAATGAATATTTTGTGCTCTTTCTGAGATGTTAATGTATAAATAACAATTTACAAACAAAATAGATTAAAAAATAACCGATAACCCCGGTTTTTTTCACAACCAGAAAAAAACAGTTTTTATATAAATTTCTCAGGTTATTTTTCGAATTAACCCATAACAAACACTATTTGAACAGAAAAATGAATATTTTGTGCTCTTTCTGAGATGTTAATGTATAAATAACAATTTACAAACAAAATAGATTAAAAAATAACCGATAACCCCGGTTTTTTTCACAACCAGAAAAAAACAGTTTTTATATAAATTTCTCAGGTTATTTTTCGAATTAACCCATAACAAACACTATTTGAACAGAAAAATGAATATTTTGTGCTCTTTCTGAGATGTTAATGTATAAATAACAATTTACAAACAAAATAGATTAAAAAATAACCGATAACCCCGGTTTTTTTCACAACCAGAAAAAAACAGTTTTTATATAAATTTCTCAGGTTATTTTTCGAATTAACCCATAACAAACACTATTTGAACAGAAGAAATGAATATTTTGTGCTCTTTCTGAGATGTTTATGTATAAATAACAATTTACAAACAAAATAGGTTAAAAAATAACCGATAACCCCGGTTTTTTTCACAACCAGAAAAAAACAGTTTTTATATAAATTTCTCAGGTTATTTTTCGAATTAACCCATAACAAACACTATTTGAACAGAAAAATGAATATTTTGTGCTCTTTCTGAGATGTTAATGTATAAATAACAATTTACAAACAAAATAGATTAAAAAATAACCGATAACCCCGGTTTTTTTCACAACCAGAAAAAAACAGTTTTTATATAAATTTCTCAGGTTATTTTTCGAATTAACCCATAACAAACACTATTTGAACAGAAAAATGAATATTTTGTGCTCTTTCTGAGATGTTAATGTATAAATAACAATTTACAAACAAAATAGATTAAAAAATAACCGATAACCCCGGTTTTTTTCACAACCAGAAAAAAACAGTTTTTATATAAATTTCTCAGGTTATTTTTCGAATTAACCCATAACAAACACTATTTGAACAGAAAAATGAATATTTTGTGCTCTTTCTGAGATGTTAATGTATAAATAACAATTTACAAACAAAATAGATTAAAAAATAACCGATAACCCCGGTTTTTTTCACAACCAGAAAAAAACAGTTTTTATATAAATTTCTCAGGTTATTTTTCGAATTAACCCATAACAAACACTATTTGAACAGAAAAATGAATATTTTGTGCTCTTTCTGAGATGTTAATGTATAAATAACAATTTACAAACAAAATAGATTAAAAAATAACCGATAACCCCGGTTTTTTTCACAACCAGAAAAAAACAGTTTTTATATAAATTTCTCAGGTTATTTTTCGAATTAACCCATAACAAACACTATTTGAACAGAAAAATGAATATTTTGTGCTCTTTCTGAGATGTTAATGTATAAATAACAATTTACAAACAAAATAGATTAAAAAATAACCGATAACCCCGGTTTTTTTCACAACCAGAAAAAAACAGTTTTTATATAAATTTCTCAGGTTATTTTTCGAATTAACCCATAACAAACACTATTTGAACAGAAAAATGAATATTCTGTGCTCTTTCTGAGATACCAATGAATCAATAACAATATATAAACAAAATAGGTTTAAAAATAACTGATAACACCGTTTTTTTCAAAACCGGAGAAAAAAATGGTTTTATAACTAAATTTTTTTCAGGGTTTTTTTTTTGAATTAACTCATTAAAAGTCATTATTTGAACAAAAAATGAATGAAAATGTTGTGCTTTCTAAGATGCTAATGTATCAATAAAAAATAAACAAAATAGGTTTAAAAATAACCGATACAGGATTTTTTCACAACCGGAGAAAAAAACGGTTTTTTGATTATACGGTCCAACGGTAGTGTATCGGTCCGGTTTTCTTTAAAATTCAACAACCGGCTAAAAAAAACCGGCTGAAAGTCAAGCTAAAAAACTTAAATTTTAATACCTTAAAAAGATGAGGGTGTACTGGTCCGGTTTTTTTTAATTCGACAACCAGTGTAAAAAGCCGACTAAAATTCTGATTCAAAATCTAAAATTTAAATTGCTTGAGTTGATGAGAGTGTATCGGTCTGTTTTTTTTTCAAATGTAACAACCGGTGAAAAAAACGGCTATTATTCTGCCTCAGCTAAAAAAGCTAACATTTTAATTACTTGAAACTAAGATTGTATCGGCCTGGTTTTTTTACATTCAACAAACGCCGAAAAAAAAACGGCTGAAATTCAAACTCAAAAACAATTTAACTTATAAAACTGTATTAAAATGTTCTCCCGGTTAATCAAGAATTCAAAGTTTTCCCCATTACAGGTTTTAAAAGAAATTTAAAGTGTGAAACCGAATAATAACCGATGGTTTATGACCAAATCTTTGAAAATCGATGTTTTTTTTCTATTGTATAATTATTAGTAACCATCCACAAACAACAGATCGGTTTTTATTAGACGAAACCGTTTTTGTAATGCATTTCAAGTTTAGGAAAAACCGGCTTCTCGGTTTTTTAAATAACCGGTTATTTTGGTCGGTTTAAACCGATCGGTTTAACCGAGAGGAAAAATAAACCGGTTAACCGAAAACCGGTTATTTTGAAAATTTTGACATCCCTAATTTCAACCAACCAATCGGAATAGACTTAGCTAAAATTGGTCGTTAAACTAAAACCGAAACGAAGAACATGAATTTTGAAATACGATCAATGCGTTAAACCCATGTAAATATAGTATCTTTATCACATTTTGCGTACCGAAAATCTTCCTAGCAACCCAACAGTCTCTGTGTTTACCCACTTTCTCCTTCCGCGTAGCAACGTTAAGGAAACGTTGCTGTCGAGTATAATATACTTTCATTTTACTAGCTCCGATGACAACCTTCATCCGCATACAACGCTTTTAAAAAACGTTATACTACATGCACACACGAGAAAGTTAAACTAGGTGAACTTAAGCGAGAAGTTCAGATATGTTAACATAAACTTTCTTATTTTTATGCGTTCACACTGCAGCTTCTTTTAAACTGGCTTAAATAGTTTTATCGATGGTGAAAGAGTCCTCCTGCTAGCTGCCATGTTTACCCACAGCTTAAATGATGACTGACAACCATAGATATATAATAACTAATATTATTATTATTAGATCATAAAGTAATAGTTATCAGTAGATAATTATTTTAGGATCTAATAATAATATAATTAATGATTAGATGAATGAGTGTGATGATGATTGAACAGAGTGTAGACTGGCTTGACTTGAATCCAAGACTGATGACGTCACTGCAATTGGGTCACAGTAGGGCCGTCTCAGTCTCGAAGGTTTCGCTCTGACACGACAAAAAAATTCACTTAATATTATTCTAATTATATAATTCAAATTACAGAGCACTTAAACAAGTACCACTTTAATGCCCGAGTTTTTCGACTGCGTGTATGTCACACTATAAAATGAACTAGGATTTATTATTTATATATTCAAATTTACAAAAAAGTGGTGAACAAAAAATATTAATATCAAGGTGCATCTCCGCCAGGTTACCAAAAGAGAGTATTTTAACATTAAGACTTACGGGGGACAATACAGATATTTAATTTTTATCGATTAAAGAAATGTAATAATGAGGAAGTTGCATGATTTTTTTAAATTTTTTTAATCGATTCCTCTTGCAAAAATAAGCAATTACCCAAAATTTGAGGCCGATCGAGAAATTTTTTGATTGCCAAAAAAATTAACAAAAATCCCCTTTTTAAAAGCGCGCGAAAACGCCAAGAGTTTGGATGTGACGTCATCTTATACTAAACATTGTTGTAAAGCAATGGAGTTGATGGTATGATTGTTGACGTCATCTTATACTTTAAAAACAATAAACGTTTTCAATCACGTGTTTTTTTTCTCGACTTTTAAATTAAAGTATTTAATTACCCGTACATTTTTTTGAAAAACTGACTAGATATTTCATTTTACCATACAAAAAACCATACGGAACACAGGCACGGCATACAGGCACGGATTATAGGGGGTGCGAAGGGAGCGATCGCCCCCACCTTAGGTGTAGCATGATTTGTGTGTGTGGTTACGACAACCAGAGCAATGAAGAAAGTCCAGTTTAACAAGTAATGACACTACTTTAAAAATATGTTAAAAACCTGTTATTTAGGGTCAAACTTTCAAAAATTTTCTAGGGGAGGACCCCCAGACCCCTCTTCGGTACTTTTAACTATTATTTACAATAATATTTTACATTAAGTTCGACAAAATGCAAAAATCTACCATAAAATGTATATCCGAAATTCGTATTAGGTGTACAAAACAAGTTGAAAAACTGGGGTTTTCCCATAAATTTCCAAAAATTGTCTGGGGAGGACCCCCAGAGCCTTCTCAATGGATTTAGGACTCAAATTTTTACTTGTATTATACCAATTAAATTCATTGAAAAGGGGACTAGGAAGTGGGGAGGTTAATTATATGTGAAAACAAATCTTCGAAATTTTGGGGAACCTAGACTGCCCTCCCCCTTAAATATTGCTGTAATCCGTGCCAGAGTAAACTCTCATTATTCATAAAATAAACAGAAACAGGGTTTTCTTTTTATCGAAACAGGGTTCGAATAAGCCGTGCAAAGAAATTAGTAAGAAGCAGTCGGAACCTGAAAGAGCTTAAGAAAGTGTCCAAGTCGCCATTTATAACCACAGATCCCACAAGATCACAATCATATGCTATCAGCAGGATAGAGATCTTTATAAGTATTGTTAGACCTCTAAAAATAATCTACTTATTGTTATTTTCATACTCATAATATTATTAATAATTAGATCACTTAAATTTTCGATCATTATATGAGCTGTAGGTAAACATGGCGGCTGGAGGACTCTTTTTAAATCTGTATATAACATCGGAATCTTTCTGATCGGAATCAAAAGAGTGATCACAAAGCGTGAGTTCCCATAAAAAGAACTGCTACTGAAGGTTTGAAATTCAAGATCAGTAAAACAAAAAAGTGGTTTAAATCCCATCAAAATCTGTATATAGCTAATTACCGAATTATAGAAAACCCTTTTGGTGTATTATCCCGTCGACCGTTCCGCGAGTGTCAAATTCAGCGCGGCACAGTCATAAAAAAGTCAATGGGTTCTTTACCGTTTTCGGATTCAGCGGTACGAGATAATACGTAAGAACCTTTTCTATCCCGAACGGATACATACCAATCACAAGGAAATAAAATCTCATTTTGATCTTCACTGTATCGCTAATCAACAACAATTATTACATCCTGGATAAAATTTCTTGGATCATTATAGGATTCATTTAAACTGAATCAATTAAACTCGGGATTAGTTTTAACTCTTATAAGTATACAAGCCAACACAAAATTCTAAAGTTATTGAATCAATCTCATAATAAAAATTTGTGTAATGAAAACCTGATCATATAGATACCATGATGAAAAAGGGTCTATTTAAATATTTATTAAAACTCAAGTAGTGTCAAAGAGAGAAGAGTACTCACAGTAGTTGACGATCTTCACCGGAAATCGAGGGTGATGCACCTCATTGATGAGTTTTAGAAGAATCTTCAACCACCATCATGGACTGTTGTAATAATCACTGCACCAACTTCATCTAAAGATCAAATGAGAGGCATCATCTCTGGTTCACTGCCAATGCTTACTTCACACTATTCACTTCCGACTACAATTCCACAGTTATTCTCAACAGACGTTTCTGAATCAAGGCTGAACTTAATCATAACCGTAAGGTTATAAAGCTTATTCATTAAAGCCCACTGCATACAAGCCTACTTAGACTGCATAAACAGTACCTACCCAAAAGAGCCGACGTTACGGAATGTTTCCCGTTCTTACCGCTTGAGAGCGCTTTTGCGTTACCCAAAATTGGTTGGTTGGTTGGTTTGCTTCGGCTCTTCAATATTCGTAGCACAGGGTGATTCGCAGTCCTTTTTCATTTAATAATGATTTAAAAGCCTTAAATTGGATTAGACTGTTTAATATTTCTTTGTTGATAGCAAAAACAAAAGTAAAAATTGTAAATTCCCTGACAGTATCTAAAATTTCCCTATTATAAACATTGATGTCGTCTGTTCTGTCGTTTAATATCTCGTCAGTGATTGTGGTCGCAGAAATGATCATTAAATGTGAAGTTATATGTTTAACCCTTCATGCCCCAAATTATTTTCCTCATCCAAAATATGTCAAGTTTACGTAACTGCAACCATAAGTAAACTAAATTTGGCCTTACATGACGAAAATTGGAAGAATTCGGAACATTGGGAAGTGGGACTTACAAATCCCGTAGGGAGATAAGGGGTTAAATTGAATTAATTAAGAGTTAAATTAATTGTGAGTTCCAGAGGAGCTCACTATCCATCGTCACTTTAAAGAAGATGCTAGATAGTGACGTCACGGGCAGATCAAGTATAAAAGCCGGTGAGATATCTGAGCTGGGCAGAACATTGGATGAGTCCCTGGAGAGCGTGACTTCAGAGAGACTTTGCAATGCTTTCCCTGCGCATGCTCAAAAGAAAAAGAAACACGTAACTGTTGGAATAACCGGGAAAATATATAAGAATTTTCCCCTCTCTAGAGATTTGAAAGTGGGCGGGGTATAATTAAAGCAGTTTTTATATTATTATGTTCCAAAAAATGCAGCTTTTGGCAATACTATTGACAGTTTTTGGATTTCCTACCAATCGAACGAAAATAAACCCTTTTAAAACGTGCTCTATCGGCGCAACTGTGCGTCTGAGAGAAAAGTTGCAATTGACTTTTTTTAATTAATTTCAGGACTTTGATAACACTGGGAACTCCAAGAAAATCGTAGAGTTTGGGGGTCCTCCTCCAGAAAAGTTTTTGGAAATATTCCATTCAAAATAGCGTTTTAGCTCATTTAGCTCATTTTTACAAGCCTTTTTGGATTGCACTCTATAAGCACTGCTCATTATTTATGTGGCAGAATTTTAAAAGAAAAAATGGTATAGTTATAAAAAACACTAAAATTTCAAGGGGGTGGGGGTTCCTACTTCAGAAAAATTTTGGAAATTTGACCCTAACACCCCAAAAAAATCATTGAAAAATTCAATTTGTAGAAGAACTACTATTGGTAAAAATTCAATTATGGTCTCAAAAATTGTGGTTTAATATGATCTTTAAAACTATCTCAAAAGTCTTCAGTTTAAAATTTATTTTATTATAAAAAAAAGTTAAAAAAACCACAAAAAGTTAGGAAAAATCTGCCAAAATCTCATTTTGTATTTCTAAATCCTTTCTTTTGATTTTATAATCTGAAGGATCAAAGTTGTAAACTATTAAGTCCAAAGTTTCACGTAAAAACCGGCAATATTAAACGCTTGAGATCCTGTTAAAGGTATCTATTGGGTGCGCAAACAGGTTTCCTATAGCCGTTTCCAAAACAGCAGTTTGCGGACGCAAAAAACGGACCTAAACCATGCTTTAAGAGGCTCTCAAGCATTTAATATTGATGATTTTTACGTGACACTTTGGACTTAAGGGTTTTCAACTATGATATTTCAGAATATTAAATAAAAGGAAATAATTTCGAAATACAAAATAAATTTTTGGCATAGTTTTCACTTTTTTTGTGGTTTTTAAACTCTTTTGTAATAAAAAAACTTTAAACTGAAAACTTTTAAGGTAGTTTTAAAGATCATATTAAACCACAATTTTTGAGACCAGGGGCCGTTCAGATATTACGTAAGCACTTTTTTGGTAATTTTTAACCCCCCCTCCCCCTTCATCAGCAAAGATAAGCAAACCTCAAATTCCCCCCACTATAATTACTTAAGACTCTGCCGGACCCCCCCCCCGAAATTTTGATATCCCTATAAGAGAGAACTGTTTTTTTCCTTGAAAATTAGGTGGTACAAAGAGCTGTCCTGTTTGGGTGTAACCCTAGGGGTTTAGAAATGAGTCGAAACACTACTTTTCGGTTAGGGTGGTCCATCTCCAGAAAAAGGTGATTACGTCAGATTTCCTAATTCAATTTTTTGTTACATTTATTTTGGTTGAATTTTGAAATTATTTATGCAAGAAACAAGAGATTTTCGAAAATGCACCATCTTACGTAAGCATCACACATATCCCCCTCCCCCCTTGTCAGCAAAAATAAGCAAAGAGCAAACCCCCCTCCCCCCTTAGGTGCTTACATAATATTTGAACGGTCCCCATAATTAAGTTTTTAGCAATAGTAGTTCTTCTACAAATTGAATTCTTTTAGGGTGTCTCTCCATTTTTAACTCCCAGGGATTTGGTCTGGGAATCACAAATCCTATATGTGATTCTGACTCGTTTAGGTGTCTTCTATTCCCCCTAGAAGCGTGACCCATCATTTATGGAACACCCTGTATATTTTTTTATAGACTTCCCTCTCCAGACTAAATGCACAGGAGAGGTTAGCTTGACACTTATTTAAATGAATTAATGTTATAACGCTAGATTTAAATATTTATAGTAATTATATACAAACAAATAGTGGTCATTACATTTTAATTTTGAGTATGGGTAGCCTAAAGTAACAGGAACATATTCTGGCCAGTAACAGGTAACAAATAGCAACTAACGGAAGGCAATGAATTTACACTGAAACCTGTTTTTTTTATTTTTGCGATGTTTATTACTTGTGCGGTGCATGAAAATTTCAATTTCGGTGGGGACGTGTCCTCCTTAATAAATGGGAACATTGTTTAAAAAACTATGTTTTTAACTTTTCAGGGCGACCAAATATTCCCAAAATGGGTGTTTCTCTGACTTTGAATCATAAAGGATAGTGCCAATATACCAATGACAGCTACTAATTTAAGAGGCTTATACACAAGAAGGAGACGGACACCTCATTTTTAGAACACGATTTCATTTAGAGTAGGTTGAAGCAAGTGAGATTGGGAAAACATTATCACAACAAAAAATTATGTTTCTAGCTAAAAAAGAAATAATAATTTAATGAGACCTCTAAAAAAATCCAGCTACAGCACTGGTTAAAGCATAAAAAATTTAATTTGAAACTGTAATCTTGTAACACTTAAAATGAGTTTAAACCTGTATTTTAAAGGTAAAATTTCTAAAATTTTTCTGGGGAAGGACCCCCCTTTATAGTGCAAAGTTACAAACGGTTTATAAAAAATTTGAAGAGAAGTTAATTGGCCATTTTCTTGAGCCGGCGGGAGATCTGGGGTGTCTGGATTTCTCTAATAAAATGTAAAAATTATCTTCTTATATCAATATCATGCTTTATTGAAATTCAAGGGCTGCTGCATTAAACCTGAGTGTCCGATTAATTGAGGAAGTAAGTAATCAAATATTTCAACCTTATTTTTTAGGTTAATTAAACTCGTGTTCCAATGTTTTTAGCCCAGAGGTAAAATGGCTATCTATTTACGAATTTGATTTGATTTCTCAATTAATCGAAACACTCTGGTTATGCAACATCCCTTGTATTTCAAAGAAGCACGAAATTGATGTTAGAAGATAATTTCTACACATCTATAATTGTTAGGAAATCCAGCGTTTGGTAATGAAAAGACGACAATTTAAACCTCGTAAATATACGGACAATATTTAAAATTTAAGTTGTTTATACACCTTAAAATTTAATTTCAAATAATAATTACTACAATTCGACCTTCTATATATAAAATTTGACTCTAAAATAATTATTTACCCAATTCTAAACATCTACATACTGAAACTTTTTGTAGCATATCAGGAAGAATCACTGGAAGAATAGTCCTTTGCTAATAAATTTGATCCCCACTTAAAAATTTCTCGTTTCCTGTCTAAAATATTTTTTATCTTAATCGATAGATAAAAGAGTTTTTTTTTTAATTACCGGAGAAATTTTTTTGATTACACCATGCAACAAAGTGATTTTAAGCGACTTTTACGATGAACACTTTTTATGCGGAAAATTTACCTCTATATGCAACAATGATTGAGAAGAAGTTTACGCTTACAATTGAAGGGGCACAAGGCATGTCCCGAAAGTAACGAGACTGATGCTGAAATCCTGTCATTTTACACTTTGTACTCTCTAGCGCTAGCCAGAGAGTGTAAAAAGCTTTAAAACTTCTTAAATTTTTGTATCGATATCAGACTATTGAAATGTTTTCATTTTTTCATTTTTTAAGTATATTACTGGTGATCTTTGATGTAAAATATAATTATTTAGCTATTCGTTATCAACCAGCTGACTGATCTTTGAATTGAAATTTAAATAAATATTAAACACTTCTATGATGAACTTTTTCATTGGTCAATTCTCATTATCCATAAATTAAAGAGAGAAGAGGACCAGAAAGGATATCACTCCCTTTTAACCCACTAGATGGCACTGATTGGGTTCTTCGTGAGCAACGCTCCTGCTAACCAAAAGAGAAAAAAATAGAAACTATAATATTCTTATGGGTTAGTATTTATAACAAGGAAATGTTATTTTGAATTAATATTCCCACTTTTATTACATCTTTTATAATGAATAATTGGGTTTTCCTTTAGGCCTGCCGCCAGGCCGAATCCCCCGACCAATTTGGACAAACTCGGTCTCGATCGTAAGCTTTCCACCCCTAGATGAGCCCATTTTAGGTCGCATTCCTCCAAAACCTTCCATTTTAAAATTATGCGTTCTTTTCGTTTTGCTCCAATGTTAACTTAATGGAGAGGTTCGGTTCCGCCGGCCGCCAGCCCGGACAAACTCGGTCTTAAAAGAAAGCTTTCCACCCCTAGATGAGCCAGTTTTAGGTCTTTTATAGAGTTTACTAGTTATGGTACCTAGTCAAAATTTTATACAAATATTTTTAGGTGGGATTTCTCTATTGACAAACATTATAAAATAGTTTAGTTTTGAAAACGTATTTCGATAATATTTCACCCGCTTCGCTTTATAAGGGGACATCCATAAATTACGTGAGGTCAAAAAGGGGGAGGGGTGTAGAAAAATCTTACCAAGGGGGGAGGGTGGGGGTCGATTAAAATATCACGCCAACTTATCAAGTATGAAATTATACGATTTTCTTAAGTATGAAATAGGAATTAAACCCACATTTTAGAAACTGTGGTGATTTTTAGGCGAAATAATATCCTTTTCCCCAACATCATTTATAATGGAAAAATTTTAAAAATTTTAAAATTTAAAAAAAAAAAAAGGAAGACGAATAGGATAGAAAATTATTTTTGAAGGTTGTAGGTAAATCTCTCGTGGGGGGAGGGGGTCCAGATTTTGGAAAAAACACCTCATGTAATTTATGGATGTCCCCGAACGTCCTTTAACGGTTCTTCAGTAGCCATACTTCAAAGATTCTTATAACACAGAATGTCCTGAAAATCGTTAGATTGACGATTAATAAGAATCGCCCTTTTAGTAACGGAGCTGGCGTTAAATTTAAAGAATTCTTCTGCCCGTACGCGATTTTAATATGACAGGACAGGATTGGTGCTGATCACGGAATCGAGCTTCATCTGGTCAGGTAGCGGTGGGTTGAGCGTGGGGAGGGGGTCAAATGTATATAAAAAAAGAAAAATTAATCAATCTGCCCGTGGATGAAACTTTGGGGAGATGGTACTATAAACCATCCAGATTACGAAAATAGCAGCCAATCCCTCGAGTTACTAGTACAATAGATATTAATTCCACTGATCTATAAAACAAACTGGAGTGACTAGCGAGCGTGTCCAAACCGCATCACACTGCGAAAAGGAATCTTTTAATTTTTCCCATCTTTTAGCACACATGTATGCCCAGAATGAAACGGCCATTCTAAATTTTGCTTATAATATTTTAAAAAACAGGCATGGGGGGATTAAAGGGGGTCATACGGGGAAATGATCTTCCAACTTGTATCGATTGCTCGCAGCAATCGGGGCAATTTAAACTTCCGCGCCGGCACGTTTGGTCGCTTGTTATAGTATCGGAGTTTGTCCCTCCATCAGTTCGTTTTATAGGTCAGTGATTAATTCACGAGTTTATGTTGAAAATTAGTATCTAGTTACTAACTTTGTGGCAACGTTTCAAAATGTTATATAAAGGATTTTCTTGTTGTTATTACTCTCACTCGCTTACGGCCATATTCACAGTCACCAGAATCAGAGTTAACACCTTGGCGACGAAGTGTCAAGTCAAAATAAACCCAAAACCGTATTCATAGTACCCGGTTGACACCGTAAAACTGTGTTAGAGTTGATACCCCAGAGGCCGAGGTGTCAACTCTGAATCAAGAACCGGCGCATGCGCAGTCGCTACTCCTCCATAAAACAGGAGAGCTTTTAATTAAATGGCGGCAAACCAAGTATTTTGCAGCGCGAATTTCAGATTATGAAACCAGAATATTAAAGCCCGATGGAACAAATCTCCGACGAAAAACAATTTCTGCGATGGAATGAAGAACATAGAGGTAAGTTTTGTATGAATACCGCTCGTAAAAATGTCGATCTGGAAATTGCCCATTGCATACACTACTTGATACTACTATGTAAACATGATGAGAGAACTACTTAATAGATCGGCCTTAAAATAATGTCTCATTTACTCCTATATCTAGACAATATTTATTTTCTTCTTGTTTAACTTTTTATGTTTTGAATCAATCAATAACTTTTTTAGTTCTTTTCTATTTATGATTTTAAAACAGTCAAATCCAGCCCCGGCGAACATCTAATAATCTGTAGTTTAAATTGAAAGTTTGACAAGTTATTGTAAATAAGCTGTTAAAATATTCATTAACCATAAATATAATCAGTTAAATTACTATTTAAATGCAGTAGCACTATATACGAGAATTGTTCCGTCTTCCGTTTGTTTATTTTTCATTCTGCAAACGAAAATAATGAAATAAGAAATTGAATTTCTGATGTTAAAAAAACATTTGTTAGAACCAGAACACTCATTTATAATTCTTTTTCTAAGCAAAGCATTTGTTTTAATGTATTGTGCTTTCAATGAAGAATAAAAATTAATTAATCTTTTTTTCAATTAGTACTAATTATAATCTGAATATTTGAGGGCTTAGATTTTTATTTTTATTACAGGTATCATGTAACAGCTGCCAATATGTTTACCTTCCTTTAGCTTCAGTCTGTATTTGGGCCATGAA
This sequence comes from Tetragnatha versicolor, assembly GCA_024610705.1. NCBI lineage: Eukaryota > Metazoa > Arthropoda > Arachnida > Araneae > Tetragnathidae > Tetragnatha > Tetragnatha versicolor. The sequence goes on from JANDEH010000069.1 coordinate 15,222, forward strand.
AAATAATTTGAAAATTATTGATTATTATTAGTTTTTATTAGTTTTAGTTTTAAATTGTGAAATAAAATATTTTACCACAGTATCATAATTTCTTTGTGTTTCTTATTTGATGATGTAATAAATTATACAAAATAAAGGTATGTTTTTATATTATGTTTATTTTAGTAATGAGAGTAGTAGGAAAATTATTGAAAGGTAAAGTATGACAATAATAGCAAATATTGTTTCAAAAACTCATGGTCTAAATTAGTATAAGGATTTTTATGTTCAAAAAGTTGCTCAAATTACTATTTCTTGAATAAAAGTGAATGTTATATTTTAATGCTGTTTGAGAATATGTATTTTTTATATTAACTTACAGGGCTAATATTTTAAGAACTTTAATTCTCTTTCTACAAATCAGATATCATTTTTAAATTCAAAAGAAATCAAAATTTGAATTATTTTTAAAAATGTCTTATTTATTGCATGGAAGTTAAATGAACTATCCAGACAGAATTGATTGCCTTTTTTAATATATTGGGATACCTCAATACAAATCCTAGCTTATTAAGTTCTTTTGTTTCTTATTCTTTTCTTATTTCATTTTTGTTCATATTAATTTTTGCTAGATTAAAAAAATTAAATAATATTGAGTAACCACTTTGAGTAAGTACATTTTAAAATTTATTCCACAAATAAAAAATATAGTATGTTTACAGCTGTTTTTGTCCCTAAATTTTGTAAAAATATGAGTCTTTAACAAATGAAAATCATTAAAAAATAAAGTTTAATACAGTCAACATCTAAAGGAAAAATATTTTTAACCCCTAGTTTTGTTTAATAGTTTTAAAATTTAATATTCTTATCAAGGAAAGTTTCAGGGAAGTTTTAAATTGATAGGTAATACTCTGATAGGTATGTAATATCTTGTATATTATTTCAAATAGATTTAATATTTACTATTTATTGAGTTTCAACACATGTAGGTTTACTACAGAGAGAGAGAGAACAGGTTTCCAAAATCGTTCCAGACATAACGCATACCTTATGCTATGCTTTTGTTTTAAAATTTTAATTAATACTAAAAGCTAATTTATAAAGGTCGGGTACCTACTATAAACGTAATATACTAAGCACTTAAAAATTAGTTTTCTTCGCCTCGGAGCTCCCTTCATTATTTTTTATATTGATGGTTATATTTTTCGGTCCAAGAGAGCAGCTGATTTTGGTTGAAGTATCTTTTGCCACCTGCCTTTCTCTTCACAGTTTGTTTTGATCCATTATTATGACATAGATTTTAAGTACTTTATAGCAAGTTAATCTAGTTCCTTTTGAATTATTTATAAATTATAGATTGTTTGTGTTTTTAATTTGAGCGCAAATAAGTTCGGTAGAAAACTGATTAAAACTATGCCATCACGGGTATAATACCAATTTTATTCTCAGAAAGATGTCCCGAAATAAATTTATTAAGGAAATATTTTGTAAAATAAATTGTTTGCTATAAACCATCAAAATGCTTTATAATTAATGTTTTTGCCTTTGAGTTTAAAGTACTAAAAATTAGATAAATATGTTGCTTTATATGCCAGTTCATAAATATATCAGCAGGTTAAAAACTCAAAGTAATTAATTTAATTTGATCTATTATAGTTCTACGATTGCATTAAACATTGCAGTATTTTTACCTAAGCCGCTCAGCCAGCGTAAAGCATTGCCACGTGTTTGTATTTACTAAACAAACAAGTTTCAAGTGGCGCGCTTCTCTTTATCCAATCAGAGAGGGTGAATCAACTTCGCCAAGCAATCGCCAAGGCCAGCAACAATGTCAGCTAATCCGAGTACAATGAATACGGAATCGGATCAACTTAGTGTGAACTGTTTTGCCCGTTCAAACTAGTGCTACCTGACACCGGTGTCAACTCGAAAACTGTGAATATGGCCGTTAATGTCTTTTTAATAAAACTCTTTTCAACTAAGGTAGTTCTGCTTGCTTTTCTCTTGGAGCATTGGAGTCGAATAACCGATTGTAAAGCTTAAACCAGAAATACTATTTCATTTTATGTTACGGAATATATCGGGTATGCTCGGAAATTTCCGGTGTAAATCAATTCAGCCAAATATCCAGTTAATTATCTTCTAGTAATAACTTCCACCTCACCCCGTTAGGAGTGTGTAGGTGCTTCCTGATATATTAAGAAACTCTTCGTCTTGTAGAGGTTTTAGAGCAAAAATTTTATATATATTTACTTGTTTCAACTAAAGAGTGGTAACTAAATATATTAGCCAAGGTATTTTTTAAGATATTTTTAATTTAACTAGGTTGCTACCAGCCTACTGCCAACCTCCGTCGCCTGCTCGCTGCTATTGCTCAAAACCCCCGGGAAGTGCTGACGCAGTTCCCCACAGATAGCTCCGCAATCTTGCTCGATGCTACGTTAGCCTAGCAAGCACAGATTGAGAGGGGCTATTCATCTCTATTAATGAGAAAGAAATTTACACACATTTGAGTGGCGAAGTACTAATGGAATAGTATTTTCTCTTTTTATGTAAATAATATAAACCAATTTTTTTTCAGCTGTTTTTTCGTTAAAAATAAATTATCAACCATATAAAATACTAATATTTGCTATATAAATATTTAAAAGAGTTTACTTCAAGAAAAAACAATTCTAAATCCCAATATACCAAGAAAAACGCATTTTTGTGATGTTGAAATTTGCCCCACCGTAAGCATTGAAAGGAGGCCCTCCTTTGGTCCTCACGGTTTAAGAACCCTCATACCCTTCAGAATAAAGATATCAGTTTGAAAATGGTATATATAGAAGCAGAAGACTTTAGTGAATATTATATGAAAAAATTACACACCCAAATTAATAAAAAGGGGGTAAAATCCGATTTTTTCAAAGAAATTAAAAAGTTACTTTAAGTCGTCAAAATCAACTTAACTCCATTAAGATGTAAGTAAGCGCTTTTGGCTCCATATAGTCCTCAATTTCTTTTGGACACGACAACAACAAGATGTAAGTATGTAAGATTAAGAGTATATATTAAGATACTCTTAAGGGGAAATGATGGAAATGCAACGGACAGATATTGTCCTGATAATAAACATTATTTAACACCAGATGGCATTTCAATCAACAGCATGTGAGCAAAGGATATTAATCGAAAACGAAACTGTTGAAACCTGCCCCACTGTTCCCTACTAAAACCATGATTCAAACACAATTTAGCAAGACCACCCCATTACGGTTAATCTCGCTATTCTTGATTCAGGTACTTTAAAAAATGTAATATTTTTAAATCAAATTTTACATATAAATATCTTTTTAACTTAAATACTGATGATTATACAGGGTGTTCAAAAGGGCATTTCGAGTTACTTAGAACATTGAGGTAGTATGTACGCTTCCTGTATGTCACAACGCAACAACTGCTGTAAACAACACAAGGAAAAGAGAGTTTCATCTCTCTTAAAAATTATATTTCATTTAAATAAAGAAGCAACTTAAAAAAACTATTTTGCATTTTTCTTGCAAATTAACAGTTTCTCTTGGAGGCGAGGGAAATAAAAAACAAGGGTGAAATAATTCAGTAAGAAAATGGAATAATTTCACTTACTTTGTGAAAACCCTAAAGGACCTTCGCAACGAGAGGCAGGAGCAGAGAACCTTGAGAAGGGGGGCCGCTTCGAACCTTGTTGATAGGGTTCTATATTTCCGAAAGAATCGATTCCGGAATCGAACCCTTGAAGGAATCGATTCCAGCAGGAATCGAATCATATCGGAATCGTACCTTATTTTTCAATTAATACAGATAATTATTAAACAATTTTGTTCACTAATTATTAATTAGTGTTTTGATAATTAATTTTATACTGCAGGAATCGAATCTTACGAACATTACTTTGTTTTCTGATTAATACAAATAATCATTAACAATTTTGTTCACTAATTAATTAGTATTTTGATTATTAATTGATATTTAGCCGGGTATTAATTAAATTAATAATAATTAATAATTATCTTGATTTGTGATTGAAAAATACAAGTTCGATTCTATTTTTTCGATACTGGCTCTAAGGAATCGATTCCAGGTTGGAATCGAACCTCTGGAATCGAATCCAAGAATCAAAAGAATCGAACCTCAGGAATCGATTCCGGAATCGAATCGAATGAGTTTTTAGATCCCTACCTGTTGGGGATCAAAACCAAACCATAACAAACGTTGAGTTGTAGGGAATTTGAGGAGCGACCACCTGCGAGATTCATTTCAGCCAATCGTTTATGGCTTCCACACTGAACCATAGAGAGTCGCATAGCTCGCTCTGTGAACCCACCATATTGTCTCCCTGTCCTATTATCGTTTGTCAACCTACCCTCACACAACAAGGCGCAGAGGGCTTATGCAAATAGTTATTAGAGGACATAATTATAAAAGTTTAAAATTAATTAAGTAAGTGAAAAATTGTACATTTTGCTATGATCAAATTAATGCCTTCATAGGATGAGTAAGCTGCTGTTCTGTGAATCAGAAAAGATCCAGTGTTGTTAACTACACAAAATAACGGGTTCAATTCCGTTAACGTTCCCGCTAAATACCGCCATGCTCTTTTGAACACAAAAAAAAAATAGAAACCTTCAGTGGCGGATCCAGGATTTTGTTTGGGGGGGGGGCTAAAAATTTTCATAATCCAATTTAATCTTCTTGTTATTGTTTACGGGAAAGGTAGTGAATTATCCAGTTCCAACTACCAAAAGGGGGGGTCCGGGGGTCCTCCGCCAGAAAATTTTTGGAAATTTAAGTCAAAACCCCCACTTTTTCAACTCGTTTTAGTACGCCTCATCCGAATTTCGAATATAGATTTTTTGCGTTTTGACAAAGTTAGTTAAATATAGTTCTAATAACAGAGTTACAAGTGCCAAGGGGGTCTTCCCCCAGAAATTTTTTAAAAATTTTAACTTTAAATAACAGGGTTTTAACTCATTTTGGTGCATTAAATGTCATTATATAGAAAAAAAACTTTTCATTTTGGGGGGGGGGGGCTTGAGCCCCCTAGCCCCCCCTGGATCCGCTAGTGGAAACCTTGCTAAATAATTTCAAACTCATAGATTAAAATGTTTCATTATTAGATCAATAACTGTTCAGTTTCTCATTAAAATCATAAAAGTTTGTCGATATTTGAATACTTGGCGTTCAAAAGTTACTGACGATATTTTGCGGGAAAGTTCTAGAATTGATTCCAAAATACATCAACTGGAAACTGTTCATCAAGGAGATGACTGGCTCGGAGCTCCCTAGATGGCGCTCTCTTTTTGGGTTCCACAATGGACTATCGGAAGCTGCAGGAATCCCCTAGTAGAAAATTTCCCTAGATTTTTTTATCATGGTGGTATAGTCAGTACGTGTGACAAGGAGAAACTATGAAGTGTGAAGCTTTTTCACTATAACCATGGGTTCGGATCTCTGGCAGACTTTGGGAGGTTATTTCCCGGACCACCAAAATGTTTTCAAAATCAGGTACAGGTACCTTAGGGCTTCCGCACAGTCATTCTGAATTTGGCTGAAACTGGAAAAATATAAATCACTGAACAAAATACAAGCCAAATTCAGAATGACTGTGCGGAAGCCCTAAGGTACCTGTACCTAATATGGACACCCTAAGGAAAATTTATTTTTTTCACCCCCTTGTACATGTCATAGGACTCCAAAAATGTATGACCACTATCCCTGAACTGTTGACTATCATTTTTAAAATTACCGTCCTTGTAATTATTCTGGTTTAATTTCTATGATAAAAACAAAAAAAAATGTTTGCGAGGCTACTTATTGACCTTCTACATGGAAGATTCATCTTCCCAAGGGATTTTAGAGGAGAGGAGATGAAAAAAATTTCTTAGAGATTGAGGGGGAGGAGGGCACAGCAAATATCCTCAGAACATGCACTTTATAATGTACGGATAGTATAATTAAGATTAAAAATACATGTAAACATTAATTTATTATGAGTTAGCTAAATAAAATACACAGATAATTATTTTACAAATTTCTGAATCTGAGTTGAATTTGAGGAGCGACCACTTGTGGGATTCATTTCAGCCCTTCGTTTAGTTTATGGCTTCCACACTGAACCGTAGAGTCGCAAATCGCAAAGCTCGCTTTGTGTATCCACGTTATTGTCTCCTCGTCCTATCATCACACCTTCATGCAACAAGGCGCTAAGGCTTTGGAATTTATTTTTTTATGTAAATATTTAATTTCGACCTAATTATATTAGTATAATATATAAAACTTATTTGTAAATACAAAAAACGGTGCCTTTAGAAAAAGAACATAAAGTGAATGTTCGTAATGTAAATTTTGCCACGATCAAACTAATGCCTTCATAGGAAGAGTAAGCTGTTGCTATGTAAATTAAAAAAAAGATCCAGTGTTGGAAACTACACAAATTAGGTTTAATTCCGTTAAGGTTCCCGCAAAATATCGCCATGCTCTTTTGAACACAAAAAAGTAGAAACCTTGCTAAATAATTTCAAACTCATATAGATTAAAATGTTTCATGATTAGATGAATTCAGTTTCTCGTTAAAAACCATAAAAGTTTGTCTTAATTTGAATTCATGGCGTTCAAAAGCTATTGGCGATATTTAGCGGGAAAGTTATGGAATTGATTCCAAAATATATCAACTGGAAACTGTTCATCAAGGAGATGACTGGCTCGGAGCTCCCTAGATGGCGCTCTCTCTTTTAGTTCTAGAATGCCTTCAATCGCTTAAAAAAATATAAAATATTGCCTAAATCAGTTTTTTTTTTAAATATTTTTTAATATTTAATTTTCCTCAAAACGCACCTTACAACCGGAAAATATGAATATATCCTTCTTATGATCTAAAAATACTTTAAGTCATTTACAAAGGTTATAAAAAGGAAAACTTCTTAATTTCGGCTTGTAAGGAGCGTTTTAAGAGGTAAAATCTTAGAAAAATCTACAATTGAGCGTGAGTATTAGGGGTTCTATTCAAGATATTTCACTTCACAAGGTATCTTTTCGTAGAAAATTGATGCTGCCCTACAACTTCGTATTTGGCATTTTTCACGTGTCTCTAATAAGGAACTTGCATATGTCAGATTTTCAGAAACTTTCAAGTGTTCCGTATGGTTTTTTGTAAAATAAAATGAAATATTTTGTCAATTTTTCAAAAAAATGTACAAGTAATTAAATATTTCAATTTAAAAGTCGAGAAAAAAACACGTGACTGAAAACGCGAAGTGTGTTTGCATGCACAGTGACGTAGAATTCCATCAGTTAAATTAGCAATCAAAATTGAATTTCTTTGTTTTAGTTGATGATTTCTTTTTTCTGAAGTGTCTGATATGAGTGTTTTGATAAATATTTACCTTCTAGACACTTCTGGTGACGGTCAGAAATCCAAGGCAAACATTTTAGGCAAAGTCAATATATTGTGACGTCACTGTGCATGCAATTAAGCGTTTTCAGGTGCTTCGGAAAAGACGATTTTTAATAATTTTTTTTTTGCAATCAAAAAAATTAAAGAATAGATAGAAATAAGAATAGATTAAAAATATAAAAGAAAATTATACAAGTTCCTTATTGTTTTTGAGATAGGCACGCTCGCTAGCTCCTAAACTTGCCGCCAGGGTACGTTAAAAGCGGACAGATCATAAGGGTTTTTGTAGGGGTAGACACTAGGTTTATGGAAATAGTTCCTAGCGTTTTGGAGAAAAGGCCGTGATAAGGTTTACGACTGGACACCCTGTATAAGGTAAAATAACATAATAAAAAAATAAAACCCCTGAAAATTGGATTAACATGCGAGTTACCCAAGGGTCAAATTTAAATATAATATATTTAGGTTTTAATACAGATCACCGGTGGTTCTACACATCATAGATACTGATCCACTAGCATATGTATTCAGTGCTAAAAAAATTAACACCAGTGTTAAATAATTAGGAAATATACACTGGTGTTCAACAAAGCTGTTCGTGTACAAGGGGTGAAAAAAATACATTTTCCTTAGGGTGTCGAACAGCTTCCTGTGGTAGAATTCAAACCAGTTAAAGGATCTCTACCAAGTGGTTTGACTTCAATAACTGACTTAAGCAGTGACCAAAAATATCTTCTCGAAATGGTTCATGTTGTTTCAAATGGTGTGTGTTCGAGTGATTTGGCTAACAGAAACCCAGGAAAACTGGCCCATTCAAGATGGCTTACAATGGCAAATAGAATTCTCAGACTCTACATATCTACCCACAAACCATCCGAAAATTTATGTATACTAGCAGAGTATGTGGTTAAAGTGTATGCTGCTGTCTGGTTCAGCATCAAGCTCAAGCCCTACTGTACTGAAGGCTCGCGACACCTATGGCTCCTGATCAAACAATCGCGTTACCTTCCTCAGACTTTGCTGGATGTCATTGATCCTGTTATACAAAGAAACGGGTATTATGCTTCCCCTGAAAATCTTCTTCTGGCTATGTTAACGGATGAACGAAAGGGTGTTCAAGAGCTAGGAGTGAGGCGAATCCTTGAAGCTCGTTCTCAACCTTCTGCTCAAATAAGAAAATTTAACATCCCAGATATAGAATTCGCTGCTGCGGATTATATAGACATTATAAAGTGGCAAAAGTGTCAAGTGACTGAGCCTCCCTTGACCAAACACATGCATGTCAGTGATTTGGAACACTTGATTAATATTGTAAGAAGCGGCTCTAGGGAGGATGAAATGACATTTATGAAAATGCCTTGCCACACTCAAGGTGTCGAAAGACTGGTTAAAGTAGTTACAGAGGCTTCTTCCGCGGTTTGCGGGGGAGAAGTTCGGGATGCCTTTATAATGTCAAAATTGGAATCACACAAAATTATTAAATCGTTTGAAACGAAAAAACATTTTAAAGTGGAATAAATCATCACATACATTTTAAGAACAGTTTTTGTTATTTAAGCTCTTGATTGTTTTCCAAAGCTGTAATAATTTCTTAATATCGTGTAGTCAGAAGTTATAGATAATTCAATTAAAATATTATGTATTAATTAAATTGATTATGTGCTTTTTATCTCCTATCTATGTCAACTTAAATCTAAAATAGAATAAATCACTATATACTTTTTAAGAATAGTTTTCGTTGTTAAAGTTCTTGATTATTTTCTAAAGCTGTTAATTTCTTAATATCGTGTAGTCAGAAGTCAGAAGTAACTCAATTAAAATTTTATGTATTAATTTAAATTATTATGTGCTTTTTATCTCTAATCTATGTCAATTGAAATGTAAAATAGTGTAAAATAGAATAAATCACTATATTTTTTTCCAAGAACAGTTTTCGTTATTTAAGTTCTTTATTATTTTCTAAAACTGTTTTAAATTCTTACCATTGTGTAATCAGAAGTCATAAATAACAATTATTATATTTCAATCAATAATAATCAATTATATTTCCTTTTAATATTTAATTGAATATATGCTTTTTATTTCTAATCTGTGTCAACTTATTGTAGCAGAACCATAACTACTTATAAAATTCCTAAAGTATAATAAGACAAAAACAGTAAAAGCTTTACCGTAATTGTTAAGAATTCATATTTAGTATATAGTTTGCAGACCCCTGAGAATCACTCAACTAAAACTACAATCTATAAGTAATTTTGATCAGTATTTAGTGAAATTATTTAATGCTTTAACTGAAAATATTTATTAATGAAGAACTTATAGCTGAAATTAACTAGAATTATACAATTTTTTAGTAATTTGTGATAATCTCAAAGCATTTCTTGATGGGTATTAAATTTTTACAGGTTAATAACTTTTTTCGGTTAAAAATTTTTTTAAATATTTTTTTTCGAAATTGTGAAAAAAAAAATTGAAGAAAGGTAACAAGAAGAAAGGAAACACAGAGAATAAAATTATGAACAAAATGAGCTCCATTTCTGGTTTTTAAACTGAATAGTTCCAGAGTTATGTCTTCTAGCAATGCAAGAAAAACAACTTTACAATATTTGCGTAACTCTTAAAAAAAATATTTCTCCCAAATGAAGGGCGATAAAAAAACGAAACTTGTGCCATTATATCTCTGATAGTAGTAGTTTCGCATAAAAAAATCATAGAAAAAAATTTAGTGTTTAATCTTTGGTTTTTTAGTTGTTTTGTAGAAAAAGTGACAATTTTTTGAAAATTCAAGGCTCTTGAGGCACCTCAAGATATTTTTTGATCAATTTCAGATTTTCACATATTGACACTGATGTATTAAGGCAACTTTTCCGCACTATCACTAATTGAATATTCGAAAAAAGTTTTTTTGGCCCTTTTTCGATCCACCCTAGTGTCCATATTAGGCACAGGTACCTTATTTGTTAAATTTATTTTCGGTTGAGTTTTGAAATTATTTAAGCAAGAAACAAGAGATTTTCGAAAATACAGTATCTTACGTAAGCATCACTCATATCCCCCTCCCCCTTGTCAGGAAAGATAAGCAAAGAGCAAATCCCCCTTTAGGTGCTTACGTAATATTTGAACGGCCCCTTATACAGGTCGGTCAAGATTATACTTCTAAACTGAAAGGAAAACCAATCTAGACAAAATGTTCTCAAAACTGTCACAATTCAGATCAGGTTGCTAGATTTTATTTCCAGTAAAGGAAAATATTTTAAGGTTCGATAATTCACCACAAGATTACAATGTGTCACGGCATAATTCCTGAACAGTTGCTTATTTAAAATTCCACTTTTTAAGTTAAAGTGGTCAAATATGAAGTACAGCGCCATATTTGGTCCCTCCGATGAAGTACAGTGTTCTCTCTTTATTCGCGGTATAGTTACGTTCCAAAATATACCGCGAATAACGAATCCAATTTAAAACGCGGATATATGATAATATAACATTAGGTATAATCGTTCGATTCCGTCATTTATTTCCTAAAACTAATAAAACTGGTTCATACAAAAAGTAGTTTTGCCTTTAAATTACTGTAACTAAATGTAATAACTGTAAGTAATTTGTAGTAAATACCAAAAGGGTTACTACACTAGCGGAAATAAAAATCCCAACACCAAGAAGGAAAGGAGATATCAAAGTAAAATTTATTCCTATGATTGCACATAGTATTAATGTGAATTGATTAAAAAATCAGCCTTTCTGGATGTTAGGGGGCCGAGAAAATCGGTGAGGAGTGTTGTCTCCATAGGTGTCCATTACCGCCGTCACACGTCATGGTATTGAGTGACAGGGGATCTAAACGACTTTTGAGGGATTGGAGGACCATGTTGCCTCCTCAGGTAGTCCAAATTCATATGGTGCACCAATGGACGCTGCATACCGGGCTAGGTGATTTCTCCTCATTGACCGGACTTGTTTTGTGGGTGTTGGTTCTAGAGAACGGGAAAGACGGGGTAAAAATGCAAACAAGGGAGTTAAGAAGAAAGCTTGGACATTGCATACAATATCTGGTTGTGCATGTTTCTCTTGAAATTTGTCCCCAGGACAGGTCTGAAGGTAAGGACGGTCTACCGGCTGCAAAATCTCAATGACGCAACTCTGGTTGGAAAAAGTACTGGTGAATCATACTCAGGAGTTGCAGAAATGGAATCCAATGCAACCCCACTCCGTTACTCTGCATCAACACTCCGTGGAACGATTAGAAAATCACCAGCTGAGTGCGCTCTCTCCATTGTGTCTTCAAACTCATACCCAACCGTCGTGGTGCTCCAAACCGAATCAGGATTCTCTCATAAACACAATATCATGAAATTGGGATTTTCATTTCCTTATTTCGTGCACTATTGGAAACAGAAATGCCCATTTTCAGCCCCTTGTTTATAGACAAAGATCTAAGAAGCTATGCGGACCGAACGGACGATCCGCAGTACTGCAAACGATATCCATCCCACTGTCGCTTGTTCTCAGTATGATCTACCGGTATTTTGGTCAACCAGAGCTGCTTCATTGAGGTTTTTTAACCGGTTGTTGGTCATTACCTTCAGACCTGTCCTAGGGACAAATTTCAAGAGACAAATTCACAAACACATGTTTCATGCAATGTCCAAGTTTTCTTCTTAACACCCTACGTTGCATTTTTACCCTGGCCAATCCGTTCGTAAGAACCAACACTCACAAAACATGTCCGGAGAAAGAGGAGAAATCACCTAGCCCGGTATGCAACGTCCGCTGGTGCACCATATGAATTTGGACTACCTGAGGAGGCAACATGGTCCTCCAATCCCTCAAAAGTCATTTAGAGCCCCTGTCACTCAATACCATGACGTGTGACGGTGGTAATGGACACCTATGGAGACAACACTTCTCACCGATTTTCTCGGCCCCCTAACATCCAGGAAGGCTGATTTTTTAAGCAATTTACATTGATACTATGTGCAATCATAGAAATAAATTTGACTTTGATATCTCCTTTCCTTCTTGGTGTTGGGATTTTTATTTCCGCTAGTGTAGTTAGAAAACTTGCTTAGTAGAGGAAGTTACATTTTTCAGAAGGGTTTATCGTGATAAATACCGGAATCGAACAATTATATCTTTTCTGCCAAATATGCAAGTTTCATTGCTAAAAAAACTTTGAGATCGAAACCCGCGAATATACATTGCTCAACCACGAATACTGAACCCCTAATATAAATTCACCACTGTACTTCAAAACAACTCTTTTTTTTCTATACCTATGCTTTTTGTTTTTTTTTTTCACTCAGAAAGAATAAATGTTAAACAACAACAGACGGAAAAGCCAGGATGGAAGGGGATATCACAGTTGGAACTGTGGGATTAAAAAAACAGGATGAAAAGGTTCTGGGAACACCGGGGTATGAAACTCATCGGGATCACCGGAGTATGAAAATTGTCGAGAACACGAGGTTATGAAAAAAGTACCAAGAACACCGGGGTAATTGGTGTTGGTGATTGCCCTTGCGAAAAATCGGACATGTAACTTGAAAGTACTTAATAAAATAATTAATACACTCCACCCGTGCAATACCGGACAAATGAGCTAACAATTCATAATAATTCATTTGAATAATATATGGGAGACTTCGGAACAGAGCCCTCCACGTTTCATTTGCCCGATGGCGTCATTCGTTAAAGCTTTCGAGCAATGAAATTAAGCCGAGATTAGATTCCGCCTACTTATTAGGGCGTGTTCAATATATGATTGCCAGCTGCGATCGACGAATCCAAGAACGCCATTTGAGAGGGGAAGCTGTTGATCTTGAAACGGATCGGTTGGGGCGGGAACGTTTTCAAAATGGAATTTCGTTGCTTTTTTGGGGAATTTTTCTGAAAAAATACTTTTCCGAATCTAGTGTGAACCCTTCTCATTCGATTTGAGCCATTCTCGATTCATGGAGAGCAGTATTTAGGCAAGAAATCGTCGATTTAGTGAGCGATGCTGAGAAAAGAAGGTTGGCGGGATGAGCTTGGCGAACAGTGGCTCCGCTGATTTTCCAAAAGGCTTCGGATGTGCTAGGCGTGTGGGGAAACCTCAGGGCGCCAAAAGAGCGTCAAAGTGCCAAACCTGGCGCTTATTTCTGTTTCTCATTACCAAGTGGGATTAGAGATTGCGCTCTCCATGGTGGGATCGGTGTTATGATGGGATTGTTATACAGTGAAATCCCGTTACAACGAATACCGATACAACGAAAAATCCCGTTATTACGAAATTCCAGAAAGTCCCCAACCTTTTTATTTGAATTAGGGATAGTACGGTTACAACGAAATTTCCATTAAAACGAAGAAATTTTGCGGTCCCGTGGAGTTCGTTATAACGGGATTTTACTGTATAAGATTTATATTAGGGCATTGGGGGAGGTTAAATTATACACTTAAAGGGGTTGAGGGTTGGTTATTTTCTTATTTTTGCTGATTAGAAAGAATGGGAATTATTGGTTTGGTAGGATGTGGGTAAAGAAATGGGGATTTCTTGCTGTATGCGAACTACTTTACTAGTTAGTTCGATTGTGGGTAGATGGCGCTTCATCAAATTTATTTTTAATCCATGCGTTTCTCGCTTTCAAGGAAACTGTATTACTAATGCTTAAGCTAATTCCGATTTCATAGCTTTTTAAATTACTGTGGTGAGCTAAAAACCGTTAAGAAGACGATTCAGCGAGTTACAGGTTCTAACTGATTAGCCACGAACTCTATTATAATCAAACTTATGAAACTAAAATGGGAGTTCGAAACGCATGAACGCGGTTCGTTAGTTGCTAATGAGGAAGTTGCATGATTTTTTTTTATTTTTTTAATCGATTCCTCTTGCAAAAATAAGCAACTACCAAAAATTTGAGGCCGATTGAGAAATTTTTTGATTGTCAAAAAAATTAACAAAAATCCCCTTTTTAAAAGCGCGCGAAAACGCCAAGAGTTTGGATGTGACGTCATCTTATACTAAACATTATTGTAAAGCAATGGAGTTGATGGTATTATTGTTGACGTCATCTTATAGTTTAAACAATAAACGTTTTCAGTCACGTGTTTTTTTCTCGACTTTTAAATTAAAATATTTAATTACCTGTACATTTTTTTGAAAAACTGACTAGATATTTCATTTTACCATAAAAAAAACCATACGGAGCACTTGTTTGTTTTTGAAAATCTGGCGCATGCAACTTCCTTATTCGCAAGTTTTAAACATAAATAAAGCACAGAGAAGCGGAGATATAATAAGCTTAAAACTTCTCATTCCTTTTTAGATATAGTTAAAATTTATCGGTTCATGCAAAATCTCACGCAAAATTTTTACCTATTTTTTATCATTTATGTGGAAATAAAAGCTTAAATTTGGCCAACTAAAAACGAGCCAGAATTACCTAAATTGGCTTTACATAGAAGTTAAAATATCACCGTAATATCCGGTTCACTCATAAAAAGTTAAACTAGTTTAAGAGCCAATCTAGCTTAAGTCGGGCATGTAATTTATGCTCGACTTAAGCTAGATTGGTATTTAAACTAGTTTAAGTTTTTATGTGTGAACCGGATATAACGAAAAAAAAATATAAACAAAATGTATACAGACGCTCCCTCAAACGCCAGCCAATTCCGGTTTATGTAGAAATAGGTTATTGAAGTCATTCCCAAGTGAAAACCGTTGAAAGACCACAAATGTAGCAAATTAGACGAAAAGAGATACATACATGGTGTTTCAGATAAGTGTTTCATAACTTCAAGGGGAGGTAGGGTACATCAAGACGAACAAGAATTATTATAGGTTAGGGCAGTGGTTCCCAAAGTGGGTTCCAAGAAAAAAATTTAGGGGTTTCATTCGACTACCTTTATTTCATTAAAAAATAAGAATGGTGTAAAAAATGAGAACAGACAGGTTCTCAAAATTGAGTTAAAACCCTACTTTTACCAGTCAAATTTCAAACCCCACGGTAACACAAGGGGATCTTGCTTAATACTTTTTGGAAAATCCCCAACATTTTGATATTTTTGCCAAAAGGTAAAGGTGGTTGTTTGGAAAAGTGGCCCCCTTTAGCTGGATTTGCACTTGGTTTCATTTAGTAATATCAGATATTAAATTTTGAAAAGTCTTTGATTAAAAAATATTCAGGGTTCCGCGATCACATCAGTAGCAAATCTGGGGGTTCCAAGACAAAAATAGTTTGGGAACCACTGGGTTAAGGGGTCGCAAGTAGGGTTAAAGGTGTGAAAATCAGGGGTTAAAATTAGCAAATAAACCCTCGCATATCTGGGCAGAAAGAGATGCAATTGTTCGATTCCGGAATTTATCACATTCAACCAATTCTAATGTTTCATGTAAAAATGAGATTAAAGTGTTTATTCTAATCGGAAACAATCCTTCGTTTTAGGTAGATGGACTGTAATAGAAAGTGTCACGACAAACACATTTTATTACTAGAATCTTGTTGGTTGGTATGGCGCAAAGAACTAGAGTCTGAAAAAGGGACAATTGTAACTTAAATCTACCTTCAACGCATGCCTGATTCCTTTTTATTTGTCTGTTTTTGATTTGAATATAAACACTTAAATCTCATTTTTACAATTTGAATAACCTACTTCCATTCTTGATGCAACCTACCTCCCATAGAAGTTATGAAACACTTAGATGACATCCATAAATTACGTGAGGTCAAAAAGGGGGGGGGGAATTTGGAAAAATCTCACCAAGGGGGGAGGGGGGTCGATTAAAATCTCACGTCAACTTTTTAAGTAAGAAATTATACGATTTTCTTTATATGAAGCTCAAAATATAAACGAAATTATTTTTAAAGTTGCAGGTAAATCTCGCGTGGGGGGGAGGGGGGCCAGATTTTGGATAAAACACCTCACGTAATTTATGGATGACCCCTTATCTGAACCACCATGTATATAACTTTAGGTCCTCGAGCCCTGTTTCTTCTTCACCCAACTTTTTAAAAAATTAAAGTCATACACATTTTACCTTTAAAATTTTCTCCTAGAGATAACTCTAGGAGTGTCATGACAAATGTACTTTTGAAAGTGATCATCAAGTGGTGCATTTCGATCATTGAAACTACATACAATTTTTACTTTATTAAACATAGTGGTGATTTTTAGGCTAGTACGGATGACAGCGTGTTTTACAGGGAAATTATAAAGTTCCGGGGACAATTGCCCCATAGGCGTTTATTTCGCCCCCATATTGATGAAAATTTGTCGCTCCAATAGCGTAGGTAAATTTCTACAGAGGAGGAGTATTAAGAGAGTTCTCTAAAAACTGGCGAGGTCTGGGGGAAATTAATGGCCTTGTTCATATCGATGCACGTGTTCCCAATTCGTGTTAAGGTGTTCCTCCCCTCACAGTTTTTACTATCTTTTATTTTATTAATGGTCGAGCACTAGCATGATCCAACCAGGGGACAGGGACCGTTTAAATGGTGAAAAATCATTGGCTTTTTTTTGCAGAAAAACTTTTTTTCATCTTTAACTATAACATCTGATCATTAGTTAGTTTCACAATAAGTAAGAAAACTTTAGATAGAGAGGAAGAGGTCGACATTCAACAACTCTAAAAATTTAAAATAAATTTTCATTGAGTGCTTACGGTTATTCTTTTGGTGAGCCAAGGGACTTAAGATCTCCGGACTTTCTTATATTTAAGGTACAAATCATACTTATATTTAAGGTTATACAATATCAGCCACCAGACCTAATAAGTTAAAAAATTTGAAGTTTTAAGATTTCTTTAAAGTTTTGATGATGATGATAAAGTTCTTTCAGAGATGAAATTGCAAGCGACGAACCATCGTCATGAGGGTGATCAGGACGTATGAAAATGGTTCCTTTCTATTTCCCTAGATGGCGCTCAAACTAATCGGATGTGTAGGGCTGAAAATCACAGTTTTCACCTTTTCATCTGGGTTGGAATGAGCTGGATTTGAGCTATATCCCTTCGTCAGGTTATGAAGGACCTTCTAAACTTTCAAAATATGCAAAAAAGAGAAATGAGTAGGTTTTGACAGCAAACGCCTCAATTGGTCGATTGCATACCACTCTTAATTAAGCAGGAGAATCCATTGACGATTAATATGAATCACCTTAATAATATGAAGCAGCTTAATTAAGTATTGATCTTAATATGAATCACCCTTCTAGAACGGGTAGCGGCGGGTCGAGCCCGGGGAGGGGGTCAAAGGTATAAAAAAAAAGGAAAATAAATTCATCTGCCCGTGGATGAAACTTTGGGGAGTTTGTATATAGAATAGACCATCCTAATTACAAAAGTAACGTTGGGTATATCCCTGTTACATAAAGTAATAACGAGTTGCTAGTAAATGTTGAAAACTAGAAACTAGTTATTACTCTTTTTTGACACCTCTGGTTACTGGACTATTATTCAGAACGGACGAGTTTATTGTGTGACCGATTGTAAAGCCTAGTCCAGAAATACTTTCACTTGAAGTTACGGATTTTATCGGATGTACTCGGAAACTTCCGGTTGAATTAATTTCCATCCAAATAATCCTGAATCTGTATTTAATAATTTATACACTTTCTTACTAAATTCTTTCACCTCACTCCGTGAAGAGTGGTGGTGCTTCCTGATCTAGATTAAGCCTAAACAACGGGATTGGATTTCGGACAGAGGGACGGTCACCTGGCCCCGAAGGGGCCGCATACCGCAACGCAGATTTTTTCATCCTGGATTGATGACTTTGTTTGGTTGTAAACAACGATTCGCTGAAGATGCATGTCTCCTGTCACTGTCGTATAACACTCGAGGATTTCGGATTTCGGACAGAGGGACGGTCACCTGGCCCCGAAGGGGCCGCATACCGCAACGCAGATTTTTTCATCCTGGATTGATGACTTTGTTTGGTTGTAAACAACGATTCGCTGAAGATGCATGTCTCCTGTCACTGTCGTATAACACTCGAGGATTTCGGACAGAGGGACGGTCACCTGGCCCCGAAGGGGCCGCATACCGCAACGCAGATTTTTTCATCCTGGATTGATGACTTTGTTTGGTTGTAAACAACGATTCGCTGAAGATGCATGTCTCCTGTCACTGTCGTATAACACTCGAGGATTTCGGACAGAGGGACGGTCACCTGGCCCCGAAGGGGCCGCATACCGCAACGCAGATTTTTTCATCCTGGATTGATGACTTTGTTTGGTTGTAAACAACGATTCGCTGAAGATGCATGTCTCCTGTCACTGTCGTATAACACTCGAGGATTTCGGATTTCGGACAGAGGGACGGTCACCTGGCCCCGAAGGGGCCGCATACCGCAACGCAGATTTTTTCATCCTGGATTGATGACTTTGTTTGGTTGTAAACAACGATTCGCTGAAGATGCATGTCTCCTGTCACTGTCGTGGCAAGAATTAACTGTTACTTCGGATTTCGGACAGAGGGACGGTCACCATACCGCAACGCAGATTTTTTCATCCTGGATTGATGACTTTGTTTGGTTGTAAACAACGATTCGCTGAAGATGCATGTCTCCTGTCACTGTCGTGGCAAGAATTAACTGTTACTTCGGATTTCGGACAGAGGGACGGTCACCATACCGCAACGCAGATTTTTTCATCCTGGATTGATGACTTTGTTTGGTTGTAAACAACGATTCGCTGAAGATGCATGTCTCCTGTCACTGTCGTGGCAAGAATTAACTGTTACTTCGGATTTCGGACAGAGGGACGGTCACCTGGCCCCGAAGGGGCCGCATACCGCAACGCAGATTTTTTCATCCTGGATTGATGACTTTGTTTGGTTGTAAACAACGATTCGCTGAAGATGCATGTCTCCTGTCACTGTCGTGGCAAGAATTAACTGTTACTTCGGATTTCGGACAGAGGGACGGTCACCATACCGCAACGCAGATTTTTTCATCCTGGATTGATGACTTTGTTTGGTTGTAAACAACGATTCGCTGAAGATGCATGTCTCCTGTCACTGTCGTGGCAAGAATTAACTGTTACTTCGGATTTCGGACAGAGGGACGGTCACCTGGCCCCGAAGGGGCCGCATACCGCAACGCAGATTTTTTCATCCTGGATTGATGACTTTGTTTGGTTGTAAACAACGATTCGCTGAAGATGCATGTCTCCTGTCACTGTCGTGGCAAGAATTAACTGTTACTTCGGATTTCGGACAGAGGGACGGTCACCATACCGCAACGCAGATTTTTTCATCCTGGATTGATGACTTTGTTTGGTTGTAAACAACGATTCGCTGAAGATGCATGTCTCCTGTCACTGTCGTGGCAAGAATTAACTGTTACTTCGGATTTCGGACAGAGGGACGGTCACCTGGCCCCGAAGGGGCCGCATACCGCAACGCAGATTTTTTCATCCTGGATTGATGACTTTGTTTGGTTGTAAACAACGATTCGCTGAAGATGCATGTCTCCTGTCACTGTCGTGGCAAGAATTAACTGTTACTTCGGATTTCGGACAGAGGGACGGTCACCATACCGCAACGCAGATTTTTTCATCCTGGATTGATGACTTTGTTTGGTTGTAAACAACGATTCGCTGAAGATGCATGTCTCCTGTCACTGTCGTGGCAAGAATTAACTGTTACTTCGGATTTCGGACAGAGGGACGGTCACCATACCGCAACGCAGATTTTTTCATCCTGGATTGATGACTTTGTTTGGTTGTAAACAACGATTCGCTGAAGATGCATGTCTCCTGTCACTGTCGTGGCAAGAATTAACTGTTACTTCGGATTTCGGACAGAGGGACGGTCACCTGGCCCCGAAGGGGCCGCATACCGCAACGCAGATTTTTTCATCCTGGATTGATGACTTTGTTTGGTTGTAAACAACGATTCGCTGAAGATGCATGTCTCCTGTCACTGTCGTGGCAAGAATTAACTGTTACTTCGGATTTCGGACAGAGGGACGGTCACCATACCGCAACGCAGATTTTTTCATCCTGGATTGATGACTTTGTTTGGTTGTAAACAACGATTCGCTGAAGATGCATGTCTCCTGTCACTGTCGTGGCAAGAATTAACTGTTACTTCGGATTTCGGACAGAGGGACGGTCACCATACCGCAACGCAGATTTTTTCATCCTGGATTGATGACTTTGTTTGGTTGTAAACAACGATTCGCTGAAGATGCATGTCTCCTGTCACTGTCGTGGCAAGAATTAACTGTTACTTCGGATTTCGGACAGAGGGACGGTCACCTGGCCCCGAAGGGGCCGCATACCGCAACGCAGATTTTTTCATCCTGGATTGATGACTTTGTTTGGTTGTAAACAACGATTCGCTGAAGATGCATGTCTCCTGTCACTGTCGTGGCAAGAATTAACTGTTACTTCGGATTTCGGACAGAGGGACGGTCACCATACCGCAACGCAGATTTTTTCATCCTGGATTGATGACTTTGTTTGGTTGTAAACAACGATTCGCTGAAGATGCATGTCTCCTGTCACTGTCGTGGCAAGAATTAACTGTTACTTCGGATTTCGGACAGAGGGACGGTCACCATACCGCAACGCAGATTTTTTCATCCTGGATTGATGACTTTGTTTGGTTGTAAACAACGATTCGCTGAAGATGCATGTCTCCTGTCACTGTCGTGGCAAGAATTAACTGTTACTTCGGATTTCGGACAGAGGGACGGTCACCTGGCCCCGAAGGGGCCGCATACCGCAACGCAGATTTTTTCATCCTGGATTGATGACTTTGTTTGGTTGTAAACAACGATTCGCTGAAGATGCATGTCTCCTGTCACTGTCGTGGCAAGAATTAACTGTTACTTCGGATTTCGGACAGAGGGACGGTCACCATACCGCAACGCAGATTTTTTCATCCTGGATTGATGACTTTGTTTGGTTGTAAACAACGATTCGCTGAAGATGCATGTCTCCTGTCACTGTCGTGGCAAGAATTAACTGTTACTTCGGATTTCGGACAGAGGGACGGTCACCATACCGCAACGCAGATTTTTTCATCCTGGATTGATGACTTTGTTTGGTTGTAAACAACGATTCGCTGAAGATGCATGTCTCCTGTCACTGTCGTGGCAAGAATTAACTGTTACTTCGGATTTCGGACAGAGGGACGGTCACCATACCGCAACGCAGATTTTTTCATCCTGGATTGATGACTTTGTTTGGTTGTAAACAACGATTCGCTGAAGATGCATGTCTCCTGTCACTGTCGTGGCAAGAATTAACTGTTACTTCGGATTTCGGACAGAGGGACGGTCACCTGGCCCCGAAGGGGCCGCATACCGCAACGCAGATTTTTTCATCCTGGATTGATGACTTTGTTTGGTTGTAAACAACGATTCGCTGAAGATGCATGTCTCCTGTCACTGTCGTGGCAAGAATTAACTGTTACTTCGGATTTCGGACAGAGGGACGGTCACCATACCGCAACGCAGATTTTTTCATCCTGGATTGATGACTTTGTTTGGTTGTAAACAACGATTCGCTGAAGATGCATGTCTCCTGTCACTGTCGTGGCAAGAATTAACTGTTACTTCGGATTTCGGACAGAGGGACGGTCACCTGGCCCCGAAGGGGCCGCATACCGCAACGCAGATTTTTTCATCCTGGATTGATGACTTTGTTTGGTTGTAAACAACGATTCGCTGAAGATGCATGTCTCCTGTCACTGTCGTGGCAAGAATTAACTGTTACTTCGGATTTCGGACAGAGGGACGGTCACCATACCGCAACGCAGATTTTTTCATCCTGGATTGATGACTTTGTTTGGTTGTAAACAACGATTCGCTGAAGATGCATGTCTCCTGTCACTGTCGTGGCAAGAATTAACTGTTACTTCGGATTTCGGACAGAGGGACGGTCACCATACCTCAACGCAGATTTTTTCATCCTGGATTGATGACTTTGTTTGGTTGTAAACAACGATTCGCTGAAGATGCATGTCTCCTGTCACTGTCGTGGCAAGAATTAACTGTTACTTCGGATTTCGGACAGAGGGACGGTCACCATACCGCAACGCAGATTTTTTCATCCTGGATTGATGACTTTGTTTGGTTGTAAACAACGATTCGCTGAAGATGCATGTCTCCTGTCACTGTCGTGGCAAGAATTAACTGTTACTTCGGATTTCGGACAGAGGGACGGTCACCATACCGCAACGCAGATTTTTTCATCCTGGATTGATGACTTTGTTTGGTTGTAAACAACGATTCGCTGAAGATGCATGTCTCCTGTCACTGTCGTGGCAAGAATTAACTGTTACTTCGGATTTCGGACAGAGGGACGGTCACCTGGCCCCGAAGGGGCCGCATACCGCAACGCAGATTTTTTCATCCTGGATTGATGACTTTGTTTGGTTGTAAACAACGATTCGCTGAAGATGCATGTCTCCTGTCACTGTCGTGGCAAGAATTAACTGTTACTTCGGATTTCGGACAGAGGGACGGTCACCATACCGCAACGCAGATTTTTTCATCCTGGATTGATGACTTTGTTTGGTTGTAAACAACGATTCGCTGAAGATGCATGTCTCCTGTCACTGTCGTGGCAAGAATTAACTGTTACTTCGGATTTCGGACAGAGGGACGGTCACCATACCGCAACGCAGATTTTTTCATCCTGGATTGATGACTTTGTTTGGTTGTAAACAACGATTCGCTGAAGATGCATGTCTCCTGTCACTGTCGTGGCAAGAATTAACTGTTACTTCGGATTTCGGACAGAGGGACGGTCACCATACCGCAACGCAGATTTTTTCATCCTGGATTGATGACTTTGTTTGGTTGTAAACAACGATTCGCTGAAGATGCATGTCTCCTGTCACTGTCGTGGCAAGAATTAACTGTTACTTCGGATTTCGGACAGAGGGACGGTCACCTGGCCCCGAAGGGGCCGCATACCGCAACGCAGATTTTTTCATCCTGGATTGATGACTTTGTTTGGTTGTAAACAACGATTCGCTGAAGATGCATGTCTCCTGTCACTGTCGTGGCAAGAATTAACTGTTACTTCGGATTTCGGACAGAGGGACGGTCACCATACCGCAACGCAGATTTTTTCATCCTGGATTGATGACTTTGTTTGGTTGTAAACAACGATTCGCTGAAGATGCATGTCTCCTGTCACTGTCGTGGCAAGAATTAACTGTTACTTCGGATTTCGGACAGAGGGACGGTCACCATACCGCAACGCAGATTTTTTCATCCTGGATTGATGACTTTGTTTGGTTGTAAACAACGATTCGCTGAAGATGCATGTCTCCTGTCACTGTCGTGGCAAGAATTAACTGTTACTTCGGATTTCGGACAGAGGGACGGTCACCATACCGCAACGCAGATTTTTTCATCCTGGATTGATGACTTTGTTTGGTTGTAAACAACGATTCGCTGAAGATGCATGTCTCCTGTCACTGTCGTGGCAAGAATTAACTGTTACTTCGGATTTCGGACAGAGGGACGGTCACCTGGCCCCGAAGGGGCCGCATACCGCAACGCAGATTTTTTCATCCTGGATTGATGACTTTGTTTGGTTGTAAACAACGATTCGCTGAAGATGCATGTCTCCTGTCACTGTCGTATAACACTCGAGGATTTCGGATTTCGGACAGAGGGACGGTCACCTGGCCCCGAAGGGGCCGCATACCGCAACGCAGATTTTTTCATCCTGGATTGATGACTTTGTTTGGTTGTAAACAACGATTCGCTGAAGATGCATGTCTCCTGTCACTGTCGTGGCAAGAATTAACTGTTACTTCGGATTTCGGACAGAGGGACGGTCACCATACCGCAACGCAGATTTTTTCATCCTGGATTGATGACTTTGTTTGGTTGTAAACAACGATTCGCTGAAGATGCATGTCTCCTGTCACTGTCGTGGCAAGAATTAACTGTTACTTCGGATTTCGGACAGAGGGACGGTCACCTGGCCCCGAAGGGGCCGCATACCGCAACGCAGATTTTTTCATCCTGGATTGATGACTTTGTTTGGTTGTAAACAACGATTCGCTGAAGATGCATGTCTCCTGTCACTGTCGTGGCAAGAATTAACTGTTACTTCGGATTTCGGACAGAGGGACGGTCACCTGGCCCCGAAGGGGCCGCATACCGCAACGCAGATTTTTTCATCCTGGATTGATGACTTTGTTTGGTTGTAAACAACGATTCGCTGAAGATGCATGTCTCCTGTCACTGTCGTGGCAAGAATTAACTGTTACTTCGGATTTCGGACAGAGGGACGGTCACCATACCGCAACGCAGATTTTTTCATCCTGGATTGATGACTTTGTTTGGTTGTAAACAACGATTCGCTGAAGATGCATGTCTCCTGTCACTGTCGTGGCAAGAATTAACTGTTACTTCGGATTTCGGACAGAGGGACGGTCACCATACCGCAACGCAGATTTTTTCATCCTGGATTGATGACTTTGTTTGGTTGTAAACAACGATTCGCTGAAGATGCATGTCTCCTGTCACTGTCGTGGCAAGAATTAACTGTTACTTCGGATTTCGGACAGAGGGACGGTCACCATACCGCAACGCAGATTTTTTCATCCTGGATTGATGACTTTGTTTGGTTGTAAACAACGATTCGCTGAAGATGCATGTCTCCTGTCACTGTCGTGGCAAGAATTAACTGTTACTTCGGATTTCGGACAGAGGGACGGTCACCTGGCCCCGAAGGGGCCGCATACCGCAACGCAGATTTTTTCATCCTGGATTGATGACTTTGTTTGGTTGTAAACAACGATTCGCTGAAGATGCATGTCTCCTGTCACTGTCGTGGCAAGAATTAACTGTTACTTCGGATTTCGGACAGAGGGACGGTCACCTGGCCCCGAAGGGGCCGCATACCGCAACGCAGATTTTTTCATCCTGGATTGATGACTTTGTTTGGTTGTAAACAACGATTCGCTGAAGATGCATGTCTCCTGTCACTGTCGTGGCAAGAATTAACTGTTACTTCGGATTTCGGACAGAGGGACGGTCACCATACCGCAACGCAGATTTTTTCATCCTGGATTGATGACTTTGTTTGGTTGTAAACAACGATTCGCTGAAGATGCATGTCTCCTGTCACTGTCGTGGCAAGAATTAACTGTTACTTCGGATTTCGGACAGAGGGACGGTCACCATACCGCAACGCAGATTTTTTCATCCTGGATTGATGACTTTGTTTGGTTGTAAACAACGATTCGCTGAAGATGCATGTCTCCTGTCACTGTCGTGGCAAGAATTAACTGTTACTTCGGATTTCGGACAGAGGGACGGTCACCATACCGCAACGCAGATTTTTTCATCCTGGATTGATGACTTTGTTTGGTTGTAAACAACGATTCGCTGAAGATGCATGTCTCCTGTCACTGTCGTGGCAAGAATTAACTGTTACTTCGGATTTCGGACAGAGGGACGGTCACCATACCGCAACGCAGATTTTTTCATCCTGGATTGATGACTTTGTTTGGTTGTAAACAACGATTCGCTGAAGATGCATGTCTCCTGTCACTGTCGTGGCAAGAATTAACTGTTACTTCGGATTTCGGACAGAGGGACGGTCACCATACCGCAACGCAGATTTTTTCATCCTGGATTGATGACTTTGTTTGGTTGTAAACAACGATTCGCTGAAGATGCATGTCTCCTGTCACTGTCGTGGCAAGAATTAACTGTTACTTCGGATTTCGGACAGAGGGACGGTCACCTGGCCCCGAAGGGGCCGCATACCGCAACGCAGATTTTTTCATCCTGGATTGATGACTTTGTTTGGTTGTAAACAACGATTCGCTGAAGATGCATGTCTCCTGTCACTGTCGTGGCAAGAATTAACTGTTACTTCGGATTTCGGACAGAGGGACGGTCACCATACCGCAACGCAGATTTTTTCATCCTGGATTGATGACTTTGTTTGGTTGTAAACAACGATTCGCTGAAGATGCATGTCTCCTGTCACTGTCGTGGCAAGAATTAACTGTTACTTCGGATTTCGGACAGAGGGACGGTCACCATACCGCAACGCAGATTTTTTCATCCTGGATTGATGACTTTGTTTGGTTGTAAACAACGATTCGCTGAAGATGCATGTCTCCTGTCACTGTCGTGGCAAGAATTAACTGTTACTTCGGATTTCGGACAGAGGGACGGTCACCATACCGCAACGCAGATTTTTTCATCCTGGATTGATGACTTTGTTTGGTTGTAAACAACGATTCGCTGAAGATGCATGTCTCCTGTCACTGTCGTGGCAAGAATTAACTGTTACTTCGGATTTCGGACAGAGGGACGGTCACCTGGCCCCGAAGGGGCCGCATACCGCAACGCAGATTTTTTCATCCTGGATTGATGACTTTGTTTGGTTGTAAACAACGATTCGCTGAAGATGCATGTCTCCTGTCACTGTCGTGGCAAGAATTAACTGTTACTTCGGATTTCGGACAGAGGGACGGTCACCTGGCCCCGAAGGGGCCGCATACCGCAACGCAGATTTTTTCATCCTGGATTGATGACTTTGTTTGGTTGTAAACAACGATTCGCTGAAGATGCATGTCTCCTGTCACTGTCGTGGCAAGAATTAACTGTTACTTCGGATTTCGGACAGAGGGACGGTCACCATACCGCAACGCAGATTTTTTCATCCTGGATTGATGACTTTGTTTGGTTGTAAACAACGATTCGCTGAAGATGCATGTCTCCTGTCACTGTCGTGGCAAGAATTAACTGTTACTTCGGATTTCGGACAGAGGGACGGTCACCATACCGCAACGCAGATTTTTTCATCCTGGATTGATGACTTTGTTTGGTTGTAAACAACGATTCGCTGAAGATGCATGTCTCCTGTCACTGTCGTGGCAAGAATTAACTGTTACTTCGGATTTCGGACAGAGGGACGGTCACCATACCGCAACGCAGATTTTTTCATCCTGGATTGATGACTTTGTTTGGTTGTAAACAACGATTCGCTGAAGATGCATGTCTCCTGTCACTGTCGTGGCAAGAATTAACTGTTACTTCGGATTTCGGACAGAGGGACGGTCACCTGGCCCCGAAGGGGCCGCATACCGCAACGCAGATTTTTTCATCCTGGATTGATGACTTTGTTTGGTTGTAAACAACGATTCGCTGAAGATGCATGTCTCCTGTCACTGTCGTGGCAAGAATTAACTGTTACTTCGGATTTCGGACAGAGGGACGGTCACCATACCGCAACGCAGATTTTTTCATCCTGGATTGATGACTTTGTTTGGTTGTAAACAACGATTCGCTGAAGATGCATGTCTCCTGTCACTGTCGTGGCAAGAATTAACTGTTACTTCGGATTTCGGACAGAGGGACGGTCACCATACCGCAACGCAGATTTTTTCATCCTGGATTGATGACTTTGTTTGGTTGTAAACAACGATTCGCTGAAGATGCATGTCTCCTGTCACTGTCGTGGAAGAAAGGGCGGGTGTGGCTCCATGCGGCGTCCGCGCCGGGACTAGTCTTGTGCTAGTGTGAGGAGAAAAGACAGTCTGTCATGCCGTGTCTTGAGTCATTGCAGGAGGATTTTCTCAAAGCCTCCAACGTCCTTGAAACTGTCTCTAACTTCTTGGAAAAAGTCCTGCATGAAGTTGTGTTCTGCTTGGAGTCTCCGGTAGGACTGAGAGACTTGTGCTCCTCCGTCTCTGGTTGGTCCCTCCGGATTGGCCTTCGGTTTTCCCTGGACTTTGGCTGGCTGGTGGGGGGCCGGGAAGCTGGCTCTGTTGCTGCCGTCGCTGGTCCCCTCCTGTGCCGTGGATGTTCAGGGCAGGCTGTAGTGCAGGGCAGGGAATAGTGTGAGAAATCCTAGGGGTTTGATATCCAGAAGGAGGAGGGTAAAGAAAACTAATTAAACGTAATAAACTGTTCTAATTAACCTGTTAAATAACACAAAAACCTCACTTTGAAAATAATATCTGAAATTAGTCACCAGTTTTCTTTTTAGGAAGAGGTTATAAGAATCAACCTAAGGTTACTTAATCATATACCAAATACTCTTATAAATTTTTCCACACAAAATACTAAAATGGTGAGTAAATTCAGTGTTTGTTCATTAGGGTGGTTATAAAAACTTCAACTTTGATCCAAGATATAAATGCCTATATTTCGGGTAACTTTTGTGCACAAACAAAGATTTTGCATGCTCAAACGAAGATCTTTCGAATGAGACCCTTCTTAAGCGTTTCTGCTGAAAAAAAAGTTTAAAATATCAAATTTTTTGAAAAAATTTGGTATTTAAATTTGTACACAAACTAACTTTTTGGATGTAGATTTGCGTGTTTATCGAACTGCTTCGAATGACACCAATTTTGTGCGAATGGTTCGGTTTGGAGTTCAACTAGGGGGTTGAAAGGGAAATTTTTCGTAATTAAAAAAATCGTACTTCCGGTCAAGCACAAACAAAACTTTTGCGTGCACAAACGTGCACAAACGATTCTCTTTCGATTGAGACCAATCTCGGATGAAAAGGAGAAAGTGCCCCTGCCAACTTGACGTCAAGATAGCAGGGGCATTTCCGTTATTCAAGATATAAATGCCTATATCTCGGGTAATTTTTGTGCACAAACGAAGATTTTGGGTGCACAAACATGCACAAACGATGATCTTTCGAATGAGACGTTCTTAAGCGTTTCTGCTGAAAACAAATTTAAAATTTCAAATTTTTTGAAAAAAATTTCTAAAAATTTGGTACTTAAATTTGTACACAAACTAATTTTTTGGATGCAGATTTGAGTGTTTTTCAAACTGCTTCGAATGACACCAATTTTGTGCGAATGGTTCGGTTAGGAGTTCAACTGGGGGGGTTGAAAAGGAAATTTTTCGTCATTAAAAAAATCGTACTTCCGGTCGAGCACAAACGTGCACATACGATTCTCTTTCGAATGAGACCAATCTCGGACGGAAAGGAGAAAGTGCCCCTGCTAGCTTTGTTTTTCGAATTTCCCGCCAAAATGTAAACGGCTATATCTCGGGTAATTTTTGTGCTCAAACGAAACTTTTGCGTGCACAAACGTGCACAAAAGATTCTGTTTCGAATGACACCACTTTTGTTCAATTTGGTGAAAGTGCCCCTCCAACGTCAAGTTAGCAGGGGCATTTCCGTTACTCAAAAAAATCGTACTTCCGGTTGTGCACAAACGAAAATTTTGCGTGCACAAACGATTGGTAAACTTTTTGAGTAATTTGGCGAAAGTGCCCCTGCCAACTTGACAGACATCATCGCGACCCTCTTCAAAGAAACAAAGTCTAACGTGACCTACCGACTTCTGTTAATTATAATTATCTGATCCCTCCTCCCAGAATTTTAACTTCTCTGACCTTGGGTGTTCACCAACTATTAAAAAAGTTACAACAATAAATTATTACATTCACGTATTAGAAGAGAAATTAATTTTTAGAAAATTAAAAGCAAATTTTTGAATTTTAGCGTATGAAATAGATTAATTGTGGGCTAACCATGATCCCTACAATAAAAAGGGGGTGGGAGGGTGAAAACTTTAAAATTTGACAAATCAAAACATGGTTTTTACTTGTTTTTAGCGATATGGGATAAATTGCAGTTGCATCATTTCCTAAGAAAATTTCCCCGGTGTTGAGGGTAGTTTTGCATTTTCGGCATGTAAAGTGATACATAAAGTAGGTATTTACATTAATTGCCTATTCCGTTCGACTCCAAATAAGGTAGTTTTCTCAAATTTCTCTTATTGCTAAATTATTTTTACTATATGGTACTTTGATAAAGTTCAAAAGTCAATAACACGTTTGTAAAAATTATAAAAACATACTACATATTAAGAAAAATTCTAAATATTCTGGCGACCTACCAAAAACTGCACCGGGGAAAAAACACTGAATATTTTTCTTTCAAATCTTATTTGAATAACCAACTAGATTTGCATTAGAGGCACATTAAAGTGACACATGTACATAGTAGGTATTTACATTAATTGCCTTTTCCGTTCGACACCAAGTAGTGTTTTTTTTCCTCAAATTTTTATTCTTTTTACTATATGGTAATGTGATAAATTTCAAAAGTTCAAATAATAGTTTGATAATTCAAAAGTCAATAACACGTTTGTAAAATTATAAAAAGGTACTTCATATTCAGAAAAATTAAAAATTTACTAGTGACCCACCAAAAACTGACTGGCGACCCACTGTTTGAGAAACTATGCTCTAGCCCAGTGATCCCCAACCCCCGGTCCGTGAATCAAATGGTACCGGGCGTCGGGCCGACCATTTCATTGAAAATTAATTTAAATTCCTAGGTTTATTCTCCAAATTAAAAACACCTGTGTTTCATTAAAATTTTATTTATTTAAAAAGGGGTCAATGTTTAAATACTACAATTAAATTGAAATTAATAAATCAAAATAGTCTAGAATGTAAACAATCAACACCCCCCAACGGGCCGCGGTAAAATTATCGAACGTTGACCGGTCCGTGGTGGTATAAAGGTTGGGGAACACTGCTCTAGCCCGCACCTACTAATATTGATTAGTAAGGGAGATTGGGGTGGGATGGGACCCTTCAATAAATCTTATAATTCAAAACGAAATTATATTTTTATTTTTCAACCAGGCAAGCACCTGCAAGTTTTTGAGCGAAAAAGATGGTTTCACTTTAGCAAAAGTATAACCAAGTATTAGACTTTTCAAAGTGAATTTTCAATCTCATTCTTGGTTGCTTTCTTAATGGTTTATGTTGTTTTCTAAGCGGAATAATGTATTCTTTATGAAAGTTTCAAATTTGCAAAAGGAAAACTAAATTTAAAAAATATTCTCGTAAATAATGTCCCATCCCTCCCCTAACAATAAAACTTGTTTTCTTTTTAAACTCGTGGCTCTGATCCGGCTGTGGATCACCAATCCTCTGGAGATCCTGTTTAGTAGTAGGAGAACGAAGTAAAAAAACCGCTGGGTTTTTGAGATCTAGCGCTATTAGATCTCTATGAATAATCGACTTATTAATATTTTAAAATGTAATAATATTATTAATGATTAGATCTCTTAAAGTTGTCGTTCATCATTTGAGGCTGCTGGAGGACTTTCTTAAATTGTATAGATCGGAATCTTTCTGATCTTAAATTCCGATCATAAAAGCGTAATCGTCAGGTTTCCATCAAAAGAACTACTACTAGGCACTACAAAAAAAGCTGGGTTTGATATCATTGAAACAAAAAAAAGAGGTGGAAATCCTATCAAAATCTGTATATTGCTATTTACCAAAATAAAGGTTTTTTTTTTCTTTCCCGAACAGATTTACCAATCATATGGAAATAAAATATCATTTTGATCTTAAATGTGTATAATCAACCACAATAATTACTTCTTGAATAACACTATTTCTTGGATCATTATAGGATTTATTTGAATTTTAATTAAATCATTTAAAATCGGGATTAGTTTTAACGCTTATATTATACAAGATAGAACAAAGTTATTGAATCAATCTCATAATAAAATTTTTTTTAATGAAAACATGATCATCAACTTTGAACCCCCAGATGAAAAGTGTGTCAAAAAAAGAAGAGTACTCACAGTAGTTGACGATCTTCACCACCGGAAGTCGAGGGTGGTGATTGTTGAGTTCTCGAGGAATCTTCACCACCATGGGTGATTCCTTTCAGCTTCACGAACTTCACCAGAATGTTTGAAGATAAGTTCACGTCATCAAGAAGGGCGCGGATATTCCGGCGAAACGCACGTGGCAATAACAGGCCCCGTTAACATGGACCATATACCCGGGTATAAGTGGCCGGTATAAATATTGTGGAATTTTGGCTCATGCAGAAATTTAGCTTGACTTCGAAAAATTGGACACGACACCAACCAACCAAGTGGCCGGTATACCCACAGAGTAAGGATAATCCAAAACGCGATGCTACTAAAATAGTTCTACAGTTATCCCATAGAGGCGTTTCGACCCTCCAGCTGTCAATCAACAGTGTGGGTGGGAACTTAAGGAAACGAGTGATTCTCGTTGGACTTAGAACTTTGTATGGAGGCTGCATTTTAATTTCTCAATCTCTGCTATTTTTCCCCTGATCAATGAAACTTTCCCCTTATGGTTGCAAACTTTCCCTGACAGAAACTTACCTTTTCCTATTATAAACATTGATATCGTTTGTTCTGTCGTTTAATATCTCGTTATAGTGATTGTGGTCGCAGAAATTACCATTGAATATGAAGTTATTTGTTTAAGTTGTATTAAATGTGAGTTCCATTCCAGTGTAGCTCCCGATACATCGACACTTTAAAGAAGATGCGAGATAGTGACGTCACGGGCAGATCAGTATAAAAGCCGGCGAAAGATTTCCGCTGGCCAGAACATTGGGTGAGTATCTGGAGAGCGTGATATCAGAGAGACTTGTAATGTTTTAGAAATTATCCCCAACGCATGCTCGAAAGAAAGATACACGCAACTGTTTTTATAACCGGGAAAATATATAAAATATTTTTCCCTCTTTAGCGATTTGAAAGTGGGCGGGGTTAATTGAGAGAGTGTATGCGGCTGTAGCTCGATTGTAGAGAGTCAACAACGTTACGTCATATTCTCTGGTTAGTTCCACCGTTATCACATAGAAACGCCACCGTCTATGGGAAAACCCATGTTAAAAAAGTTGCCATTAGCGTCTATGGAAATGGACTCTCTGAAGTATCTTTACTCTGTGAGCCGAAGCAAACCAACCCACCAATTTTCGTACGTAACAGCGCTCTCAAGCCGAAAACTTCCAGTAACGTCGGCTCTTTTGATCTTTTGGGCCTTATAACCTACGGTTATATGTAATCAAGTTTAGCCTTGGTTCAGGAAACGTCTGTTGAGTATGGCTGTAGAATTGTAGCCAGATGTAAAAAGTGTGAAGCATTGGCAGTGAACCAGATGGTCAATAATGCCTTTCATTTGATCTTTAGATGAAGTTGGTGTAGTGACAATTACAAAAGTCCATTGTGGTGGTGAAGATTAAAACTCAATCAGGTGCATCACCCTCGACATCCGGTGAAGATCGTCAACTACTGTGAGTACTCATCTCTCTTTGACACTCCTTTCATCAGGGTTTGAATTTAATGATCAGATTTTCATTTTTAAAAGTTTCAATGTTTATGGACAGATTTATTCAATGACTTAAAAATTTTTGGCCTAGCTTCTATGTTTAATGTAAGCGTTTTAATTAATCCTGAGTTTAATGGACACAATTAATAATCAGTGCAGTTGATTCGTCAGTTGTGATCAAAATTAGATTTTATTACCTTGTGATTGAAAAATATATCCTAGATAAAAAAAAAGCACAGCTTCGATAAGAGTTTACCAGCCGCCATATTTACCCACAACTCAAATGATAATACACAACCATACGGATTTGACTATTGATATCAATATCATTGGATGCTAAGATAATTAATATTTAGACGATTATTATTTCAGGATCTTATAATGATGATATTAATAGTTAAAGATCTATGGTTGTCAGTCATTATTGAACTTTGGGTAAACATGGTGGCTGGTAGACTCTTATCGAGGCTTGGCCAAAAAAAAAAGCATCGTCGATTATTTTATAAGCTAGCAATATTGAATTTGATCGGATTTTCAAGCTTTTTTTCTTGTTTCCATGATTATCAATTCCAAACCCTACTGCTTTGCTATGTAATAACTGTTATCCATAAAAATCATTGTTTGTTAGTTATATTGATGGAAACCTGCCGATTACGCGTTTTGCTTTGATCATCATGCTGAACCGGAATTTATCGCATATTCACAGATCCTGCAAGGTTTTTATACGTTGATAACAATGCGCATGCGTATGGACTTGATTTTTGTTGTTTTTTTTTTGAAATTTTAATAAAAAAATACTACATGAAACAGATTGAACAGAGGAACTGCCGCATGCTATGCAGGCAGTAGGGATGTCAAAAATAACCGGTTTTTAAAAAAACCGGTTATTTTTGTTTTGGTTTTCGGATTTAACCGGTTATTTTTTCCTTCGGTTTAACCGGTTCGGTTTTTTTCAAATTCAACAACCGGACAAAAAAAACCGGAAGGAATTCTGGCCGATATCGAAATTTCAATTCCGTTAAAAATTTCCCTATTATAAATTTAGATAAAATATTGCTGTTAGGTACTATTTCCATAACCGGATGTAAAGAGATAAGTTAACCGGTTTTTTGTGGTGTAGAGGGATGAAATTTTATATCTGTATAGGTTAAGGCATTTATAAAGAAGTAGAGGGTAACCGGTTTTAAATTTGCAAAAAAAAAAATTCTGTTACTATATAAGGGACACCCTTATGAGAGTGTATCGGTCCGGTTTTCTTTAAAATCCAACAACAGGCTGAAAAAAAACCCGGCTGAAAGTGAAGCTAAAAAACTGAAGTTTTTTTTAAATTTTTGATTTTAAAATCTGTTTTTTTTCTATTGCATGATTATAGTAACCATCCACAAATAACAGATCGGTTTTTATTTTGACGAAACCGTTTTTGTAATGCATTTCAAGTGTAGGAAAAACCGGTTTTTCGGTTTTTTAAATAACCGGTTATTTTGATCGGTTTAAACAGAGCGGTTTAACCGAGAGGAAAAATAAACCGGTTAACCGAAAACCGGTTATTTTGAAAATTTTGACATCCCTAGCAGGCAGGCACGCTACCACTGCTTCAGTGGGACTTCAGTAACTTTAAAACTTATCAATTATTACATGTTACTTCTTTGTGATGCATGCTCTTAATATCAAAGTATAAAAACCTTGCAGGATTTGTGAATAAGCGAATTTATCAACCTCGAGAAAGGTTCCGACTGCTTTTTACGAATTACTATATATGGTGGGTTCGGGTAAAGTGGGTCTTGGGGTAAAATGGGTCAGTTTTATTTAACTCGATATAAATCAAATTTAAATTGAATAGACGAGATTAGTGATGACGTTTTTTGTTTTGTTTGGAAACATAAATTCAGTCTGTGATTGGTTACATACGGATCCGTACTGTCCGTACAGTTCACGGAACCAATCACAGACTGAATTTATGTTTCCAAACAAAACAAAAAACGTCACACTAATCTCGTCTATTATTTTCGCTCATTTTTTTGTTATATAATTTTTTATCTGTTGGCAACATTTGTCAAAAATATAGATTCACGAATTTAAGAACTGAAAAAATATTTTATTTGAACGGTTAATGATGTCATCGAAAAAACAGGGTATTCCACCTTCCCAAATATCGATATATTGTAATAAATTACAGCAGACTTTAGTAATATTTTTCCATAAAAGAAAGTCTGAGAGACATTTCATTAACTACAGACTTCTAAAATTTCATTAAGGTACAACTTAAAGCAAATTTTTTCAGATAAAAACGGCTTAGCCGATTGCCGTTTTTTCTTATTTTCATGTATATTTAGTAATAAATATATTTTTGACATTTTTGCAATGAGACCCATTTTACCCCAACGTGGGGTGATTATTTTGATGTATAAGTTTAACCAACTTATAACTAAAAATACTTGATAAATAAGATGAAAATGTTCTGAAGGATTGTAATGTCAAGTTCCAATTGAAAGAAATCCTTAAAAGGTAATAGTTTTGGTGAAATAAAATTTAGAATGTGAAAGTACCTAAAAAGTGACCCATTTTACCCCAACCCACCCTAATCATCTGGTGTGTTACAGATTGACTTCGCCAGTCCAAATGGGGAAAGGATCCATTTTTAAGGTTTATGCTACAACAATCGATTTTAATATACAACAATTGATTTTACATCTTCTCTTGTTTTATATACCAGGGGTTTCCAACTGGCAGCCCGCCGCACCGGGTTATTTTGTGTGGCCCGATAAGCTCTCTAAAAACCCTCCAAAAAGTAGCTTCAAAACACTTTTTAGCAAACTAAAGTTCAAAATGTTTTTAGGGGGAGAACCCCCGACCCCCCCATTTACCTCTTAGGTTATGGACTAGCTTAGATTCTTTTCTATGGTGCAAGAATTAAAAGTTTGAAGTTTCGAGAGGTCGTTTGAAAAACCTGAAATTCCCCCTGAGCGTAGCAAGAAAGTATAAAGACTTTTATAACCATTATCATGAGGAGGGACAAAATGAGTATCTAAATATTAGGTAAAAATACCCTCTAAGAAAAATTTACAAATATTTTCTTGAGGAAAAGACCTTTTCATTTAAGTAATATTCAGAATATTAAATATATTCAGTATTCCTAGGGGTTGTATACAAGTAAAAAAATTCAGATATCCTCCGGAATAGTCCCTCTTATCCTGGAAAAGTTTCATATTGAAGACTCTCACCCCAAAAAAATTATCATCGTTAAAAAGGAGCTAGATTAATTTGCGGCCCGCCACTTGACTTGTGATTTCGATTGCGGCCCGCGAGTACTTAGAAGTTGGAAACCCCTGTTATATACAATAATGTGGTTTTCCCATGAAGTTAGGCGGGTTTTTAAGCATAAATACGCCTTTGTTTTTCCTTAGGGGTCATTCATTAATTACGTAAGGGTCCCGAGGGGGAGAGGGGGTTGGGAAAATATCTACATACTCTTACTTGGAGGGTCAAACCCATTCTTACGTAAGATTTTCCAAGTTAATGTAAGCAAATTCCAATTACTCTAATCAAATTACGATTGAATAACCCCAGAAAATTTTTTAAATGCTGTCGATCTCGGTATATTATCGAAGCTTTAATTTTAAAAAATGAAGGTATATCAGATGTATCTTTTTATTGGAGTTGAATTAAGTTAAGATAAATAAAACTGTTGAATCCATCTTGTCTAAAGTTATCAAAAGTCGGAACAAAGCAAAAAGAAGGAGAAATCTATAAACGAAAATCGAAATGGAATCTTACGTAAGAATAGGGGGGAGGGGTGTGAAAAATCTTACATACCTGTGGAAGATAGCATGTATGTACAGTTATTTAAAACAAATGTAAATTTGCCTAGTAGCAGTAGACTAGTAGATTTGTAGATATAATTATTATAGTAGATTTGCCGTGTGGCAACAGTCTGTTAATTCTTTTAAATTCTTTTAAAATGTTTAGAAAATAATGTTGTAATTTACTTTCGGACTTGGAAACTTAAATTGATAATTAAATATCATCATTCATCTGTTGAAGTTGTATTCATTTGAGTGACTGGATTTAAGGTCGTCCGTTAAGTAATTTTAACCAGCTATTTGACATCATTCATCTGTTGAATTAGTATTCATTTGAGTGATTTGAGTTAAAGTAGTCAGTTATCTGACAATACCCTTACATGGGGTGAGTTCGTTTGGTGTATTATGTATTTTAAGGAGGTAAGTTGATATATTCTTGAGATATTCAATATTTGTTAGGGGGCCATTCAAATATTACGTAAGGGGGGAGGGGGTTTGCTCTTTGCTTATTTTTGCTGACAAGGGGGATATGAGTGATGGTAACGTAAGATACGGCAGTTTCGAAAATTTCTTTATTCTGGCATAAATAATTTCTAAACTCAACCAAAAATAAATTTGACAAAAAATTTAATTGGGAAATCTGACGTTATCACTTTTTTCTGGGGATGGACCCCCCAAACATTTTGAAATTGTAACCCCTAAAAGTAGTGTTTCGACTCATTTTTTCACCCAAAAAGGACAGCTTCTTGCGTATAAGTCACCTAATTTTCAAGGAGAAAAACAGTACTTACTAAAAAAGACGTCGAAATTTCGGGGTGGGGGTCCGGCAGTTTCTTACGTAATTATGGTGGGGGGGTTTGATGTTTGCTTAGCTTTGCTGACAAGGGGGGAGGGGGGGGGGTTAAAAATGACCAAAAAAGTGCTTACGGAATATTTGAACGGCCCCTAGGCAGGTTTTGTTTTAAATATTTCCAAAATGAATTGTATTGATAAGAGAAATAGTAACGTTTTTTAAAAGCGTTCACTCTTAAAACGATTGCATCAAAATTGAGTAAAAAGTACTCAAAAAGACTCCGATCAAATAAGTACTCAAATTTGAATACATGAATATACTTGTTGGGTAAACTGCTCGTTTCCGGGCGATGTGTCTTTTACTTATAATTAACCTACGTTTGTGTTGGCATCGGTGAGAGTGCACGTCGATAACTGTTTTATACATGCGCAGTTAGACTGCATCGGTAAGGTTAGATCTGTTTTGTATTATTGTTCACTATGGTTTTGTACTGCGTATAGGGCTGCAAAATAAATCGTTGTTATTTTACCAACCTGGGTGATTCTTTGAGACTACCTGCTTGCCGGTAACAATACTCATTCTGAAATGTGCATATTCAAAAATGAAACATCGTGAGCTCATTTCTGAGTTCAAGCTCAAGATGTTTCGTTTTTGAGAATGCACATTTTCAGAAATGAGAGTAGTGGAAAAATGGGGGTTCTACGGCAGCCGGCGCAACCGCAACGGTTGCGCCGCCTGCTCCGGTGACTCCTGCGCCGGTTGCGCCGGCAGATCTGTGACACCTGCTCCGGTGACTCCTGCGCCGGTTGCGCCGGCAGATCTGTGATACCTGCTCCGATAGAAAGGGGTTCCTGCGCCGGTTGCGCCGGCAGCTCGATGACTCCTGCGCCGGTGGAAAGGGGCTCTTGGCTAAAACGGGAAGAGGATAATTAGAAGTTACCTGCTCCGGTGATCCCTGCGCCGGCAGATCTATGACCCCTTCCCAATCTACTAGTTTGGGGGCTCCCATTCTACTAGATTACGGAATGTCTGCTACTTTGCGGAGTGTCTGATACTTAGGGGTTCCCTTCCACTAAATTGGGGCTCTGCCACTAAATTGCGGCTCCAACAACAGCAAGAAGCTAAAATTAAAGTTATTTGACATAAATATATTCCCAGGAGAGTTAGCCCAAGTTCCCAGCTTGGTTTCCGAAACACGCGTGGTAGAGCTTGATGCAAACCAGGGAATCAGGTTGATTTGCCAAGATACCGGACGCCTCTCCTTTGTGTTTCATCCCACCCCCCTTTCCCTAACACACGATGCAGACAAATTATTTACAAAATATATACAAATCTCATTCTTCATAAAAATATATACAAGTATCATTATTTATAAAAATATATACAAATGTTAATCTTCTGTCACTATCTTGTAGTGCCCATATGCATAAGTATTTACACAGCCCTCTAATATATATCTTTTATCATCAAATGGACTTAGAGCAGTCTTATTTTGTTTGACACTAAAAATATTATGATGGTCAGACTTGAAATTGTACATTACTTCCTTAGTGGATTTAACCTCTTTCAAACAATCTCGATACATGTGATGTTTGATATTTTTCTTTATGACTACCCTAGAGACTCCTTTTGCTGTTTTTTTCTCTCCTTCTGTTGATAGCAGAGAGTACATTTTTGCTCTAAGACCTACAAACTCAAGAGCTAGTTGTCCATTGAGTTCGTCTTTGAAACAGCCTATTTTCTTTTTATTATCATCATTTTTTAAAGGATGTCCCTCAGGGTAGTCTGAAGTATCATATAATGAAGAGTTATCCTTCATGTCTTCGTATATATCTTTAGTTGTAATCTCGTAGGTTAGTGAATCGGTGTCCGTGAATAGTAACCTTGACTCCTTATTTGGATACTGCTTTTTGATATGATTATAATGAAATCGATACATTAGGAGTTTGCTCAGTTCCAAAACTACAAATCCTACATAGATAGGCCTGTTAAGAGTTACAGTCTGCTTCTGTCTTTGGACAGCAGTTAATCCTTCAGAAAAAATTTTAAAATTTTGAAAACTTGGTTGGGCTACCAGCTTTTTAGCCTTTTTTTCAGTGTTTACTAAGGATACATCAATACGTTTTCGTATGTTTTCGACAGTTTTACCGTACACGGAATTATTTAACAATTTAAAGAAGTCCTTTTCAAAAGAAGAGGTGGCTTCTTTTCTTTTTTTGGTGTTTTTATCAATATACGATTTTAACCAAGCCTTTTGTGAAAATCTTAATGCCTTATGAACTTTCTTTAGTTTCATTCCTAATGATAAGTAATATTGCAAGTTTTTATAATAAATAATATATTTTTCTTTATCTCTTAAATTAGGAGTTAATTTGGTACATTCCCGATAATTTTTAATATTTAATTTTTCCAGCATTTTAAGAGAAGCTGGGGAGAGCATTTCCTTCGTTATTTTTAATTTTTCGGGACACAATGGATAGTCTGAATGACTATCATGAAGTTCAATTGGATAATCGAGGTCGACTTCAAATATAAATCCTTCTGAACTATCTTCAGGAATGCTCATGATCCAATCTTCAGTCATGTAATTTACGTTTGACCAAGCAAAATCTCCATACGGCAGCATTTGAGACATTGCCCAGCCATACAAGTTATTTGCGTCTAAATAAACAATATATTTTGATGGCAACTTAGGATTATAGTTTTCAAGGTAGTGGTTATTAGCCACCGAGTGTCTCTTGCAAATATAAGAGACTCCTCCTCGAATGCCAGATTCTATAAAAAGATGCATATTCACATCTGAAAGCAACTCTAATGGCTGTCGAGTCATTTTCAGACATGCCTGCCATGACAATCCTGGTGTTGTATATACATGCGCTGGATCCAAATCATAATTTACTTTGCAAATTTTTCTGAAATTTTGAAAAACGTCTGCCAATTGTAGAACATCGCTCTTGACATATAAATCGTGGTAATCCCCCAACGTTTGAATCGAAAATTTATCCCATACTTTAAGAGCATGGTTATAATCTTCTTTTGAGACTGTTTCACCAGTCATGGAGCTGTAGAAAGCTTCTATTGGTGGAAGAGACGTTTCCTTAAATTTTATGAAATTATCCATGTATTCATATGGATATATTCCTTTTCGCAAAAGGAGATCAATTACATCGTGTGGGATATTATCTTGCAATATATTAAATTCAGTCTTAGGTAAGTTATTTACAAGTTTCTCTAAAGAAGTTGGCAAAAATTGGAAACTGTCCAAAAATTGCAGGCATACATTTTCACCCCTTTTTCCGGGTCTTTGCATGGAAAAGGTGATATATTTTTCCATATTAGTTGCAATTACTTGTAAATCATACTCTTTATATTTACCTAAGACTTTAACAATATGATGAGCATCATAATTTTTAAGATTGTGGAAGACCACAGGTACACTTTTTTTAACTTTATACTGCAAGTTACATTTATTATGTGCAGCTGATCGAAATTCTCCACTAATGTGGTCATGGTCCCTGACACGATCATCATTTAAAGGGGTCTGACATATCCCACACAATACTGCCGTTTGAAACGCCTCTTCCTGACTCGCCGATAAATTCTTCGGCTTGATAGTTTTCAATTTAACTTCAAGTATGTTTAATTCTTCTATCAAACTATTCATTAAATGGGAAGCAGCGTCAGGTCCACGGTAAACAACAATTGGTTTAACTTGCTTCCCATCAGGTCCTACTATAATATATGCATAACCACAGGGTTCATGCACAGCAATATTTTCTGTAAATGAAGTTTTGATAGAGGGCTGTGTAGATTTTATGGGAATTATTAATGATTCGAAATCAGCATATATAATATATTGAACTGGATGCTGAAAGTTAATATTTACAAATTCAAGGAAATCTCCTTCTTTAGGCATCTTAATTCTTTGAGGGGCTAAGTTATTACAGTATGGAGTATGTTTTTCTAAATTTATTTTTAAGGTGAAACGATGAAGACAACGATAACAAAAGTAGCAAGCAGTCTTATGCTTTGAAATGTATCCCAACAAACGACTCATACTTCGAATCAAACAGTAATGCTGGGTAAATTCATTTGAAATACGTAATAAATTAATGCAATCTTCATCATTCTTATCTGATATATACAAGGGGAACAAACTATCTTCCTCCTGGCATCCATAAACATTGATTCTCAAGTTATTTAAAGTTTCAATTTTGGAAATTGAATGCACAGGCACTGGACAAGTTACATTTCCTAATACAATGGTATCCTCATGAGGTGTATAATGGGATACACGTTCAGGTTTCTGCTCATAAGATAAATTCATTTTATGTGCTATTAAACACCAAATTAAACATTTCTGATCCTTGTTTTGAATATTTAAAACGGCTTTTTTATCCTGTATTTTTTTAGAGAGAGGAATGTAACTGCTGCCCGCTAAAGGTTCATAAACTGCACAATTTAAGTCAACATTTAATATTTTATCCATCATCCACCCAGAACCTAGCTCTATGAATTCTTCAAAAGATTTTATAATTTTTGAAAATGCAGTATCCAAATGTTCATTAATTGTCTCAGACATTAGTTCAATTTGATCCATGCTTCTGAAAAAAGGCGTAATGATTTCTTCTTCACCTTTGAGTGAAACGCGGGACAACTGAGTTTTGGCTACAATAAACCATTTTGTTGGTATGTTTTCCGTTATTAGATCCCCAAGTGCGGGACGCAACTCTTCAAAACACCTCAAAAAATCTTCATTATGTTCGGGTATTAATGAATGAGTTGAAAATACGTTAAGTGAACGAGTCTCTCGTTCTCGTTTTTTGCGCTTAGGTTTTGGCCCCTCTACTTCACTCTTCCTTTTTGTTGATGGATGAGATACTCTGATATGTTTAAACAGATCCGATTTCTTTGCAAAACGTTGGGGGCATGATTGGCAGACGTGTGGTAAATTAACATGACTCCTAACATGTTTAAGCAAGTCGTCTTTACGACGAAACGTGGACTCGCATTGATTACAAGGGTGTAGCACCAACTCTTCATGCTTCGATTTTACATGTCGGTTTAAATCATTTTTGCGAGTAAAAGATTTCAGACAAATTTCGCATTGATAGGGTTTTTCTTTTAAATGAGTTTTCATGTGAACGTTGAGATTTCCCCTCGTTGAAAACGATTTTTCACAAGTAGGACACACCTACAAAATAATTAAAAAGTATCTAAGTATTTGATTGCTTAGAATATTTACAATTACTTTTTATCTATTACTCCTTTCTCTTAAAAATAAATTTTAAACTTATAAACAAATGCTACAACTTGAATATGCTACCTAACATATATATGAAACCCAAAGGAAAAGTGCACTTACATGGCGTTGGCTGCGCGTCTGATCGCCGTCAGTCGCCAGCGTTCTTTCTAAAAAAGGTTGAGCAGTGGAGGTGCTTGGCTGAGCATTAGACGTGCTGGGCTGGGCGGCCTCCGGTGCTGCGGCGGTGTGGCGGGGCCGAACATCCTCGTCCTCAGAAAAAGGACTGTCCCAAACCTCTGAAGGAACCTCCGTGCTGGGCTCCGGTGCTGCGGCAACAGAGGTACTGGGTCGGACTTCATCCTCCACCTCAGAAAAAGGGCTGTCCCAATCCCATGAGCATGCCTCCATGCGGGGCTGAAGATCATCCTCCTCGGAGAAAGGGCTGCCCAAATCTTTGAACTATAAAAATACAATATTTTATAAACTTCAGTTAAAGAAAAAGTGCATCTTAAAATTTAAAAAAAAACCTTTGTTAGAAAAGCTTATTACTAGAATTAAACGAAATTAATTACAGTTAAAATTTTTTTCAATTAAAACAATTATTTAATAAACAAGCAACTAGAATTAAACATTAGTAGTGAAACATTCGTAAAATTAATTCTTTGTAAAAACATTACTAAATAAAAATTAACTAGGGTTAACCAAAAACTAGAATTAAATGCGAAACATTCGTAAATGAAACATACAAAATTCAACTAGACTTAACAACAATGTAAATTCAAGTTAAAACGTGAAAATTCAATTAACAAATCATCTAAAAAGGGAAACTTACCTCCTCATCAGAATTCATTGGGGAAGACACGAAGTTTTCTTTGCTCATAATGGTAGGTAAATATAAATTTACGAAAAAAGCAAAAATTATCAGGAACTTGAACGAGATGAACAGGAACTCTCTAACAGGAACGAGATGTGTAATATTGCTGATATGAGAAAACTCAAAAGAAGCAAGTGAGGAATCACACCCTTGCAGCTCCTTATATTCCAGTTGAGTGATGTCATGGGTCATAGTGATGTCATGGGAGTTGACCAATAGTAGAGGGTCATAGTGATGTCATGGGAGTTCACCAATAGTAGAGGGTCAGTTGTTATCAACTCTTCTCTGGTTGGCTGATAAGTTATCAACCTTTCGCTGATTGAACATGTTTCTGATTGGTTCTTAGTGACATCATGCAGCTGTACTTA
This sequence comes from Tetragnatha versicolor, assembly GCA_024610705.1. Lineage (NCBI taxonomy): Eukaryota > Metazoa > Arthropoda > Arachnida > Araneae > Tetragnathidae > Tetragnatha > Tetragnatha versicolor. Next base: position 59,764 of record JANDEH010000069.1, read on the forward strand.
GAGGCAATTACTCCCAAAGTCTTCATTTCAACTTTCACTCGCAAACCAGCCCTCATTGTTCGCTGCTTGCTTCCATTGCATCCCCGTATACCCGCCTACCCACCACCGCTACCTGCCCGTCCACCACAGCTCGACCGCCTCCATTGCCTGCAGTTGTTCTCCTCTGCCCGCCCGCCTGACGCCTGCTGTCCGCCTACCTGTCGCCTACCACTCAAAGCCCTATGATGTCCCGTGAAATGCCTCCCGCCAAGAAGTCCCGTGCACCCGAACACCTAATCATTCAACAGTGGGATATCGACACGTTCCTTACCATTAACGTCGTTCTGATTGATGTCAAGGTTCGTGTCCGAATCGTCGATACTTCAGCGAATGTTGCACTAGAGATGGTACCCGCTACATTTAGTGAATTCATTAGAAATATGGGTAACTTTAACGTTGTTTACCCCTCAAGCTCCCTCATCTGCAATAACCAGCTTGCAGTTTTTTCCAACTGCGAGTTGTGTGTTCTTCAGCAGATCTATCAGAGACCGGGTGCGGGTTTCACACTGAAACCCCAAAGCTTAATGTTACAACGTACCCAACTTCGTGAGTTGCGCAAAACCCTACCCAGCGTTCTAGAGTGTGTGAAAGAGACTATTTTGTGCACCGCCCTCCCCAATTGTGTGCGAAAGAACTGCAACCAAACCGCCTCTCAGTCAAGTTCGGACTCTTTTTTCCAAGCAGTTTTCGATGAAGTGTTGGCCCAAGCGGGTAAACTCTTCCATTGTGATGGTTGTGTATATGACCACCCCTCTCAAAGACAACATCAATGTCTGATGTTCTCTTCTATGGAGAAGTATAGTAGGGAGGGGGAGAGAGCCATTTTCCATCTGAGTTTAAAATCTATATGTGATAGATTAACAGAATACAATGAAGACACGTTGTTAAATTTAAGTGTTGATATATTTTTGCAAATGTTTGATAAAATTATTGTAAATATTTAATTTTTATTTCTCAATAAATGCAATTAATTTTTAAAATTTGTGTATTTCATGACTCAAATGAAAAGTTAGGGATTTTATTCAAGTTCTTTATTTATATTTCAGCCAAGTTCTTACAGGAGATACAAAATTTTTATTTACAGGTGATTTTGCAGCAATACTTCTATTCACAGGAAAATGTTTGTTTTTAATATAATGTTTAGGTATATTCATAAAGTTGAGAGCTTCTAAAAAATCTTGAATTCCAGTTGCATTAATCTTTTTCTTATTATGAGTAAACATTATGTTAAACAAATCAGCAATATTAGAATTTGAAATGAGTTCATTTTTAACTAAAATTTCTCCTTTATCATTCCATTTTAAAATATCAGAATGACCTTTAATAATATCTAGTGCTTTGAAAGCTTCTTTTTTCATGGGTTGAGGTACACTATTCAGAATGACAACTTCGTAGGGATCTTCTTTCTTAGGTTCAACTTGCAATTCATCTGATGTTTCCTGTGGTGGTGTTGGAGACTTCCAAGGTGAGTTGAATTCTTCCATATCCATTTTCTTTTGCAGTAAAGTATAATATTGTCTAACTTTTTCATGTTCATCCAATGAACTTTTTAAAATTTGCATCATACTTTTATCGAGTTCGCTTAACTGCTTCTCAGAAACGGTATGTTTTGTAACTAAATGTTCGGGAACGAGTGCAAATTTCTTAGCGTGCTCCATGAAATAGTTCTGTTAGAACACTTAATGCTGTAGGAATTAGAATATTGAGAAAACCTCCTTTTTGTACAATAAGTTTACGTTTTTTAGAGAGAGCAACTTTTCTCTCGGCTAAAGTTCGGAGCGTTCTTTTATGTTTCGATAGAGATCCTTTTTGTTTTTCACTCAATGGAATATTACCATGCAAAACGTTTAAACAGCACTCGCATATGGCTTTTATACCTTCTTGATTTATATTTTTCAAAATATCTTTTCTGAGCTTCTGGGGGCAAATGTTTAATAGCTCTAATTGTTGTAGTTGCTCCTTACTCAGAGACATATTTGGAAATGAGAGGTGAAAGAGAATATCCTCAGCTTTTATAATGCTTCAAAAATTTTTTAATTGATAAAAATATTGAATCTGATTGGGTAAGATTTGAGTGCGCAAACGAAACTCCTCAGGGGTATCACTTCTCAAGTCTAAAAATAAATAAGAGTATGGCTTCTTGGTTGCATCCTCATAAACTTCTTGAAAAAATTTCAAATGTCTCGGAAAAAGTTGTTTTCCTAAATGAGTAATTTGACTAAGATCTCTTCTGTTTTTACATAAAAACAAGTAATGTGCATTTAAAGTTATTTCCCTCATTTCTTTCCCTTTATGAAAAAAGTTTTGCACGATAAAAATTATACTAAGATTTAAATGATGACTGCCTTTAGTAAACAAGTCTGTTAAAAGTTTTTGATTAGCACCATGACTCATAAGGTCATCTACAATGAAAAGTGTATGCTTTCCTAAATATTCTTGAATGTTCGATGGAAGACCCTCCACAAAGGTTACTTCGGGAATTTCGTCACAGAGGGGTTGGTGAATTCCATAGAACCAGACAATCTTATCAGGAACGGTGGAAAACATTTCATCCCTATGGTGCAATAGGTCTCGAACAAAGTACGTCTTGCCACAACCAGTGGGTCCAGACATGACCATTGTGAAGGGGTGTTGCAATCTTGGAAACTCCATGATAAATGAATGATAACAAGTAATATTTCATTTAAATACTTTTTTTATTGATAAAACTTGGTTCTAATGCCAAACTTGTTGGCTACAAAATTATATACTTTAATATCATTGTTAGTTGTACAATTAACATATGCGGGCAATATTTGCCTTAGTGAATATCCACGACATTTGGAATAAATGTAATACAAACAATGTTGGCCACATACGGCTGTTATAGGGCTTTGTACAATCATGGGATTATAATTAACAAACAAGAATTTTTCTACAAAGCTTGATATATATTTATTAAAATCAAAAGGAGTGTGCCCATAGGAGTCAAAGAATTCAATTTCTTCTGGGGAAGTGATGAAAAAGGCTAACCAATGACTTCCTCTCTTTGAAGAAGGGTCAACGTTTGCAATTAGGCATGCTGGGTAATAACGAATCCGTGTAGGTAACCGATCACTAGGAAAAACTCCGAGAAAATATCTTTGAGTGAAACGATTTCTTGATAGTATACTTTCCAGTTGATAGCTATCCATTTCTTTCAGTTGGCAAAATCACATAAAATATTGCGAGATTTTGTAATTTCAATTATGTTTTGAAATTCAGCATACACTAAAACGGAAACCGTTTCCTCTAAAGCACTAGAAAACTTGGCTTCCACTCTTAAATTCCCTTGGTGAAGTAAATTGAAATGAGATCCGTCACATAAGTCGGGAGTTAAATCAAACGAGTATATGGTATATCCTTTTGAAAATTCCTCTCGCGAAATACAAATTCCCTTATCTTGATTAAATCCTGAAAACAAGCTGTGATAGGCTCTAATATAATTATCGTTTTCATAGTTTAATTCCATAGGTTTGCATGGAACCGGCTGTCCATCCAAATAAATCCCTAAAAAGTTGAGTTTGAAATGTTCAAAATTAAAAGGGTTTAATGCATATTGACCGTTTAAGGCTGCGTTTTTCACACAAGTTATAATAACTCGTTTTGGCATTGATCCCAGGAAAACATTGTCTTGCATAAAAGACAAACTTCCTTTCGGAACCGAGTAAGTTTTACAAACAACTCTATCTATTGGATATTTTGCTGAAGCTTTTTCTAAGGCTTTAGCATGTCCCAAAGAAACCCCCGGACTAACTTTCACTTTTCTTATAAAAAGTGATGCATGTTCTAACACTATATTATATTCCGAATTACTAGATGATAGTAAACAAAAGTTTGGTTTGCTCCTTATCATTTTTATTTTCAAGTCAACAAGATTAAGCATGAGGCGGTTCTGTTGAAACATGTCACAATGGAGCTGACCCACCATATCGATTGTTCGGCTATAGACAGTCAGTTGATAACGCTTCTTTAGACTTTCACACGCCTCGGCGGCGACGGGATTAACTTCAGGGGGGTTGTCGTCTTTGAAGAATGCTTCACAAGTGAGTAAGCTTTTCTTGGCATCTTCTCCATAGTTTAAAAGGGTTTCGAGATAGGCGCGGTAGGGATAGGTGTTACTTGCCGATGAAATGATGCGATCATTGAGGCTAACATCAATTTGCGCAAACAAAGAATGCAGAAACAAATTAACGGGGGCAACAGGTTCATTTTCGGGTAGGGTGGTTCCGTCCTGTTTGATTATTTTAGCCTTTACATGAATGTAGGAATCGGCCAAGTCTAGATATTCATCCCCGCTTCCAGAAATATGAAATTCAACTGGGGATCCATCGCGTATGTTGGATAAGGGAAAATATTCAACAAACTTTCCAGATTCAATAGCAGCTTGGGTGGAGGGAATGGAAAATAGATCCAATTCTGATTTAACACAAATGGGTGAATCTTGATGTATAAGAGCAGCCATTTCTTAAGAGAAAATATCGTGTGTTCTCACTTTCTTAGCTTTTGGTAAACTAACTCGAGTTTGTGATTGTCTTCGCCTTTTATTCCTTTTTCCAGAGCCAATCATTGTCTTTACTTTTGTTGCTGCTTTATCTGTCAATATCTTTCCTGCCTCCTTAAAACGCTTCTGAGCAGCTTGTTTGGGTTGTTCCCCTCGAGAAATATCACCTATAACGTCTATCCCACTTTTCAGAATCTGTTTTCCTAGCGCTTTAGCCCCTGATTTAAGAAGGGGCATAGCAGTTCTAAAAAATGAGCGAAACAGACCACCCACTCCCCCATATCCCGATTGATATGCTGATCCACGATAAAAATCAAGACCGTTTCCAGTCTGCTGTAAATAATAATCCTCAAAGGATTTTTGACAGCATGTATATGGAACGTGCATTATGGGAGATACTTTTGTCGGAGGTGTAGTTTCACGTATGAGCGTCCGCGTTCAAATGGCGTTAATTCACCGCGATGCGTCCTTATATTAATTTCTATAGTGTCAATTATTTTTCGACTGAGAGGGATATAGTGTGGCCTATCATATTGCACACATATCATTTCGCCGTCACTGCCTGTAACATTTACAATGCGAAGTAGAGGTGCAAATACATCTCCAACAATTTGGGACTCAACAATGTCAGTGTAAAGAAATAAAACACGATAATGAGCGCAAGGGTCGGCTACTAAGGGGCTTTCAACAACGGTTTCAACGTTTGGATCATTTGAAACTATTTCGGTGGGATCAAATCCTAACATTTGTGATAAGCCGTCATGCAAAATAACCCGTGCTTTCCCCTTAACCATTATCTGCACTCTCTTGTTGGAGACATTAAATCTGAAGGTTATCTTATCATGAAATTCTTCTAATGCGATTGCTTTTAGAATGTCTGGAACGCTTTCGTAGAATCCAGGTGGAATTCTACGTCCGATTTCTTTACCATCTCCCAAGTCAAAACCTATCAAGTTATTATGTTCATTAACATTATACCAGGTATGAGGGTAGATGAATTGAGTTAAGCAACTTCCCATTCACCTTGAAGTTCAAGGGGCGCAGGTAATCGAGTAATATAATGTGATATTTTATTTTCAGGAAAATAATTCATAGAGTTGTCACTCGGAAGTGTCAAGTACAAACTCATGTTGATAAATGAATGCTAAGCATTAAAGACTTGGGCTTTTATAGGGCAGATAAATTTAATGCTGGAATCCATTGATTAAATTTATTAGAATATCCTTTAAACTTAACAAAGTATTCAACACGTTTCTTTTTAGTTCTCTTCTTTAAAACTTTTTCAATAGGAAAAGATTCTTTTAGTTTAACTTTTTGTAATTCTTGCAAGTAAAATGTTCCTAAAACAGGTTCTCCGAGCAAGTCTTTTATACGATACACGCAAGGACTTCTTTTCACACACTCGGTTACAACAAATAGTTCTTCAGTCCAATTGGTCTCATATCCTTTCTCAAAAGTGAGCTTCTTTTTAGAAATGCGAACAATATCTCCTACATTTAAAACACAAGTGCAGGGTGGAGATTTTTTTCCGTAAAGAGAAAGCCAGACTTGACTCTCATTCTCATTGTTCACCTCTACAGGTGTGCGTTTTATAGAAGAGTGATATGTGTTATTATAACTTTTAACGAGTTTTTCCAAAACATTTAAATATGTATATGTGTTTTGACTTGTAAAGTATTTCCACATTTTTGTTTTTAAGGTTCGATTGAACCTTTCAACGATTGAAGCTTTTGTAGCATTGTATGTAGTAAAAAATTTAACGTTATTTTCTTTTAAAAACTTTTGAAAAACCTTGTTTTCAAATTCTTTCCCTTGATCAGTTTGTAAAAATTTAGGCTTTCTCTGTGAAAATATAACTTTAAAAGCTTCTACAATATCTTTACCCCGCTTCTGCTTTAATGGAATTACCCATGCATATTTCGATAAAACATCGATACAACATAATAGGTAACGGTATCCCTCATTATACTTGCTTAAACTAGAGAGATCTGCTAAATCAGCTTGCCACTGCTGATCAATTGAATAAACAATTACTTTATTTGTTGGAAACTTTTTGCGTATCGGTTTGTGTAGAGTGTATGCATCTACACCTTCCAACCAATTTTTTATTTCTTTTCTATGTACCTTCCTTTCTAATGCACGGTATAAACTATCAACACCACCAAAACTTGCTGGATGAGAAGGGTCTTGATATGTCTCATTCATGCTAAATTGTGTTATTTTTCATATTCAAAGTATCATTTAAAAGTAGAACAAAATCAATAGCATAGTTTGTTTTTCCCGTAAATATATAAATCAAACTGAAACATATTGCTAGCGTAATGTATAAAATTACTGTATACACAAGTTCCTCGCGAGACAACATCATAACAAATGATGATATGTCATTTGTGAAATGCCTTTTTATATATCACAGCTGAGTATCTCCCCGTTGGTGTATTGCAACCTCTTTGCGAAAGGTGACTGTCTGGTGCCACAACTTCTCTTTGTGAAAGGTCACGTTTTGTCGAGGCGGGACTGTATGCCGCCCCCTAGGTTGCATGATCTCTATGAAATGGAAGGGTATTACATCTCACCCACTGAGGCATTGTTAAGGTACGCGTACTTCGGTAACTCTCCTGGGAGATATATTGATGTTAAATAACTTTAATTTTAGCTTCTTGCTGTTGTTGGAGCCGCAATTTAGTGGCAGAGCCCCAATTTAGTGGTGGAACCCCATTTTATTGGTAGAACCGTAAAGTAGCAGACATTCCGTAATCTAGTAGAATGGGAGCCCCCAAACTAGTAGATTGGGAAGGGGTCATAGATCTGCCGGCGCAGGGATCACCGGAGCAGGTAACTTCTAATTATCCTCTTCCCGTTTTAGCCAAGAGCCCCTTTCCACCGGCGCAGGAGTCATCGAGCTGCCGGCGCAACCGGCGCAGGAACCCCTTTCTATCGGAGCAGGTATCACAGATCTGCCGGCGCAACCGGCGCAGGAGTCACCGGAGCAGGTGTCACAGATCTGCCGGCGCAACCGGCGCAGGAGTCACCGGAGCAGGCGGCGCAACCGTTGCGGTTGCGCCGGCTGCCGTAGAACCCCCATTTTTCCACTACTAATGAGTATATTCATGTATTCAAATTTGAGTACTTATTGGATCGGAGCCTTTTTGAGTACTTTTTTACTCAGTTTTGATGCAATCGTTTTAAAAGCGTTGTATGCGGAAGAAGGTTGTCATCGGAGCTAGTAAAAATAAACTGTAATATACTCGACAGCAACGTTTCCTTTACGTCACTACGCGGAAGGAGAAAGTGGGTAAACACAAAGACTATTGGGTTGCTAGGAGGATTTTGGTACGCGAATTGTGATAAAGATACTATATTTACATGGGTTTAACGAATTGATCGTATTTCAAAATTCATGTGCTTCGTTTCGGTTTTAGTTTAACGGCCAATTTTAGCTAAGTCTGCTCCGATTGGTTGGTTGAAATATCTTTTACCGGGGGGATTTCCCGCATGCTGACCAAGAATCCTACAACTGCTCCAAAAGGGAGATTCAGTACCAAACTTAATTTGAAAAGCTTTCCTTATTCATTTGATCTTTGGCGCAGTGTCGGATGGACCTATTTCTTGCAACTCTCGGAAACTGATTTATGTGTAGCGGATTTTCCCTCCTCCTATAAGTACTTTTTTAAGTCAAATTGGAATCGTTATTAGATCAAACAGTATATTTGTTGCACCTTGTGTTAGCGCCATCTAGGGAGTGGGATTGAAAGACTCTCTAAAGTGCGATTCGGAACAAATGGATTCGATTCACCTGTTGAATGAAGAATATTTTTAGTCACCAGTTTTTTGTTTAGTTTAAATAAAATTAAAATTTCGAGTTCTTGCCTTTGTATAAAACAGGCGCGTTGGAGAAACACGTCTATCAGGAAATACAGACGCCCTAAAAGTGCTCTGTAAAGACAAAATCACAGATTGAAGATATTATAGATCAGTGGCTGCGAGGCTGCAGCACCCCCAACCAAAATTTCCCGATATTCCAATTTTTATTTGCTTTACAATATTTAAAAAATTATCTATTTCCCCTTTTAATCTTTGTTCTTTTTAATTATTTTCCAATTAATAATTCTCTGCTATGCCGTCTCGCCAACAGATTTCTTTCCGGGTCGATCAGCCCCCGCAGATATACCAATCGTGGTATAAAACCCTAGCTCTATCATATCAAATCAAATATCAAGAATTTAGCATGCGAATCTGTTAGGAGAAAAGGGGCTGCTTTTCAGCAGCCCCGACCAAAAGAATGATAGCTTTTTCTCTTGAGAGAGCTTTGAAAAAAACTGAGGGAAGAAGAAAATTAACGATTCCTACTACTAATAAATCACATTGGCTTTTTAGCCTTTCTCACTCCAACGCTGTTTTAATTTTTTATTTATAGCTTCTTTTTTTCTTTTCAACAGAGAGAGAACAAAATCTTTTCGATGTTTCGGCAAGTCAATGAAGATTTATGTTTAATTTTTTGTAGCCAAGTGTTTATTTCTTTTTATAATGAACAATTTGAATTCTAAATTTTGATTTTAGTTTCATTTGCTTTTGAGATACTAAATGAAATAGACTTCATCTTTGATTCTTCATATTCGTAATAATCAGTTAATATATAGGTAAGTGACAGTTTTTGAATGCTTATTCAGAGTGAAATCGAAATTTTATATTGTTCCCATATTTTCACGTTTTTGTGAAATATTATTTCGGCATTATATCGCTTAAAATACGTTGCCAACTATAGGTACCGCCGGGGCAGCACCCCTTATAATTTTACCATTGAGCCGCCAGCCCCGGGTGGGCCCTGGGTTTCTCCAAAAATTATCTTATAGTCATAGGGGAGGGGCAGCTGCCCCCCAAGTCCCGAGTAATTAACTTTTACTTAACTTTCAATTAAGTTATAACCCAGTATTTTAGGGTCAAATTTTCAAAATTTTTCTGGGGGAGGGCCCCCAGACCCCCTAGTATTTAAACCTTTATTATTCACACTTTTAATAATAAAAACTGAACTCATTGGCCCAACAGCCCTAGTGGGCCAAGGCCTACGATGCCCATCTACTTTTAATAATAAGCTCATTAAAATCATAATTTTAACTAAAAATAATTTGGGTTTATGAGTGCCAAAGAAACAGTTTAAACCCTGTTTTCATGGGCAAATTTCCGAAAATTTTAAACCCCCTCTCCTTCTCAAAAAATGATAATGGAAAGCACGTTATTTATTAAAAAAAATTGAATGCTCTTTCACGCGGTATAAAATTTTTGTTGATAACGTTAATAGTTTTCATTTTGTAGAGGGTAGAAGCGCGCGTTTCCTTTTTTTTTGCGGAAAGACAAAAAAAATCGATGTTTTCAGCCCGCTCTAGCAGCAAAATCACTCTTCAGAAAATCAAAGTTGAGTAGCTCATTTTGTAGGAAATTTTGTTTACTTCAACTTTGTATTCGAAATTACAATTAGAAATTTATAGTTTTTAAAATATATCCGAAGAATCGAAAAAAGAGCAAAAAGTTATCGATTTTTTGTGATTTTCGAATATGAAGCCGAACCCCCACGTGAGAGCAAACCTCATAGTAATCAGAGCCCTCGAAAACATACAATACCGTCGGGAAAAAACCCTTCTATATGAAATTTTTGAAATAAGCTACCGTTTACCTGAGCTATCACGTGAATCTGCAACTCCCTCGCTCGTCACGTGATTCTTTCTACGAGTGCTCTTGTGAACGAGCTATTTAATTTTCTCCACTGCTGTTTTTCGGAGATCTCTTTTTCCCTACTTCTTTACCTCAATCTTCGGTTGAACAGGTTCGCTGTTTTGAACGCGGCTTGAGATACAGGGTGTCCCAAAAAAGACTGACACATTACATTTTAAAAATCAATAACTCAAAAACTAAAAAAGATAAAAATAAGCGGTTTTTTGAATTCTACTCTAAAGACCAAATAATTTTATGACACATATTTTCGTAAATCGTAGTTCAAAAATCCCCCGACAGGTGCGAGCACTATTTTCCATTATCTCCTATGGGGAGATTCATACTTTTATGCCCTGTTGGGGGATTTGGGAACAATGATTTACGAAAATTTGTGTCATAAAATTCTTAGGTCTTATGAGTAGGATGCAATAAACCGCGTATTTTTATCTTTTTTAGTTTTTTAATTAAAAATTTTTAAAATGTGTCAGTCTTTTTTGGGACACCCTGTATATACTCTTTGACTTGAGAGTTTTTTTTTCCTTTAAATTTACTCTTTCACCACCCTCCGTGAAGAGTGGTGGAGCGTCCTGAAGAAAAACCGTTGAAATAATATAAATTATAGTTATTAATTAAAACATTTTATATATATCTCCTTTATTTTCTTCGGGTTGCCTGTCGCCGAAGGCGACGTATCCCCCGATTTTTTATTTTATATATATATATATTTGTTTCAATTTAAAAGTGGTGATTAAATATATTGGCCTAGTTTAATCAAGTAATCTATTTTAATTTAGTACATCAAGATTTTACTCTGATGAACTCAAAAAAACAAAATTAAATAATTTAAAACCGTAGCCGTAGACAATCGCCAAGAAGAACTCGTACTGGAACTTTAAGATTTGGATATTGGAGCAGTCTTCTTCGGGGAGGTTCTAAAAGATTACTTAGTATACACTGTCTTACCACCGATTAGTAGTCTGTTGAGTGGAAATTAAGAGAAATATTAGACATTTCTGTGAGATATTCAATTTTTGTCAACTCTAATTTTTAATAATAATAATAAAAAAAAAAACAGATAGGAGGAACAGAAATTAAATCACTCCCATCTAACCCACTAGATGGCGCTGTTTGGATTCTTCCGCCCGCCCAGAAATATGGATTAGTAGTATACTGCCGTCCTAAGCGAAAGTGCACATAAAGGCATTTTTTCAGGTGCAATAATACTATGATGTATTTAAAACTATTAAACAATGTATTTAAAACTTATCATTTTTAGTTTAAATCGGTTTAAATATTATTTTCTTTTTAAATTCATAGTAATTTCAATCTAAGTTTGCTCTCAAATAAATAAGTTTGCTCTCTAAATAAGTTAGCTCTCAATTCTGATATTCAAGGGGCTCTTTTCATGATTTTGACAACCATTGTAGTGGCTTGGAAGCAGCATGATATATTTTTGCCCATTAAGAAATGCGCCTTTTAAGAAAACTCGTTTATGTGCAATTTCGCTTTGGAGGGCAGTATAGACAACATGGGTTTTCTCTTTCAATTGAATTGAGGGCTTCGGCTATAGATCACCAACTCTCTGGATACCCTGCTTATGTTACGGGAGCAAAATGATTAATTGGGCATTATAAACAATGCCCATAGTAGAAGCGAGCAAAGTGATAATTTTCATTCATAATGGTAATGATAAATTTCATTATTAATCACTTTGTCCGTAACATGTGAGCAGGAGATGTACCAATAGCGACCCACCAAGTATTTATTTTTTACTCAGTCAGAAATAAAGTATCCCAACCCCCAAAAAAATAAGCCGAAAGCACTTTTTGTACTGCAGAAGTTTTTTGGGGGAAGAAAATCGGTTTTCTTTATTAGCATGTTGATTTGAACTCCCAATAAAAGCGTTTTGTAACACATCATCAAAAGGAAAATATCAAGAGCAATCCAAAAATAACATTAAAAAAATTAAATAAAATTTTAAAGGTTTTTTTATACAATGAGTTGTTGTAAGTCTTTCGTTGGGAAATATTCATATTAAAGACTATCCGCCTGAAAAATTTCCATTGGATAAATGAGGAGCTGAGAGCCAGAGTTTACCAACCTCAGCAGTTGTTATTTCGAGAAAAACGCTTTACAAAATTGTAGTAATATTTAAAATTTCTTTTTTGAGGTTAGTATTTAATGTTAAGTTTTTATTTTCTCGTGATCAATAATTAGAGGATCCTGTTTAAAGTCAGAATCAGAATGAACCAAGTGGCTTGATCTATTCTGGCATTAAATTTTTGTGCGATTTTAATTACTAGATCTAACGAAAAAGTGATGCAATCTTGTGGGAACTAAAAAATGCATTGTTTTCTAACTGAAATCATTAGATGTCTCTACATTCTACTGAAAAATTAAAAAAAAACCGCTTTTTCATGTTTTGTGGGTTGGTCCACTCTGGCTCTCACCTCCTCAAATAGAAACCAGATTACTTTGCGGTTGGCCACTTGAGTTTAATTTCGATTACCTGAAAGTTGGAAACCTAATCTAACCTTACTAATCGTAGATAGCGGCTGGGAATCTAGACCGAATCTGGATGTAGAAATCAAAATTAGTTTTTCCCCCATTTCGATATTCATTATTTGATTTAAGTTAGCGCAAGCATATTGAGATGAAGTTATTTAGCCGAGTAGAAAAGTTCATAAAAAGCAGTCGGATCCTGGAAGAGCTTTAGAATGTGTCCTCAAGTCGCCATTTATAACCACAGATCCCACAGCAACATAATATGTTAGCAGCAGGAGATAGAGATCTTAAAGTATTATTAGACCTCTAATGATAATCTACCTATTTTGTATTTTAATACTTATTATTAATAATTAGATTCTCGGTCATCAAATGAGCTGTAGGTAAACATGGCGGCAGGAGGACTCTTTCTAAAGCTGTATAAATCGTAATCTTTCTTATCCGAATCAGAAGATTGATCACAAAACGTAGGTTCGCATAAAAAGAACAGCTACTTAGGCACTATACATAAAAGCCGCATGGTTTGCAATTCAAGATCAGTAAAACATAAAAGGTCGGAAACCAATCAAAATCTGTATAGTAATTTAAATTGATGAAAACCCGGATCTATCCCGGAAAATGAAATAAATTGTATAGTAATTGCTCATTACCAAAATAATAGAAAACCCCTTTTGGTACATATACTTATTATCCCATCGACCGTTCCGTGACTGTCAAATTCAGCGGCACAGCCATAAAAAAAGTCAATGGGTTGTTTACTGTTTTCGGATTCAGCGGTATGGTCGACGGGATAATATGTATAATAACCATTCTTTTCTATCCCCAACGGATATATTCCAATCACAAGGAAATAAATTCTCATTTTGATCTTCACTGTATCGCTAATCAACTTCAATAATTACATCCTGGATAATACTACTTCTTGGATCATTATAGGATTGATTTGAATTTTTACTGAATCAATTAAACTCGGGATTAATTTTAACGCTTATAGTGTACATTATTCAAGCCAGTTCAAAATTTAAAAGGTATTGAATCAATTTGATGATAACAATTTGTTAATGAAAACCTGATCGTCAACTTACACCCTGTTGAAAAGAGTTTCAAAGAGAGTAGACTGATGAGTACTCACAGTTAATGATGATCTTCACCGGAAGTCGAAGGTGGTCCACGTGATTGTCTCAAGGAGTCTTCACCACCAAGGGCTTTCGTAACAGTCCTTCAGTCATTTCATCTGAAGAAGATAGGAGAGGCATTATCAACTTTGGATCACAGCTATGCCAACACTTAAAAGGCGCATGCCACACTACTCGGAAAATAGTCTTGACATCGATAAATCTCCATTATAAAACGATTAAGATGTTATCAGAAGGAGGGATGAAGGGAGCTTCATAAAATCTTTCACCTCACTCGGTTGAGAGTACGGGTTTTTTTTTTGTGACACGGAAAAATTAAGCTTGACATAATTATCTGGCTGAAACCAATATATAAATTATTGTGTTTCAACTAAAAACTGGTGACTAAAATAATTTGCTCATTTTTTTATGTTTTTAAGCTTTAAATATCCCTCAAAAACAGAAAAAAAATTCAGAGACAAAAATTCCAGACATATCTTGTGTGGGAGAAGGGAAAGCTATATAACAGAGGTTCAATCCAAAAAATGTTTTTAAAAAATTAACACGAATTAGCACCTCTTTACACACGTTTTCCGAAATCCCTCCAAGTTATCTTTATCGAGTGTAAAAGAGAAATACAATTCGAGGGGGGAGGAGCCTCTTCGAAATTTTGACTTCAATTTTCAATTTTTTTTCGTTAAAAACTCTTTTGGTTCACAAAAGGAGCTGTTGTTTTTGGGTGTAACCAAAAATGGCTCCAAAATGAGCTAAAACGCTACTTTTAGAGGCAAATTTTCAAAAATTTTAACATAATGCTTTACATACTTTTAATACTATTTGTAAGTAATGAAATACTCAACTCATGAGTGAGGGAGGGAGGGGGTACCTTTGGAATATCGTTGAGTCCCCCGAAACAAAAGTCTGGGTGCAGGTCTGGTTGTCCGAAGTCTTTGGGGGGGGGGGGCACGATGTCTGGCTGTTACATTAAGGGAGGGCGATAGAATGTTTAAGAACCGCAGCCTTAGCTCATTAACTCGTGTAAAAAGTGGTATTTTCATGTTTCTAAACTAAAACTTTAAAAAGTTAAGCAGGGGCCGTTCAAATATTACGTAAGCATCTAAGGGGGGAGGGGGTTTACTCTTTGCTTTTTTTTGCTGACAAGGGGGATATGAGTGATGCTTACGTAAGATACTGAATTTTCGAAAATCTCTAGTTTCTTGCATAAATAATTCCAAAACTCAACCAAAAATAAATTTAACAAAAATTGAATTAGTAAATCGGACGTAAGCACTTTTTCTGGGGAAGGAATCCTAAATATTTAGAAATTTAACTCCGAAAAGTAGTGTTTCGACTCATTTTTGAAACCTTAGGGTTACACCCAAAAAGGACCGCTCCTTTCTAAGTCACCTAATTTTCAAGGAAAAAAAACATCACGGGATGTCAAAATTTCGGGGAGGGGGAGTCCCGGCAGTTTCTTACGTAATTATGGTGGGGGTAGAGGTTTTGCTTATCTTTGCTGACAAAGGGGGAGGGGGGTTAAAAATGAATAAAAAAGTGCTTACATAATATTTGAACGGCCCCGCAGTAGAGTAAATTAATAAATAAACTAATTTTTATGGGCATATACCATAAGATTTTTAATAATTATTTTTTGAAAATTACAAGAGTTTTAAAATACTCTTTGAGGATTACATTAATAACTTTATTTGATTTCTTATTGTTTTAATTAGTAAAATAACTAGCTTGTTTCTTATTACCATTACCCCTCTTGGGGTAGTAAGAAACAAGTCAAATATACCCTTTCCATTTTTCTAAGAAGGCTGTTAGTGGTGTAAACATTCTGTAAAAAAATGAGCTTCATAAACTTAAAGGAGTTTCCCGGGGAATTTTGGAATATATCTCATTACCCCTTTTGAATCTTACTACCCCACTCTCCCCTAATATTGAATTTCGGATGAAATGTTCTCCAATTCTATTAGAAAATTATTTTCCAATTTCAAGACGGAAACTTATTTATTTCGAAAGGAGATGTTTTTCTATTTTGGGCTTTCAACATCAAAGGAAGATTATTTCTGTGACGAAATTAAAATTCTTTCGAGGAACATATAATTTAATTAGAGGAGGATATAATCATTAATGCCCCGGAATAAAACTTAATGTCGAAATTACAGTTAACATCCCTCCGAAACAAAATTAAATCGGCACGACTCTTTGGGAAGGGTCACCGAGATCGAGCATATCTCATCGGGCAGTGGATATCTAGCCCACTCTTTTGTTCGCTAATTAACCTCACTAATAGATGGGGAAGACATCCACTGCATGATAAGATACGCCCGACTCCGCGGCCATAGTGAACCTGGCCAATGAGTCATTCAATTTTAGATCAGATTCATTTATCCTGCATAAAATACAAGCTGAAATTTCTATTCGTTCTTTCTAACTCGCCCGCAAGCACTTCAGCCTGCAGAGCGAGAATTACCTGAAGTTTATCAACGATATATTTACACTTAACAAGATTTCGCCCCACGAATGAATGTATTATATTTTTGTATTATAAAAAGTGGTGACCTTCCCAATACGTGTTAAGTTGCAACTTGAAGTACCTTTGCACATCTGTTTATAATAGTGTGATCACTAGGATGGTTACAAAAAATCAACTTCGAAATTCTTAGGAAAAAGAAGAGCAAGAAAACACATCAAACAACTCTCAATCAATCAAAAGGGCGAATATCGGAGCTCCTTATAAAACCTTATCTTGTGAAGGTGAGTTGAATTTAAGGAAGAGTCGCATAGCTCGCTCTTTGTATTCACGTTATTGTTTCCCTATCTTATCTTCGGTTGTCATCATACTCTCACACAACAAGGCGCAGAGAGCTTACAGAAATTTTTTCATTTAAAGGATAATTAAAATTATGAATTATATATTCATGTTATGAATAATAATTATCTATAAATATAAAAAAGAGGTGACTATAGAAAATAGAACATAAAGTGAATGTTCGCAATGTAAATTTTGCCACGATCAAACTAATGCCTTCATAGGAAGAGTAAGCTGTTGCTCTGTAAATTAGAAAAGATCCAGTGTTGGAAACTACACAAATTAGGGTTAAATTCCGTTAACGTTCCCGCTAAATACCGCCATGCTCTTTTGAACAAAAAAAAATAGAAACCTTGCTAAATAATTTCAAACTCATATAGATTATTTCATGATTAGATCAATTCAGTTTCTCGTTAAAAATCATAAAAGTTTGTTGATATTTGAATTCATGGCGTTCAAAAGTTATTGGCTATATTTAGCGGGAGAGTTATGGAATTGAACCCAAAATAGATCATCTGGAAACTTTTCATCAGGGAGATGACTGACTCAGAGCTCCCTAGATGGCGCTCTCTCTCTTTTTGGGTTCTGTTGTTGTTGTAGTTGCCTGCCCCCATGGTCAGCAGTGCTAGACCAGGTCCATGACATTAAATACCTTTAAAAAGTCCAACACCATCAATGGATCGTCAGTCAAGTCCTGTTTAGAGAGCCCCAGGCACGCGAGGATATGTTGAGGCGAAGCCTGCTCAGTGGAACAGTTGTTGCAAATTTCATAGATCTTGGTACTGAAAAAAAATCTGTCCCTGAAGTTGTGTGTGGAGCGTTATTAGGCGTTTTTGATCCTGTTTCAGGAGCTAATTCTAAATGAACAGACTATAATTTGATCGATCCAGCAAATCCCGACTCTGGATGAGGCAATCAATATTTAGATATTCGCCCATTTCAATATAACTTCTTCCGCGCTCACACTTAACTTCGATAAGGAGTGATGCGGTTTTGGTACGCTCACGGCTGTATTCTAATCAAACGTCGTAACTCATTCTCATGTGATAAACCCTGTTTTTTGGACTTTTTCGTATTCTACTCCTCCTAAAACCACGTTTATTCGGGGTTAATTGTAATCCGGTAAATTTGGGCGGTAAGTTGAATTACCGTGTTCTAAAGCTAGTATCGACAAAGGTTACAATGTCTTTTCATGAAATAATTACATTATTTTCAGATTAATAGATTTTAACCAATATTGTAGGTAGTATAATCAGTTTTTTGTATTGTTTGAAGAGTTTTTAGGTCCATGAAATATATTTTAATTATTGAAACTACCATATTAATAGTCAGATTAGTTATTTCGGTTAGGACGGACTAAATGGCGACCAAGATTGAGTAAGCTCATCATAGGCAGTAGAGAATACCGATTTTCAACACACTCTGAAACAGTCTCATAGGGTTTCACTTACCACGCGATCAACTAGAACTAAGGACACGTGCCCACAGTTTATTGGCTTTAGTTTACTCCTTCACCTCACTCCGTAAAGAGTAGTGGTGTTACTGGATCTTCCGGCTTTTCCAGATCAATCTTAACATTTTGTAATCAAAAAAATGCATATGTATTTAAGTTTTTTAACTAAAAAGTGGTAACTATGTGTTACCATGAAATAAGCTCAGTTTTAGGATACTTTTAAGCCTTACAAACTCTTTTAGATAAGTTGAAATAAAATTTCTTTTTTCCGGTCGGCTGAGAGGATCGAATTTATTTTTTTGGACGAAAGTCGATGACTTGTTTTCGACTTTGATAACAACTTCCTAGCTCCTCCCCAGATGGCGCTAATTTCTTCATGAGCTTTTCTCATTAAAATCTACATGCAGACATTCTTTAGGGCTTCTTTAATCGGATTCCTGTCAAATATGGGAATCAATTTCACAGGTTCCTTTTCCTAAACTTTCATAGGTTACTATTTACGAAACATTTTGTTATTAGAGATATCTCATCCAAATGTACTCAAATTTGAAAACATGAATATACTCATTTCTGAAAATGTGCAACATACTCAAAAATTAAACATCTGGAGCTTAAACTCAAAAATGGACGGCATATTCTTTTGTTTTCATTATCATCATGCCAGGTGCGGATACAGGGGGTGGCACCACTGCCCCCCCCTTGGAAACTCAAAAAGGTTCTCAGAATGAGTAAATCCCCTACTTTAACGGGTCTAATTTGAAATTTTTTTTCTGGGGGAGGACCCCCATACCCCCATTAGTACCAAAATGGGATCTTCACACTCTTAAAACAACAGTTTCAAAAATGAGTAAAATTTACTCAAATTTGAGTAGGTCACACATACTCAAAATGGCTCCGAGTCAACCTTACTCAAATTTGAAACATGCACATACTCATTTTTGAAAATGTGCAGATACTCAAAAATAAAACATCAGGTACTAATTTTTTAATTCGTCCATGACATTCTTATAATGAGGGTGCAATGTGTAGTAGACCAATTAGTTGAGTGCGACGCCACAATGTTGTTTCACGTCATTACATCAACTTAACGTTGCTTTCAATCTATGGCAAAAATTTTAATTTTAAAATATAAACTAAAAATAAGCATAATTTGAGTGGTGACAATAAAATTGTTTGAAACTGAGTATGTCTGGTGTTTCAAAATTGAAAGCATTGGGTGGTCATTTTTGAGACAAAAAGTTTCATACCAAAATGAGAACATGGATTTACTCAAATTTGAAACTTCCCTTTCTCTCAGTGCAGTGATAATTTTTTGTTAATACCCAATGTTTTGACATTTTTTGGGGAAAAGTAAAGGTAGTTGTGTTGAAAAGTCCCTCATTAGACTCAAAACGTTTCTAAAAATGAGTTAAAACCCTACTTTTAAACGTCAAATTTGAAAAATTTTCTGTGGGAGGAACCCACCCTCCAAGGGTTACCACAAAGGGGTCTTGTCAAGTGTCCCCTATTGGATCCGCGCCTGTATCTAGCGGACAAGTTTTAAGAATGTTGGGAAGTCTTTCGGAATATCCGTGTCCTTAGTTGTGTGAATAAGTACTTGTTTCATCTTAAAGTGGGATTTCTAACTTCACAAAAATGGGCTTCGTGTGCTTTTTCGTGAATATGCTAAGCGAAAATAGACATTTTTTTTTAGAATCTGTAGTTTACGAATCGTGATGGTGGACACTTCGGATGTGCGACTGGGGCTGGTGAGAGGCGCAGAGGTGGAAAATCGAAGAGTTTCGAATTTGTGTTTATTTATGGTGATGCATCAATAAAAATGTTAATTTTTGGCTTTTTTCAACTAAAACTTCTCCTATTAAAGGTGTTCCCAGGTACAACTGGGTCTGTCCATAGGTGCAACAGGTATTTAACCTGTCTTAAAAAAAATGAAAACGCGATTTTTGTCCGAAGGTACAACACTCTCCCCCACAGCCTTTACCCAACTTAGGAAGATTTCGGATCCAACAAAAGAAAATATTCTCAGGAAAGTGAAGGAAAACTAAATAATGCATTTCACGTTGGAATATAATCACGAGCGACTTTTTTATTACCTAGCCACTATTGCATTAAAGCGCATGAGATTGTGAAAGTGTGTAGAAACACTCCCAATTTTTTAGTATGTCATTTTAAAGTCATTCCTATAGGGACAAACAGTTTGAATTACTTCTTTTTGGTGATTGGTTTGTTGTTACTTAGCGGTGTTTCAAATTCTCGAACATCCAATTTATGAAATAACTTTTAAAAAATTATATTTTTTAAAAGTTTACAGAGATATTCGTATTTAGCACTTAAAAATAGACTATACACAAGTATTACAAGTTTCGCGATTTACTATAAATTATTTTTTTTTTTTGAAATTTTTTTGGCCATTTTTGAAGAATCTTAATTCTTAAAAAATGCTCAACAGTTTCATCAATCGGTTTTGAAATTTACTCTATTAACTCCATCGGGAGCTTATAATTTTTTTATACATTTCACACTTTTCGACTTAGCATCCTAACTATAAGTACAGTCGGCTGCAAAAAAATCAAAACAGAGACTGTTGTGAGCGATTGGTTGGGGTTAGAAGGATACTGTAAATGCCAATTTCCATGATTTAATGTCCTCTTTAAAACAAGCTATAATTTAAGTCCTTAAGGGGCCGTCTACATATTAAAAGAAGCACCAACTTTCGTTTTTCCTATAGGTGACATCAAAGATTATTCCCGATTCTGAAAGAGCATCCCCTAAAACCCCCTAAAACCAATTTTCGTGTTGTTTAGCCCACAAACAAAGGCAGGAGGGGGGTTTGAAGTTTGTCGAATTTACGTTGAAATTTCATTTTGATCCTTACAACCATTAACCCCGCGCACACTGTAGGAAATTTCAATTAGAAAAAATCCTAAGAAAGTTAAAGCAGATTTGGCTGTTAATCTGTATTTTGGCACAATTACAACGAAAATTAAAACAGATTTGGCTATTTATCTATATTTTGGCGCAATTTTGTCTTCCAATTAGGATACCCTAAAGTAGTAGCCTAGTTGGTATTGTAACACGCTCGTGATCGCCAGGTTGCAGGTTCTGTCCCGCAATTCTGCATGTCTCATTGTTCAAGGTTAACCTGTAGGGATACAGGCAAACACAAAGCTGAATAGATTTTGAATACTTTTTTCAAATCTAAAGCCGTTAAAACGAATTTATACAATTTTTGATTGCTGTTTGTTTACAAATTATAATTAATTTAGTTATTATTTACAAATAACATTTTTTTACTTCCTGAAAGAAGGTAATAAAAATTTCTCGGTTTCACGCTAAATTATGAAAGTGATTTGATTGATAAGAGCTAGAAATTTACCTAATTAATAAAACAGTAAATCAGGCTTTTACGTCTCGAAAATTCCTGTAAAAATATTTTAATAAAAATAGTTTTGAGGTATTTTTTAATATTAATATTTAAAAAATTTTCAAATAGAAATTTCCACTTAAAAAACCTTCCTTATCTCCAAAAATTAAAATAATTAAAAAGTTTTAAATTTGCTTATACATATAGGAATAAAAAATTTCAGAATTTATTAAAAATATTGATTATAATGATTCTATACAGTTGTATTTTTAATAATTAATTGGGAGTTATGTTTCATTAGGTTGGATATAAAGTTTTAATAATATTTAAGGTAAAACCTTGAAGTTTCTGAACTTTGTGCTTGATGAATAAAATACCATAATATAAATATTAGATCTGTTGACAAGTCAAAGATTAAACTTCAAAGTTAATAAATTTGATGATTTAAATTTAATTAACTTTAATCATACTGACGATTCTTGATATTTTAAACAAATTGGGGTTTAAGGGAAAAAAATTCATCATCGTGTGGTCATTGATAAATTTTCAATAATTATATTTTATTCTTTTTAAATATTTAATAATTTCCATAAAGAAAAGAGCACGAATATGTCTTTATAAATCATGGGTGAGTTTTTTTTGGAGGGGGAGAGAATCGAAAACATTTTTACTGCCAAAAATTTGGTAAAAAATTGGAAGGGGGATTATATAGTTTTATTTTGGGGGGTATAGAATATATTTTTTTTTGTTTTTTCCGAGGTGAAAGAAAAAGAATATTTGTAATGTTGCACGATTGTGTTATAGGGGCGGAAGTGGTAAAATGTGGTTATAGCGGGCTATAAAGTGGATACAGGGTATAAAGTGGATACAGGGACTTAAACAGATTGCGTTTTTAGATCTTCAAACAAACTTCTGAAGTCCCTATTCCCATTTAAACCCATTCACCCCAATTAGTTTCTAAATCCGATGCCAGTAAGAATTTTGGATCCATCTATCTTTGATAACACATGCAGTTGAATCTGCTGTGCTCCCGATTACCGACTGAGGGCAAGGTTTATTCAATATACCTATAAGAAATAATATTAAATTTAAAGTGGTAGCTAAATTTTTATAGTAGTGTTAATATTTTCTTTTCTAGTCACCACTATTTTATTCATTATTAGTTAATTATGTGAGTCTACTTTCATTCCGAACGTTGAACGCACTGGCTGCGGTATTTCTTTAAGAATTTCTCCAGTAGCCCTGAAAACTACTATAGGGGTAGGCGGCTGGTGCAACCCTTGGATGATCCTGTTATGAGTAAAAATATGGTGGTAGTCGGTAGTCCGAACGAAGGGCAATATAAGTGAAAGGTGTGATACCGAATTCAGCAATATGTTAATATTTGCATTAAAATTATTGTATGTTAGTTAATTCATATCTTGATTACATTTAATATCAAAGATGAACCAAAACGCTGAATTCCTTTTAATACACAATGCATGTAAGATGAGACCGTCATTATTAAGTGGCGCGACTTTTCTTAAAATTAGATTTATATTTAAGACAAAATTCCTTTGTGAAATCTATGTAATGAACGAATCTGTAGTTTAACTCTTTTTTTTAATTTCATTCATATAATTGAAAAATATTTCAAACTTAATGCAGGTGAAATTTTTAGTCGAATATTGTAAAGTACTGTTTCTTAATATTTTCATTTGAAAACATTGTAATTGCTTGTTAATTAATTTCTTAAATTAATTAACAAAACTAACTAAATTTTAATTAAAAAATATAACATACACACAAAAAATAGGTTGATATTTCCTTTTACTGAAAGGAATAGTGTAAAAATACAAGAACATTAATTATAACTTTATTATTAGATTAAATTCAAGGCTACTTAAAACATCTAAAAGCAAAGAAAGCTTTCGGTAGGTACGCGATTCGAACTTGATTCTATATAACAGCTACCATGCACACTAACCGTTAGGCTACACGGCCACATTCAGCAAGGTTTTAATAATAAATATGTCTAACGATTTTTATGGTTACCTTAAGGTTACCGTAATTTTTCATAAGCTGTATGTCTTTGGCGGTAAGATATTGGCGCAAATTTTTCTAATTGAAATTTCCTACAGTGTGCGCGGGGTTAATGGTTGTAAGTATCAAAATCTATGAAAAACGAGATTTCAACGTAAATTCGACGAACTTCAACCCCCACTCCTGGCTTTGTTTGTGGGTCAAACACAACGAAACTTGGTTTTGGGGGGTTTTAAGAGGTGCTCGTTCAGAATCTGGAATAATATTTGATGTCACCCATAGGAAAAACGAAAGTTGGTGCTTTGTTTAATATGTAGACGGCCCCTTAAGGACTAAAATTATAGCTTGTTTCAAAGAAGACATTAAATAATGAAAATTGGCATTTACAGTATCTTTCTAACCCCAACCAATCGCTCACAATCGTCTCTGTTTCGATTTTTTTGCAGCCCACTGTACAATCCACAAGGAAAAAACACCCTTTTTCAATAGTTACAGAATATTCAAATCGCCATCTCATTTTAAGAATCCGAAAGCTATGAGGAAGTTGCATGATTTTTAATATTTTTTATAATCGATTCTTATTGCAAAAATAAGCAATTACCTAAAATTTGAGTCCGATCGAAAAATTTTTTGATTGCCAAAAAAATTAACATAAATACACTTTTTAAAAGCGCGCGAAAATGCCAAGAGTTTGGGATGTGATGTCATCGTACCATAAACATTGTTGGAAAGCAATGGACATCTTTAAACAATAAGCGTTTTCAGTCTCACTAGTTTTTATCTCGACTTTTATAATAGTATATTTAATGAGGAAGTTTCATATTTTTTTTTATTTTTTAAATCGATCCAACCTTACGAGAAAACCCTAAAACCGAGGTATTTTTTAATTCTGATCATTATTTATTTTTTTATTGCGGCTTAAAGTTTGCGCTCTGGAAAAGGCGGGAAAAACAGCGATTTCAGATTCGTGATGTCACTCGGCATGTCAAAACGTCTACAACTCGCATCTCCTCCTAAACTACGCAGCCGGCGTAGACAAAACTCGGTATATAGACGTATCTCGAGGCGAGGACGATCACTACCAAGTTTTCAAAGTTCGAAAATCGAATATTTACAAGTAATTAACGATTTTATGGCTAAAAACGCTTATTTCTCCATTTCTCTACTAGAGTGTATCTGCTTGACTCACTATTTTAAATATGAAAACCTCAGGATTAAATATTTTTATTAAGAAAAGCTCTATAATTGCCAATTTAAAAGTTAAATAAGCTATGAAAACATCAAAATAAATTCAAATAATTAATTTTAAAACATTACATTCTTATATTTTAAGATTAATTATTAATTAAGATTATATTTTAAGATTTAAATATTTTTTATCAAGTGGGACTAATCCCCATCTGGTCGAGTGAAACTAGACCAAATCCATGAGGTCATAAAGACCTTTAATTTTAATAATGAATAAACATCAACAATGCCTTTTGTTTGGTGTCGAGTGACGTCAAATTTGATTTTTGAGCGTTTGCGATTGCATCATTTGTTTACGACTTTTTTCAACTTTTATTTCTTCTCCATCTCAGTAAATAAATTTTTGAGGAAAATTTGGATTGCAGATTTGGATTTTTCACATCTTTTATTGCATTAATATACCTCAAAATCGAAAATTTAAAAAATATGAAACTTCCTCATTACCTGTACAATTTTTTTGAAAAACTGACTAGATATTTCATTTACCATACAAAAACCATTCGGAAAAATTGTTTTTGAAAATCTGACACATGCAACTTCTTTATTATTCGGTTTACTGAAGGAACATCCTAAATATTCTGATCTGTGATATTGTCTTTACAGAGCACTACTAGGGCTACTGTATTACCTGAAAGTTGAGCGGACGAGCGAGAGAGCTCTGCGATTATCAGGGACGCGAAATATAAATTTTATTTAAATTAAACAAAAAACTGGTGATTATAAATATTAATATAATACTAAATTAAATCCATATTTATACATTCTATGATCTTGCAGTTGTATACCTTAACCTCAATTGACAAGTCAGAGAAGTTTTGAGGGAGGTCCCCTAGTTTGTGTGTGGCTCTTCATTCAACAGGTGAATCAAATCCATTTGTTCCGAATCACACTTTAGATAATCTTTCAATCCCACTCCCTAGATGGCGCTAACACAAGGTGCAACAAATATTATTTGTCTGTGCTCGCTTGGCACGAATGGTAAACCCAAACGGGGAAGGCCATTCTCTCCCTGGGGTTGGATAGGTAGGGAGAGAGCGCGCCAAACTGGTTACTTCTCGCCAAAAAGTACTCCACCTCCCTTCCCTCTCCTTTGCCAATGGGGTGCAAAAGTAGCCAAGTCAGCAACCTGGATTTCCTGCACCCCTACTCGAACTTGGATTGCCCCTCTTCCCTCCGCCAAGCGAGCGCAGACAAATAATACTGTTTGATCTAGTAATAACGATTCCAATTTGACTCAAAAAAACTACTTATATGAGGAGGGAAAATCAGCTACACATAAATCAGTTTCCGAGAGTTGCAAGAAATAGGTCCATCCAACACTGCGCCTGCGCCAAAGATCAAACGAATAAGGAAAGCTTTTCAAATTAAGTTTACTGAATCTCCCTTTTGGAGCAGTTGTAGGATGCTTGGGCAGCATGTTGGAAATCCCCCAGTTAAAGATATTTCAACCAACCAATCGGAATAGACTTAGCCAAAATTGGTCGTTAAACTAAAACTGAAACGAAGAACATGAATTTTGAAATACGATCAATTCGTTAAACCCATGTAAATATAGTATCTTTATCACATTTTGCGTACCGAAAATCTTCCTAGCAACCCAACAGTCTCTGTGTTTACCCACTTTCTCCTTCCGCGTAGCAACGTTAAGGAAACGTTGCTGTCGAGTATATTACAGTTTATTTTTACTAGCTCCGATGACAACCTTCATCCGCATACAACGCTTTTAAAAAACGTTATACTACATGCACACACGAGAAAGTTAAACTAGGTGAACTTAAGCGAGAAGTTCAGATATGTTAACATAAACTTTCTTATTTTTATGCGTTCACACTGCAGCTTCTTTTAAACTGGCTTAAATAGTTTTATCGATGGTGAAAGAGTCCTCCAGCTAGCTGCCATGTTTACCCACAGCTTAAATGATGACTGACAACCATAGATATATAATAACTAATATTATTATTAGATCATAAAGTAATAGTTATCAGTAGATAATTATTTTAGGATCTAATAATAATATAATTAATGATTAGATGAATGAGTGTGATGATGATTGAACAGAGTGTAGACTGGCTTGGCTTGAATCCACGACTGCTGACGTCACTGCAATTGGGTCACAGTTGGGCCGTCTCAGTCTCGAAGGTTTCGCTCTGACATGACAATATAATTAACTTAATACTACTATAATTATATAATTCAAATTACAGAGCACTTTAACAAGTACCACTGCAAAGCCTGATTTTTTTCAACGTGTGTGTTGAACTAAGAACTAGGATTTTTTATTTATATATTTAAATTTACAAAAAAGTGGTGAACAAAAAATATTAATATCAAGGTGCACCTCCGCCAGGTTACCAAAAGAGAGTGTTTTAACATTAAGACATACGGGGGAGAATACAGATATTTAATTTTTATCGATTAAAGAAATTGAATTATTGCTTCGTCATTCTATATATACAATTTAAAAAGCTACGGATATTGAAATTGTTTCTGGCTATATAATTATTTTATTTCAAAAACAAATGGTACGAAAAGGTTTAAAATGCAAATCAAAAACTTACTTACTGGATATCCAATGCTTGTTTTTTTAAAGTTATCGTAAATTCTACAGGCGCACATGCAATTTGAAGGCTAAAATAATCGAAATTAATTTTTGTGTACACTATTTAAAAAAGTAAAAGCCTCCTTAAAAATTGAGAAAGGATTTCCCTGGTGGGGTAAATCCTCGGCTCCAACCCCGGGTTTTTTATTTTTATTAAATAAACTTATTTTTACGGAAGAGAAATTTTAACCCAGTGCATAAAGCTGACACACAATCCTGCAGAGATGTATACAAGTTTTGGCTTACGCAGATGATATCGATATTGCTGGGCGAAGAAAACAGGATGTTGTTGAGGCATTTATTGCCCTTGAGAGTGCTGCCAAGGATATGGGATTGGCAGTAAACGAGGAAAAAACAAAATTTTTGGTGGTAAGCACTAGAATAAATGATGTACAGTCGCATAACCCTGCTGTTCTGTTAGGGTCTATTTGACCCAAAATTATTTTCAGTCGCGTGTTAAAAAAAATTGAACAGAGGTATTTGAATGAAACTTCGTGACTTTGTTGGAAAGTCATTAATATCTACATCTAAAAGGAAATTTAATTATTTTAATTTGCGAGGGATATTTTACAACATAGTCCTAATGTACTGTTCGGGTCAATATGACCCGATTTTAAATTTTTTCGTTTTACTCAAACCTTTTCATATTTTTTTGTGGAATAACTCAACGAAAAAGAATAAAAACTATTATAGCATCCTTTTTTTGCATTTTAATTTTCTTTTTTCTTGGATTTTTTTGTCATTTGACTCTAAAGCACGAGGAAGGTCAAAAGGTTGATTCAGTTGGAAAAAAGCAAAAATATTTCCAAATTTCATTTTTTCTTGTTGTATTTTTGTTTTATGAAGTATTTACTTTCAGTTAGAAAGCTAAAAATATCTAATGAAATGAAACTATCCGAAGGAAAATATTACTCAAAATGAGAAATTAGTGTTGTTTTTCATTGCCACTATCTTTTGACCAAGTTAACCATTAGGTATGGGGTAAATGTGGACTTTTTGCGGCAGTATAACTTCCTAAGAACTGAAACATAAAATTTATTACAGGGAAAGAACAAATATCATCGCCAAAGAAAATTTGAGGAATTGGAGAAACGAGTAGTTTTGCAAAGTCTGCAATGCCTTTTCAATGGGATTTAGTACAATAGAAGGAAAATAAATGTTCAAATGTAGATTATTTTGAAATATTTGAGGAAATCACTTTTATTTTCGTACAGTAAAGCAGATTAAAATATGTCATGAAGGGGGAGGGAATCAATTAAAAAAAGTAAAAGAATGAAGAAAAATTGAAATTTCTATCGGTCCCTCAGATGAAAAAAATTTAAAAAGTACTACTATGCTGTGCCATACTTGTTTAAAACCCATTTTCATTTAGGTAAATAGTCAAAATAGTAAAAAATTACAAATTTCAATTAGAAATTTTTTTTTCGTTAATTTTATTTCATACGTATTTCATAACTTTACTCAATTATTTTATAATGATTACATTTAATA
This sequence comes from Tetragnatha versicolor, assembly GCA_024610705.1. Classification (NCBI taxonomy): domain Eukaryota; kingdom Metazoa; phylum Arthropoda; class Arachnida; order Araneae; family Tetragnathidae; genus Tetragnatha; species Tetragnatha versicolor. The sequence continues at coordinate 88,649 of JANDEH010000069.1, forward strand.
ACAGTTATTTTATTATTATTTAACCTATTTATTAAATTCCGCCATTCATTTACCGCTAGAAGTGATATTTTTTGTATCGGGTCATATTGACCCGAACAGTACGTGCGTGGAGTAAGTCGGAGCAGAACAGCAGGGATAATATTGGAAACTACACTTTTGAAGGAGTCACCCAGTTTAAATACCTTGGCACGCTTATTACCAGTAGAAATGAGATAAAGGTTGAAATTAGAAATCGAATTTTGATGGCAAATAGATGTTATTTTGGTTTGAAGAGTCAATTAAAATCTAAACTCCTCTCCATTCATACAAAAATAAATCTATACAAAACCCTTATAAGGCCGATCATTTTATATGGTAGTGAGACATGGGCAATTAACAAAACTGAGGAAAACAGGCTACTCATTTTTGAAAGAAAGATTCTTCGGTCAATTTTTGGAGCAGTGAAGGAAAACGATTCATGGAGAAGTTTGTATAACTATGAAATATATACTAAATACAGACAACCTAACATCTTGAGAGTTATTAAATCCAACAGAATAAGATGGCTGGGGCACGTTTTTCGAGACCCTATTAAAAAAACTACCCTTGTACCCTAAACTACTACTTGTACCCTACATTCTTTGAAAACTAACTTTTTCAAAGATTGAGGGTACAAGAAGAAGAGGTAGACCAGCAACAAGGTGGTTGGACTGTGTGGAGAGAGATTTGAAGATCTTGGGAATTAATAGGTGGAGAAATATAGCAAAAAGTCGTGCCGCCTGGAGGATGCAGACAGAGAAAGCCTTGGCCTGCACCAGGCTGTAGTGCTGCTGAAGAAGAAGCATAAAGCTGACCGTTAGGGTGTAGGATCTTGGGTTGCAAGAAACTGTTCCAACCGGTCGGATGGATCATATCGATGACGTCAGCACTTGCGAACCAATCAAATGAGTAGTCGATAATGCAACGTTTATTTTGCACATATGTATTAAAACAATGAAGCATCCATTTGTTTCGAGGATCCTATTCGGCATGATTCAGAAATGTGTATGCAAATCGCAACCGGTACCTACACTTTGAACCAATCAGAAGACTCGGTCATTGTGGATCCGATGTTTCAGAATAAACAATATAAATACTTTTCTTTATATTTTTTTATTAATTTTCTTATTTTTAATGGAATATAAAAAATTGATTTGTCAAGGAAAAAATGAATTGCTCGGATATGTAAAAACTCAATTCAATTTCAAATTCAATTCAAATCTTTGTAAGTAGAAATATAAAATAAGAATTCCAAACACTTATTTGCACGGTTAGAATTTTTCTTATATGAGACCAAATAAAATTTTGATACTTTAAATCATGGTGCAATGTGTTTCAAAATACATTTTTAAAAAATATTATATGAATTTAAAAATAAACAACTTCAAACAGTAGGACAGAACTAAGGCTAACTAACGCTTACTAAAGCTACCAACTAAGCTATCATTTAATCAGTACTACTACATAGAAATTTGAGTTACCTTAAGAATTACAAAACATTAATTGGCGTTACCGGATTGGTGACATTTTTCCCCTGTCGAATGCAAAAGTGTTACTGGTGGGAAAACTATCTTAGCAATATTTGAAGTGGTTTAACAAAATAACTTCTGGAATCGAATCATTGCGTCTCTCCCAGCAAAAATATGCATGTTTTTTTTGCTCATTTTCACCCCTTACAATTAGTTTGCGACCCCCCTTTCCATTGGCGTCGTCGGCTCCAAAAAATTGTGGGGGACGCCTCAAGGATTCGTGATTCCTGGCAAAATGTCTTTTAAAAACTATTGGATAACTACCCCAAAAATAATAGTTTTTCAATTTTGCCTTAGTTTAACAACTTTAAGGTGGTTTTGAATCAACTCTGCCCCAATTTTTTAATAACCGTTTGTAACTTTTAACTAAAAGGGGGTTGGGGTTCTCCCCTAGAAAATTTTTAGAAATTCGACCTTTTAAATACAGGTTTAAACTCCTTTTAAGTGTTTTGCAATTACAGTTTCAAAATAACATTTTTTATGCTTTAACTAGGGGGTCCCATTGAATTATTATTACTTTTTTTTTAGCTAGAAACATAATTTTTGTGAGGATAATGTTTTCCCATTCTCACTTGCTTCAACCTATTCTAAATGTTTTATTACAATTAAACAATTTTAATGGTTCAGAGTTATGATAAACTTTTGGGGCTTTTGAAAAGGTCATTTTTAGGTGGATATTGTCTTTGGACCAGTCTTTGGATAGTTATATAATGGAAAACCGGTGGAATTGACCCTCAATGAATTAGTTAATTATTTTATTTAAAATTGGTAAAATGTTGTAAAAAGTGAAAAAAAGTAACATTTTGGCATATTTAAATCAGAATTTAAAATAATTAACTAATTCATTGAGGGTCAATTCCACCGGTTTTCCATTATAAAACTATCTTTGGACATTATCCACCGAAAAATGACCTTTTCAAAAGCCTCTAGTCTAAAGTTTTTGGCACGAATTTGAAAAAAAAAATACATTTTTCGCAAAAAAAATGGAAATTTGAAAAAAAATTAATTTCTTCAACTCGTAAAATTTTTGAATTTTAGTATGTTAATATTTAGGTCATTTCTAAATGAAAACAGTTGGATTTATCTCTTTTGATGTTTTTGTTAGGTTTTTAAGGGGGTTTTAATTTTTTCATATAGCTAATTATTCAAATTAATTTAAAAAATTGAAATTTCAATTTTTTCCAAACTAAATGCAATATTCGTTTTCAACACTCAAAAATAACCTATAAACATGTATCACATGTCTATATTATTGTTTTGGTTCTTTTTAAATTATTTTCGGCCATATTTTATAAATTTGAAAAAAAAATTAAACTTCCGCCCGGCCGATTTTTAGTATGTTATTATTGAGGTCATTTCTAAGTGAAAACCGTTGAGAAACCTTTTATTGCAATTTGTTTGAGGTTCGGCCCTATTTTTCGCTATTTTCAGTGGACTATTGTGAGTTTCATTGATTTGATAAGGTACTTAATATAATATTTGAGGGTTTGTTATCAATTTTATATCTTTGTATGGATCGAGAGGACCGTAGGTTACATACCCATGGTGAAGGCTAGTCTGTTTATTACTGTCCCGCTTTCCCAGTAAGTGCTACCAGGTAAAGCTTTCAAGAGAGAGTCAATCTTTTTAAATTTCAAAGTGTCAGAGATCAGACATGTGTATTTTTTTTTATTTAAATATCAAAAAACTGGTGAGTAACAACGATTAAAGTGTAAACGATTAAAGTCGCAATACCTTGTGTGCTTAGTTATTCGTTTGATAATTAGTCAGTTGTAAACTTTATGCTCTAATACTTCAGAGGTCAACTGTTCTTCCCTTTGTTTTAATCATATTCTTAATTCAATTAGAGAATCGACACCACACTAATGAATCACTTCTTGGAGAATCTTTCACATTCGCTCCCTAGATGGCGCTGACACAAATTGTGTACCGCTCATATCGCGTTGAAGGAAGACAGATTCATATTTATTCAATACCTTCACAATAACTACGAAGATGAAGAAACCGCTTTACTTCATCTTTATGTTGCTTCTTTTCAGGGGCGCCCATATGTTAAAACTCAAGGGGGGGCCCAAAAAAAATTTTAGGTTTTCAGTAAGCAATTGTTGTTGTTTCGAGGGGAGGAGGGTTTGGTTCAAAGTTATAGAAGTTTGTTTCACTCATGTATTGTGCGTAGTAGTTTTTAACAACTTCTAATTGTAGTTTTTAATATTTTTACACTTAATGCAGAAATCTACTTGTTCACAATATACCTAGTCGATACTAAAAAGAGGGGGGTCTTGGGGTCCTCCCCCTGAAAATTTTTGAAATTTTACTTTTAAGAGTAAAGATTTAACTTATTTGGAACACTTTTGGGCAGCAACCTAATAGAATTGTTACCCATGATTTTCATGATATGAGTAGAATTCAGGATTCCTATATTTTGTTACTAGGGTGGTGGATATGGCAATTTTTCAGTGTATGAAATGTTAGATATAATTTTCGTATTGCTTTTGAATTAGCTTAAAATCATAATAAAGTATTGATGTAGCAGAAAATATAAAATAGAATGTTTAATAAAAATTATATATTATGGTTAGATGAAGATTTTATGTAAATTTTTCGGATTCCAGGGGGGGCCTGGGCCCCCCTCTGCCCTTATGTATGGGCGCCCGTGCTTCTTTTTAGACCCGGGCTTCAGTTTTATAATAAATATCACCAAATAATGTAGCACTGCATGCAGGCATACTCGGACAATATCGAGTTAGTTCAACGAGTTCCAGTTAAACTGGACATCGTTCATCAACTCTGTCATCAAGCCATTATAGGCATAATGGGTGTTATTGTTTGTTATAGGGAAATAACACCCATTGTAGGCAAATGCCATTATAGGCATAGTGGGTGTTATTGTTATCAACCCATAGAAGCTCCCATATTCTCGATGACCTCTGCCCGAATTTTGTAGGGGGTGCATGGCCCTGATATCAACCCTCAACATCTAAAAAGAGGAACTGAAAAGATAAATAGAGAGATCGAAAAGAGCAAAAGGTTCTCTAACTCAAAAATGTAAAATTAAAAAAAGTTCAAGATAAATCAAATTAGTCCCTGTCAACTGAATTCATAGTTGAGATCTATATCTGGAGCTTATTTGAAAGTTAATTAAACTAGTATTTCATTCATAAAAAATATGGCTTATGTTGTTAGCACAGAGGTAAAATAGCAACTATTTAGTCCGGATTTACGAGCTGGATTTAATATCTTGTTTTTCTGGATTAATCAGAACTCCTACTTGTAATGCCCTTGAATATGGAGAGAGAGCAAGAAACTGTTATTTAACCTTAATTTTAAAGATTTCTGTATCTTTTAAGGCTGAAAACCCCTTGAAGTTGGGGATCTTGGAGGATAAAGATTTCTGTGTTGGAGAACTCTCGGAAAATTTTAGCAACCATCGTTTTTTGAAGCCTCTAATCAAAAGGTCTTCGACGTTAGTGTCACAAGGGACCGTTCAAATATTACGTAAGCACTTTTCCTGACAAGGGGGGATATGAGTGATGCTTACGTAAGATATTGCATTTTCGAAAATATCTTGTATCTTGCATAAATAATTTCAAAACTCAACCAAAAATGAATTTTACAAAAAATTGAATTAGAAAATCTGACGTAAGCACTTTTTTCTGGTGATGGACCCCTAAACATTTTGAAATTTTAACCCCGAAAAAGTAGTGTTTCGACTCATTTTTGAACCCTTAGGGTTACGCCCAAAAGGAACATCTCCTTGTATTATTCACCTAATTTTCAAGGAGAAAAAACAGTACTTACAGAAAGGGATGTCAAAATTTCGGGGGGGGGGTCCTGGACGTTTCTTACGTTGTAATAGAGAGGGTTGAGATTTGCTTATCTTTGCTGACAAGGGGTGTTAAAAATAATCAAAAAAGTGCTTAAGTAATATTTGAACGGCCACCAGTCAGCTTTCGTCTCTTTTGCACGCTCTGTTGTAAAACATTAACTTTCACCCATAATATTTATTTAATTTTCACATTTCATACTCTCACGGCTTAAGCCGAGAAGTGTAAATAAAACAATTAGAAGATTACAGAAAGAGATAATTCAATATTCTCAATTTGATTATTCATATTAAAAGTTACCAATAATTGCAGTGGTGAGTTTTGATACACCATAAGATTACTTATTATTCGCTGTCTTACAACCCATCCGTTGTCAATTGAATGGAAAGTTAGGGAATTATTAAACACTGCTGTGAGATATACCAACCGCAGTCAACTCAGGCACGAATTATAGGGGGTGCGAAGGAAGCGATCGCCCCCCATAGGTGTCAGAACCTGAAAGAGCTTAAGAAAGTGTCCTCAAGTCGCCATTTATAACCATAGATCCCACAAGATCAGAATCGTATGCTATCAGCAGGATAGAGTATTATTAGACCTCTAATAATAATCATCTACTTATTGTTATTTTAATACTCATAATATTATTAATAATAAGATCTCTTAAGTTGTCGATCATCATATGAGCTGTAGGTAAACATGGCGGCTGGAGGACTCTTTTTAAATCTGTGTATAACATCGGAATCTTTCTGATCCGAATCAAAAGAGTGATCACGAAGCGTAGGTTTCCATAAAAAGAACCTTTCTACTAAAGGTTTGAAATTCAAGATCAGTAAAGCGAAAAAGATGGTGGAAATCCCATCAAAATCTGTATATAGCTAATTACCAAATTATAGAAAACCCTTTTGGTACATATACTTATTATCCCGTCGACGTTTACGTTACGTTACGGTTACGTTGACGTTACGTTTATCTGCTATGATCATTGCAAATCCAGTATGTGAATTTAGTTCATTTAAAAGTTTTTATTTTCTGGAAATATATTAGATTGCACAAAGAAGATGGATAAGGTAAGCAAACATTTCCTTTATTTTAATTAAAATATAGCAAAAAAACTGTTACTCGAAAGCAAGTATTAACTGTTTCCAGTATCAGCTCAACGGCAAGATCTATTTATCCTTTGATAATCATAAAAGTTGTTCATTAATATATTAAAAGGTGGTATAAGAAGTTAAAAAAGTATTAAAATAATTTTTTAGCATAAAAGTGACATTTTCAAAAATACTATTGAACTCTCAATATTATCTAAAAGTTTTTTAGATGAAATATGTAAAAATAATCTTCTTAAGTATTCCAAATAATGTAATCATGCCCCAACTCCGACTCTGAAAAATAACGTCAAAATATTCAAAATTAACTGGATATAAAAAAATATTAAGCTAAAAATAAGTAAATAGTGGAAATAAATAATTTTTTATTGGAAGGAAATTTATGATACTTATTATTCTTTTGTATGATAGCAATATATTTTTCAGTTTGTAATTTCTTTAAAAATTACCAGTCTTATTACTCGAACTATACTAGTAATTAAATAAGAAAACTAAAAATCGCATATATGCATGAAAATATAACTAAGAATGAAGAAACCCCTTCTGAAAAGCCCCTTGAACTATCTCTTCCAAACTCAATGGTTGGTAGCAATGTGAAGGTAGTTTATATGCCGCCAGGCAATAGCTTCCTAAAGAGAGTGTTTTAACATTAAGACTTACGGGGGAGAATACAGATATTTAATTTTTATAGATTAAAGGAATGGAATTATTGCTTCGTCATTCTACAATTTAAAAAGCTACGGTTATTGAAATTGTTGTAAATTGAAATTGCAAGTCAAAAACTTACTCACTGGATATCCAATGCTTGTTTTTTTAAAGTTATCGTAAATTTTTTGATTAATTTTCTTATTTTTAATTGAATATAATAAAATTGATTTGTCAAGGGAAAAATGAATTGCTTGGCGATGTAAAAACTCAATTCAATTTTAGATTTCTTTCTTAGCAGAAATATAAAATAACAATTCCAAACACTTTTTTTTAGAATTTTTCTTAAATGGGACCAAATAAAATTTTAATACTTTAAAACATGGTGCAATGTGTTTCAAAATACATATTTTTAAAAAATTAGAAGAATTTAAAAATAAATAACTTCAAACAGTAGGACAGAACTCGTAATCTTATGATTGAAAGACTGTCACGCTACCAACTAAGCTATCATTTAATCATTAATTGTACTACTACCACATAGAAATTTGAGTTTCCTTAAGAATTACGAAACATTAATTGGCGATCACGGATTGGCAAGATTTTTTTCCCTGTCAAATGCATAAGTGTTACTGGTGCGAAAACTATCTTGGCAATATTTGAAGTTGTTTTACAAAAAAACTACCTAAATCGAACCATTGTGTCTCTCCCTGCAAAATATGCAAGTTTTTTTGCTGATTTTCACCCCATACAATTAGTTTGCGACCCCCCTTTCCATTGGCGTCGTCGGCTCCTAAAAATTGGGGGGGACGCCTCAAGGATTCGTGATTCCTGCCAAAATGTTTTTCAAAAACTATTGGATAACTACCCCAAAAATAATCAATTTTCTTTTTCGCCCTCGTTTAACAATTTTAAGGTGGTTTTGAATCAACTAATTAACATCTGCCCCAATTTTTTAAAAACCGTTTGTAACTTTTCACTAAAAGGGGATTTGGGGGTTCTCCCCCAGAAAATTTTTAGTAATCCGACCTTTTAAATACAGGTTGAAACTCCTTTTAAGTGTTATGAGATTACAGTTTCAAAATAACATTTTTATGCTTTAACTAGGGGGTCCCATTGAATTATTATTACTTTTTTTTTTTAGCTAGAAACATAATTTTTTGAGGATAATGTTTTCCCATTCTCACTTGCTTCAACCTACTCTAAATGAAATCGTGTTTCAAAATGGGGTGTCCCTCTTGTAAACGCCTCTTAACCCTTTATTTACCAAATTATTTTAGGCGCAAGTTTAGTACTGTTGATGCAGCAAGTTTTTAGCGATTAAAATCACCAAAATATTACTCAACTAATGTTAAGTGAATTATGTGGCTTCTAAAGCAAAAATTCGCCAAACATCAGCAGTTCTAAACGTGAGTACTTACAAGTACCGTCGGTAAATAAAGGGTTTAAGTAAATATCATTGGTATATTGACACCCATGACTAAAAGACTGAGAAAAACACATTTAGTAAATTTTCCCTCAAAAGTTAAAAACAGTTTTTTAAACAATGTTCCCAATGCGACGACGACGCCCTTACCCCTTTCTATACCAATTATTGTTCGTCTTGATGATTACTTTAATCCCTGAAAGTTTGTTGCACCATTTCAGATATCTGTATAAAATATGAATGATAACGTCCAAAACCTCTGTTAAAAGCCCAAAATTATTCTTATTTAAAAGCACTTATAAAACCTTCAAGGCTTTGCTCGTATTATTATTATTATTATTCGAATGAGCTTAAATTTTGCATACATTATTATTTTCTATTGTGACACAAAACTAGGGGGCGTCACCAATGGAATTCCCCAAAAAATTAAATTTTTACAATACAAATAAGGACCTCCCTAGAGTATAGTCTAGGCCAGGGGTCGGCAACTTTTTGAAACGGAAGAGCCAAATTTTACAATTTAAAAAAATCCCAGGTTTTAAAGATCCACTAACTTGTTTGTATAGTATATGCTTATTGTATTTGATTTCAGTTGGGGAGCAATTTTTACACATTTTTTCTGAGGTACCTCCTTTCGGGTACCTTTTTACATCATGTTTTAGATGACTTACATACACATTGCATATTTATTTTAGTGGATTTATTTCAAAATTTTTTAAACAAAGTAAATTCCTAGAAAAATTGGAGGATCTGGGGGTCCTCCCCCAGAAAATTTCTTCTTCAAAATAGCTTTATAGCTCATTTTTAGGCCTTTTTGGATTGCACCCAAAGAGTACCTCATTTTTTTAACTGGCAGAATTTTCAAGGAAAAATACTATTGTTAAAATAAACAGCAAACTTTAAAGAGGAGGTAGGGATCCCACTTCAGAATAAATTTGGAAATTTTCTTCTAAAAGTAGTTTTTTATATCGCTTTTAGAACTCTTCTATTATGAGCAAATGTGGATCACTCCATATAAATCACAGAATTTTCAAAGGAAAACTGCACATATTCCAAAATTTTGAGGAGTGTTTGGGAGTTCTCCCTCGAAATTTTGGAATTTTTATCCTTAAAAGTTGAGTTTTTACTCACACACATCTTGAGAAGTTTGGGTTACACCGCTCCTTGTGAGTATCTTTCATTTGATTAGGTACTTAATATAATACTGATTATTATATACTATAATACCTGGAAGAGCTTTAGAAAGTGCCCTCAAGTCGCCATAATATAACCACAGATCCCGCAACAGACAGCAACGTGATTATATGCTATGAGCAGGATAGAGATCTAGCACTATTAGATCTGTGGCGTGAAGAAGGGAACCACTCTATGCAAATTTCTACGTGCGTCATCAGTATCAGATTATCAGATTGTATAAAGGCAGATATTTCGAACTCTCTCTCTCTCTCTCTCTCTCTCTCTCTTACCACACCCATGCTTGGGCTACACCTTTAGATTTCAGTTAATATGTTTTAATATTTAGAATTTATTAAAAGTTGTATTTGACCTAAACTTTGTCTGCTCATTTGTTATGTGGATCCTGGATTATTCCGGGATCTATAGATCTCTAAGAATAATCTACTTACTGTTATTTTAATACTAATAATAAGTTAGATCTCTTAAGTTGTCGGTCATCAATTGCGCTGTATAGGTGAACATGGCTACTGAAGGACTCTTTCTAAATCGGTATAAATCGGAATTTTTCTGATCCGAATCAGAAGAGTGATCACAAAGCGTAGGTTCGCATAAAAAGAACAGCTATACTAAGGGTTTGAAATTCAAGATCAGTAAAACAAAAAAGGGGTGGAAATCCCATCAAAATCTGTATATTGCTAATTACCAAATTACAGAAAACCCTTTTGGTGTATTATCCCGTCGACCGTTCCGTGACTGTCAAATTCAGCGGCACAGCCATAAAAAAGTCAATGGGTTGTTTACCGTTTTCGGATTCAGCGGTACGGAATATAATACGTAAGAACCTTTTCTATCCCGAACGGATACATACCAATCACAAGGAAATAAAATCTCATTTTGATCTTCACTGTATCGCTAATCAACAACAATAATTACATCCGGGATAAATAATATTTCTTGGATCATTATAGGATTCATTTAAACTGAATCAATTAAACTCGGGATTAATTTTAACTCATAAGTAGGCACAGCTGGGATATAGGTCTATATGCCAAATGGGAACTGAGGTCGCCAAATGGAAGACTAGTTGGCGCTGTATCACGGCCGAGATGCTGATCGCCCGTTCCGGCCACCATGTTTCACCACAACTCACTCAAATGAAGATCAACCCAAGAAAAAGGATGTTATAACAAGTTATTACGATTTCAGTATTTTGATGCACGCTCTGTATCTGGGAGATACATATTTCGATCTCCGGCAATTATATGTAATTTAAAAATAAGAACAAAATTATATTTTGGACGTGAAGATTTGACGCATGCGTATTTCCGAAGGTTTTCAGGATCCGAAATAAAGGAAGAGAAAGATTATAAATATAATATCATAAAATTTAGTTGATTTAATAATTAAATACAATAAATCAAACCAGTTTTTATTTATTTTAATTTAATCATCCGGGAATAGTGACGGTGACAACGTTCTGAGCAGTCACGTTGTTAAAAGATCTTGTTTGTTGTGATATTGCGGAAGTAAGCAACGTAGAAATCGGTGAGAGTAATGTTATTTCTTTGAATTCTCTAAATTTTACTAATCGCTTCTTATTTCTTGTTATGATTATTAAGATAATAAAATAAGAACATAATTATATTTTGGATATGAAGATATAACGCATGCGCATTCCGAGCCCGAGGTTTTTCTAGATCTGATATTCGAAGTAAAGGAAGATCAATATCATAAATATAATTATTAATCACATAATTTAATTGATTTAATAATTTAAAAAATTAATTAATCAATCCAGGTTTGGTCTTTTTATTTTAATCATCCCGGAATAGTGACGACGTTCTGCGCAGTCCCGCAGTCTCGTTAATAGATCTTGTTTATTGTGGTAATGCTAGTATGAATAAGTATGCAGCGTAGAAATCGGTAAGCGAAACGTTATTTCTCTGAATTTTATTAATAACTACTTATATCTAGCCATAATTTGATTAAGAATAACATTTAATGTACTTTTGTTATTTATTGCATATTGTGCCTTTGTTATCGCATATTTTACTTAAGAGTCATTTTAATAACGATATATGACAATGCGTGATACAATGTTAAGTTGCACGTTTATTTTTTTAGTACCATGCTTTATACAATTTGCGAAAGTCTTATTTACAAGCCTAGTGTATTTCTTCTTTAAATCGGAGCCATCGTAATGCATTGAAGTGTTATCGTTTAAGTCGTGGTAAAACATGGCGGCCGGCCGCCATGCCCGTTCTAACCCGATCGGCCGATCGCTCGTTCTAGCCGGAACGGGAGATCGGCCGCGATAAGCGCCAACTAGTTGGCGACCGCGTGAAGTGGTCGCCAAGTTATAGACTCATATCCCAGCTGTGCCCATAAGTATACAAGTCAACACAAAATTCTAAAGTTATTGAATCAATCTCATAATAAAAATTTGTGTAATGAAAACCTGATCATATACATACAATGATGAAAAGGGTCTATTTAAATATTTAATAAAACTCAAGTGTCAAAAAGAGAGAGTACTCACAGTAGTTGACGATCTTCACCGGATGTCGAGGGTAGTGCACCTCATTGATAAGTTTTAGAAGAATCTTAAACCACCACAATGGACTTTTGCAATAGTCTATGTCACTACACCAACTTCATCTGAAGATCAAATGAGAGGCATCATCTCTGGTTCACTGCCAATAGTCTAAGAGCCCGTGAACCCCAGACCTTCGTTATTTTGTAAAAGCTGAAAACTTGTCAGCGCATGCTCCCAACTCAGGTAAGAACGATTGACCATTATGAAGTTTGGGTTACCCTGGCTTTGGCAGGTAAACGGTACTAAAGGTGTGTAAAATACCGATCTACTTTCGTCAAATTGTAAAGTATGATTTTTTGGTATTACCTTCAGAATATTATAAAAAATCACGTCATTCATTCCCAGACACTTTCCATAGTGGCAACCCCTTGCCAGACACCCCTAATGTTCATGAAATTATAATTCTACTTACGTTATATTGTAAAAGCTGATTTTTATATATAATACTTGGGTAATAGTTAGATAATGTTTCCTCATTAGCCAGACATTTTTGAGAGTTCCAACCCCTTGCCAGACAAGCATGTAGGGTAGCTGTAGAGCGAGCGCGAGACAGTATCCTATGGATGGGTGCGAGTGAGATGGCATGATTACAATGACTTATGCAAATTAACTTTTTGGCACAGATTTATACAACTATTAATCTGTGTAAATCTCAAAAACATCTCAAGAAAAGACATTCGATGCTACAACTACATAAGTTTTTTTTAGTTTTTTAATCTATTTTTCACGCAAAAATAATAGTCCACTGAAAATAGAGTTGAACCTCGGACAAATTGCAATAAAAGGTTTCTCAACGGTTTTCACTTAGGAATGACCTCAATAATAACATACTAAAAATCGGCCAAAATCGGCCGGGCGGAAGTTTAATTTTTTTCTCTCTATATTAAAAAAAAGTTTCTGTCACCGCCGCCGCTGCCGCCGCCGCTGTTTCAGAAAATTTAATTTTTCAACTATTTGAACTCTCATATCGCAAAAGCTACTAGATAGAAGTTTATGAAATTTGAAATATTTGTAGTGGAATGTTTGGGGCACATTCTAGAACAAAAAGCTAACTGATGTGATAATTAGTTCTGGGGCAAGGTATATAAACTAACAAGGTATGCTCATAAGTGACGTCACCCAGGATATAAAATAACGGACCAATCAATGACGAGCATATCAGCCAATACAACGCCATTGCAATGCAACAAATCGTAGATACATCAGGATTAATTGGGTCGATATTATTGAAATTCATTATTTAGTTTGTTTTAAAACTTATGAATACAATCACCCACTTATTTAAAAAAATTAGTATAAAAATATTAAAAAAGATAATTAAAGTGACAGACGATTTTAAGAATACTATTTCTGAATCTCAAACAAAAATAAACAAGCTGACTGGACTGTAAAAGGATCATTAAAGGTAAATGCACTAAAATTTTGAATAAATCCATTATTAAATTAAGTTAATTAGTTCTTAGATTTTAGCTCATTGTTTTCCATATTTTCAAGTACTTGATTTATTTAGATACTGAATATTTTTTGTTTTAAAAATCTAAACTGCTTCGATACAAAGTATATTCAAGTTTGACATAGCAGAACAGCGATATTAATTTTATCATAACAAGAATGTTCTGAAAAGTTTTCATGATTGAATATTTGCTTAATATTTTGTTTTCTTTGTATCAGCAGCTGTTTTAATTTCATTTATAGAAGTTAGTAATTAAAATCAATAAGCAGAGAGATTGAATCACATCCTTGTAGAGCTCAAGGTTCATATTTTTGATCGGCTATTATTGAGTTAAAATTATTGTTCTAATTCAAAACACTGATAACCTATAAACATGCTCGTAATTGTGTCCAGTGTAAACTATTATAAAAGTTTCTTTGGTCCTTATTTTAATAAAAATCACCAAAAATAAGCATTTTCCCATGCTGTGAATGGGAAATATATCCTGGGTGACGTCATTTTCAAAAGCCACGCCTTTTTCGCCGGAAGAGCATACCTTGTTAGTTTATATACCTTGGTTCTGGGGTATTTTTAAGGTCAAAGTTGAAGTTTTTCTTTTTTCGCCGGTAATCCAGTTCAGCAAAATCTATTAGCAGCAGAACTATCATTTTTTGCAACCTAATACTCTGAAGTATGTAGATGTGCACTACGTTGCCCTTTTTTCGAATTTCGAATTTGGTTTAGAGGAATTAATTTTTTAATTTTCGAAATTTTTGACACTTTTTCGTTTTTTTCTACCTAAAATGAAAACTAATCACGGTATCAATATGATTTTTTAAGCACTTATATTCTTATTTTTTAGAAAGAGATTGGCGTTTAATTCTTTACAAAATTCGAATTAGTTTTGGAATTATTAAGCATCAAAGTTTAATTTTTTCATTGTTTTCGTAGGTCTTAATCAGACGTGTTTAATGTTTTTTAATTTTATATTTGCCTGTTCACTAGATTGTCGCGAGCACGGATATTTAAATTCAAAAGTTTTTTGAGGTGCACATTTTTGCTCTAAGTTTGCTAGCGATACACCCTAGTATACACTCTCGCGCTCGCTCTACAGCTACCCTACATGCTTGTCTGGCAAGGGGTTGGAACTATCAAAAATGTCTGGCTAATGAGGAAACATTATCTAACTATTACCCAAGTATTATATATAAAAATCAGCTTTTACAATATAACGTAAGTATAGAATTATAATTTCATGAACATTAGGGGTGTCTGGCAAGGGGTTGCCACTATGGAAAGTGTCTGGGAATGAATGACGTGATTTTTTATAATATTCTGAAGGTAATACCAAAAAATCATACTTTACAATTTGACGAAAGTAGATCGGTATTTTACACACCTTTAGTACCGTTTACCTGCCAAAGCCAGGGTAACCCAAACTTCATAATGGTCAATCGTTCTTACCTGAGTTGGGAGCATGCGCTGACAAGTTTTCAGCTTTTACAAAATAACGAAGGTCTGGGGTTCACGGGCTCTTGCTCTACAATGCTTACTTCACACTATTCACTTCTGACTACAATTCAACAGTTATTCTCAACAGACGTTTCTGAATCAAGGCTGAACTTGATCATAACCGTAAGGTTATAAAGCTTATTCATTACCCAAATGATCAAAAGAGCCGACGTTACGGAATGTTTCCCGTTCTTACCGCTTGAGAGCGCTTTTGCGTTACCCAAAATTGGTTGGTTGGTTTGCTTCGGCTCTTCAAAATTCGTAGCACAAGGTGATTCGCATTCCTGTTTCATTTAATAATGATGATTTAAAAGCCTTAAATTGGATTAGACTGTTATATTTGTCAGGCGGAAAGCGAAAAGGGACCTCTTGTCGGCAAAGTCGATTTCGAGAAAAAGCCAAAAAACCGGAAGAAGGTCAAAACTGTCTAATTTTTTTTCTATCGAACCGGATCACATAAAAGCACAATTTTAGGCGAATTAAGCCGTTGAAATAATTCCTTAACTCTAAAAAATAACGAGAGGGTAGCATTTTGAAAGTTTAAGGTCGTTTTTCGCGAAATCCACTTATTCTATTAAAATTTTAATTACTGGCGATTCGTGATTTTTTGAGCTACAAGGATGATGATGGTCTTAAAATCTTTATAAATCTGTACAGATTGAGAAAAAAATAGTAACTCCATTTCGACGAACGCCGACAAGAGGTCCCTTTTCGTTTTCCGCCTCGCATATTTCTTTGTTGATAGTAAAAACAAAAATAAAAATTGTAAATTCCCTGACAGTATCTAAAATTTCCCTATTATAAACATTGATGTCGTCTGTTCTGTCGTTTAATATCTCGTCAGTGATTGTGGTAGCAGAAACGAAGTGTATATTTGGACGGCCAAAACGGCCAGTGGCGCATGCGCTGTAGGTCTCGTGATTACGTAGCAGTCTCGGCGCTTAGTGATGGAACCAATGGAACGCCGAGCCGTGAAAATTAGAGTAGAGTTTAGTTGAAAAAAAGCCGTCCAAATATACAGTGCCTAGCAGAAATTATCATTAAATGTGAAGTTATATGTTTAACCCTTTATGCCCCAAATTATTTTCCTCATCCAAAATATGTCAAGTTCACGTAACTGCAACTATAAGTTGACTAAATTTGGCCTTACATGACGAAAATTGGACGAATTTTCAACATTGGGAAGTGGGACTTACAAATACCGTCGGGACATAAGAGGTTAAATTGAATTAAATGTGGAGTTGGAGTTGTGAGTTCGATTCCAGAGGAGCTAAAATAGTGAACATACTAGCATACTTTGATTTTACTAGTTTTTATTGTTATTTACTGATTAACTAGTCATATTTTCTTAACCATTCACTAGTCTAGCTCCTAAAGAAATAACAGTTTCATAGCTGTTTTCATTTGCCCCTGTAGGAGTGAGTTTCAACGCTATTTGTGTTTTTTCACATCCGGGATCACATAGCGCGAATAAAAAAGGGGGGTTACATAGGGAATTTTTAAAACAAATTTCACTTTAACCGTAACTGATTAAGTTTAACTGCCCCACCCCATACCATTCTCCTCCCCATTCCTCAAAACGTTTTCCACCAAAATTTCATTCAATTCCGAGAACGGTTTGGCTTCTAGAGGGCCTTAAATCGGGTTACTTATTTTATGGAAACCCTGTATTTTTTATTTGCTTTGAATTTTATGAAAACAGGGATGAAGGGGAAAAATAAGTAATAAGTCAATAGAAATTGCTGTTCAATAATAGACCTCTACCTATATTTTGAAGCGAAGGTGGAAGATTTTGCCACAACTATGCATTGCGAATTGGAGAAATAGATGGAGGATATTGAAGGGAACAAAGATACGTATAGCACCTTGAAATAAGGGGGGTAAGAGGGTCTCCTTCCACTTTTTTATAATTTGAAAATATCACTCTTAAAATTGAGGATTTCACACATTAATTCTTAACAGGTGGTGTTTTTAAAGTTTTTTATGTCTTAAGGAAGTATAGCATGAAAGAAGAATTCTAGCGGGAAGCCAGTTGGTTGACCCTAAATGACGCCCAGGAAAGGAATATAGGGAAGAAAATAATTCTTATTTATTTTATCTCCTAGATTGAAAATCCTTTTTTTCCCGAGCAACGGCGGGTATATCAGCTAGTTACTAATAAATTAATTAGTTATATTTGATTAAACTAAAAAGTATTAATAACTACCTTTATAATTTAAGAAAATTTTTTAAATGGCAAAAACGCATGAGAAGTAACTTCAATCTGATTATATGTTAGCCCCCTCCCTTGCCCACGTTCTAGATCCGTCACTGAATTTAGTTTACTTTTAGTTGCAGTTGCGTAAACTTGACATATTTTGGATGAGGAAAATAATTTGGTAAATAAAGGGTTTATATAAGGCAAAAGGTATACAATAATCTCAAAAAGGGGGCTAAAAGTTTAACGAAATTGCATGTGTAGTAGGTGATCGACTATTAAAAAATATTCTTTTCTTATAGACTTCACTCTCCAGGCTAAATGTAAAGGAGAGGTTAGCTTGACACTTATTTAAATGAATTAATTTTATTACGCTAGAATTAAACAATTATATAGCAATTTTAACAAATAAAGAGTGGTGATTTTTTTGAAACTTTTAATGTGGATTTAGATCTATTTCTTTTACTGGAAAAATGCATTTTTCTGTCTTCAAAAAATGATGATAATGCCCATTGTTGTAAATATGATAACGAAGTGTATATTTGGACGGCCTAAACGGCCAGTGCCGCATGCGCTGTAGGTCTCGTGATTACGCAGCAGTCTCGGCGCTTAGTGATGGAACCAATGGAACGCCGAGCCGTGGAAATTAGAGTAGAGTTTAGTTGAAAAAAAGCCGTCTAAATATACAGTGCCATATGATAAGAGAAGATGTAACATTAATAATTGTATCGATTGTTGTAGTTTCATATCAATTGTTGTAGCATAAGCATAAAAATCGATCCATTATTTTTGCTCTCTCTGCCGGGCATATTGTCCGGGAAAGGCCAGGCCTAGCATATAGTGCTACACATTTGGACTGGCGAAGCCCCTCTAAAACACCCACCAGATTATATTTATTAAAAAACTGAAATGCGGGTGAAGCCAGGGTCTAGCGCTAGTAAGATTATATAAAAGATCAAACTTTTTAAACACAGCACAGTCTGTCTTATCGAATGTGAGTATTTTGAGTCTCTCGTATTCATTTATGGTTTACACTAGAAACAAGAGATTTTCGAAAATGCAGTGGTTGAATGCGACGCCTTACATAAGCATCCCTCCTACCCCTCAACCCTTGTCGAAAAATAGCTGACCCCTCAAAATCATCAATCAATCAATCATCTGTTTGTGGGACACCTGGCGCCGAAGGCGCCTTATTCCCATTCCATGGATATGTCGTTACGCTGCGCATATACATTAGAGTGCATAGTTAATCCTAGTGAGTCCTGTTCAGCCATCTTAGAACGACCATCCGCGGGAGACAAGAGAAAAGAAGAAAGAAAGCACAAGAGCCCCCAAACAGGGCACCCGTTCATCTACGCCTGGCCCACACCAACACGAAGACCTACCCTTAGTTACAGCAACTCTCCAGAGCACGGACAACACAAAAAGGCCCTATCTGTCGCCATATTTATCGGCAAACAATTTAAGTCTAGGTTACATCATATTGACACATATGTCATTTGAAGTGATTTCATAACATTGTCATTTGCACATTGCTTATCAATATTTTTTACTTATCTAATTTATCATGATTCAGTGTTTTGGCTATTGGTGAGCCCAACTCTGTCTACTGTCGACGATTATTACCGCGTAGGTGTCTCTAGCTAAGCCAAGAGCAATGTAGCTTTTGGCTTGTGTGAGTTGTGAGGCAGGGTTGGGTCGTAGTCTATCATGTCCCTAAGCTCCCCGTTTTCATGCCTCTCGGCTTGTGCATAAAATTTCTCTGCCAGCCCGGCTATAAACTCGTCCAGTGTCGGAATGCCGAGGGACCTTCTCAGGTCATCACTGCGCCCTCAAAATTCTGCCTTTCCATCATTTGTACTGGAGATCAGTGCTCATTCCTGCCCACTCTCGATGTAGCGCCATCTAGCGGGTCATTTCTTCAGGGATGCAGTTGAGGTGGGCGGGTTGGAAAATAGAATAGCAATAGTGAGAAATTAGAAATTAGGGGGTTATACATACATCTTTATTAGGAGCGCACAGCGCCGAAGGCGCTTTATCTCCGCCTGAAATAACAACATGAAATTAAAGGGACATGAGTACAAATTTTTGCTTGAAGTTGGTCATGGTACCAATAAATATAACAAAGAAAAGAAGTGTGGAAGTGGGATTATTCATCATCATCAGGCGATTGGTAGAAAATAGTCATTAGTCAAAGTCAGGTATCGACAGTCAATTATCAACAGGTGATAATATCAGGTGATTGGTGACGTCATCAGGGAGGATGCAGACGTTGGGTAATCGTGGTGGTGGAGTATGGAAATTTATTTGCAGGACTAGGATCTGAATGGATCATTTGAACATTGATTAGGGTGTTGGGGTGAGTTTGAACTGAGTGAAAGAAATGCTTGGATGTGTCTTCGATGAATTTAGAAAGGTCTTCGGTTTTGAGGTCAAGTTGTAGATCTTTGTTCCTGACATACCAGGGAGCGTCTGTGATACATCGGAGGATTTTGTTTTGGAGAATTAGCAGTTTCTTCATGTTGGTGTTTGCAGCAGTAGCCCAGATAGGAGAAGCGTACGTGATTAGTGGTCTTAGGATCATTTTATAGAGAAGTACTTTGTTCTTTAAGGATAGCTTGGATCTTCTGTTTAGTAGAGGGTACATTAGATGGAGTTTTCTCTTGTATTTTTTGATTGTTTCTTCTATGTGTTTCTTGAAATTTAGTTTCACGTCAAAGTGAACGCCAAGATACTTGATAGATTTGATCCATTTTAGTTTGTCGTTGAAAAGCTGAAGTTGTCCTGGAAATTTGTTTTTGCGTTTTCTTCTGAATATTATGGCTTGAGTTTTTGAAGTGTTTATGTCAATCTTCCAATTTTTGCACCAGTCTTCGATGTTAGTAAGGGAGTTTTGGAGGTTTTTCTTGATTTTCGTTACTCGGTATTCTTGGGTGATGACCGCTGTATCGTCAGCAAAAAGGTGAAGGTAGGTGTTCGGGGTCTTGGGTATGTCGTAGGTGAAGATATTGTAGAGTATGGGAGACAGAATAGCACCTTGTGGAGTACCAGCCTTGATGTTGAAGGGGATAGAGAGATCTTTTCCGATTCTGACTTTAAAAGCTCTATTGTGGAGGAATGAGTGGATAATTCTAATAAATTGTGGAGGAAACTTGAGGACAATGAGTTTGTATAGAAGACCTTCATGCCAAACTCGATCAAAGGCCTTGGCAACGTCAAGGAAAACAGCACCGGTACATTTTTTATGGAGGAAGCCAGCGTTGATTGCGTTAGTGATTCTAAGTAGTTGGTGTACAGTGGAATGCTTTTCCCGGAAGCCAAATTGTTCAGGAGGAAGGATATTATTGATATTACAGTGTTGAAGGATGTGAGGGTAGAGAATTTTTTCGAAGATTTTGGAGAAGCTATTGAGGAGGGAGATGGGTCTGTAGCTGGATGTTAAGTTCCTTGGTTGTCCTGGCTTTGGAATCATAATAACATTAGCAATTTTCCAAGCATCGGGAAAGTGGTTGAATCTAAGACAAGAATTGATGATCTTGGTTAAATTGGTTACAACATTAATGGGACAATTCTTGAGGGTGAAGTTGTCGATAGAGTCAGGTCCAGGCGATTTCTTATTCTTGAGGTTTTTTTATGATATCAGCAATTTGCTTAGGAGAAACAAAGAATGGAGCTGGGGAAGGAGAACAAGAGAGAAAGGCTTGAGTAGTTCTACAAACATTCCTGTCTTTGAATGGGTTGCAAAGATGACGATTAGGTTGAAATGTATTGGCCAGGGAGGAACCAAATAAGTTAGCTTTGTAGTTTAAAAGTTGGGATTTCCTTGAAATTTTTTGGCATATTAGGAATAAATAGTCCATCCCAAGTGTCCCCATGTGATTCTCTAATGTCCAAAAATAAATTAAAACCACATTTTAAGAGTCAAATTTTGAAATATTTTCTTAAGTAGATCCTTCCTGATTTGTCTTGTTCTTTTTTTTCTCTCCTTAGTTTATGTAATAAAAAAAAATTCTTAAGAAGAGCAGTAGATCCCCGTTTTCAGCAAAAAGCTCAGTATTATCCCTTAAGTTTTTAAATAAGCTACATTACTTTTCAAAACTTACTTGCAATTATCCTTAACAGTTAAATTTGCTATACTTTAATTTTAATGAAGGTATAAGGGAATGCTAAGAAGCTATTTTGAGTCAATCCTCAAAGAAGTATAATTTCATGTGCCTGGGTTTCAGTCAATTGCTATAGTAAAAAATTAGGTAAATCATGACTGAGAGAATCATAACTGATATTGCCTATGAACGAACTATCCATTCGACAATTGTTTCAACATATTTTTGCGATCATATTTGGATCCCAAGACCAGCCAGTGAAATAACTGTCCGCTGAATTTCGAAAGCGCGGCATATTTATACACAACTGTTTCTATTTTGAAAAATTAAAAATACCGTTTTATACTGACCAAACTTGAGAGAGAATGTATATGAACTACCAATATTTAGAATTTGTACCACTGACAATCCACTGTTTGTTGGCAAAAAAGAGATTCATATTCTACGGCTCTTGTTAATATGATAGTATATTATATTGCCACTTTGGCAGTTGTTTTTGTATTAATAATGCATGAAGGTGACTAATGTGATTAAAATTGCTTTTAAATACCCTTATTTGTGAACTTTAAAGAGTTATTGACAAAAAATTTAATTTATAAAATTAAAAAAAATATTAAAAATTCCATATTTTTGTTCTATTTGCGGACAATCCGGAGGTGAAAAGAGTTATTATAATGGAATAATATTTTACACATGTTAGTTTGAGACCATTTGGCACCCTTTTGTTGCTGTGCCCAATAGAATTTGTAAAATTTTTTTTTCGCCATAGGAAAATAACCCACCCTAATGTCTAGCCTGTTGAGTGTGATTGCTGTATGACAAAGTAAAAAGGATCCAGGCACGGATCCAGCAGGGCCCCAAGGGGGGGGGGCGATAGACATCGGCTTCGGGATCGCAGGGTCCCGGGTTCGATTCCCTACACCGCTAAAGACCCACCGAGTATATGCGGAGTACGTGTTCGTTAAATCTGTGGGTCCGTCATGGCGCAGTTTACCATAGGTCCAGGTGCCTGGAGACTATTTCCCTCCCCTTCAGATACATGGCAAAGTTGTGGAGGTGGCGATAGATAGTGGCAGCATCTATCATCTCAGGAGGCAGAAGTCGGACTCCTGACATTTATGGGCCTCACATTCTCAGGAGCCGCACCCCCTTTGGCTTGAATCCTTGTGGAGCTTGGTTATTCCAAGTGGCATACGACAACTATTATCTTTTAGAACTTAGCAAGACGTCTTATATATAACGTCTTGCATTGCCTGACCAATGAAAAAATTCCTATAGGTTCGTAATTTATAAAATTCTTATTAAAAATTTGTTAACTTAAATACTGGTGATGAAAGGTCGAATGACTGGAAGTAATTCAGTAGGGCCTTTTCTTTGAGGATGGGCAGAAGACTTTTAAAACTTGCACGAAGTGAGGGTCGGCTCCGGCTTCACCTGAACATATTTTATCTTGTTTAAGGGGACGCAGTACCATGTTTTGACAAAATTTCAAAAAAAAAATTGTCTTTTAAACTTATGTAAATGCATTTGTTTATCACCCTACAAATTTTCAAAACTTTTCATTGAAAAATATCCAAGTTATGGTTGATTTCAGATGTGAAAGTATTAAGGCCCCTATGGCTAATGGGAACTTCAAAGTCTTTTTACTCAGAATCACTGTTTCATTGTTTAAAATGCTAAGGCTTTTTATCTATTGGACCAAATCTCTTGAAATTTTTTCTGACTATTGTTGGAAGTATGTATAACAAAAGTTGGCATTTGTTTTTTCGATGAGCATTGTAGATTATTTTATATAAATTACTGAATTTAGAATTTGAGCACTTTATTGCTTTTTTAGCTAGTGGTTCAAGAAAAGCAAATATGTTTAGAATTCAGAGCCCTATAAACCTTAAAACGATGCCAACTTTTGTTATACATAGTTTTATGTATTTGAAAACCAAATTTCAAGAATGTAAGTCGATTTTTGTAGGAGGAGTAGCATTTTAAAATCACCTATAAAATTTTTGAATTTTTTTAAATAAACTCATAAAATTTGAGTTTTAAAATACTTTGAGTTTGGAATCTCTATTTCATAAAGAAAATACATATAATAATAGAAAGAAGTATTAAATAAAATTTATTTTAAAGATTTTGGTAAAAATGGTACTGCGTCCCCTTAAATTTTACCATCGACGAGGTTCTTTCCGATCCTCAGTTGTTTTTAGATTTTCTGAAAGTGCATGGCCTTGTGGGTCTGGTTTAGCATCATATAAACCTGATCGGGGGATCACACGGAACAGAATCCTGTCATTTTAACACTTCGTACTCTCCGGCGTTAGCCAGAGAGTGTTAATAGTCATTACTCAATATATATTTATAATACATAATAGACCCATTGATTTATATTTTTTCAATATATAAGTATCTTACTGGTGAGTTTTGATGCAAAATATAATAATTTAGTATTCGTTGTCAAACAACTAACTGATCTTTCACTCGAAATTTAGATAAATATTAAACACTTTTATGATGTACTTTTCCAATGTTCACAATTCTCATTATCCATAAAATAAAGAGAGAAGAGAACCAGAAAGGATATCACTCCCCTTTAACCCACTAGATGGCACTGTTCGAGTTGTTCCTATTCAATGTTCTGCTAACCAAAAGAGAAAAAATAAGAACACTATAATAATTTTATGGGTTAGTATTTAATAAGGAAATGTTATTTTCAACTAATAATCCCACTTTTATCATCTCAATGGATTCTCTAGGGTCACTTACCTAGGGGTAGATCTTTCTTCCGGGACCCTAGGAGACGTTGGTTGTAAATAAAAGTAGCGAAATACCCCGTTCGCACTGGCATAAAAAAGACCCTTTATTTTTGTTAGTAATATAGGCAGAAAATTTAAATTCATAAGAACTACTACAAATTTTAAAAAATTTTAAAATCTAATAAGCTTTAGGATCGTGCGCTAATAGCAGCATCGTTCCATAAAGTTATTACACCAAGTTGAATTAAAGTTAATTTAAAAATAAAATGAAAGATATGCACCGGAAGACCCTCTCATCAGGGGGCACGGATCTCCCGGTACATATCCGGGAGATCCGTACCCCCTGATGAGAGGGTCTTCCGGTGCATATCTTTCATTTTATTTTTAAATTAACTTTAATTCAACTTTATTTTGTTAGCATTTTGTTGTCATGGAAACAAGGCAAAATTGCCCCATCTTTTGAAAACGGCGTTTGCACTGACAAGGGGCGAAAATAAGCACTTTACTGTGTGTAAATAATAACAGAATGATTTGTATAATAATTAAAAATTTAATTTCTGTATACAACTTAAAACTAATGAATAAATTCACCAAAAATACAAGTAAAAATAAATAAAATATTATTAATTGACTAGTGAATGGATCAGTGTGTTTCCATGACAACAAAGTGCTAACGAAAATAGAAGCAAAAATAAATGCCAGTGCGAACGGGGTAAAACGGACTTGTGAAACACCCTGTATACAATAAATGCGTTAGTACATAAAAAAAGTATAAAACTCAACTTTGAAACAAATATCAAAACAAATATTCTACAAACCAACAAAAATAAACGGAAGAATGTCTAATATGTAAATGAAGAAAATGCAAACACGGTCAGCCAAAAAATGTCTCCACATCATTATATAAAAAAAGCCAGGTCTTTAAATGACGAATAAAAGAAGAAAACGTTACCGAGGAGGATATAGAAATGGGAAAAAAATTAAAAAGTTTTGGACCTGAAAACGAAAAAAAACTCTTATTAGCCTCAATTCTAAGAAAGGGAATAGAAACACGGTTCAAATTTCTTAATCTTACCGAAAAAACATTTAAATTTCCATGTCCTCCTCTTAGAAAAAATATTATCTAAGAGGAAGAATTTTTAAAAGCATATATAAAGATAGATAGATGTTTTTTTGGAAAATTAAGATTTTAAATGGAGAAAAAAAACGAAAAAAGAAGTTTATAAAAATATTTTATGTAAAACCACATTAGAGTGGGGCGGGCTGTTCCGGGGAGAGCTTGGAATCTTTTTTTTTCAATCAAATATTACATTTCAACATAGTCATTTAAAGATCATATTAGAATAATGTTTTATGGAAATTATGGTAGTACTAGTTCGATTCAACAATTTGTAGTTCATTGATTAATTAAGGTTGAAGGATTTTTAAACTAAGATTCGTAAAGGCATATCGTAAAGGCTATTTTTTAGGAGGTTCAATATAATGCGAATTAATTGTTGCTTTTAACCCTACAGTGAATACTGTTGCCATTTGGCAACACGACATTTTTCCCCATTTCCTACTCGAACTTTCATTTCCAAACGGCAACACCATGCAATAAGTACAATAGATATAACATCACATTGTATTAGCAGTTTAGACTGCCAGTAGATCACAGCAGGGGTACTATTTTGAGACATTCGTTAGTAGCTCGTGAGACGAAAGTCAAGACACAGAAAACGCCAAAATAAAAGGACCATATAAATTAAAATAAAAAAATTTTCAGCTTGAACAAAAATTTTTTTTGGAAAGATAAGTTGTTTTTTTACATTTTTAGATAATTTGGTTTTATTTCACTTCACAATTAATCTCACAAGAGACACAAATTAATTTCACAAGGGCAAAGTTTTTTGCCAGTAAAAAGTAGAAAAAAAAATTAAATTAATTTTTTTAGTATTTTCTTTACTAATTTACACCATAATAGAAGTCACATAAATGATTTTCAAGTGAATTTTAAAAATCATGCATTGTTGCTTTTAAATTTTGACGAGTAACACCCACATTTTCTAGTGCTTGGATCTCGTGCTGGGGAAGGAAGGGGTTAAACTATCGTCCAAAGGGAACCATCCCTCATTGAAGATTAAACCAATCCCACAACAGATTGAGAGTTAAATCTTTACTCTTAAAAGTAATAGTTCAAATATTTTCTGGGTAGGATCCCCCTCTTTTTAGTATTGACTAAGTGTATTGTGAACTAGTAGATTTCTACAAAAAAAGATTAAACACTATAATTAGAGGGTGTTAAAAAATATTACTCACAATACATGATGAGTGAAACATAAACTTAGAACCAAACCCTCCTCCCCTCGATTATATGCTTTTTTCACACGGGGGTACTTGATATATTTGTGTATAACTGGGGTTAATCCAATAATTAAATAAAGGTTCACAAACGAAATTATTTTATTCTTCTTTAAAAAATAATTAGAAAGAAGGAACAGCAGCATAAGTAAAACTTAGGCATCATTATAATCAATCAAAATTCAGAAAAAATGCTCGAAATATATATTAAACTGTTTAGGGTTTAATATACCTTCAAAAAATATACGCATAATATGCAAAAAATATTAATGGAGGTAACAGAGTAAAAAAAAATTCTGGGGGGGACTTGGGCTAGGCCATCCCCCCACTTTTAGTTAACCCACTTCTACCACTGCTACTCGCACAATACATGAGTGAAACATGAACTTCTACAACTTAGAACCAAACCCTCCTCCCCTCGAAACAAAAAAAAATGCCTGACAGAAGATCTAAAACTTTTCCTTGGGCCCCCCTAGAGTGTTATATACTCTATTCATTTAGAATTGGCGCTTGAGAAATAGTGCTTTCCCCCACGCTAGAAGCGTAACCATAGTTACTATCTTCGAGCAGCCAATAGTAAGCCTACTTCGTCGTTTCGACGAAGATAGTTGCTATGGTTACCAATTGGGAGAAGGAAATATTTTCAAGCGCCAGTTCAAAATGAACAAACTATAACATATGGGCGCCCACGCTCTTAATGCGTTTTCCGAAGTCGTTCCTTCCGAAACCAAAACGCTTCGAAATCAGGGTCACGCCAAATAAACCCTTTGAGAGTAGATTCTTTAAACAGGCCCTCCTCAGTCAAGCCGCGGAGGGCTATACTAGAACTGAATCTCTACTGTTTTTAAACCAATTGTATATATTTCTAACTTGAGATGTTATATATAATTTATGTAAAGATATATAAAGTGGTGATTAGTAATGATATTGGGTTTCTCTCCTTCTATCCTTTTTCCTATATTCTGTTTTTTCTCCTTTCTTTTAATGAGGTGCCAATTAAAAAGTGTTCTCTAAAAATGAGATTTTAGAGTTTCTTAATAAAGAATATCTGACCAACAGTTATTTCAAAGAGGGTGATCTAATGATTTGATGTAAGAAACTTGTTTTTTACTTTCATTTTAATGTCCGAACATTTATCAATCAGAAGTCGAAATCCTTTTAAAGAAAAAAAGCTCAGCATAGAATACAGGGGGGGGGTTCCTTCCCGACATCCGTGTCGCCTGCTGAAATAAAGGTTTTCCCCTGCCCAGAGTTCCTTCTCCCCTCCCTAGATGGCGCTGTCAAAATTACCTGAAATACCCACAAGGTCACGGGAGTTTGCGCATGCGTCACAAGAAAAGTGTATTTATTATATTTAGGTCAAATGGGCAATTAAAATCGCTGGAGTAGTGGTACCGTGCTGGAATAGCAAGCGGTAGGTCGCGGGTTCTATCCCCATCCAGACAATGCTATGCCTTGAATTTTCAACCAACAGTAAATAAACTTGACATGTAGAGAAGTTTATTTCGGGAGGGGGCCCAAATTAATGCAATGTAACTTTTCATATGGAAATTTTGTTCAAATATACATCTAAATCATTATCATATAAAAAAAAGTTGTGAGTAAATGTATTCCAAGTACCAAAGGGGGGCCTGGGGGTCCTCCCCCTTAAATACTGGTTTTTAACTAGTTTTGGTACACCTAGTCCAAATTTTCTATTTATATTTTTGGATAGGATTTGCCATTTGGGTGAATTTAATACAAAAAAAGGTACATTCGTATTAGCTCGTCCATTCGCCAATAGGGGCGATAAGTCGCCCAACACTACCGTTGATTCAGGTAACCCTGAAAAACGTAGCGAAATCACGCTAGTTCCGATCGCTGCGCAAGTGCGCGCAATTTGGATCGGTACGCCCATGGGTGAAATAATGTGTGCGCACCGCGCAGGTTGTTTTGAACGTAAATTCAACAGTGTTTACAAGGTAAGAACGAAGACTGCATTTGAAAGGTAGGAGTCTAAATGCTTTCGTGTCGTTCCACGGTGAACTTTGTTGCGCCATTTTGCCGAGCCCCAGAGTCTTTCAATGCTTTGCGTATGAACGCCGGTGGAAGGATCGCCGGTTTTGAATCACCGGTGGTAGGATCGACCATTTTGCAAGTAAGTTATTGTCTTACCAAGTGATATCCGCAGTTTTGGTACATCCAAGAATACCGATTCCCTTTTACCTGAATCCTTACTGTTTCTGATACCCCCACAACGAGTTTGGTTATAGTTAGGGCAGGGGGGGTTTGGGGGGGGCGGCAGCCCCCCCCCCCCAACCACAAGAAACTTTTAATTTTTATTTTCTGATGTTATAAAGATGTTTCTGATGTTAAAAATGTGTTTTTCGGCGATTCTGATGAAATCCCGTATTTTGGCGCGTTTTGGCGAAATTTGGCGAAGTTGGCGAAAACGATGGACGGGCTAATACGAAAGTACCCAAAAAAAAATTGAAAATAATGGAGTTCCAAGTAGAAAAGGGGAACTCGCGGTCCTCCCTCACAATAGTACTTATTTTGGATACTATATTATTATATATTTAAGAAGAAATATATTTAAGAAGGGTTAGGATTTTGATAAACTTATTAGATTTGGAATAATAAAATTGCAATCAGAAGGGGGTTTGGGGGTCTTTCCCCAGAATATTTTTGGAAATTTGTCCCTAAAAAACTAGGTTTTAGCTTTTTTTAGTACATTAAATCCAGATTTCGGGGGAGGGGAGGGGCAAGGCCCCCCCTTATATACGCCACTGTCAAATTTGGATTCAGGGAGCCATTTTGCATGAGGAACATTTGAATTGTTCCAGTGCTTTAATTTTTTGCCGAACATTCTATAAAATTGTCCGAAAAGTTCGGAGAGTTCTTACAAAATTTAGCGTTGTAATTTTTTTAAAAAGTGGTTATAGGTTGGGAGATTTCAAACAAAGATGATTTTTAATTTAAGAATGCAGGATTCGAGGCTAAGGGGCCGTTCAAATATTACATAAGCACCTAAGGGGGGAGGGGGGTTTGCTTATTTTTGCTGACAAGGGGGGAGGGGGGATATGAGTGATGCTTACGTAAGATGGTGCATTTTTGAAAATATCTTGTTTCTTGCATAAATAATTTCAAAATTCAACCAAAAATAAATGTAACAAAAAATTGAATGAGGAAATTTGACGTAAGCACTTTTTTCTGGAGATGGACCACCCTAACATTTTGAAATTGTAACCCCAAAAGTAGTGTTTCGACTCATTTTTGAACCCTTAGGGCTACACCCAAAAAGGACAGCTCCTTGTACGAGTCACCTTATTTTCAAGGGAAAAACCAGTACTTACATAAAGATGTCAAAAGGGGTCCGGCAGTTTCTTACGTAATTATGGTGGGGGGGGTTTGAGGTTTGCTTATATTTGCTGACAAGGGGGAGGGGGGTTAAAAGGACCAAAAAAGTGCTTACGTAATATTTGAACGGCCCCTAATAAAAGTATTGTTGCATATTCACAATGCCCCTTCGAGCTTCGGGTACCTTTTGTTCGCTATTTGACCAGGCCATAAAACCAACACTCAACTAAAAGCTACTCTCTGGATTTAATAGTCCTACTATTTCCACTAAAAATAGTAGCACAATTAAATCGCTTATTTGTGAAACAAGTCAAACGCCATTTTTCTTGTTTGGAGATAAACGAGAGAAAAACTGTATAGAAGCTCACTACATGTTTATGAAGATGTTTAGTAATTTTTTTTCTTAAAGTAGACCTTATTTGGGCATTTATAGACAAAAATAATTTTTTTAATGTTTTTGTTCTTTTTTCTTTACGAAATATGTGCATTTGTCAGGCCTATAGGAGTATTCAGGCTTATTTTCAAAGCTTAACTCTAATTTGTTTAAGGATTTGGTAATAAAAGTGGGAATATTTGTTAAAAATAACATTTCCTTATTAACCCATTATTTCTAGATCGCTAAATACAGGGTCCTAAATACTCTCTTAAATTACCTTAAATTCACCCAACAGTAACGAAACTGCACAGATGGCAAGAGGAAACATCCCTCAATCCTAACACCCTGTGTTTTTTGAGTTTGCTTCATTTATTTTTCAAAAGGGATGGGCTAAAGTTCGAGTTTTCTACTTAGATCGAAAATAATTTGGACGTTAATGGGTTAAACACTAACCCATAAAATTATTATAGAATTCTTATTTTTTTTCTCTTTTGGTTAGCATTAATACCTTTTTTTAAATTATTTCTACGCTAGACTCAAAAATAGTGGTCAGCCAATTCAAAATATTAATACAGACATCTTCGAAGTCAATTTGATAGATTTTTAGATGTAACGTTGTGGACAGTAAAACGATTTTGCTTTAAAAGCCCACAAAATAAGCTAATTAAATCAATATTATGATCTGGGGTTCAGATTTGATGTCCCCTTTTAATAAAGTGATTCATAGATCCAAAATCACATAGATGTAATAAAGGACTGCAGTGAAATTTTAAATATACTATAGCTACCAAAACGTCCCAAGTCTTGAGATTCGTACAAAAACTTTAAAATATGGTTTTTACTATGGCTTTTGATGGCCCTAAAGAATAGATTTTCAAGTAGCATATAAGTATTTGTACAGAATCCCATGACGTCACAAACTTATTTTTGAAAATTGAAGCGTATGACACTTTTTAGAGATAAAGCAATTCAATCCTAAAATTTCATTACTTCCTAGATAATATTGATCCGGGAATTTCTTGATCGTCAAACACCCGACAAACATACGCAACCCTGTATGATAGAGGGAAAAATGTCAAATATTTTTTACATTTGAATAAATACTGGTGGGTAATATCAATTTTCGTTCCAAGGTGTATTCATTTTTTAGTGCCATTGAAAAATGCTCTGAGCAATTTCTTCCTTTCCTCATGTCTTAGTTCAAATAATATGTAAGCACCTAAGGAGGTGGTTTGCTTATTTTTCCTGACAAGGGAGGATATGAGTGATGCTTACGTAAGATACTGCATTTTCGAAAATATCTTGCTTCTTGCATATAAATAATTTCAACACTCAACCAAAAACAAATTTAACAGAAAATTATGAATTAGGAAATCAGACGGAAGCACTTTTTTCAAGGGATGGACCCCCCAAAACATTTTGAAATTTTAACCCTGAAAAACCAGTAGGGGAGTGTGGGGCAGGTTTCAGCAGTTTAAATCGTTTTCTCGTAGAGCGGTCGATCGAAATGCCATCTGGTGTTAAATAATGTCTTTTTTTTATCAAGAGAATATTTTTCCGTTGTATTTCCACCATTTCACCTTAAATATTTTTTTATAATCTAGGGCCGAATGCAGCAACGTTCTGCGACGTGCTAAAGAACCGTATTTCACCTAATAATGATCGCCCAAGAACGCCTGCTCCAGAGGTGGCGTTTTACGGCGATCGGGGCGGATCGGGGATCGTTTTCCTCCTGATTGGTTGAACGCGCAGAGCGCGGGAAAGGCAGGGTACAATCAAATGCACATGGTGCATTGACGTAGTTCGTGACGTTTTTGAAAACCAATCAGCGGCATGCCGGGAAAATGACTCAGGACAACGTTAGTTGAGTTGTTTGGAAGTAGGATTCGACCGGTCCCAAAATCGCCGCAGAACGTAGCTGCATCCGGCCCCTAGTTGAAGTTTATTTTGACGTCGCAAAGTAACTTTTTTGTGTGTGATTTCTTTGAAAAACCTTTTTATTAACTTAGAAGAGTGATTTTCCATGTATTATTATTAAAAGTCTTCTGCTTCTATGTAGATACCATTTTCAAACCGATATCTTTATTCTGAAGGGAATGAGAGGTCATAAACCGTGACGACCAAAGGTGGGGCACCTTATTGAGCTTTCGCAATTTTTTTTTCTTGAAGTAAACTATCTTAAATTGTATATATAGCAAAAAAAATATTTGATTTCGGTTAATAATTTATTTTTAACAAAAAAAAAACAGCTGAAAATTGGTTTATATTATATTATTTACATTAAAATACATACAATTTTTAAATTTAAGGCTACTATATGAGTCTTAAAAACAATTTTTATGCATTTAGTAAATATAAGCATCAATTTCAATAATACTTTTTATTTTATACCTCTCTTTGATGATCAGTAACCAGCAAATTTTAAATTAAAAGAGGTTTAAGAATAAAATTTTTGGCAAATTTGATCGATCGATACTCGAATGAACAATATATTTTGGTAAGGGGCCATCCATAAACTACGTGAGGTCAAAAAGGGGGGGGGAAGGGGTTTGGAAAAATCTCACCAAGGGGGGAGGGGGGTCGATTAAAATCTCAAGTCAACTTTTTAAGTTAGAAATTAAACGATTTTTTTAAATATGAGAAAGGAATAATACCCACAGATAAGATACTGTGGTGATTTTTAGGCGAAATATGTCCTTTTCCCCCACATCATTAATAATGGAAAAGTTTTAGGTGCTGTGAAGCACAAAATGCAAACGAATTGGATAGAAAATTATTTTTAAAGGTTGTAGGTAAATCTCACGTGGGGGGAGGGGGGTCCAGCAAAATCTCACTAAATCTCACCAAGGGGGGAGGGGGGGTCCAGATTTTGTAAAAAACGGCTCACGTAATTTATGGATGGCCCCTAATACAGCTCAGAAGAACTTTTAAACAAAAATATAGTTAAACACACTTATTTGAGCCAAAAAACACAAACAACAGAAAAACATCAAAATTTGGAAAAAAAAATTTTAAGAAATTTTTACTCTAAACTATTAAAATATCTTTATTATAATGTATATTTCAATGCATTGAAAGTTAAATCAATTGAAACATTCAAAATTTAGAAATTAACCAGCTGTTGAGACCTGCCCAACCCGATAGCTAGATTTCAACAAAAGAGAACCTTATTTAAAACGAAATTTTAGACTTCTTAATTTTCTCTGAGAATTTGGGTAAAATTACACAATGTGTCCACGGTAGGATAAGCAAGTTTAAGTTTTAGGATGAGTCAATTTGTGAGATCACAAAAAAATAAAAACTGAAAACTGTTGAAAGGTAGAGATGGGCAAAAAACGAGTAGCAGTTAAAAAATAGCTGCTACGGGAAAACAATTGATGTAGCTGCTAAACGTGTTACAAAATAGCTGCTAAAAATTAGCAGCATATGTAGGCTCTTGATTGGTAAAAAAATCGCACTTATACTCTACGCGATGACCAATTAGAATCGTTTAAATTTAGCAGTAGCAGTTTTTGAAATAACGAAGGAAACGAGAGGAAAACACGTTGCAGTGGTCAGGACTACCGTCTGCGGGCCACTTTTTCCTCCAATGGAAGGGATTACTGCGCATGCTCGAGCACTTTGCCTCCTCTAGCTTCTTTTCTGAATTTTTTAGGGACCGTCATTTAAATTAAATAAAATTTTAAACCAAACAAAAAGCGAATTGTCATTAAAAATTGAGTTATCGGCTAACTCTCACTGATATTTAAATTTTAAGTACGTCCTCGTCCTATTATCAATTTTATTATCACAACCTGTATAATGGATTCTTGCAAATTAACCGGAGATAAATTTGCCTATTCGAATGGGGTTCAAAATATTGATTGACAAAATAGTGTTTCGTTTGCAAACCAGTTCATATTTTATTTTTTTATGTTTGAAGTGATTTACATGTACATTTTTTAAATTTGATTCAAGCTATAACAAACAAACAAACAAACAAACAAACAAATTTATTATTATCATATTATCATTACATAAACTAAGGAGAGAGAGAAAAAAAAAAGAACAAGACAAATCAGGAAGGGGAAAATACATATGTGCTACCAAGGAGTCGCAGACTCATTCAGGCAGCTAAATTATGGTTGTATATAAATACATCTATATATAAACACCCACAAAAAAAACCTCTTTTAATGATATTTTTATATATCAAAATTCCATGAACGTAGTACTGTAAGAATGATACTGTAAGCCAGGTATGGGCAACTTTTTTGAATCTGCGGATTCAGTATAATCTTGACTCAAAGATTATAATGACGTGGAGGGCCGTAGATATGATAATAGGCAATGGTGAAAAAGGAGTGTAGTATCAAACCCTTTTAAATCGTTTTTAATAAATTTCAAAAATTTAAACCTTATTAAAAAATTTAAAAAACCAGAGTCACACTATTTTCCTTGAAAGGACTGTATAATGAGCATTAACTCACATTTAACTGTAATCACATTTAAAAAACAACATTAAAGCATTTAAAATAACGTTTCTAGATTTATCTTGGCGAGGCATTGTCACTCCTTCGTATTTTTTACAATTGGGGTCACTTTTAACAGTAGGTTCTATTAGAGACAGTACCTAGAATTGTCTCTAATAGATATTTATAGGATGTCGATGTTACTGGTAGTTACAGTAGCATGCCAAATACTGAATCTTCGGCGAGATAATCCGGTAAAAGGAACTTGATCCTTAAAGGCGGCGTTAGACCACGCGGTTCGCGACAAAAAATTGACCCTCTTCCCTTATTTGAACAGCGCCATCTTTCGAGAGGTCGCCGAGTTACTTCGGTTGTCAAAATTCCCGAAAACCGCGGAATCGCTGTCGCAAACCGGGTGGTGTAAAGCCTCCATTAGTTCAAAATATCATTTCCTTATTATAAATACTAACCGATAAGAATATTATAGAGTTTCTATTTTTCTCTTTTGGTTAGCAGGAGCGTTGCTTAGGTAGTACCCAAACAGTGCCATATAGTGGGTTAAAGGGGAGTGATATCCTTTCTGGTCCTCTTCTCTCTTTAATTTATAGTTGACCAATGAAAAAGTTCATCATAGAAGTGTTTAATATTTATTTAAATTTCGATTCAAAGATCAGTCAGCTGGTTGATAACAAATAGCTAAATAATAATATTTTACATCAAAGATCACCAGTAATATACTCAAAAAGTGAAAAATTATATTTCAATAGTCTGGCTGATCAATAGTCTTATCACAGACGCTCCCTGGTATGTCAGGAACAAAGATCTACAACTTGACCTCAAAACCGAAGACCTTTCTAAATTCATCGAAGACACATCCAAGCATTTCTTTCACTCAGTTCAAACTCACCCCAACACCCTAATCAGTGTTCAAATGATCCATTCAGATCCTAGTCCTGCAAATAAATTTCCATACTCCACCACCACGATTACCCAACGTCTGCATCTTCCCTGATGACGTCACCAATCACCTGATATTATCACCTGCTGATATTAACTAATTTCAGACTGACTTTGACTAATGACTATTTTCTACCAATCGCCTGATGATGATGAATAATCCCACTTCCACACTTCTTTTCTTTGTTATATTTATTGGTACCATGACCAACTTCAAGCAAAAATTTGTATTCATGTCCCTTTAATCTCATGTTGTTATTTCAGGCGGAGATAAAGCGCCTTCGGCGCTGTGCGCTCCTAATAAAGATGTATGTATGATCAATAGTCTGAGTCAAACTCTGGCTAACGCCAGAGAGTAAGAAGCATTAAAATGACTGGATTTCAGCGGTTACCATAATGGACGGTGATGAGCTTGACGAGGCCTGTCCCGAGAGAAACGAATTAACTGCATTCTAGATCGTGTGAAGACAAGCAATGGGAGTTGAAAAAAAACGTTTGTGAGCATGCGCTAAGTTGCAATTTGGCAACAAATATTTGGCGAAGGAATTGCTACTTGGCGAAGCTCTTATCCCAATTTCAAATTGCCGTATATTTTTGGTTTGGGTCGTAGGTTTTCAAAGTCCAAGAGTCTATTTATAGATAATTCGTGTATTACATAGGATTTAAATGAAAAATCACAGGAGCTTATTAGTAAAACGATCCCTAATATTAAAATATTTAAAATTATAAACATCAGGCCATCAAAATTTATTTACTAACATCATAACTACACAAATCTCTCAAAATTTTTAAATGTAATAAAAAAATTCTAACAATTTAACATTTAATTGAATAATAATTTAATTCTTTGATTAAATTAAATAATGTTATTAAATTTAATAATTAAAAATATTCACATTATAAGTACAAAACTTTTATCAAAATCAAAAAACCAATGAAAATAATTATAATTATAATATTTAATTAAATAAAATCTTAAATTCATTAAATTAAGTATAAATTTGGTAAAACAAAAGAAGCAGACACTAAGATTCGAACCCACGACCTTCCGTTCAGCTAGCGTTCAACCTACCCACTGAGCCAACGTTCCAAACCAGATTGGGTAGAAATGCATTTTCACACATCCCAACGGTTTGGTCCTGAGGAGCTTAGTGCGCATGCGTGTGGACTTATTTTAGCTGTTTTTTTTTAGAAATTTTAATAAAACAATAAATCGGGGACAGAACCCACGACCTACCGTATGCTGGCCACGCACGCTACCACTGCACCAGCGGGGATTCATTAATGAGTGAATTTATCTAAAGAACATTCCTTTTTTTCTCCCCGAGCATGCGCACTAAGCTCGTCAGGACCAAACCGTTGGGATGTGTGAATAAGCGGTAGAAATTACATAATTTAAACTCAATACCTCCCAAGAAGCCAAATTCTAGCCAAATATCTGTTGCCAACTCGAGCATGCGCACAAACCAATTTTTCGGCTCTCATAGGATGTGCTCATAAGATATAGACGCTATAAACAAAAACTGGGAATTCAGTCTCGTTACTTTCGGGACGTGCTCTTGTGCGCCTTCATCCACCAAGCCGTTCAATAAGAAAGTTGCATGTGTCAGATTTTCAAAAACAAACAAGTGTTCCGTATGGTCTTTTTTTTGTATGCTAAAATGAAATATCTAGTCAGTTTTTCAAAAAAAATGTACAGGTAATTAAATATTTTAATTTAAAAGTCGAGAAAAAAACACGTGACTGAAAACATTTATTGTTTAAAGCAAAAGATGACGTCAACAATAATACCATCAACTCCATTGCTTTTTAACAATGCCTATTGTAAGATGACGTCATATCCAAACTCTTGGCGTTTTCGCGCGCTTTTAAAAAGTAGATTTTTGTTAATTTTTTTTTGGCAATCAAAAAATTTCTCGATCGGCCTCAAATTTTGGGTAGTTGCTTATTTTTGCAAGAAGAATCGATTAAAAAAATCATGCAACTTCCTCATTATAAGCGTAAAGGGGGGTGCGTAAACTTCTTCTCAATCATTCATGCATATATGTAGAGGTAAATTTTCGGCATAAAAAGTGTTCATCGAAAAAGTCGCTTAAAATCACTTTGTAGCATGTTGTAATTCAAAAAATTTCTCGGATTTAGATAAAAAATATTTTAGACAGGAAACGAGAAAATTTTAGGTGGGGATCATATTTAGCAAAGGACTATTCTTCCAGTGATTCTTCCTGATATGCCACAAAAAGTTTCAGTATGTAGATATTTAGAATTGGGTAAAGAATTATTTAAGAGTCAAATTTTATAGAAGGTCGAATTGTAATAATTATTATTTGAAGTTAATTTTTAAGGTGCATAAACAACTTAAATTGTCCGTATATACTTCATTTACAAGGTTTTAAATTGTCGTCTTTTTATTACCAAACGCTGGATTTCCTAACAATTATAGAAGTGTAGAAATTATCTTCTACCATCAATTTCGTGCTTCTTTGAAATACAAGGAATGTTGCATAACCAGAGTGTTTGGATTAATTGAGTAAAATAAGAAATGAAATAAAATTCGTAAATCCGGACTAGATAGCCATTTTACCTCTGGGCTAAAAACTTTGGAACACGAGTTTAATTAACCTAAAAATAAGCTTAAAATTTAGCTCTCAACTCTGGGGTCTGTTGGCATACTCTGATTTGCATGTGCGATAGAACAAAACGATTTTCAAAACATAGTATTTCTCTCAGAAAATTATTATTTCGTATCACTCAAGTTTCATTAAAGGGTTTTCTTATTTTACATTTCTGTGTGAGAGACCCTTTTGCTCTTTTCGATCTCTCTACATGGCTTTTCAATTCCTCTTTTTAGATGATGAGGGTTCATTTCAGGGTCATGCTCCCCCCCTACAAAATTCGGGCAGAGGTCATCGAGAAAGTGAAGGGCGTACGAATGTAGATATGGTCAACTTGAGAACGGTAAGTGGAGCATTAAAATGTCTGAACTATATTTCATTTGCGTTTGTTTTAGGCAGATAATAGATTTTTTTTCTTAAGCCATCTCCTGGTTAATACACTATAATTTTTCTAATCAATCTATTGGAAAAAAAAACTACAAAAAACTGTAGATATTTTTTTTTTTGAAAGTTGCGTTGTGAGGAAAACTTAATAAAAGTTAGCAAATCGTCAAAAGTTTGACCACAACTAAAATCAGGCATAAAAAGATTGAAGACAAATTCTTTTTGTTTCTCTGCTTAAAAACGTCAAAAGAAAGTTACATTTGTACATGACGTCACATTAAAGTCAAACAAATGGTTGAGGTGTAGTAAAATGCGGTGTAAAGCACAATTTTTCAGTAAGAAATTTCTAAATGCTTTCTGAAAGAGTATATACCCCTGCATACCCCCAATTTTAAGTAAAATCACTCAGCGCTAAAAGATATAGGGTGAGAGATTTATCATCTGAAAATTTCTTACTAGTACCGATATAATCTAATTACCTTTCTTGAATCCATCCATATGGATTCATTTCGCTAATTATCGAACTATTTTCCTCAAACTGAGCTATGAAAGCATCGTTCACAGTTTAGACTGTAGATCATAGTTTGTCCTCCAACACTCGGGCCAACTAGGAACTATCAGCGCCCTCTAGGGAGTGATTGTCGAGAAAGGGATTCATCTCAATCAAGTGGTGTCCATTCTCCTCCATTGAACCCCCACTGAAAACAGTTGAAATGTATCTTAGCAGTAAATGGATTAATGAATTAAGAGGAAGATTTTTAAAAAAATTAAATTTGCGGGGTGCCATCTATCAATTTGAATTCGAACTCAAAACTTAAATTGGGATTAGTTTGAGCATTTCTTTATTCTGTTGTAATTGTTTAATTGTCTTTATTTTTAAACTTAATCAAATGTACATGAATACAAATAAAATTAATCACCTAAATATAGTTTAAAATGTCTATATTTTTGCACATTATCATTTTTCTTCTCTGCTAACCATACTAGCTGGCAGCCATTTTGTACTCGGGAATCGGGATTAACTCGTGAAAATCGAGGTGTCAAGAAACTACGGTTTTATTCGGAAGTTAACGAATTTTTCGACTGGTCGATAACGTTAACTCTAGAATCCGTGGCTTTACTCCCACTTTCGGTTTAACCCGCTATGATCGTTATGGCTGTTATAGTCTGTGTAATTAAGATCGGCGGCTCGTCACCAAGGCAAAGCAATCGAAATGCAATGGGAAATGACTAGTAGCGAGTCGCCTATTTTATTTACTTATACTATAATGTTATAACATTAACTATATTATGCGAGGACTGTGAGTTAACTCTAGGAAACTCGCGTTGGTCGATACGGCTATAACCGGTTCTGTTTCGTTACTCACCAGTTTTTTTTTTTGTTGTAGTAAAAATAATTTAATTTTGTAGCAATTCTAACTACCCTACTTTCACTAGGCGACGTAGCCCAGCTTCTTCTACCGTCCTGCGCTCTTCAACCAGCTTGCCTTTTCCAGTCCGCATCGATTGCAGTCGTACCGGAGTTTCCTGCCCTGCAACTGTGCACACCTTCATTACGTCCGGTCATCATCCAGCAACACATCAGTCCCAGGAGTATTTCCTCTTCAAGGAAGGGGCTATGAGCCCAACACGTGGGAGCTCCCACGTACCGGTGCAGCCAATTCCGGTCAAAACTCCACTGCAACCGGCGAAGCTAATTATTTCAAGCAAAGCCCAGCTGCAAGGCAACTCGTCCCCAATGCAAGAAGCGGTGGACGCGGGTAGTTTGCTGCCCAGCCAGAATCTCCAGTTAGCAGGCGCAGTGTCAACACTCGAACCCAGCGAAGGCGGTGCTCGACAGTCCAGGATTATGGAGGGAGAAAGGAGACCAGGAGCATCACAGAGAAGCGCCTCCACACCGTCCAATTACGTCAGAGGCAGAGACAGGTCGCCGCAGCTAGGTAGTCAGCCGGATAAAGCTGATAACTCAGCACTCAGCTCTCGGACTAACTCGCCCAACAGCCTGGTCATGGATACTGACGTGGAGAGCCAAGATGACGACAGCGACATGGAGGAAGCATCTGAGAAGCCGATTTCACCCACGAATAGAACAATGGAGGAGATGACTGCCAGAATGAATGAACTGTATGGAAGGATCCAGACGATCGACTTAATGCTGAAAATGATAGACTCAAAAAGCAGCTTTCAAGTGCAAGGAACACGAATGACCAAAGTCGAGCTAAAGGACACTTTGGTAGCTGAGAGGAATCTTCTTGAGGGTGAGTGCAAAAAATTAGATACTCTGACTGGGCCGGAATTTACCCGAGTTAACAGTAGTCGTTTAAACAAATCTAAGAGGAAAAACTCAAATGGCTCTTTTGGCGGCTCTGATAGCAGCAGACCCGCGAAAAGGCCTCCTACTGTTATCAAGGGTACCTCTCGACCCAATTCAGAGAAGTTATCCAAGAGCAAAAAATCTACCAATTTAAGCAAAAGCAATTTGTCATTGCATAATATTACGCTCGAGCACATTAACAACTATTCAAAAGTAAATAATGACATAGAATATCAAATTCCAAACAACTCTGTGCAT
This sequence comes from Tetragnatha versicolor, assembly GCA_024610705.1. Taxonomy (NCBI): domain Eukaryota; kingdom Metazoa; phylum Arthropoda; class Arachnida; order Araneae; family Tetragnathidae; genus Tetragnatha; species Tetragnatha versicolor. The sequence continues at coordinate 129,997 of JANDEH010000069.1, forward strand.
AGTCAAAATGTAAACAATACTGTGTTTAGCCTAAATGTAAACAATGTTGTTCCCCCTAGCAGCGGCACAATTGCAACCAACACTGTTGTTGGAGATGCTGCTGAGCAAGACAAAAATGCTCGTAACTTAGTACTTGATGGAAATCAAAACAAAGAATCTTCTGGGCAAGCAGGTGGTAACAACCCTTCAACTAGCAGGAAACCCCCCCAATAATGTTAAGGGTACAATACGACTCTCACAATGTAATAATGCAGGTCAAAAAGTCCATTAGTCAGGAAATTAGTGCCAGGTTATCTGGCGAATACTACAAAGTGTTCACAAATACCCCCGAGCAACATAGAGCAGTAACTAAATATTTTACTGAAAATGGCATTGATTCATATGTAATCCGGCCAATCGAAGATAGACCCATTAAAGTTGTGATGAAAGGGATCCCCCTCCAGGTACATGATGAAATAATCCTTGAAAACCTACAGCAACAAGGTTTTAATCCCACCAAAATAACTAGGATGCCGCACCCCTTTTCCAAAAAACCCATGCCGATGGTGTCGCTAGAATTAACTAGATCAGGCGATAATGAAAAAATTTATGACGTAAAAGAGTGCTGTGGCATCTCAGTAAGGGTTGAACAATTAAAGTTCCAAGGAGTAGGCCAATGTTATAAGTGTAACAGGTTTGGTCATACCGCGAAGCAATGTCTATCGTTGGCTAGATGCCTAAAATGTGGGAATAGACATGAAACCAAAGATTGTAGCCTCAAAAAAGTAGAAAATCCCATTTGCATTAATTGCGGCCAGGAGGGGCACACCGCTGCATGGCGGCAATGTAGTGAGTTTCCAAAACACAGAGATAACAAAAAGAGGGGTAGTAACAGCCCCCCACACCTTCCAGGTGCTCCACCCTTCTCATACGCCAACGCGGCGAGGGGTCCCACAGGAGGGTCTGAGGATTTCCCTCCCCTCCCGACAAACAACCAAAATCCATCTCAGGCAAACCCCCAAGGCAGTGAATTATCCGAAATAATTACCCTGTTCCGATCCATTAGCGAGCTACTAAAGTTGTTTGGTGGAGTACAAAACTTTGCCACGCTAATCAAAGAACTATGTGAAAACCCCAACGCTATGTATTCAGCACTTCAAACCTCCATAAATAAACATGGCTGCGACAACTAAAAGATTAAGAAGCGATTTAAGGGTTTGCACCTGGAATGCAAATGGGTTAGCAACTAAGATACTAGAACTACGAACTTTCGCAAAAATTCATAATCCAGACATTATCTGTGTCCAAGAAACAAAGGCAAACAGTAGGTTAAAAATAGCGATACCATACTACGTAACATACAGGACAGACTTCGTTGGTGGGCCTGGGGAAGTATCAAAAAGAGGGACCGCCATACTTGTAAAAAACAACATCCCCCACTATCAAATTGTCACCCCAGCGATAGGTGCCACACAGTCCACTGGCATAAATATAACACTCAGTAGCAACGAGGAAATTTCGATAGTAACGGTATATTCCCCCCCGTTGAGACACAGGGAGCTAGCCGTATGCATGGAAGAAATACTAAAACTCAATGACAAGCTGATTGTGTGTGGAGATTTCAATGCCCATCACACGGCCTGGCATTGCGCCAAAATCAATGATGCTGGGAAAATACTGATGGAAATAATAGAGAAGGGGGACTTTGAAATAGCGGCTCCAGCCACCCCCACCAGGGTTTACGATAGTGGGTCCTCCACATTGGATATAGGGCTTTTCAAAAATATATACTCAGGTTGCAACGCTCATAGTCTTGAAGAACTCTCTTCGGATCACAATCCGGTTCTTCTGGACTTCTTCAGTGTATCTCCAAAGGCTCGCAGCTTTCTAGGCAGAAAGGCCACTGACTGGGAGCTCTTCAGAGCTAAACTAAACGGGGAACTGATAGGCTTGGTCCCAAAAATGAATCCCTCCACTCCCTCGGACCTGGACAACCTAGTTATGGAATTCTCCAGGGCTGTCAATGAGTCTTTGGACAGAGCCCAGAAACCCCCCAAAAAACCTGAAGTCCCATATATTCCTAACACAGTAAGATCCTTAATCAAATGGAAAAACGACTTGCGAAAGGAATACCAGAGAGATAGGAACCCCCAAACAAAGAGACTATACAATAAGGCGGTCAAACTAGTAAAAAAGGAACTCAGTAAGACTAATCAGAAAGAATGGGAAACATTGCTAGAAACCTTGGACCCACAGGATAGGTCTATATGGAGAATTCCTAAGGCCTTGAGAAGAAAAAGTGAGCCCAAAATGCAAAACATAAAAACCGCGCAAGGGCTAGCATGCTCAGAAAAGGACAAAGCTGAAGCGATAGCACAATCCCTAGAGATGCAATTCAAACCAAACCCAATGAAAAACCCAGACATGGAGACTCTGGTACTAGAAACTATCAGGAAGTATGAAAACGAATGCCCTCCCTCCATTCCCCCTCAGATCCTCCCCTCTGAATTGTTAGTGGATATAAAACGACTAAAGAATCACAAAGCCCCGGGTATACATAGTATTCCACATATTGCTATAAAAAACTTCCCGATGCTTGCCATATGCTTCCTCACAGCTATAGTAAATAAAACACTAGGTCTATCCCATTTCCCTACTCCCTGGAAGGAAGCTAAAGTGATTGCTTTGCCGAAACCGGGAAAGGACCTAACTCTAGCAGCGAGCTACAGGCCTATATCCCTTCTACCCACCCTTAGCAAGCTAACTGAAGGAGTAATACTAAAATTCTACAACAAGCATATTGAGGAGAACAATATTCTAATTCCCGAACAACACGGATTTAGGAATAGCCATTCAACTTCGCACCAACTGCTAAGGCTGTTTGAAATGGTCAAAAATCCGGCAAGATCTGGGCACACGACAGGAGTAATCTTTTTCGACATCGAAAAAGCATTCGATAAAGTTTGGTTCCCGGGCATGATTTACAAACTGATCAAAAATAAGTTCCCTGAGTACCTTATAAGACTGCTAGTAACCTACCTGAAAGGGCGTTCCTTCAGAGTAAGCGTGGGCGGAGAATTGTCTGACCCCAGAAAAATTGAATCAGGCGTGCCGCAAGGCTCAAAATTAGGCCCCTGTTTATTCTTACTTTATGTCAACGACATTCCCACCTCCCCGCACACAACACTGGCTTTGTTTGCGGATGACACAGCTGTCATGTGTAAGCACAAGAGAAGTGTAATGCTAAGTAGGTTACAGAAACACATAAACCTAATCCAAAATTGGTTAGACGATTGGCGAATAAAGCTTAATGTTGATAAGTCGGTTGCGTTGAAATTCAACAGAAAAAAAGTGGCAAAACTCCAAGTGTTTGGCAAAAAGATACCGTGGTCCAAGGAGGCCAAGTACTTTGGTATTACGCTGGACATTGGGCTAACCTTGAATAAACACGTAGAAAACCTAACTACTAAGCTAAGAAAAAGGCTAGGACTACTCCACCCCCTCATCAGTGGGCATGCTAAGATGAGTATAAAAAACAAAAAGCTAGTATACATGACCTATCTACGTCCGTTACTAACGTACGCTATTCAGGTCTGGGGGGCCCCAGCCACTGAAAGTTTAATTGACAAGTTAGAGGCGGCTCAGAGCCGCATTCTTAGGAAAGCCACCAAGTCCCCATGGTACGTAAGGAATGTTCAGATAAGAGAGGCGCTGGGCATTCCCTCCCTCAGAAGTTTTGCCACCTCCCTTGCCCAGAAATTCTACAGAAAACTAGATTCCCACCCAAATAAAACAATTAGGGAAGCAGCAATCTATGATATTTCCCTAGCTAAACACAAGAGCAGACCAAAAGCAATCCTACTCTGGGATACGGTAGACTAAACTGAATAATGAAAGGCATCCGATACTAAATGCATAAAGACAAAAATATCTTTACAATGAAACTTAAAGTAACTTTCAATGTATATCTCTCAATGTAACTAAAAGTAACTCTCAATGTAACAAAAGCTCTTGGATAACTAACTGCACTCACCAGGTAACTTATATATATATTAAACAGCAATGGACTTATGTCACCTAGGAAGCAAGAACTATGACTTCAACTCCAGTTGACGGTATAAGGCCCCTTCGGGGCCAGGTGACCGGAATTTATATGAATTTCTGAATTTCTGAATAACTACCCTACTTTCATACAATCGAATCTTGTAAAGCTTTACCTGGTTGTAAAAGCTGGGTTAGGCAGGTATTTAACAACATGAAGTAAAAGTGGTTGGACTCTAGGGCCATTAATTAGCGGGGATTCAAGAAGTAATTTTTAGTCGTAGTCAAGGCTACTAGCGAATATGGACAATACTCTCAATATAGACACCTCTAATATCTTAAAAGTCACCCAGCTAACACCTGTAAACTCAAACAAGATATTAAATTTTAGTTTACTCTTTCACCTTACTCCGTGAAGAGAGGTGGTGCTTCCTGACTTTTGATGACCTTTGATATTGTTGTGTGAGTTGTTCAAAAATAATATAAGGTACAGTGGCGGCTCGTGAGTTAATTAATAGGGTGTTCACACCAATTATATAAAAATTAAAATTTTCATTAATTTAAACCGTTTATGTCATAAATGTCATCTTTAAATTCTCTTTTAAAGTTCCTATTTATTCCATCTGTAACTTGGACACTGGTCAGATGAGGAGTTGGTCTCAAGTTCTTTATATCAACTTTTTTTTCCAGTGGCAATTGAGAAAAATACAGATGAGTTAACTCAAACACGGAAATTTTACTTAAAGCCATCATTTAAAAAAATCCTAATTAATAAAAAAAGTATTAAAATATTTTGATGAAAAGATCCAAACTGTATTTAAAGAGTGTTCTTACTCGTAATTTCCAATTGGCCGATAAAATCACTTCTATCAGATGTCAAAAAAGAAAGCTGTGCCTCAAAAGTGAAAGCCTCGGCACACTAAATCTGTGCTAGCGGAGATCTCCTGCGAGTTGCCGTAAGCTCAAATGATCTGCGGCAAGCAGTCGAGGTTTCTTCGGATTCTCATATTTTTTTCGCTCACACGTGCGGAAGGGGAAAGAAAAATAAGAGTTCAGTCTTTTTCGATTCCTTTCGCGTTTCCGGTAGTAAATTTTTCTTATTGAGTAGAGAAGGAGGGACATAATTTTGAGCAAAAAAAGATTTGAGAATATATTTCCTTTGATATTTATTTATCTTTGTATTCGATTTTGTTCTACATTTTCAGTGGGTGTTCACGTGCTCCTGTGCTCCTATGGACGAGCCGCCACTGATAAGGTACTTGTACCCAATATGGACAGGGCTCTCAATATGGACACCCCTAATATCTTAAAAAGTAAGAATCTTGATCGAAAGTTTGCACCACATGTTCTTGAAGAAAAGCAGTTTAAAAGATAATTTAGTCTGAAAAGTGTAAAAAAGCGCGCTGTTCGCCATTTTGAAGGAAATTTGTTTTTTCATGGTGTGCTGATCGTAATTACAGGTTAAGTTTAAATTCTTATTAGATATGGTAAAATTACTTTAAATATTAAGAAGTGGAGTGTTTTAGAAAGAGGATAAAACTTATTTTCGTTTGCTATAGCGTATATTGCTTAAAAATGTGTTCTTTGTTTACTTATTACAAGAATAAGTAAAACTGCGCTCTGATTATATTATGGATCCACATTGGAAATACAACAAGTGAATCTTCAGATTCAGAAATTTGTGAAATAATTATCTATTTTATGATATTTTATTTAGCTAATTTATAATAAATTAATGTTTATATCCGTACATAACATTACGAAGTGCATGTTCTGAAGATATTTACTGTGCCCCCACAATACTCTAAGAAATATTTTTTATCCCCTCTTAAGTCCCTTGGAAGGGTGTTTCTTCCTTACACTCTGTGTAGAAGGTCAATAAGTAGCCACCTGTCAATAACATAATAGGGACAGGTGGTTCTCAATATGGACACTTGCAGACATTTTTTGCTTTTATCATTGAAATTAAAGCAGAATAATTACAAGGTCACTAATTTTAATAATGATAGTCAACTGTCCAACGATAGTGGTGATACGTTTTTGGAGTCCTATGAAGTGGGTGAAAAAAATACATTTTCCTTATGTACAGTATGCGTATCCTATGAAGAAGAAATCTTGTAAAGTTAAACCTAGTTGCAAAACTGGGTTAGGCAGGTATTTAACAACATGGAATAAAAGTAGTTGGATTTTAGGGGCATTGTTTAGCGGAAAAAGCCGACCTATACAAGAGAGTAGTTTTTAGTCGTAGTCAAGTACTAAATCTACTGAAAAAAGGGTCAAACCGGTAAAAATTTATACCTATAATTTTTCAACGGTTTTCACATGGGAAAGACCTAAATAATGACATACTAAAAATAGGACAAAATCGGCGGACAAATTAGGTGTCATTGGTATATTGGCACCATCCTTTATGATTCAAAGTCAGAGAAACACACATTCTGTGAATATTTGGTCGCCCTGAAAAGTTAAAACATAGTTTTTTTTAAACAATGTTCCCAATTATTAGGGGGGCGACACGTCCCCAGCGAAATTGAAATTTTCATGCACCGCACAAGTAATAAACATCGCAAAAATAAAAAACAGGTTTCAATGTAAATTCAATGCCTTCCGTTAGTTGCTATTTGTTACCTGTTACTGGCCAGCATATGTTCCTGTTACTTTAGGCTACCCATACTCTGTTCTTTTCTTTTGGTACGAATGCAAGATGTTAATTTCTAACAAATTAATTGGTTAATATTTTTGGCCTTCAGGAGCTGTTATTTTAGAGAAACTGTTCTATAGGACCAGATTCTGTCTTTTACAAATAAGTAACAGTTAACGGAAGGCCTTGAATTTATGGCGATATTTTTTTAAAAAATATATTTGGAATGTGCAAAATTTTAAGTGGAATTCAACCATTCTCTAAAATCCTCTTTCCTTTCAACTTTTCTGGCTGCTCGGCCATTTGTTACTACAGTGTATGAAACGATATTTCAAAATTAAAATGTAGTGACCACTCTTTGTTTGTATATAATTACTATAAATATTTTATTCTAGCGTTATAACATTAATTCATTTAAATAAGTGTCAAGCTAACCTCTCCCTTGCATTTAGCCTGGAGAGGGAAGTCTAAAAAAAATATGTGTCCAAGTATGTATATCCATGTGTCCCATAAATGTTGGGTCACCCTTCTAGGGGGAATAGAAGGCACCTAAACCAGTCAGAATCACATAGGATTTGGGGTTCCCAGACCAATTGAATTTGTAGAAGAACTGCTATTGCTTAAAAGTTAATTATGGTATCAAAAATTGTAGTTTAATATGATCTTTAAAACTACCTTAAAGTTTTCAGTTCAAAAATTTTTTATTACAAAAGAATTTAAATACCAAAATAAAGTGAAATCTATGCCAAAACTTTTAAATTTCGAAATTATTTTCTTTTATTTAATAATCAGAAATATCATAGTTGAAAACCTTTAGGTCCAAAGTGTCACGTAAAAATCGCCAATATTAAATGCTTGAGAGCCTGTTAAAGCATGGTTTAAGTCCTTTTTTTGTGTCTCCAAACTGCCGTTTTGGAAACGGCTATAGGAAACCTGTTTGCGCACCCAAAAAATAACTTTAACAGGATCTCAAGCGTTTAATATTGCCGGTTTTTACGTGGAACTTTGGACTTAATGGTTTACAACTATGATCTCTCAGATTATAAAATCAAAAGAAAAAGGATTTAGAAATACAAAATGAGATTTTGGCAGATTTTTCATATTTTTTTGTGGTTTTTTTTAACTTTTTTCATAATAAAACAAATTTTAAAGTGACGACTTTTGAGATAATTTTAAAGATCATATTAAACCACAATTTTTGAGACCATAATTAAATTTTTACCAATAGTAGTTCTTCTACAAATTGAATTTTTCAAAGATTTTTTTGGGTTGTCGCTCCATTTTTAACTCTCTGGGATTTGCTCTGGGACCACCAAATCCTATGTGATTCTGACTCGTCTAGAACTATCTACGTCTTCTGACTATCCACCCTAGAAGTGTGAGCCATTATTTATGGGACACCCTGTATATCATTGGTTTTATCCATCATGTGTGACCTATCCTGTTTCAAGCTTTCGTATTTTAATAATCAGATTTTAACATGCTTGTTTTAAGTTTTTATCAATGGTCATCAGTTTTTAAGTTAATGTTAAGTTTTAATGTTAAGCTTGTTAAGTTTTTATCATGGTGATCAGTGGTGCCCAACCTTTTTTGTCCCGAGGGCCAATTTGCTTATGAAAATTTATCTCGCGGGCCACATAAAAAAAACTTCTAAGGATATTTCTAAACATATAGAAAATTACCCGTTTTCAATAAGTTTGCATCTGTTTGGAGGATACTAGTTCTTGTAAATTCGGCTCCAAATGTGCAAATTTGTCCTTAAAACTGAATTAGGATGATTATCTGTAAGTCGAGATCGAGCTCTAGTTTTTGTTCTTTTCAGAACAGATAATGTTTGTTCTCAAGCACACAGTTTGTTCACAGTCTCCTTACATAAAAGCAGGGCTGGTAAAGTTAACGAAAAGAAAAGTTCAATACTTTCGTTAACGTTAACGTAAATATTAGCAGCATTTTTGTTCTTCCGGGAACGTAATTCAGGAACAAAAATACGAGTTACGAGAGCGTTAACTTTAATCGAAGAACGAAAGTCCTTAAATAATTTCGTTAACTTTAATCAAAGAACAAAATTCGCCCAGGAATTTCGGTAACGTAATGTCGAGAACGAAATACACAACTTATTTTCTAAGAACGAAATTATGCGAACAAAATTCGCGGTACCGTAAATCGAACCTGGAGATACTTATGTTCTCTACATTTCGTTCTCCATTATTGGAGAACGATTTCTTTTTGGAGAATAACGTTCTCTCTTTTTGTTCTTAGGGGGTAAGGGGTCCTTCGGGGGTTACGAGTGATTTCATGGGGGTGACGAGTTAAATTTAATTAATTAAATAATTAAATTAAATTTAGTTTGATTAAATTAATTAATTAATTTAATTAAATTTAATTTTAAATAAAGCAAGCAATTTTGGCCGCATGTCCTGCGTACTTTTCCACGCCTTTTTCCCGCCAAACCATAAAATATTTTATTTTTAACATATTATCGTATAAACATATACATATTCCGTATACTCTAGGAAACATTGTGACTTTACAAAGCTCCTCTGTAAATAAATTTCCGTTAAAAATTAAATCCACTTTCATACCACTCACATACACTCGAGCAGCACCCCTATGCACTTATACACCGCCAAAACCCATTATCATACCACGCACCAGAGATGGGCGCAATCAAACTACTTTTGTAATCAGATTAATAATCTGATTACATTTGTAATCTGATTACTTTTTTGCAGTTTTTAATCTAACTACATTTTTAATCATTACATTTGTAATCTGATTACATTTGGAATTTTCAATCCAACTACACTTGTAATCTGAATGAATGTAATCTGATTACATTTGTAGTTTGATTACATTTTTAGTCTAAATACATTTGTAAAAACATTACCGGAAGTGGTCGACCTTTACTGGCAGTATTCGATTCTGATTCGATTCCTTGGTATCGACTCCAAATTATTTGATTCCGGAATCGATTCCTTCATGGGTTCGATTCATTGGTATCGATTCCGGTATCAAATCCGTTGTGGGTTCGATTCCTTAATATCGATTCCGAAGTAGTCAATTCCGATTCGATTCCGGAATCGTTCTTCATGGGTTCAATTTCTTGGTATCGATTCCTTCATGGGTTCGATTCCTTGGTATCGATTCCAAAGTATTCGATTCCAGATTCGATTATCGATTCCACAGTATTCGATTCCGGAATCAATTACCGATTCCAAAGTATTCGATTCCGGAATCGATTATCGATTTCAAAGTATTCTATTCCGGAATCGATTATCAATTCCAAAGTATTCGATTCCGGAATCGATACCTTCATGGGTTCGATTCCTTGGAATCGATTCCAAATTATTCGATTCCGGAATCGATTATCGATTCCAAAGTATTTGATTACGATTCGATTCCGGAAGGGATTCCTTCATGGGTTCGATTCCTTGGTATCGATTCCAAATTATTCGATTCCGGAATCGATTCCTTCATGGGTACGATTCCTTGGTATCGATTCCGGAATCGATACCTTCATTGGTTCGATTCCTTGGAATCGATTCCAAATTATTCGATTCCGGAATCGATTATCGATTCCAAAGTATTCGATTACGATTCGATTCCGGAATGGATTCCTTCATGGGTTCGATTCCTTGGTATCGATTCCAAAGCATTCGATTCCTTCATGGGTTCGAGGTCAGTTGTGGACCACTTCCGGTATGTTGCGCGGACCAACAAGTACATCCTATGCACCCTACCATTATCAATCAGAAAAAGTAATCAAGGTATGTTATTTTAGATTACAATTGTAATCTGTAATCAGATTAACGATTACAAAAAGTAATCAGATTACAAAAAGAATTTTGTTCTCTAAAAATGGAGAACGAAATGGTGAGAACAAAATCATCTCTAGGTTGGATTTTCGTTAACGGGATTTTTGTTCACGTATTTTCGTTCTCTGAAAATAAGTAGTCCTTTTTGTTCTAATAATTTTGTTCGCAGAGAACAAGTAGTCATTTTCGTTCTCATATTTTCGTTACCGAAATTCATGGGCGAATTTCGTTCTTTGATTAAAGTTAACGAAATTGCTGAGCGAATTACGTTCTTCGATTAAAGTTAACGTTTTGATAACTCGTGTTTTTGTTCCTGAATTACGTTCCCGGAAGAACGAAAGTCCAAAAATAATTTCGGTACCGTTAACGAAAATGCTAATCCAGCCTATTTTCGTTAACTTTACCAGCCCTGCATAAAAGACACCGGTTTATTTCTTCGCTGAATGAAGAAATATGAATTTGTCTACTTTGCTTGAAAATTTCGGCATTCCGAGTGAGTCTTCAACTTTTTACGATCGGACATCCTTTCGAAGTTTGGTTCTAAAAAGATCCTTATAAACTGAATTCAAATGGCTAACTGATACTGAAAAATATTTATGCTATGGCAAATTCCCCGTATCTAGAAAAAAACAAAACAGAGAAGTAAAAAAATTTTAATGGATGAAGAATTCCTTCTTATAAGGTACTTGTGCCTAATATGGACAGGGACACCCTAAGGAAAATGTATTTTTTTTGCCCTTTTGTACACGTCATAGGACTCCAAAAATCATCTTTATCTTCATATCTTCTTATAGGACTTATCATCTTTTTTTTTTATATGGAAGTGCCATAATGTCTCGCACGATTTCGTGGTTTTCTTGGAAGATTTCTGAAAGTAGTTTTAGTTTTTAAGATTTAATGAGTCCGCTGGCCACATTTGGCCCGCGGGCCGTAGATTGGGCACCACTGGTCTAGATTTACGTCCAACAAGAACTTCTTGGCCGCTTAGGTTTTAAATTCTGACTTGGTTTTCGTTTCTCTTGCTTCGCATAGAATGGCCTAATCTGGCTCTTGCGCCATAAAAATCTAACCAACCTACCTTAAGGTTCTCCCCTAAAGCCTACACTCAAGGATTTAGCTTTCGAAAAGTAAAAATATCGGAAAATCCCCTGAACCCTGTGCGTTATTTTTCCAGCCTTATGACTCTTTTAGCGGGAAAACTAGTTCTACAGAAACACCGTGCGTTGCAAAGAAAACACTCTGTCGTAAGATCTGGGATTGTGGTGGTCCATTATGTACTAGTATTACTTTTTAGAAAGTTCGTAAATTTGCAAAATTTGTTTTGATTTTTTTGAGTAAACTTTGTCTTCATTTAACTAAAAAAAACAGAACAAATACTACACATAATAGTGTCCGTCTTGATATCCTGAAATTCCCGAAAAATCCTTCCAGGGGAAAATCCCCCACTTTAAAAAAACCACCGTCATTTGGACTCTCAATTAAAGCATATAGTAATGGAGTTTTCTCTTTCCACAACAATGAAACTTCCCCAAGAAGGCATTATTGAAGCTTGAAAAAACTGCAATTTTAAGGTCGAATATTTCAAAAACTATACGTGCGATTTAAGTAAATTTAGGCTTAAAATATAGTTTATTTATTCAAGAAAAACACGCAGTTCCGTGCATGGTCAAAAATATCACCGTTTAGTTGAAACTAAATAAAAAAGAATGGACAAAACGGTCAAATTTAAGAAAACAAACTATGTATACTCAAACGATATAGCAATCAAACGGTCAAATTTTTTACCATGCACGGAACTGCATGTTTTTCTTGAATAAATAAACTACATTATAAGCCTAAATTTACTTAAATCGCACGTATAGTTTTTGAAATATTCGACTTTAAAATTGCAGTTTTTTTTCAGCTTTAATAATTACTTTTTGGGGAAATTTCATTGTTGTAGAAAGAGAAAACTTCATTATCACTATGCTTAAATTGAGAGTCCAAATGACGGTGGTTTTTTCAAAGTGGGGGATTTTTCCCTGGAGGGATTTTTTGGGATTTTCGGAATATCAATCAGGACACTATCTTCTACGTTTCCACCAATTTTCAGCTTGTTATTTTGAATTCTTACCTACATTTACACACGACAAATCATTAATTAAGTAAATTTAATTTTATTTAAATTATTTTTTTTATTTCGAACTATTTTAGGTTTTATCTTTAAAGTAAGCAATATTGAACTATTTGGGACAAAAACAAACTCAATCGAACCCTTGGTTCAGTCGCTATGCTTAAAAATGAAACCCAATATGGCGGCGGTTGTTTCAAAATGGCGGTTTCCCTTAGAGGGATTTTTTTGGAATTTCGCGATATGAATTAGGACACTGTCTTCTATATTTTCACCAATTTCCAGCTTGTTATCTTGAATGCTTACCTGCATTTTATTACAGCAAATCAGTAATTAAATAAAAATTAATTATTATTAAATTAAGTTTTTCATTTTGAATTTTTTGATGTTTTCTTTTAAAATACACAATATTAAACAATTTGGGACAAAAACGAACTTAATCGGCCCCTTGGTTCAGTCGCTATGCTTGAAAACTCAATCCAAGATGGCGTTTGTTTTTCCAAAATGGCGGTATTTCCCCTGGAGGGATTTTTCGGGAATTTCAGGATATCAAGACGGACACTATTCTATACATTTCCACCAATTTTCAGCCTGTTATATTGAATGTCTAATTTGCCTGGACTATAAAAAACTACAACAGAAAAAGACTAAAAATTACTATTTTTCCCAGTTTTAAAATTAAATCTTTAAGGATATTAACTTACTCCATGCTATTTCAAAAACGTACACTTAGACATGTATTTTATAAAAAAATTGAGCATTTTATTCCAATAAGTTTTTTTTTTGGCAACAGCTGTGCTGATCCACGTTGCTGCGTATTTTTCAAGCTCCTGTATTTTTCTTGTATTTTTGTGATTATTGGAACTAATTTTTCTGTTTATCGAATCTACAATTCAAGTTACATGCGCTGTTCTCTTTATTAATTCAAATATAAATTAAAATATGTCTTGCTTTAAATGCAAATCTGAATTCCCGAGTGTTGACGATTGTTTGAGTTGCTCGACGTGTAAGGAACTTTTTCACGTGGAGTGTTTCGGTGGGGAGCCTTCGATAATCAAGAAATTAACGAAACCTAAGTTGAAACAACTCAAATGCATAATCTGCACAAGTAAAGCTTCCATTTCTCCTTCCCTTGATGATCAAGCCCAATCTGAATATTTCAGAGCTATTATCAAAAGCGAACTTCAGATAGCCTTGCAACCTATAATTGCTGCCATTGATCAAGCCAATGTCAAAACCAATGAGTACATGGAGAAATTGAGTAAAATCGAAGTGGAAGTTTCAGCGGTTAAACAAGAGTTGCTATCCCTGTCATCACTTTATACTAGGACTGAGGATTCAATCGCATCGTTGAACCAAGAAGTCTTGAGTCTTCGATCCAGCCTAAACGACTTGGAACAGTATTCTAGGAATTGTAATGTAGAAATAAGTGGAATACCTGTAACTGATCATGAGGATTTGCCTAGTGTACTACAGAAAGTTGCTGATGTGATCGGCTTTGATGGTCCACTAAGCGTGGCTAGAGTTCATAGGGTTCCATCAAGAAGTGCGAATAAAACCAAACCTAATGTTATCTGCCAGTTCAATTCAAGATCTGAACGTGACAAATTTTATAATTTTGCAAGAGGAAAGCGTGACTTAGACATAAAATCCCTTGACAGTTCTTTTGTTAGTGATAAATTCTACATTAATGATCATCTGACACAATTCAACAAATCCTTACTTCACAAGGCAAAGGACTATAAGAGGGGACACCCTGACTTCAAATTTGTGTGGTGCAGGGGTGGGAAGATCTTCATGAGAAAAAACGAAAATTCTAGAGTGGTAAGAATTAGATCTGATACTGATTTTCTTCTTTTGAATAATTAATTTAGATCATATTGAAACTCATGAAGATTCTTTCCTTCCCTGTACCCCTCTATTAAATTCAAAGAATATAACTGCTTTTTTATGTAAATGTCCTCTTTATCATTTAAATATTTTGCATTCTAATATAAGAAGTTTGCGATCTAATTTTGATGAGTTCACTTGTTATTTATCCACTTTAGATTTTCAGTTTGATATTATAATTTTAAGTGAGATATGGGTTAAATTTCCTGAAACTAAGTTCTTTGCAATTGCTGGTTATGATGAATTTTTTCAGTGCCGAGATTCAAATAAATCTGGAGGTATTGTTATATATATAAAAAGCAATCTGACTGACTTTACTTATGTTCCTTTTCCTATGGAAACTGGTGAATGTGTTTCTATCTACTCAAAGATTAATGATTTTCGAATCATCGGTATTTATAGGTCTCATCAATATAAACCAGAAGAATTTCTCTTTGAATTAGAGGAGGCTTTGAAATCTAATAGAGCGAAAAATACTTACATAATTGGGGACATTAATATCAACATTTTAGAAAGTTCTAATTCTTCTGACCACTATCTTGATGTTATTTCAACACTGGGGTTTAAACTTGATATTCATGGAATTACTAGGAAAGTTTCTGAGATTAATTCCTGTTTAGATCATGTTTTTTACCGAATAACCAATAATTTAAAAGTTAAATCTGCAATAATTAATTATCCCATCACTGATCACTTTCCTATTTGCTCGAGTATATGTCTGAATTTTAGTGTTTCTGATCAATCTGTACTCGTTAAAAAGAGAAATATTGATTTTAGAGTATTTAGAGATCTTGTTTGTAAATCTGATTTTAATTTTCAATCTGCGTATGATTTAGATATTGATGTTGTTTTTAGAAACTTTATCCGTAAAATCAATGATATAATATCATCTTCAGTTAATTGCTCGGTTCATAAGAAGTATAAAATTATAAAAAAACCTTGGATTAATTCAGAAATTCTGAAACTCATCAATGAAGAAGAAAAGTTATATAAATTATATCAGAAAAATAAATTTAATCAAGCCATTAAAAATCGATTTACTTCATTTCGAAATATGTTAACATCTAGAATACAAAAGGCAAAATCGGAATATTTTCATAATAAATTTTTAGCAACAACAAATAAAATTAAAGACCAATGGAAAGTTGTAAAAGAAATTTTAAATGAAAAACAGCCAACTAGTTTACCCTCCTCTAATAATTTAGAAGAATTGGCAAATAGTTTTAATAATCATTTCTCATCAGTTTTTAACACTTGTAGTATTGATGTCAGTCCTGGCTCTTATAGTAATTTAAATAAACAAACCAACCTCAAAAGTATGTTTTTTGAACCTGCTACTGTTATTGAAATAACTAACATTATTAACTCACTACCAAATAAAAAATCAACTGGATTAGACAGAATCAATAAAGATATGATTATCATTATATTTAACCACTTTTCTGAATTTTTAACCAATTTGATTAATCTTTCCTTCGAACAAGGTATTTTCTTTTCCAACCTAAAAAAATCTTTAGTTGTACCGATCTTTAAGCAGGGTAGTAAAAATGATCTTAATAATTATAGACCAATTTCTCTCTTAAGTATATTTTCGAAAATTATTGAAAAAATCATGCATATCCGTTTGTCCAAGTTTTTAGAAAAGCATCACATAATATCAGATAACCAATATGGTTTTAGAAAAGGAAAAAGTACAGAATTAGCATTAATGAAGTTTACAAAAATTATCTACTCAAACGAAAATAATAACATTAAGTCTGCTGCTGTTTTTTTGGATATTAGCAAAGCTTTCGATACGGTCAACCACAAGCTGCTCTTAAATAAATTGCACTGTTTAGGAATAAGAGGATATATCTACTCGTGGTTCGAATCTTATTTGAGTGGTAGAACGCAATGTGTTAAAGTTGATGATACTTATAGTAGTGAACTTCCTATTAATGGTGGTGTTCCTCAAGGTTCCATTCTAGGGCCCCTATTGTTTCTGATTTTTATTAATGATTTCTGCCAATTAAATTTAAATTGTGACATCATAACTTTTGCTGATGATACTGTTTTGGTATTCTCCGCTGATAATTACTTAGATCTTTTTAAAAAAATTGAAATTTCACTCCAAAAAGTAAACATCTGGTTTAGTAATAACTTGTTAAAGCTAAATGTTTCAAAAACTAAATTTATGATTTTTAGCCTGAAATCTACTGAACCCACTGTTAATAGTTTAAGAATCCATAACCCTTCTTGTAATCTGGAATGTGATGTTGCATTCTCTACCTGTGATAAAATTAAGCGCGTTGACTCTATTAAATACTTAGGACTTCAATTTGATAGTAATTTAAAATGGAAGTCTCATGTAAGTTATTTGTTAAACAAATTACGGTTTATTAATTTCAAATTTTTTAAGCTTAAACGTATTATTGACCATAAATTTTTAACTTCAATATATTTTGCCTGGGTTCAATCTTTAATCAACTACGGAATAACATGTTATGCTTCAGATTACTATAATAATATAAAACCTCTTAACCACTTGCAGAATAAAATCCTATCCCATATTAAAAATAATTCTTTATTAAATCCTATCTTGTCTGTAAGAGAACTCTACATATTTCGGTTACTGCTTTTCATTTTCAATAATAAATTTTTTTATCAATATAAAACTAGTAACTTTTCTCTTAGAAATATACAAGGAAATTATTTTATACCAAAATCTAACAAAGAAATTTTTCACAAATCACACGTGTTTCTTGGTCCCTTTTTGTATAATAAATTAAATGAAACCCTTAAAATCACTAATAATAAATCTGAATATAAATCTGGACTACATAATTTCATAGCAGGACACAATGACATAGAAATATTATTTAAGGTAACTAAATAGAGTCAGCGCAGCTTTGTTGCCTAGGGAGAGTTTTTGGTATTGGGTACCATGGACGAGCTACGAGCTCTTTTGGTACTTCAAAACTACTATTTTCTTTTTGTATGTATGTGTTCGTCTTTTTTTTGTCTCTTCAATGTTGTGTGCGTATTATTCCATTGTTTTTTTTTCTCTCTTTTGTGTAATTTTTAATTATATTTTGTTGTTGTTGAAATAAATCCTTGAATCCAAAGTTCGCTTGTTATAGCAGTTTTTAAGAAACATTGAAAATTCAGTATTGTTTTGGTCTTGATATCTATAATAGTTACGACACAGTATTAAACGAAAGAACTACAACCGAAACAAATACGAAAAAATTGCTATTTTAAGCTTAATTTCAAAAAAATGTATAATTTAGAACCAATAATTGATGCATGAAACTTAAAGAACGCACTGAATTACGCATTTTAAAACAATAACGAACATTTTAAACCAATTAGTTCGCCGACTTCTTTTTCAAAATGGCGGAAAACCCGTCACCGGATTTTTTGGGATTTTCAGGTGAGGCATCCTCAGACCCCCCTAAACACATCCCAGGGGGTTTCTGCTTGTATTTCTAAATGTCTACCTCCGCCCCTTTTTTCGCCTAATTTGACTGTACTATATGTGATTCTGAATGGTATAGGTCAGGGGTCGGGAACCTGCGGCTCTTTTGATGTAAAGTTGCGGCTCTCCAGTTCCATTCAAAAAAAATTAATTATTTATTATCAAAACTCTTTAAAAACAGAAAATATTTTTTGCCCAAAATCGACATTTTCTATTTATTAAAAAACAAAGTAAATAAAAGGTTCTTTGACTTGTTTTTACATTCCCTGCCACTCTTAAGGCATAGAAAGACAGGGCACAGAGAATTTAAAATTATTTCAATTATTTATTTAAAATATCTCGACGGGTTTTTTAGGGTACATTTTGGAGTGGGTTTTTTAAAGGACAGCACTATACAAGGTGTCCCAAAAATACCGCATAAACTCTGCACAGCTAGATTCCTCGTTGGGAGTTCATAAAAACTGCCCAAAGAAGTGCCCCTCTACGATCCATAGTTTACGAGAAAAATACGAAAAACAAAGTGTGACGTCACTGCAGGGGCAAGAAAAAAACACTTTATTGAACATATCAACAGCATATTATGCACAATTTAAAGCAGATGTCCAAAGTGTTCCATCTCAAGGAACTGGTGTATCAAGACACGTAGTGACAACACAAATGGACTTAGCTGCTCCATTGCATGCTGCTTGTACTTCATTAAGGTGGAAACAAATTGGAGCCGAGCGGCGTAAGCGAGCAGCCACGAACACGCTCTGCGCACGCGCAACTCGGAGGCGCTAAGAGCGGCGCTTGCGCAGAGCGTGTTCGTGGCTGTTCGCTTACGCCGCTCGGCTCCAATTTGTTTCCGCGATGCTGCAACGTGTGATGACAGCCATTCCACTGTGTGCTCAAGCCTGCTTCGACATGCACTTTGAATATATCTGCTTTAATTTGTGCATAATACTGCTGTTGATATGTTCAATAGTGTTTTTTCTTGCACCGGCAGTGACGTCATACTTTCGTATTTTTCTCGGAAACTATGGATCGTAGAGGGGCACTTCTTTGGACAGTTTTTATGTATACTCCCAACAAGGAATCTATACTTCACAGCAGTCTTTCTTGTCCATACTACGTCACGAGGCGCGGATGAATACTAAGCATTCCTAAAACCTAAAATGAACAACGTGATTCGAAAATTACGACAAAAAATCGTTATAAAAGAATGGATCAAAGTAACCTGAAGTATTTCTTTAATGAAAATCCGTTTTAAACTCGAAATCCAGAGGAACAGCGCTGGGAACTACTCCCTCTCTTTGCTCAGAGTTTATGCGGTATTTTTGGGACACTCTGTATAGGTTGAGTCTTTATCACAAATAATTTCCTTTATTTTTTTTTTTCGCTAAAAAAATCTTTTGAGCTGTATTACGTAAATATACTGTGTTAATCCAACTGTTTTTCCTTCAGAATTTATCGAATATGCTAGCTTAAATTTTTTTTAATGTAATTTTGCTGCTTATTAATCAACAGATCGGTGGTATATCATAAAAAGTTTTATTTAAAGAAAAAACTAATAGGAGAAACGGTCGGGGAATGTTTTGATGATAAACACTACTTGACAACAGTTGTCATTTTATTCTATTGTGTTGAATTCTAGTGTCAGCATCCTTTAATGATGTATACGGTCTTTGACACGACACTTAAAATAACTCGATACTTTTCTAATTTTATACAAATTACAACTAGGCCGTCTATCTCAAGCCATCTTCCAACCTAAAGGACCGTTCCATTTTATTCGCGGGTGGGGAAGGTAGATACGTAGTATTTTAGGTTGATCAAATGAGTCTCTTTCACAGTGCGCGTGCCCTGGCAGATGCACTATTTTTTATGGTAGATTTTCTTGGTATATTTGAATTAAGTATTTGAATTTAAAAAATTGTAAATGGAAGTAATATGAAATAAAATATCAAATAAAAAATTGTAATAAAACTTAAAAATATTTAGATTTTGTATAACAATATAATAACTCTTTGATAAATAATCTTTTAGGGGCAACTCTGATCTTATAATGTATTTACTGTTCTATACTTTTGGAAATAAATTTAATACAAGTTAATGTTATTTTTTCTTAAGTTATATAATATAAGAACAATAGATAAAAGAACAAGTTTTTTAATTATAAATTTTACGTACAGCATATTTTACAAATTTTACATACAACCAATTTTGTATACAGCATACCACTAACTAATGAATTTTCATGAATATTATTTGTTTAATAATTTTGATTTAAATTAATGATTTTATTCATTATTAAAATCACAAGTGATTTAAATCAAGCAACTCTGAATGCATTTTTCAATGAACGCACAAACATGTGCTCCCGTAAAAACGCTAAGTTCCTCATTCTATCCTTCCCCACCCGCGAATAAAATGGAACGGTCCTCTAGGTTGGAAGATGGCTTGAGATAGACGGCCTAGTCAAATTACAGGGCACTGTTACAAGTACCACTGCACTGCCTGAACTATTCCCCTTTGAAGGTAAAAGAACCTGAGTTGTCTTCAAATCGACTTGGATTTTTGATAAATAAATTTTATTTTATAAAAAAAGTGGTGAACAAAAAATATTAATATCATACTTAATTACATGCATATTTGGGCATTCTATAACCCATTCTTTTACCAAATGTCAACTCGAAGATGTCGACTATTTTGTCCCTTTGTCTAGAACACACTCTTAATCATCTTAATTAATCCTTGGTATCCATGCCTAATTAGGAATCCGCTTGATCTGAATCACCCTTAAGGAAATTTTTATTCTCCCTCCCTAGATGGCGCTGACACAGGGTTCACCTCCGCCAGGCAATAGCTACCAAAAGAGGGTGTTTTTAACATTGAGGATATACAGATATTTAATTTTTTTCGATTAAAGGAATGGAATTATTTCTTCGTCATTCTACAATTTAAAAAGCTACGGATATTGAAATTGTTTCTAGCGATATAAGTATTTTATTTCACTTAACAAATGGTACGAAAAGGTGTAAAATGCAAATCAAAAACTTACCTACTGGATATCCAATGCTTGTTTTTTTTTAAGTTATCGTAAATTCTACAGGCGCACCTTCATTTATTCTCCCTCCCTAGATGGCGCTGACACAGGGTTCACCTCCGCCAGGCAATAGCTACCAAAAGAGGGTGTTTTTAACATTGAGGATATACAGATATTTAATTTTTTTCGATTAAAGGAATGGAATTATTTCTTCGTCATTCTACAATTTAAAAAGCTACGGATATTGAAATTGTTTCTAGCGATATAAGTATTTTATTTCACTTAACAAATGGTACGAAAAGGTGTAAAATGCAAATCAAAAACTTACCTACTGGATATCCAATGCTTGTTTTTTTTTAAGTTATCGTAAATTCTACAGGCGCACCTGCAATTTGAAGGCTAAAATCGTGAAGCCTTCTATTCCCCGGATTATGCAAAAAATAAGATCTTCGGTTTTCGCTGCGTCAGAAGTCAACCCAATATAAGTAAGGAATTAATTTCAAAATTTTTGAATCTTCCCTGAAGCAGTGGTAGAAAGACTTATTTAGTGGTAGTAGACTTATTTTTTCTCAAGAGAAATTTTAACCCAGTGCATAAAGCTGACCGTTTGGGTGTAGGGTCTTGGGTTGCAAGAAACTGTTCCAACCGGTCGGATGTATCATACCGATGACGTCAGCACTTGCGAACCAATCAAATGAGTAGTCGATAATGCAACGCTTATTTTGCACATATGTATTAAAACTGAAACATCCATTTGTTTCGAGGATCGTATTCGGCATGATTCAGAAGTGTGTATGCAAATCACAACCTTACACTTTGAACCAATCAGAAAACCGTTTCTCTCTCGTGTGGATGTCAAGTATTGTGCCCAAGTTTTATAGAAATTCACTTATAATATTTTGAGTTATGTAGTTTTGCGGAGAAGGAAAATATCAAAAATGTGATTCTGAGAAAAACGCGAATCTTTATCTTCTATTATTTCTTTATCTTCTCCATAATGCCTTTTTAGTTTTAAGTAAAATTTCTGTAATTTTAGTTCCAGGTAAGATAAAGACAAAATTTTTTAAACTGATTTGGAAAGCTAAAGGTGTGTTGTTTGAAATAGTTAATAATTTTTTTTTGGAATTTTTGGTCCGAAACGTCATTTATAGGTAGGCAACCACCTTAACTTTTTATGTTTGAACCGGATATTCCGGGGAAATTTTAACTTCTATGTAAAGTAAGTTTAGGGAATTCTGGCTCGTTTTTGTCTTGCAAAATTTGAGCTTTTATTTCCACATCAATGATAAAAACAAGTAAAAATTTTGGGTGAGATTTTGCATGCCCGATAAATTTTAAATAACTAAAATGGAATGAGAAGTTTTAAGCTTATATCTCCGCTTCTCTGGGCTTAATTTATGCTTAAAACTTGCGAATTAGCAACTGACGAACCGCGTTCATGCGTTCACGAACTCCCATTTTAGTTTCATAAGTTTGATTATAATAGATCGTGACTAATCAGTTAGAACCTGTAACTCGCTGAATCTTCTTAACGGTTTCTAGCTCACCGAAGTAATTTTAAAAGCTATGAAATCCGAATTAGCTCAAGCAAATCAAGTTTCCTGGAAAGCGAAAAACACACATGGATTAAAAATACATTTGACTTAGCGCCATCTACCTTCAATCGAGCTAACTAAACTTTTTTTAAGTTTGTACAAATTCACCTGAAGGTATAGACCCGTGTAGTGAAATTCAACACCCACACAAGGATAGTGACACTAACACCATACCGAACGGGGATGGCTTCTAAATCAGGCTTTTAACTTGTTTTGGTAGACCGAGTTTCGTTGGGACAGGGGCCTTTTCAGGCTTGTTTTGGTAGACCAAATCCGAGTTTCGTTAGGGCCTTTTCGTGCTCTTTTTAATTTCCAACAAATTTTTTTGTTACTTCTGTACAACTGCACCAAATGAAAAAGAAAAAATTTTTTTGTGAAATGTTTTTGATCGTTTATTTTGTGAGAGTTATATAAAAGATATTTGACATTCTACGAACTTAAGAATAAAAGGGAAAAAAGTTGGATAATATTCACTGTTTTCATCCCCCATAAACTCTTTTAAGAAGATTTGTTCCATATTTGCGGCACCTCTCGGCACACAGTTTGAGAACCTCCTGACCATAACACAGAGTATAGAGCTTATCAGAGATGCCAAACGGCCGTTTTCCTTCTTAGGTAATTAATTTCATTCAGCTCTCAGATTATAATTCAGATCATTCACTCAGAGAACGCGAAATGTATTTTATTTGATTTTTACTCTGATTATGGGCGATTTGGATTTGAGTGGCAGCTTCAGTGGGCGAATGACAGAATTAGCAGGAATGACGTGGTATTGAAGGGGGCGGGTCCGTTTGGCCTAAGGTTTTTCAATGGGAAAAGCCCTGTTTTAAAAATCGCCATTAGCGTCTATGGAGATGAACACTCTGTTAAGTTCTATACTCTGTGGTCTATATATTTGAGTCTGTATTTGGCCAGACGGGAGGTATACCTTGTGTCAGCGCCCTCTAGGGAGTGATTGTGAAAGATTTTCGAGAAAGGGATTCATCTCAATCAAGTAGTGTCCATTCTCCTCTCTGTTGCACTCCAAACAGTTGAAACGTATTTGAGCAGGAGATAAATAAATGTCCAATTATCATTGAATGCACCATCATACTCTGCAATAATTATCACCTAAGCTCACATTGCGACTTAAACCGGTTCTGTTTCGTTACTCACCAGTGTTTTTCTTATAGTAAAAAATAAATATAATAAAATATATATGGAAAGACAATTTACACAGCCTGAAAGATTCTTGTAAAGCTTTACCTAGTTGAAAAGTTAAGTTAGGCAGGTAATTAACAACATGGAATAATAGAGTTGGATTATAGGGTGTATTGTTTAGCGGAAATAGCCGACCTCATAAGAGAGTAGTTTTTAGTTGGTCATGTATATCTACTGAAAAAAGGGACAAACCATCGAGATTCGTGATACATGTTTATATATGCTATCTTTCAGTGCTGAAAACAAATATTCCTTTTAAATTAATAAAAAATTAAAATATGTATTTTTAAAATGAATTTGAAAATTTCGATAATCGAAAAAATTAAAACACCCCTAAAAACCACAAAAAAGAAAGAATTTCAACGGTTTTTCACTCAGAAATAACCAAATATTAAAATTTGATAAAAATCGGACGACAAAAAAATTTAATTTATTAAAGATTTTCAATTTTTTTTACCTCAAAAATCCACCTTTTTTAAAATTCCTTTCAAAAACGTTTGAGGCATTTGCCAAAGTTATTTTTTCATGGACATTGTAGTCATACAGCTATATAACCGAAAAAACCCAAAATTGATGGATAAATCATTAATTAATTAATTAATAAAATGAACATAAAGGTAATATTTCCACAATATTCATTATTAAATAATTTAAAAATTAAATTTACACAAGATAATAAATCTCGAAAAAATTTTAAATTTTTAAACATATTTAAAATTTTTAAATTAAAAAAAATTAAATTTGGCTTTATAGACTTGTGATACATGTTTATAAGCTATCTTTCAATGATGATGTCGGATAAAAACCAATTTTGGGGTAAAATTTTTAAAAAAGTGTGTGCAAGACCCTCATTCTGGAGGAGGACCCCAAACCCAACGATTTTTCTTGGAGTTCCCAGTGTTAACAAAGTCCTGAAATTAATTAAAAAAAAGTCAATTGCAAGCTACAAAAAAGTCAATTGCAACTTTTCTCTCAGACGCACAGTTGCGCCGATAGAGCACGATGAAAAAGGGTATATTTTCGTTCGATTGGTAGGAAATAAAAAAACTGTCAATAGTATCGCCAAAAGCCGCATTTTTTGGAACATAATAATATAAAAACTGCTTTAATAATACCCCGCCCACTTTCAAATCTTTAGAGAGGGGAAAATTTTTTTATATTTTTTCCCGGTTATTCAAACAGTTGCGTGTGTCTTTTTCTTTTGAGCATGCGCTGGGGGAACATTGCAAAGTCTCTCTGAAGTCACGCTCTCCAGGGACTCATCCAATGTTCTCTCAGATATCTCGCCATCTTTTATACTTGATCTGCCCGTGACGTCACTATCTCGCATCTTCTTTAAATTGACGATGGATCGTGAGCTCCTCTGGAACTCACAACTCAAACTCCACATTTAATTCAATTTGACCCCTTATGTCCCGACGGGACTTGTAAGGTAAGTCTCACTTCCCAATGTTGAAAATTCGTCCAGTTTTCGTCATGTAAGGCCAAATTTAGTTTACTTATGGTTGCAGTTACGAAAACTTGACATATTTTGGATGAGGAAAATAATTTGGGGCATAAAGGGTTAAACATATAACTTCACATTTAATGATAATTTCCACAATCACTGACGAGATATTAAACGACAGAACAGACGACATCAATGTTTATAATAGGGAAATTTTAGATACTGTCAGGGAATTTACAATTTTTATTTTTGTTTTTGCTATCAACAAAGAAATATATAACAGTCTAATCCAATTTAAGGCTTTTATATCATTATTAAATGAAAAAGGACTGCGAAACACCCTGTGCTACGAATTTGAAGAGCCGAAGCAAACCAACCAACCAACCAATTTTGGGTAACGCAAAAGCGCTCTCAAGCGGTAAGAACGGGAAACATTCCGTAACGTCAGCTCTTTCGGGTAATGAATAAGCTTTATAACCTTACGGTTATGATCAAGTTCAGCCTTGATTCAGAAACGTCTGTTGAGAATAACTGTGGGATTGTAGTCAGAAGTAAAAAGTGTGAAGTAAGCATTGGCAGTGAACCAGAGATGATGCCTCTCATTTGATCTTAAGATGAAGTTGGTGTAGTGAGAATTACAAAAGTCCATGATGGTGGTGAAGATTCTTCTAAAACTTATCAATCAGGTGCCCCACCCTCGACTTCCGGTGGTGACGATCGTCAACTACTGTGAGTACTCTTCTCTCTTTGACACTACTTGAGTTTTAATAAATATTTAAATAGACACTTTTTCATCATGGTATCTATATGATCAGGTTTTCATTACATAAATTTTTATTATGAGATTGATTCAATAACTTTAGAATTTTGTTGGCTTGTATACTTATGAGTTAAAATTAATCCCGAGTTTAATTGATTCAGTTTAAAAGAATCCTATAATGATCCAAGAAATTTTATCCAGGATGTAATTATTGAAGTTGATTAGCGATACAGTGAAGATCAAAATGAGAATTTATTTCCTTTTGATTGGTATGTATCCGTTCGGGATAGAAAAGGTTCTTACATATTATCCCGTACCGCTGAATCCGAAAACGGTAAAGAACCCATTGACTTTTTTTATGGCTGTGCCGCTGAATTTGACAGTCACGGAACGGTCGACGGGATAATACACCAAAAGGGTTTTCTATAATTTGGTAATTAGCAATATACAGATTTTGATGGGATTTCCGACCTCTTTTGTTATACTGATCTTGAATTTCAAACCTTTAGTAGCAGTTCTTTTTATCGGAACAAACGCTTTGTGATCACTCTTCTGATTCGGGTAAGCAAGAGTCGTCCAGCCGCCATGTTTACCTCATATGATGACATACAACTAAAGAGATCTAAATGTTAATATTATTAGGTATTAAAATAACAATAAGTGGATTATTATTAAAAGTTCTAACAATACTTTAAGATCTCTATCTTGCTGATAACATGATTATGTTCCTGTGGAATCTGTGGTTATACATGGCGACTTGAGGACACTTTCTGAAGCTCTTCCAGGTTCCCACTGCTTCTTACGAATTTCTTGCCTCGCGGCTTGTTTGAAACCCTGTTTCTGTTTATTTTATGAATAATGAGAGTTTACGCTGGCACGGATTATAACAATATTTAAGGGGGGAGGGCGGTCTAGGTTCCCCAAAATTTCGTAGATTTGATTTCACATATAATTAACCCCCCCACTTCCTAATCCCCTTTTCAATGAATTTAACTGGTATAATAGAAGCAAACTCTTTCAACTGTTCAGTGGCGGATCCACGATTGGTTATTTTTAAAGAAGAGGGGCATGGAATCTTCAAAAATCCATTTGAGTCCTAAATCTATTGAGAGGGGTCTTGGGGTCCTCCCCTAGAAAATTTTTGAAAGTTTGACCCTAAAATAACAGGTTTTTAACTTATTTTTATAGTAGTGTCATTACTTGTTAAATGGGACTTTCTTCATGCTCTGGTTTTTGTAACCACACACAAAAAAAAAATCATGCTACACCTAAGGGGGGGGCGATCGTTCTCTTTTAAATGAAAAAATAAAGTTAAACACACTTATTTGAGTCAAAAATCATAAGAACATAAAAATTTGGAAATTTTTTAAAAATGTTTTACTCCAAACTAGTAAAATATCTTTATTATAATGTATATTTCAATGTATTAAAAGTTAAATCAATTAAAACATTCAAAATTTAGAAATAAACCCGCTGTTGAAACCTGCCCCACCCGGTTGCCAGATTTCAACTGAAGAGAACCTTTTTTAAAACGCAATTTTGGACTACTTAATTTTCTCTGAGAACTTGGTAAACAATGTGTCCGAAAGTCCACAGTGGGATATGCAAGTGAAAGTTTTAGGATGCCTCAATTTGTGAGTTCACAAAAAAATAAAAACCGAAAACTGTTGAAAGGTGCCCCACCCTCCCCTACCCTACTTCACAGCTACGTTCCCTGAACCCAGTACGTCACTACGCGGATGGAGAAAGTGAGTAAACACAAAGCCTGTTGGGTTGATAGGAGGAATTTCGATACGCGAATTGTGATAAAAAGGCACTATTTATACATGGGTTTAACGAAATAATCATATTTTAAAATGGACGTTCTTTGTTTCACTCGAAATTCAGACACCGCGATGAGATCTACTTTGTTAGTGACGTAGTAGGATCAACTTAATTTGCTGTCTAGTATAATAAGAGTGACAGAAGAAGGAGAAACTATGAAGTGTTTAGAAGTACTTTACTCTTTAACCCAGGGTTCGGAAACTGGCAGACCTAGGGAGGTTATTAAATATATTTCTTGTTTACCACCACTTTTTCGTGAACTAAAATATATTTATAATATATCCTAGTTAATAATTTGTCCTCCCTTCATCCAGTAGTTGGAGCGGCCGTCGGCCGCTGATACTACACCATTGGCGAATCATGATGATAATTTGTTATAACCCAACACTTTATTAAAAACAATATTCCAGTATTACGGCAGTACTTGTCAAAGTGCTCTGTAATTAGAATCTAAAATTAGAATGGCCTAAAGCTTATATAGTGTTGTATCAGAGACCGAATACATCATTAAAGGATAAAGGATACCGACACTGGAATTTGATATCATAGAATAAAAGGAATCATCAAAGCGTCTTCCCCGACCCATTCCCCTTTTAGTTTTTTTTCTTTAAATAAAACTTTTTATTGATATACCAATCTGTTAATTAATAAGCAGCAAAATTACATGAAAAGAAATTTAAACTTGCATATTCGATAAATTCTGAAAGAAAAATAGCCGGATTAACAGTAAAGATTTTTTTAGCGAAAAAAAAATAAAGGAACTTATTTGAGATTAAGACTTCTACCTATACATATACATTTTTAAGCTCTTTACTGTAAACTAGTGAAATATTTTAATGTATAATTAATAAAATAACATAAAAATCAATTGAAACCTTTAAAATTCCGAAATTAAAAGGCATTTGAACCCAATTTTGGACCTTTCATTTTTCTCTAAGAACTTGTGTAAAATCAAACAACGTCTTCGAAAGTTTATTGAAGGATATAAAAGAGAAACTTTAACGATTCATCAATTTGTTTACTCCTAAAAAAATAAAAACTGAACACAGTTCAAAGGTGGCCCACTCCCCTATTGTAATTTTATATATCCACTAGCTGTTATACCCGGCCTTGCACGGGTGGGGTGTATAAATTTATTTTTTAAAATATTTCTTAAAATACATTTATAATTTTGTAAATTAGCAATATTACAAATCATCCCGGTATCCCAGGCGCCTCTTTCCTATCCCAGTGTTCCCGGTAATCTTATCCCGTTGCCCGGTGATCATGGTAATTTTTCTAATCCCGGCTGCGTTCCCGGTAATTTTCCTATCTCAGTGTTTACGGTAATTTTTATATTCCGGTATTCTGGGTCAGAGCCCTGCACGAGCTCGATTTAGCGCGTCTAGCTCGTCTCTGAAAAACCAGCGCGCCGAGGCACCACGAGCTTGATTAGATTCGGCGATCCGGAAAAAACTGGCCGCGCTTTTAAAAGCCCGCCGGGTTTTTCCAAGCGCGCCGCTCTCCACGTAACTCGCCGGTCTGAAGCTTGCGCGCTTCCCTTAAGTAGGAATCGCAGTATATCAAGTCATAATGCATTACGTCTTAATGAAATGAGAAAATATTTTATCTTACTATAACATTTTGATAAAAATTATCACGGATGTATAGATTAGTTAACATTTCAAGATTTTTTCTTCTTGTTTAAGTCATCAGATTGAGAAGTTACTAGGATAAAACTTTGAATAACGGTTAATTAATAACGGTTTCGAAGTAAACTGCTTCCTTTAAATTAAATTTAAATCCTGTTTCCAGTACTTCTTGAAGATAAATGAATTTATAATGAACAAAACCATGAGTATTTCTATTTACTGAAAACCCGCAAAGCGCGCATCTAATCTAACTGCTCGGAAACCGTTTAACAGCCGGAGACGATTCGGGGAAAAGTCGCCGCGCTTCTAAAAACCCGGCGAGCTTTTTTCAGCTCGCCGAGTTTTTCCAGGCCCGCCGCTTTTTCCCCAGCCCGCCACGCTCGTACAAACAAAATGTTACTTACGGGCTTATTTTTTAAATCGCGAGTTAGACGCGCTATAGCGAGCTCGTGCAGGGCTCTGTTCTGGGTGTCTTTATGGTAAATTTCCTATCCCAGTGTTCTCGGTAATTTTTCCTTCCCGATGTTCTCGCTAATTTTCCAATCCCGGTGTTCTTGTCACTTTTTACAATTCCGATGTTTCTGATAATGTTTAATAATATCTTGGTGCCTTTATAAAATAACAAATTTGAAACCGTAGTAAAAAGTCTAGTGAACAAATTAAGAAATTTAAAACCAGTGTTTAAAACTAAAATAAAAGATCTAGTAAATGAAAAAGTCTAGTGATCTGTGTCTCATTTGAAACAATGTTTTATTTTTAACTCGTTGTATGACTGGTAAAACAGGTTTTCAAACACGGAAAAATAAGTGAAAAAAAGCAGGAAAAACTGGAAAAAAAGAATGAAGGACTGATTTTCTCTTTATAAATTATAGCCTATGTGTTATTCTGATGTATAAGCTACATTATGGTAAAATTTCATTAAAATCCATTCAGTAGTTTTTGCGTGAAAGAGTAACAAACATCCGGACAAACATTCACAATTATAATAGTAGTAGGATAATAATAATAATAATAATAATAAATAAAAAAAGTTCAATAATTTAGACATAGTGCTGACTATGGGAAGTCGCTTCGTTCCAGTAATAATAATAATAATCTATAATTATAATAACTATAACAACAATAATAATAAGTTACTACACAAAAAATATTTACAGAACAAAAGGAAAAAATACATTCGACGCCAAGGGGAAAATTGATAAATCCCCTTCAGGCCACAGAGAATTAATTTTGCACATCAAATATTACAAAATAAATGAATAAATTTCTGATAGAACTGTTCATCTTTTAACGTTAAAACGAATACCTCGAGAGCTGGATGCAAGTTTTGGGAATGATAAGGTACACGAGATATTTCACCTGGAACAGATTTGATTGATGATGGGCAATTCCATTGTAACTCACACTAAATTTTTTTCAAAATTGTAATTTCAAATAATTTTTTGATATAGAAATAACTATTACTTTCTTTCTAAAAAAATCATGCATATTGAAATTTATGCTAATAATTTAAAATAGGTATTGCGAATCTTTTGAGAATTTTAGTTTTTAAAATATTAATTAAAGTAGAGTCGTAACTCATGCTACATGAAACATAAATCCATAAATCTGTACAGATTGAGAAAAAAGTAACAACTCCATTTCGACGAACGCCGACAAGAGGTCCCTTCTCGCTCTTTTCACGAACGCGAATCCTCGAGTGAGGTCAGCTTTCGTCAGAAAAAATAAATTCCATCCTTTACAGCGCGAACAAAAAAAAACTTAAATTTAATTTCAAGTATTCATTGCACCTGTGATGGGATTTATAGTTCTTAAAGAAATCCCTTCCCTCTCTAAAATTATGTAAATATATTTAGTTACCACTTTTCGGTAAAAAAAATTAAATTATAAATTATTTGATATTTTCCTGTTAAAACGGTTAAAGTTCTAGTTGATATCGGGAAGCACCACCATTCTTACGGGAGTGAGGTGAAGGAGTATACAAAATATTATAATATACTTGGAGCAAATTTTCATGATATAGTCATGAAAGTTGGGTCTAGAAAGGGGGTTCACAAGTATAAGGGTGGGGAGTAGACACTAACTTCTTCCGCTATAGTTATTCCGCTGTAGAGAATAGTTAATAGAGGGATGCAAATCTGCTAATTTTTGAAAATGCAGCAGAGCTTGCTATATTTAAGCAGTGTACAGCTGCTGATAAAAAATAGCGCGTTTGAGATTAATGCTACAGGTTGCAAATTTTTGTAGCTGCTTTTCTTACCATTCGCGTGGAAATATTTTATCTTTTTAGAAAGGTTGGATTTGAAACATAAACCATCATTGGAGCAGAGTTATTCAACGTTAACCATGCATTTAGGAATTGATTTTGATGGTTGGATAACAAAATTTCGTTACAAGTTGGAATTTATTTTTATCAACCAAGTAGTTACAGAATTTATTTACTTGAATTCACTATCAATTTGCAATTTTGCTACTTTTTGTTGTCTGGGGCACTGGCGTTTTTTTGTTTGAACTATGTTTATGATGATTATTAACAAAATCTACTTGACATAATTATAAAATACTTATGATTTTGTTATTCTCACGATTCTCAGATTCTAATAATGCTTTAATTTTTTGGATACTCTATTAAAAATGTCGACGATTTAAAAAGATTGAGAAAAGAATAATTTCGTTGAATGAAAGGCATGGGTTTTATTTCTGACGGAGCATTATTATTATTACTTAAACACTTGGTTCATAAATAAAAATACATGACCTTGAGCAAAAGGATTGCAGTATAGATTATTATTTTTATGATTTAGCATTGTTTTACATAATTAATGAGGCGATTAATTTGGATTTTAAGTCTTCTTTTCAACAGATTCAGAAAATTGTAATTTGTCTACATAATATAGCAGGTGGATAAGCGATAAATACAGCTCCATCATACAGATGGCGCTGTACGCGATAAAATAGGTCCCCTGACCACTGCTACGGGGCAGGATCGCTCTTTCTTCTCGTTTCCTTCGTTATTTCAAAAACTGCTACTGCTAAATTTAGACTATTCTCATTGGTCAGCGCGTAGTGCGATATTTTGTGCGATAATATAAGTGCGATATTTTGACCAATCAAGATCCTACATATGCTGCTAATTTTTAGAAGCTATTTTGTAACGCGTTTAGCAGCTACATCAATTTTTTTCCTATAGCAGCTATTTTTAACTGCTGCTCGTTTTTTGCCCATCTTTATTTATTAGGGTGTTATTAAAACATTCAGTCATACGGAAGATTTCAGCCGGAAAGAGAGCAAAGTTTCCAAATACTTTTGTTTTCTCACTTATTCTGGAATTCAATTTTCCCATGGACGAGCTTGGGCTCCTTTGGGATAAACATGTAAAATTTTTATTTTATTTATTATTTTTTTCCACTTTAATTTATGTTCAATATGTTATCTTTTTGAAAAAATGTATTTTGAGGTTTATTGTTTTGTTTGTTTAAATAAATTTTGAAATTTTTGAATTTAAATACATCGATATATTCTGTAACATGAAGTGAAAAAGCATTTCCATGGCTTAAACTTTCCAATCGGTCACACAGCATTTGATAAGCTAAACCTATGTAGGCGGTTTCTTCAGTCCATTCGTCCTTCCCTTCAGAACACCTTAACATATGTTAGGGGCAAAGTGATGAATTGGGCATTGTTAATAGTGCCCAGAGTGAAGGTGGGCAGAGTGATAAATTTCTTTCATAAATTCCATTGAGTTTATTACATTACCCTCCTCCAATTCGGGCATTATTAATAATGCCCGACTTATTACATTGCCCGTACCATATGTCCTACTATTCTTTTAAGTAAATAAACAGTGCCTAGATAAATAATGGACTCCTCTACGGCAGAGTATTTCTCTCTTTCCACTCGACCGATCGGATGCAGGGTAAAAAAATGGAATGTATTACTCATTTTTTTAAAAGTCACCACTTTATGTATGAAAAATATTTTATTTATATTTTTATTTTAGTTAACTTTGGTTTCCGTCCTCCGTCCGTCTGGTTGAATGTAGTAATTTTTAAAATCACTCTCTTCGGCGGCAACTTGGAGAGTGTAGTTTAAACTAGGGATGTCAAAATTTTCAAAATAACCGGTTTTCGGTTAACCGGTTTATTTTTCCTTTCGGTTAAACCGCTCGGTTTAAACCGACCAAAATAACCGGTTATTTAAAAAACCGAAAAACCGGTTTTTCCTACACTTGAAATGCATTACAAAAACGGTTTCGTCAAAATAAAAAACGATGTGTTTTTTGTGGATGGTTACTAATAATCATACAATAGAAAAAACATCGATTTTAAAATAAAAAATTTTAAAAAATTTCAGTTTTTTAGCTTTACTTTCAGCCGGTTGTTGAATTTTAAAGAAAACCGGACCCGATACACTCTCATATTTTCAAACAATTTAAGCTTTAGATTTTGAGTCAGAATTTTAGCCGGTTTTTTTACACCGGGTGTTGAATTTTGCATCCTCATCTTATTAAGTTATAAAATGTTAGCTTTTGATCCAGACTTTCAGCCGGTTGTTGAATTTTGAAGAAAACCGGACCTATACACTCTCATAAGGGTGTCCCTTATATAACAGAATTTTTTTTTGCAAATTTAAAAACGGTTACCCTCTACTTCTTTATAAATGCCTTGACCTATTCAGATATAAAATTTCATCCCTCTACACCACAAAAAACCGGTTAACTTTCTTTACATCCGGTTGTGGAAATAGTACCTAACAGCAACATTTTATCTAAATTTATAATAGGGAAATTTTTAACGGAATTGAGATTTCAATTTTGGCCAGAATTCCTTCCGGTTTTTTTTGTCCGGTTGTTGAATTTGAAAAAAACCGAACCGGTGAAACCGAAGAAAGAAATAACCGGTTAAAACCGAAAACCGGAACAAAAATAACCGGTTTTTTTAAAAACCGGTTATTTTTTGACATCCCTAGTTTAAACAATAAAGAATTTGCAGAAAATTTACGAGAGTTGAGTTGGTATGTGTGCTTTGCTGCAGGTATCAACCCGGCTTCGACACTATTGTTTCTCTGTTATGTTTTTTACGTTTTAATGGAATCGACCGTAATCAGGAATTTTTCTAGAGCTTTTTGTTTCTTGTAGTTATTTGATTTGTAGTCCAAAAATAGTTCTTCTGTTAATGGATCTGGAGCAGTAGCTTCTAGCAGTTCCATTCTAGCCGCATAATAGACAGGGCAGTGGCCCTGGAGTTAGGTCCTAATTATTCTTCATGGCATCGATTACACTGGGGAACAGCAATTTCGTTGACTTAGAACTGTGACTTGTTTTTGAATCACTTTTAGCCCAAGAATCCAAAAATAACTAGTTTTTGTTCATCACGTCAACTTTTTAAGATACCGGGTACCCCCAAAATGTGCATAAAAAACAAAATAAATTATTTTGAATTCGATTTTGAGGGTCAAAAAACCATTACATTAGTCTTTAAATTACACCCGAGAAGACAAGAATAGTTAAAGTTTCTAACATAGGAAAATTTGTAGAGAATGGGTAGGTTTAAGGTTTTTACCCACACAATAAAATTATCTTTTCTAATCTTAAAGATCCTATAGAAACACTTAATAAATCTGGTATTTATAGAATTTATTGCAACTGTGGTTTATCTTATATAGGTCAAACAAAACGCGCGTTAAAATTTAGAATTAAAGAGCATGAGGGTTATGTCAGAAAGCAGGAATTTGACAAAACGTCCATAGCTAAACATGTTTGGAACCTTAACCATAACTTTGAATTTTCATCTACTCCCATTATTAAAAATTGTAATATACCTAGTAGGGTGGGTCAAAAATATTTTTTTCACATTTTCCCAGGGGCACAGCGACAAAAGGGTGCCAAATGGTCTCAAACTAACATGTGTAAAATATTATTCGATTATAATAACTCTTTTTGCCTCCGGATTGGCCTCAAAGTTTCGATTAATATAGTAATTTCATGTAAAAATGGACGAACGAAAATCAAGCTTTTACCTCGATTGCACAAATCTGTCATGAATATAAATGTGCACAATGGTATAAAAATCATCATTGAAGACTATAAAATACAGTAAAGCACCGTTTATACGTCTCTCATTTATACGTCTTTTACATTTATACGTCGTTTTCGCCAAGTCCCAATTAATTCAAATAATCAAAATTGTTTTCAATTATAGGTCTTTTCATTTATACATCGTTTTACGTCGGTCCCTTGAAAGACGTATAAACGGTGCTTTACTGTAATTATAAATGAAACCAGAGTTGAAATACTTGAGTTATAATACAACATATTTTGAAATATCTCAATGGTTAGAACTGGCAATCAAAAATTTCTTGTTGGAATCATTAAAATGTGCGAAACCTTTATTGTCGGTTGAGTAGGATGGTAAAAACATTAAATTTTTAATAAAAATTGGATATGTCAGAAGGTGGGTACCTTTTTTGGGTTATAAGTTTCAACCCCAAGGAAAACATTTGGATAATAGTTTAAAAGTTGAGGTTTCCTTTAAATTTCTTCGCATATTAGGAATAGTCCATCCCAAGTGTCCCCATATGATTCTCTAATGTCCAAAAATAAATTAAAACCACATTTTAAGAGTCAAATTTTGAAATATTTTCTTAAGAAGAGCGGTAGATCCCCGTTTTCAACAGTATCCTCAGTATTATCCAATAATTTTTTAAATAAGCTACATTACTTTTCAAAACTTACTTGTAATTATCCTTAACAGTTAAATTTGCTATATTTTAACTTTTAGGAACGCATAAGGGAATGCTAAGAAGCTATTTTGAGTCAATCCTCAAAGAAGTATAATTTCATGGGCCTGGGTTTCAGTCAATTGCTATAGCAAAAAATTAGGTAAATCATGACTGAGCGAATCATAACTGATATTTCCTATGAACGAACTATCCATTCGACAATTGTTTCAACACATTTTTGAGATCATATTTGCATCCCAAGACCAGCCAGTGAAATAACTGTCCACTGAATTTCGAAAGCGTGGCATATTTATGAAAAATACAACTGTTTCTATTTTGAAAAATTAAAAATACCGTTTTATACTGACCAAATTGGAGGGAGAATGTATATGAACTACGAATATTTAAAATCTGTACCACTGATAGTCCACTGTTTGTTGGCAAAGAAGATATTCATATTCTACGGCTCTTGTTAATATGATAGCATATTATATTGCCACTTTGGCAGTTGTTCTTGTATTAATAATGCATGAAGGTGACTAATGTGATTAAAATTGCTTTTAAAGACCTTTATTTGTGAACTTTAAAAAGTTATCTACAAAAAAATTTAATTTATAAAATTTTTTAAAAAATATGAAAAATTACATATTTTTGTTCTATTTGAGGCCAATCCGGAGGCAAAAAGAGTTATTATGATGGGATAATATTGTACACATGTTAGTTTGAGACCATTTGGCACCCTTTTCTTGCTGTGCCCGATAGAATTTGTAAAAAATTTTTTTCGCCATAGGAAAATGACTCACCCTAATACCTAGTGACCTTGATTTTTTTTGAATCGTTTTATATAAATAAATTTTCTGATTTCCTTGTTAATGATTTAAATAGCATTCCTTATTTCTCACCCATCTGGTTACCTTTGTATTGATTCTGTAATATAACCATTAGCTTTTGTATTTTCACTCAAACTGTGTTTTCCCTCTATTGTATTTTCACTTAAACTGTAACTTTTTGCCTTCATGTTTTGTTTAAATTGCCGATTTGATGTTAACATTCGTCTTTCAGTACTGACGAACGGGATCCATTGATCCCCGAAACAATTGTCTACTGCTTTTAAACTTTTAAATTGTGTAAAATAAACGTTGTTTTTTCAATTGAGTTGACTAAAGTAATGGTTTTTTCACCCTGAAAATCGAATTCAAAGTCATTCATTTTGTTTTTAAGCACATTTTGGGAGTACCTTGTATCTTAAAAAGTTGCCGTGGTAAAAACGGTTTTGTAATGAGCCCCATTGAACTCTAAAACAGCAGAAAAAAATTGAACTCGACAGAAATTATGTTAAAAACTGATCAACAGTGTTATTTATTAATAAGTACTAGTTATCTTTGATTTGTGATTGAAATAGATAACTTCGATTCTCTTTTTTCGATACTGGGCTTAAGGAATCGAGGCAATTTGTGTAGAATAGTAATAAAAATTTATTTTTTTCCCAAGCTCTGTAATGTTTCAATCTGGATTTCAAATAACAATATTTCTCTCAAAAATCGTACACAGTATGGTTACATTTCCTGAATTACTCATTTAAAACTCGTGCCTGATTTATAGATAACTTTCAATCCGTCTTTTAATTTTATTCACAGAATTGGAAAAGAAAATATCACTGATTGAGCAACAATAGAGCAGGCGCGGATCTGGGGCAACTCAGGACAGTGACCCCCTTGGAACAAAAATGGTGCTCAAAATGAGTTAAACCCCTACTTTTACTAGTCAAATTTCAAAAACCTTTCCTGGGGGAGAACCCCATACCCCTTAGCGATACCACAAAGGGATTTTGCATGATACTTTTAGGAAATTCCTTAGAATTCGACAATTTGGAAAGGGCACCCACCTAGGACTAAACAAATTCTTCAAAAATTTGATCTTAAAGCAATGAAAATAAATTTAAACTTGAGGATCTTTAAGTTCAAATTATAATTTTAACGAAGTTTTTACTCATAAAATAACAATCGAAGTATAGATACAAATATACCTTTACTGTTTCTCCAATTTAAGTTAATTTTTTAATTTTATTTTTCTGGAATAGTTGTCGTTAAGCTCAGGTTTCCCCATCTTTATTTCTAAAAAAATCAATCGATCGTGTGATGGACATACCTTTTTTTAAAAAGTATTGCCCAGAAATTGTCTTTATTGTTGATCGAGAAAAATTGTCCTCTGAGGAAAAGATAAATTATGATTTTTTTTATTATGTCTGAAAATAAAATTCAACGTTATGAAAATAATAGATTTTATAAACTTGCAAATAAGGAAGCTTAGAACACTATTGTATATTTATTTTTAAATTATACTAGATAGCAACTTAAGTTGAACTTACTACGTCACTAACAAACAAAGTAGATCCCATCGCGGTGTCTGAATTTCGAGTGAAACAAAGAACGTCAATTTTGAAATATGATTATTTCATTAAACCCATGTATAAATATAGTGTCTTTTTATCACAATTCGCGTATCGAAATTTCTCCTATCCTACTTATTTCCTTAATTAATCGGACACGCTGGTTTAATGCAACAGCCCTTGAATTTCAAGGAAGCATGATATTGATATTAGAAGATAATTTTTGCATTTCTATTAGAGAAATCCAGACACCCCAGATCTCCCGCCGGTTCAAGAAAATGACCAATTAACTTCTCTTCAAATTTTTTATAAACCGTTTGTAACTTTGCACTATAAAGGGGGGTCTCGGGGTCCTCCCCCAGAAAAAATTTAAGAAATTTTACCTTTCATATACAGGTTTAAACTCATTTTAAGTGTTATAAGATTACAGTTTCAAATTGAATTTTTTTATGCTTTAACCAGTGCTGTAGCTGGATTTTTTTGAGAGGTCTCATTAAATTATTATTTCTTTTTTAGCTAGAAATATAATTTTTTGTTGTGGTAATGTTTTCCCAATCTATCACTTGCTTCAACCTACTCTAAATGAAATCGTGTTCTAAAAATGAGGTGTCCGTCTCCTTCTTGTATACGCCTCTTAAATTAGGTGTCATTGGTATATTGGCACCATCCTTTATGATTCAAAGTCAGAGAAACACACATTCTGTAAATTTATGGTCGCCCTGAAAAGTTAAAAACATAGTTTTTTAAACAATGTTCCCAATTATTAGGGGGGACCCGTCCCCACCGAAATTGAAATTTATCATACACCGCACAAGTAATAAACATCGCAAAAATAAAAAAACAGGTTTCAGCGTAAATTCAATGCCTTCCGTTAGTTGCTATTTGTTACCTGTTACTGGCCAGAATATGTTCCTGTTACTTTAGGCTACTCATACTAGGTTCTTTTCCTTTCGCTACGAATGCAAGATGTTAATTTCTATCAAATTAATTGGTTAATATTTTTGGCCTTCAGGAGCTGTTATTTTAGAGATTAGGAAAAACTGTTCTATAGGAGGAGCAGATTCTGTCTTTTACAAATAAGTAACAGTTAACGGAAGGCCTTGAATTTATGGCGATATTGTTTAAAAAATATATTTGGAATGTGCAAAATTTCAGTTGGAATTCAACCATGCTCTAAAATCCTTTTTCCCTTTCGTCTTTTCTAACTGCTCGGCCATTTGTTAGGGGCCATTCATTAATTACGTAAGGATGATTTTGGTAATTTTTGACCCCCCCCTCCCCCCATGTAAGGGTACGTAAGATTTTTCAAACCCCTCCCCCCCATTCTTACGTAAGATTCCATTATATTTTTCAAAATAATAAAATGTTAGAAAACTCTCCGTTTAACGTAAATCAAAGATTTTTATTTTTCAACAGATAAGTAATATTCTTGCTGTCAACTACATATTACTATTATATTATTATCTCTCGATTATAATAATTGGTATTTGTTTATATTAACTAGGAAAATCTTACGTAAGAATTGGTTTGACCCCCCCCACCCTCAAGTAAGGGTATGTAGAGATTTTTCCAACCCCCCCTCCCCCTCGGGACCCTTACGTAATTAATGAATGGCCCCTTACTACAGTGTACGATATTTCAAAATTAAAATGTAATGACCACTCTTTGTTTGTATATAATTACTATAAATATTTAATTCTAGCGTTACAACAGTAATTAATTTAACTAAGAGTCAAGCTAACCTCTCCCGTGCATTTAGCCTGGAGAGGGAAGTCTATAAAAATATATACAGGGTGTCCCATAAATGTTGGGTCACACTCAGTGGCGGCTCGAAGGTAAAATTATAAGGGGTGCTGCTCCGGCGGTACCAAGTTGGCAACGTATTTTAAGCGATATAATGCCAAATAATATTTCTTTTGAACAAAAATGTGTAGAAATCAAATAGAAAATATGAGAACAATATAAAATTTCAATTTCCCACTTAATAATTAAGTATTCAAAAACTGTCACTTACCTATCTATCTATCTATAAATATATAAAAACGTTTGTGGCTATGTGACTGGGTGGAGGACACATCTCCTCCTAAACCACGCCGAAGGCGTGGTCAAAACTCGGTACATAGACGTATCTCGAGGTGTCGATTGTCACTGTCGAGTTTTCCAAGCTCGAAAATCGAACAATTACGAGCAATTAGCGAATTTATAGCCGAAAACGCTTATTTCTCCATTTCTCTACCAGAGTAGATCTGCTCGACTCACTATTGTTCACGAGATCAAAACCTTCAAAAATTAAAAATATTTTAACTTGAAAATTTCTATAACTGTCCATTTAAAAAGGATATAAGCTATGAAAACACCAAAATAAATTCGATTACTTTATTTACAAACATTATTTTCTTTTATTTTAAGATATTTTCCATTAAAATATAAATATTTATGGAAAATTGTAAATTATTTTTTCATGGAACCAGAGTTTTAAAAATAAAACATTGTTTCAAATGAGACGGTTCACTAGACTTTTCAATTTACAAGATTTTTTTATTGTAGTTTCAAATTTGATATTTTGTTCACTAGGCTTATCAATTAACTAGACTTTTTATAATCCTTTAAATTTGAAACAGAAAAATAAACAGGAACACCGGGATTGAAAAAAGTATCGGGAACACAAAGATTATAAAATTAGCGGGAACATCCGAATAGGAAAAATTACTGGGTTATAAAAATATATCGAGAACGCCGGGATAGGAAAATTACCATAAAGACACCGGGAATACCGGAATATAAAAAATTGCCGGAAACATCAGGATTTGAAAATACCAGGAACACCGGGAAAGGAAAAATTAACGGGAACATCGAGAAGTAAAAAATTACAGGGAACACCGGGATATTAAAATTACCGGGAAGATTGGGATAGGAAAATTACCGGGAACATCGGGATAGGCAAAATTACCGAGAACACCGGGATTTGAAAATTACCGGGAACATTGGGATAGGAAAAAGGGACCTGGGGTACTAGGATGATTGGTAATTTTGCTTATTTACAAATTTATAATTATATTTTAAGAAAACTTAAAAAAATAAATTATACACTCCACCCGTGCAAGGCCGGGCATATCCGCTAGTAAATATATAAAAACGTTTGTGGGTATGTGGGTGGAGGATGCATCTCCTCCTAAGCCACGCCGAAGGCGTGGCCAAAACTCGGTATATAGGCGTATCTCGAGGCGGGAACGATCACTGTCAAGTTTTCCAAGCTCGAAAATCGAATAATTACGAGTAATTAGAGAATTTATAGCCAAAAACGCTTATTTCTCCATTTCTCTACCAGAGTAGATCTGCTCGACTCACTATTGTAAGCGAGATGAAAACCTCGAAAAAAAAAATATTTTAACTTGAAAATCTCGATAATTGTCCATTTAAAAAGGATGTAAGTTGTGAAAACGCCAAAATAAATTCAAATAATTTATTTTCAAACGTTATTTTCCTTTATTTCAAGATTTTCTCCTTTAAAATTTAAATATTTATGGAAAAGTGTAAATTTTTTTTATGGAAAACAACTTAAAAATAAAACATTGTTTCAAATGAGGCGGTTCACTAGACTTTTAAATTTACTAGATCTTTTATTATTGTTTCAAATTTGTTATTTTTGTTCACTAGACTCATTAATTTACTAGGAAACATTGCCGAGAACACCGGGAAAAGAAAAATTACCGAGAATATCGGGATAGGAAAAAAGTACCGGGATTACCGGGACATAAAAATTACCTCAATCATCGGGATAGGAAAATTATTGGGAACATCGGGATAGGAAAATTATCGGGAACATCGGGATTGGAAAATTACCGGGAACACTGGGATATGAAAAATTACCTGGAACACCGGGATAGGAAAAAGGCGTCTGGGACACCGAGATGATTGGTAATTGCTGATTTAAAAATTTTAAATATATTTTGAGAAAATTAAATTTCAAAAAAATTTATACACACTACCCGTGCAAGGCCGGGTATATCAGCTAGTATATAACTAAAAACGTTTGTGGGTATGTGTGTGGGTATGTAACGCATCTCCTCCCAAACCACGCCGAAGGCGTGGACAAAATTCTGTATATAGGCGTATCTCGAGGCGAGGACGATCACTGTCAAGTTTTCCAAGATCAAAAATCGAATAATTACGAGTAATTAGTGAATTTATAGCCGAAAACGCTTATTTCTCCATTTCTCTACTAGAGTAGATCTGCTTGACTCACTATTGTAAACGAGATTAAAACCTCAAAAATTAAATATTTTAACCGGAAAAACTCGATAATTGTCCATTTCAAAACTATATCAGTTGTAAAAACACCAAAATAAATTCAAATATTTAATTTTGAAACGTTAGTTTCCCCTATTTTAAGATATTTTCCTTTAAAATTTAAATATTTATGGAAAAGTGTAAATTTTTTTTCATGGAAAACGACTTAAAAATAAAACATTGTTTCAAATGAAGCGGTTCACTAGACGTTTAAATTTACTAGATCTTT
Source organism: Tetragnatha versicolor (assembly GCA_024610705.1). Classification (NCBI taxonomy): domain Eukaryota; kingdom Metazoa; phylum Arthropoda; class Arachnida; order Araneae; family Tetragnathidae; genus Tetragnatha; species Tetragnatha versicolor. The sequence continues at coordinate 173,040 of JANDEH010000069.1, forward strand.
TATTATTGTTTCAAATTTTTTATTTTTGTTCACTAGACTCATTTATTTACTAGGAAACATTGCCGTGAATACCGGGAAAAGAAAAATTACGGGAACATCGGGATAGGAAAAAGTACCGGGATTACTGGGCCATAAAAATTACCTCCATCATCGGGATAGGAAAACTATCGGGAACATCGGGATAGGAAAAATACCGAGAACATCGGGATCTGAAAAATTATCGGGAACACCGGGATATGAAAAATTACCGGGGACACCGGGATAGGAAAAAGGCGTCTGGGACACCGGGATGATTGGTAATTGCTGATTTAAAAATTATAAATATATTTTGAGAAAATTTAATTTAAAAAAAATTATACACTTCACCCGTGCAAGGCCGGGCATATCAGCTAGTATATTACTAAAAACGTTTGTGGGTGTGTGACTGGGTGGGTGGAGGACACATCTCCTCCTAAACCACGCCGAAGGCGTGGTCAAAACTCGGTACATAGACGTATCTCGAGGTGTCGATTGTCACTGTCAAGTTTTCCAAGCTCGAAAATCGAATAATTACGAGTAATTAACGAATTTATAGCCGAAAACGCTTATTTCTCCATTTCTCTACCAAAGTAGATCTGCTCGACTCTCTATTGTAAACGAGATGAAAACCTTCAAAAATTATATATTTTAACAGGAAAACTCGATAATTGTCCATTTAAAAACTATATTAGTTGTAAAAACACCAAAATTAAATCAAATAATTTATTTTCAAACGTTATTTTCCTTTATTTTAAGATTTTTTCCTTTAAAATTTAAATATTTATGAAAAAGTGTAATTTTTTTCATGGAAAACGACTTAAAAATAAAACATTGTTTTAAATGAAGCGGTTCACTAGACTTTTAAATTTACTAGATCTTTTATTACTGTTTCAAATTTTTTATTTTTGTTCACTAGACTCATTAATTTACTAGGAAACATTGCCGAGAACACCGGGAAAAGAAATATTACCGGGAACATCGGGATAGGAAAAAATACCAGGATTACCGGGACATAAAAACTACCTTGAACATCGGGATAGGAAAATTATCGGGAATATCGGAATAGGAAAATTATCGGGAACATCGGGATAGGAAAATTATCGGGAACATCGGGATAGAAAAATTACCAGGAACACTGGGATATGAAAAATTACCGGGGACACCGAGATAGGTAAAAGGCGTCTGGGATACCAGGATGATTGGTAATTGCTGATTTAAAAATTATAAATGTATTTTGAGAAAATTTAATTTTAAAAAAATTTACACTCCACCCGTGCAAGGCCGGGCATATCCGCTAGTCTATATATATAAAATCCAAATACCATTCATTCATTCATTCATTCATAACACTCATCACGAAATCTCCAAAACTGCCGGACCGATAGGCTTGAAATTTGACAGAGACCTTCCTTTCAGCCATTAGACGCGCACTAAGAAACGATTTTAAAATCGAACGACTCCTTCCCTCTTTTTCGGCCCTTTTTCCACTCCGTTTTACCCATTGAAATAACATTGTGCATTGTTGAAATGCATAAATTGCAGTGTTTACTTCTCTATCTTAAGGCGACGTCTTGCCTCACTTGAATGAAAATAACTGATTAACATTTATACATATTTTATTATTTACAACAAAATTTATGAAGAAAAACAGTGTGAATATCTGTATTTAAATATTATAAAAGTTATCAGAAAACCGAAGTAAATTAAAATAATTAATTTACTTTCTTTAATATTTTAATTTCTCAAAAATAAATATATTTAAATAGCAAGAATTAAAAGTTTCCAAGGAAACAGAGCTAAAATTTCATTGCTTCATAGCGGAATTGGTTTACTAGACTATAATCACTAGATTTTTATTATAACTAGCAATCTGTTTTTACTCTTTCAGAGAAGCTTTTAAAGAAGTTGGTTTTATTAAAAAGAAGACAAGCTTACTTGATAACTTTTTATCGAGGGATTTTTGAAATTTATTTTATTTTGAAATTTACTTTTTGCGGAGTTTTAAAAGGGTACTTTAAGAAAATTCTGTTTAAGATTTTAAACACTGGATTTCAAATGGCAGAGATGATTTCAAGTAGATTGTTTTTATCACATAGGAAGGATAAATGTTTAATAGACAAAAAATCGGGATGGAATGAGATATCACAGTTGGAACTGGGATGAGAAAAGGGCACCGGGAATACTGGGATGAAAATTATCGGGAACACCGGGTTATGAAAATTATCGGGAAAACCGGGACATTAAAATTATCGGGAAAACCGGGTTATGAAAAGGTACCGGGAAAACCGGGATATGAAAAGGTAGAGGGAACATCCGGATATGAGAAGGTACACTTTAAAAGGTACATTTTAAACACTAGATTAAAAAAAAGGGATGATTTCAATGTGATTTTTTTTATCACATGGAAAGGATAAATATTTGATGGAATGAGATGTCCCAGTTGGAACTGGGATGGGGAAAAGGAACCGGGAATACCGGGATGAAAATTATTGGAAACACCTGGATATGAAAATTATCGGGAACCGGGAGTATGTAAAGGTACCGGGAAACCTGGGACATGAAAAGGTACCGGGAACACCGGGATACGAAAAGGTACCGGGAAAACTGGGATATGAAAAGGTAGCGGGAACATCCGGATATGAAAAGGTACCGGGAACACCGAGATATGAAAAGGTAGCGGGAACATCCGGATATGAAAACTATCGGGAACATGAAAATCGGAAATGAAACTATCGGGAATATGAAAAAGTACTGGGGACACCGGGGTTATTGGTGATTCGAAAAATCGGACATATAACTTGGGAGAACTTTAAAAAGGAATTAATACACTCCACCCGTGCAAGGCCGGGCAAATCAGCTAGTATTCCTATATATAGCTGATTATTAGGAAGATGAAGGTTATCAAGCTAATATGAACTAAAATCTACATTACGAATTCAATTTGTTCATTATAAAAAGAAATAAAAAGGTGGCAACCAAAAAGTAAACAAAAATCTTTATTGACTTGCGGAAACATCAGTAAATATTTTTTTCTCTCTGTTCAAATGAAAAAAAGTAGCTATAAATAAAAATTAAAACAGTTTTGGAGTGAGGAATAGCTAAAAAGGCAATGTGATTTATGAGTATTAGAAATCATATATTTTTCTTCTTCCCTCAGTTTGTTTTTCACAGCTCTCTCAAGAAAATAAACTATCATTCATTTGGTCGGCGCTGCTGAAAAGCAGCCCCTTTTCTCCTATAATAGATCTGAATTCTTGATATTTTGATTTGATGTGATAGAGAGTGTTTTATACTACGATTGGTACATCTGCGGGGCTGGTCGACCCGGAAAGAAATCTGTTGGCGAGACGGCATAGCAGAGAATTATTAATTGATTATAAAGGGCAAAGATTAAAATGGGAAATAGATAATTTTTTAAATCTTGTAAAGAAAATAAAAATTTTAATTTCGGGAAATTTTGGTTGGGGGTGCTGCAGCCCCGCAGCCCCTATGGACGAGCCCCCACTGGTCACACTTCTAGGGGGAATAGAAGACTCCTAAACGAGTCAGAATCACATAGGATTTGGGGTTCCCAGACCAAATCCCTGGGAGCTAAAAATGGAGCGAAACCCCCCAAAAAATTATTGTAGAACTACTATTGCTAAAAATTTAATTATGGTCTCGAAAATTGTGGTTTAATATGATCTTTAAAACTACCTTAAAAGTTTTCAGTTTAAAATTGTTTTTATTACAAAAAAGTTTAAAAACCCCAGGGTCATTCCACGCCAAATCATCCAGGGTGGTATACCCACCTACCGCAAATTTTTATGAAATTTTGTGTGTTCATGTTCAATGTATGCATAGAGATAAGAACTACAAAATTTTATCCAATTCCATCAATTACTTTCGGAGTTATGGCTCCTTAAAGTTTTACCCATCTTTGTTTTGAGCCGAAGACTCGGTTTGGTGTTCAATTGCGTTTTACCTTACCAAATTTTTATTTATGTAGGTAAAAGCTTCAAATTTAATTTATTTACAGCCAATAGTCTACAAAATAAAATGGTGGAGTAAAATTTAAAATTAAAATACTTAATCGTGGTTAAAAAGTCCTCTAAACCTGAAAAAAGTGTTTTTCATAGTGTCTTACAAAAACGCATGAAGCACAAATCTCTATGAATATATTCTTATAAACTATGCGTTAATGGAAAGAAGAGGAAATTTGCTTTCAAACAGTGAAAAAAACCAGTGGGGTTTGGGTTTTAAAGGGTCTTTTTGGATCGTTGAAAATTAGAAAGTGGTTCTGATTAAAAACCACCGTAACTTAAGTGCCAATAAAGAAAAAACTACTGGTCCAAATATCACTAAACTTGATAATAGTTTAAAGAAGGATTGGGATTTCACCTTTTTACAAAAAAAATAGTTTGAAAACACAATACTAAGAGGTAAGGGGACTTAAGTCTGTTAACGATAAACTTAGTTTCCGCGAGCTTTTCTTTTTCCCCAATAGATGGCACTACAATGTGACATCAAATTTCCCACTCACGCGTGCTGGATCTTATTAGATAAACAAACTAGATTGACTTCTACAGAAATGACCATAAAGCAAAAACTACTCAACCAATTTTTATCAAACTTGACAGAAGAAGTTTTGACAAGGTACTTTTGTTATTCCTTTAAAATAGAATGTTTATTAGGGTGTATCGAAAAAAACTTTTTTTCGATTTTGATGACGTAATAGTGCGGAAAATTTGTCTAAGATGCCAGAGAGTACCTGTGAATTTTTTCAGAATTTTTGGATAATTTCTTAAGGTGCCACATTGGCCCTGAAGTTCCCCATGTTAATTCAATGGGGCGCGCCGCCAAAAAGGCCGAAAATTGGTTTTTCGCCCCTCATTTCTACCCTAATCACACGACGAATGTCTCGTCTCGAGTTATGGACTCTATGTAATGTATGCTACCCGAAAAAACTGGAATAATAACTTAAATCTCTATATTATGTTGATTGTGGGCTCTGATTTGAACGAGGAAATACGCGATTTTCGACGAAATTTGAGCATACAAAAAAACGTAATATAGATATTTAGGCTATTATTCAAGTTTTTTTCGGATAACCTAGAGATCATATAGAGTCCATAACTCGAGACGAGACATTCGTCGTGTGATAAAGGTAGAAATGAGGGGAGAAAAACCGATTTTCGGCTTTTTTGGCGGCGCCTTTTTATCTTCGTTGTTATTGTGAAGGTATGGAATAAATTTGAATCTGTCTTCGGGGTTCAACGCGATATGAGCGGTACACATTTTGTGTCAGCGCCATCTAGGGAGCGAATGTGAAAGATTCTCCGAGAAGTGATTCATAAGTGTGGTGTCGATTCTCTTATTGAATTAAGAATATGATTCAAACAAAGGGAAGAACAGTTGACCTCTGAAGTATTACGGCCGTATTCACCGGTAACCTGACCGGCGGTCAGGTCAGGAAACCATGGTTACAGCCTCTGATTGGTGGAAAAATAATTCAATATTTTCCTTCCACCAATCAGAGGCTGTAACCATGGTTTCCAGACCTGACCGCCGGTCAGGTTACCGGTGAATACGGCCGTTAGAGCAGAAGGTTTACAACTGACTAATTATCAAACGAATAACTAAGCACACAAGGTATTGCGACTTTAATCGTTTACATTTGTTACTCACCAGTTTTTTGATATTTAAATAAAAAATAAATACACATGTCTGAACTTTGGTATTGTGAAATATAAAAAGATTGATTGATTGAACATTGGGAAAAATATAAGGGCAAAATTGACAGGAGAGTATTTTCAAATATTTGCTGAGGATAACTACCAGCATAGGGAAGTAATGAGGTTCCTAAAAGAAAGGGAGGTTGAGGCGTTTTTGATTACGCCGCCGGTTCTAAAGCCAATGGCAATAGTATTAAAAGGGATCCCCAGTATTGTTAGTGAGGATGAGATAAAAGAGGATCTAGTGGCAAAAGGGTTCACAGTTCAGAGAGTAATTAGGAAGATAGGTAGGAGGGGGTTCCCCATACCAATAGTGACAGTGTTACTCGATAAAAACGAACAAAATGCTACTATTTACAGCCTAAAAAGCTGTTGTGGGCTCATGGTAACTGTGGAAAATGCTAGGAGAGGGACGCAAATCCAATGCTTTAATTGTAATGGTTTCGGCCACACGGCCATAAAGTGCCTGTCTAAACCTCACTGCATAAAGTGTAGATCCAGGGATCACCCCACGAGGTACTGCAGCATCAAGGGGAGGGTTGAGAACCCGCAATGCATAAATTGTAATCAGCTGGGCCACACAGCGGCATGGAAGGGCTGCGAGAAATTCCCTCGTCCCACCCAGAGGCAGATTAACCCCCCCCCTCCCGTACAGTTGGAGAGTGCAGGGTGGGTTATCTTACGCAGGAGCCGCCAGGGGCGCTCAGGGCGCTGCGAGCGTGAGCCAGGGACCGGCCGCGGAAGATTTTCCCCCCCTCTTGAGGGAGGCAACGGTAGGAGCCATGGGCTTAGGAGAGGACAGCGACCTGGCATCCATTTTCGAACTAGTTAAGATGGTCAAGGGCATTTTTGACATGTTTGGGGGGGCCAAAAAAGTACTAAGTGAACTGAAAGAGATTGAAAATCCGGTGGACAAGCTCCACAAACTCTTTGGTATGCTCTACAATGGGAAGTAAACAAGAGTACAAGCAAAAACTCTGCGTTATAACCTGGAATGCGAATGGAATAAGGGAAAAAATGGACGAATTCAGAATTTTTGTGAGCCAACAGAATCCAGATATCGTGTGTCTACAGGAGACCAGGCTGAACGCGGGTCAGCAACTAAAGATTCGAAACTATGCAGTGTACCGGGATGACAGGGTGATACCGGTGGGTCGTCCAGCCAGCGGAGGGACGGCCATACTGGTCAAAAGGAACTTAGTTCACTCAGTGACTCCTGTGCAGGTAGCTGGAGTGGAGGCCTCAGCCGTGAGGTTAGAGCTGGGACATAAACTTTTTGTGACAGTGGTCTCATTGTATGTGCCCTGTACTGTTAAGTCATGAACGGGAGAACTCGTCAAGCAGGTACTAGGACTAGACAGCCAAATGATTGTAGCTGGAGACTACAACGCCCACCACTCTTTATGGAACTGTAGAAAAAATTGCGAGGGGGGAAAGTCCCTGTTCGAGCTAATCAGAAAGGAGGATCTACATTTGGTCGTACCCGACTCCCCCACTATATACGCCACTAGGAGAGGCAACACTATTGACTTTGCTTTGGCCAAGGTGGATAAAGCCTTTACAAATGCTGTGGCGGACTCCCTGAGCGAACTCTCGTCCGATCACAACCCAGTTAGGTTAGAGTTCACAAACGTATTCCCACTAAGGGGGAAAGGGGTAACGAACACCAACTGGAAAAAATACTACGGGAAGGTTAGTCACCATATGGCGGAGGTGCAACCATACTTGACGCCAAAATCGCCAGGTGAAATCGACCGGTTAGTTGAGGTGTACACCGAATGCCTCACGAAAGCCTACGATGAAGCCCAGCTGCCTCCTAGACCGATAGAAAGAGTGTTTCTACCTAAAACAACCAGGGACCTGATCAGATGGAAAAACCGACTGAGGAAGGTATGGCAGCAAACGAAAAGTCAAGACGACAAGAAGGCTCTGCGAAGGGCGGAAAGAATAGTCAAGAAGGAGACAAGGGAAATGGCAGCGGCACAATGGGGGTCGTTGGTAGAAAACCTGAACCTGTGCGAAGGGTCGCTATGGAAAATGGCAAAGACGCTCAAGAGGAACAAGGAAACCAAGATGGGAAAACTCAAGGGTGACAACGGATATGTGGTAGTGGACCGTGAAAAAGCTGAACTGATAGCTGAGTCACTCAAAAAGCAATTTGAACCGAACGAGGTGCGCTGTGCAGCAACAGAGTCAATGGTTGGCCTCGCTGTATGGGACTATATAAATAAAAAGCCCCACTCGGTCCCTCCGCAAATAATCCCCTCGGAGATTATACCACTGATAAGCGGCCTTAAGCCAAACAAGGCACCGGGACTCGACCGGATAAACAATAAAGCCCTAAAGAATCTCCCTCCCAGTGCTATCTGCGTGTTGACGATAATAATAAACGCCATGCTGAAATTCGCTCACTTCCCCACCTCGTGGAAAGTCGCAAATGTTACTGCCATACACAAAACGGGGAAGGATCCCACCTTACCGGTGAACTATCGCCCCATTTCTCTATTGCCAACCATGAGCAAGATAGCTGAGGCAGTCATTCTAAAAATAATCAATGAGCACCTGACCAGCAACAACATACTTATCCCTGAACAGTTCGGGTTCAGGCCTGCACACTCCCCCCCGCTCCAGCTGCTAAGAGTCATAGAGTACGTGAGAGGAAAGCAGCGAATGGTGCGAAAACCGACCCCAGGTGCAGCTGTCTTTTTCGATATCGAAAAAGCCTTCGACAGAGTATGGCACCTGGGGCTCATCTATAAGCTAATAAAACTCGAATTTCCTAGCTATGTCATCAGGCTCCTGGTTACTTATCTCACTGACCGGGAATTCCTGGTCAGTGTGGGAGGCGAAAAGTCTGGCAGAAAACCGGTTAAGGCGGGAGTCCCCCAAGGGAGTAAGTTGGGTCCGACACTGTTCCTGATCTATATTAATGATATCCCCAGCCACCCAAAGACTATCATGGCGCTGTTTGCTGATGATACCGCGATAATGTGCAGGAACAGCAAGGAAACGTTGGTTAGAGACTATCTGCAGCAACACATAGAGATGATAGAAAAATGGCTCAACGACTGGCGTGTGAGGCTAAATGTGGGCAAAACGGCGGCAGTGCGATTCTTCCCAAAGAAAAAGTCACTTAAAAGACTCACAGTCTTCGGAACCCAAGTGGAGTGGACGGGAAAGACTAAGTACCTGGGGGTGACCCTGGACAGTAGATTGTGCATGAGGGCTCACCTTGAAACAGTGGTGAAAAAGGGGATGATAGCGTTAAGAATACTCTATCCGCTGATAAATGGGAATTCAAAACTGCCACTGAGTTTGAAGCTCTATATATTCAAGGTATATATCAGACCGGTATTGACCTACGCAGGGCCAGTTTGGGGGGCTATGTGTAAAACTAGCAGGGAGAAGCTCCAGTCAATACAGAACAAAATACTAAGGGTAATAACGGGGGCACCCATACTAACTCGCAATGATGACCTGAGAAGGTCCCTCGGCATTCCGACACTGGACGGGTATATAGCCGAGCTAGCAGAGAAATTCTATGCGCAGGCTGAGAGGCATGAAAACGGGGAGCTCAGGGATATGATAGACTACGACCCAACCCTGCCTCACAACTCACACAAGCCTAAAGCTACATTGCTCTTGGCTTAGCTAGAGACACCTACGCGGTAATAAATGTCGACAGTTGACAGAGTTGGGCTCACCAGAAGCCAAAATACCTAATCATGATGTAATTGATAAGTGATAATTGATAAGTAATATGCCAAATGATAATGAAATGAAATCACTATTAACGACATATGTGTCAATATGATGTAACCTAAACTTATTGTTTGCCAATAAGCATGGCGACAGTTAGGGCCTTTTTTGTGATTGTCCGTGCTCTGGAGAGTTGCTTTAACTAAGGTGGGTCTTCTTGTTGATGTGGGCTAGGCGTAGGTGAACGGGTGCCCTGTTTGGGGGCTCCTGTTTCATGGTGATCTTCTTCTTCTTTTCTCTTGTCTCCCGCGAACGGTCGTTCTAAGATGGCTAAACAGAAATCACTAGGACTAAATAGGCACACTAATGTATATGCGCAGCGAACAACATATCCAGGTGCTGGGAATAAGGCGCCTCCGGCGCCAGGTGTCCCACCAACAAAAGTTTAGTTAGTTAATTTACTTATTATTTTCAGTTTAAAAACTGTTTTGAAGTAATTTTTTCTTTAGAAAAACCTTAAATTCAATGTACGTACGTAAATATGCGTTAGGAGCGTTAAAAACCTAATAATTAAAGATATTTCATTTATAAGTTTTTTCATTTATACGTCGTTTTACGTCGGTCCCTTGAAAGATGTATAAACGGTGCTTTACTGTAATTATACAGGGTGATTCAGAAATAATCATCAATAATTCGGGGGGAGGTAGAGGGGCCCTAGACAAGCATATTTCGAATAGGGATGGTGGGGCGCAGCCTTAAGGCGGCTTTAGACCACGCGGTTCCCGACAGCGATTCTGCGACATCCGGTTCGCGACAAAAAATTGACCCTCTTCCCTCAATTGAACAGCGCCATCTTTTGAGAGGTCGCTGAGTTACTGCGACTGTCGAAATTCCCGAAAACCGCGGAATCGCTGTCGCAAACCGGGTGGTCTAAAGCCGCCTTTACTGTTAAAGAGCTAGGACCTAATGTAGTGCGAGCGTGGTTCAAAAGGCTGTTTTTAGAAGGCCCGTGTGACGAAACAAAACATAATAAAATGAAAAACATTATTGCACAAGGTACAGTAGTATCCGTACTACTTAAATCCTCAATGTGATAGAAATTGGACCACTTGCTAAACCGTGGGGTGAGTTTCAAAAGTGCAATATTTATCTTTTAGTCAAAAAAAGGAGTTCCCTTAATGGTATTTAGAAAAATGATGATCGGGGAAGGAATTTTCAATGATCGTAACATTGATCATTAAAACTGTTTGATCACTGAAAATTCCTTCCCGATCATCATTTTTCTAAATACCATTAATGGAACTCCATTGTTTGACTAAGAGATTAATATTGCACGTTTTAAAACTCACCCCATGGTTTAGCAAGTGGTCCAATTTCTATCACATTGAGGATTTAAGTAGTACGGATAATCCTGTACCTCATGCAATAATGTTTTTCATTTTATTATGTTTTGTTTCGTCACACGGGCCTTCTAAAAACGGCGTTTTGAAACGCGCTCGCACTACATTAGGTCCTAGCTCTTTAACGGTAAGGCTGCGCCCCACCATCCCTATTCGAAATATGCTTGTCTAGGGCCCCTCTACCTCCCCCCAAAATATTGATGATTATTTCTGAATCACCCTGTATATTTAAAATTCAAAAATACTAGAAAATGTGTGTGTGTTTAATTTCATTTGAATTTTCAGTTATTGGACTCAAAACTCGACATCATGTGAAAAGAAAAACGTTTAAGGCAATAGCCATGGAATTTAAAAATTTATTTTCTTAAGTTTTAATATAAAAAAAATTAAACAAAAATAAATTTTTAGAAAATGTCTGTTTTTTTAAATAAAAATTTTTTAGATAACACTGGTCAACACTCATTTTGATGTCGGGAATATTAAAATCATAACCATAAATTTCATAATACACTGCTGGCGACTTCTTTTGAGAACACCTTTTTTTCCCCAAAATGATAACCTGTTTCTGGGGGGGTGCCCCGGATTTTTTTTAGCTTGCTAGGGGTGCCGCGGCTGAAAAAGTTAGAGAACCCCTGCCCTAGGTTGCTTTTGACTTTTCCACAACCAGGCGCATGCGCGTAGCGCTGATATCCATCTCCAGCCCATGAGAAAGTGACACGTGTCCTTCCTATTATTCTCGTGTATCTCGTACTATGGGGCCGTTCAAATATTGCGTAAGCACTTTATGGTCATTTTTAACCCCCCCTCCCCCCTTGTCAGCAAAGATAAGCAAACCTCTAACCCCCCACCATAATTACGTAAGACACTGCCGAACCCCCCCCCCCCGAAATTTTGACATCCCTATAAGTAAGTACTGTTTTTTTCCTTGAAAATAAGGTGACTCGTACAAGGAGCTGTCCTTTTTGGGTGTAACCCTAAGGGTTCAAAACTGAGTCGAAACACTACTTTTCGGGGTTACAATTTCAAAATGTTAGGGTGGTCGATCTCCAGAAAAAAGTGCTTACGTCAGATTTCCTAATTCAATTTTTTGTTACGTTTATTTCTGGTTGAATTTTGAAATTATTTATGCCAGAAACAAGAGATTTTAGAAAAATGCACCATCTTACGTAAGCATCACCCCCTACCCTCTTGTCAACAAAAATAAGCAAAGAGCAAACCCCCCCCTTAGGTGCTTACGTAATATTTGAACGGTCCCAAAGGCATATTTGAAACCCGTTTTCTCTTGTACTCCTATTATTATTATGACGCTCTTCACCGGTGGTGTCCGGCGAAGACTACTTGATAATATACTATAATATACATGATATTAATGCAGGGACGGCAATTTTAAAAACATATATATTTAATTTATATATAAATAAAAACTGGTGATTTATAAAAAAAGTGAGAATTTAATCAAACTATGGGGGTTTTTTTTAAACAATTTTAATATTTCTTCACATATTGATAGGTATTGCAGAAAGTGTAAGAAAACTGTAACGAGTAATCTAAAAATTTAAATTTATTAATTGATTGGAATACTTTTATTATCATCTCGGGAAACAATTATTTTTTAATTCACCGACGTTTCAGGTAAAGGGCAACTTCAGCCAGGTTCCTGGAAGCAGCCTAAAATTTTTATCGTTTCAAAGACGGAAACTGCAACCGTCAATCAATTCGAGACGATTCCATCGTAGACAACAGAGATATTTACATCACTTCAATGATAGTCTATCATTGTGTTTTCCCCGCTAGATGGCTCTCACTCAAACCCGTCGAGAGTCCAACCACAGATAGTAAAAGGGAAAAATTGTTCAGATTGTAATAAAAGCATCAACATTCTTAGATATATACAGGGGGTGTTTCAAAAGTCCGTTTCGAGGCTTTTATTTAGAACCAACGTGTCCTATAGTCGCGGAAGTAAGGTCTACCCCTAGGTAAATGAGCCTGGAGAATCCATTGAGATGACTTACAGCGCCACTAGCGGCGAAAGAAAAAAGTTTAAAAAATTAATTTAAAAACTAAAGGAGATGGAGCAAAAAGCTCAGTGAGAGTATTGTTGCCAACGTTAAGAAGAACTCACTAAAAAAAATTCGTGAAATTATCTTGAATAGTCGTGGAGATATTAGCATGTGAGAAAAGCATTTTTTCAGACCTCAAAAAAGAAAACGTGCAAGAGTTTAAAGATAATTTATTAAAAAATCACAAGTGGCACACTTGACCCCCGGAAATCAAAAACCGTAATATAAATGGCACACTAATCGAAAAAGGTTCGCCATCCCTGGCGTTGCCGCTAAGTGTCATTCTCAGAGGTGGTGAAAATCGAAAAAAACAAGCGGTTCTTCTTTTTTCCCCCTGCTTGCGTAAAGGCACTTGATCCTTGCCCATGTGGGAATTAGAATAACGGGCCCAAGCACAGCACCCATTTATTTCACACAATCTTCATCGGTTGTGACCGACGAAGAGTTCAAGACAAAGCGATTACACTTCGAATTCCGAGCAAGTAAATTAACACAAATAGAAATTCAGAAATTCATATAAATTCCGGTCACCTGGCCCCGAAGGGGCCTTATACCGTCAACTGGAGTTGAAGTCATAGTTCTTGCTTCTTAGGTTATATAAGTCCATTGCTGTTTAATCTCTGTATAAATAAAAGGCTAACGGGCGATGTGTGTGTGTATGTGTGTGTGTGTGTGGGTATGTCCGGGGTAATCTCTTGAAATAGGCCACGGACCGAAACCAAACTCGACGTATAGACGTATTCCGAGTCGGGGAGTAACTTGGGATAGTTTTCCAAGCTCTAAAATCGAATAATTACCAGAAATTAACGAATTTATAGCCCGAAACGCTTATTTCTCCATTTCTCTACTAGAGTAGACTGCTCGACTCACTATTGTTAACTAGATTAAAACCTTCAAACATTTAATATTTTAACAGGAAAAACTCGATAATTGTCCATTTAAAACTAATATCAGCTATGAAAACATCAAAATAAATTCAAATAATTAATTTTGAAACGTTAGTTTCCCCTATTTTAAGATATTTTCCTTTAAAATTTAAATATTTATGGAAAAGTGTAAATTTTCTTCATGGAAAACGACTTGAAAATAAAACATTGTTTCCAATGAAGCGGTTCACTAGACTTTTAAATTTTTATTATTGTTTCAAATTAGTTATTTTTGTTCACTAGACTCATTAATTTACTAGGAAACATTGCCGAGAACACCGGGAAAAGGAAAATACCGGGAACATTGGGATAGGAAAAAAAAGTACCGGGATTACCGGGACATGAAAATTACCTCGATCAGCGGGATAGGAAAATTATCGGGAACATCGGGATAGGAAAAGTACCGGGAACATCGGGATAGGAAAAAAAGTACCGGGATTACCGGGACATGAAAATTACCTCGATCAGCGGGATAGGAAAATTATCGGGAACATCGGGATAGGAAAAGTACCGGGAACATCGGAATAGGAAAAGTACCGGGAACACCGGGATATGAAAATTACCGGGAACACCGGGATATGAAAAATTACCGGGAACATCGGGATAGGAAAAGTACCGGGAACATCGGGATAGGAAAATTACCGGGAACACGGATAGGAAAAAGACGTCTGGGATACCGGAATGATTGGTAATTGCTGATTTAAAAATTATAAATATATTTTGAGAAAATTTAATTTAAAAAAATTATACACTCCACCCGTGCAAGGCCGGGCATATCCGCTAGTCTCTGTATAAATAAAAGGCTAACGGGCGATGTGTGTATGTGGGTGTGTGTGTATGTATGTCCGGGGTAATCTCTTGAAATAGGCCACGGACCGAAACCAAACTCGACGTATAGACGTATTCCGAGTCGGGGAGTAACTTAAGATAGTTTTCAAAGCTTTAAAATCGAATAATTACGAGTAATTAGCGAATTTATAGCCGAAAACGCTTATTTCTCCATTTCTCTACTAGAGTAGATCTGCTCGACTCACTATTGTAAACGAGATTAAAACCTCAAAAATAAAATATTTTAACAGGAAAAACTCGATAATTGTCCATTTAAAAACTATATCAGTTGTAAAAACACCAAAATAAATTCAAATAATTAATTTTGAAACGTTAGTTTCCCCTATTTTAAGATGTTTTCCTTTAAAATTTAAATATTTATGGAAGAGTGTAAATTTTTTTTCATGGAAAACGACTTAAAAATAAAACATTGTTTCAAATGAAGCGGTTCACTAGACTTTTAAATTTACTAGATCTTTTATTTTAGTTTCAATTTTTTTCTTTGTTCACTAGATTTATTAATTTACTAGAGCGGGAACACTGTGATTTAAAAATTACTGGTAACACTGGGATAGGAAAACGTACCGGGAACATCGGGAGAGGAAAAATTACCGGGAACATCAGGAGAGGAAAAATTACTGGAAACACCGGGAAAGGAAAAAATTACCAGGAACATCGGTAGAGGAAAAATTACCGGGAACATCGGGAGAGGAAAAATTACTGGGAACATCGGGAGAGGAAAAATTACCGGGAACATCATCGAGATAAGAAAATTTACCGGGAACACCGGGATAGGAAAATTATCGGGAACATCGGGATAAGAAAATTTACCGGGAACACCGGGACAGGAAAAAATTACCGTGAACACCGGGATTTTAAAATTACCGGGAACACTGGGATAGGAGAGAGGCGCCTGGGATACCGGGAAGATTGGTTATTGCAGATTTACATAATAATATATGTATTTTAAGAAAACTCAAAATAAAAATACTTATACACTCCACCCGTGCAAGGCCGGGCATATCCGCTAGTCTCTGTATAAATAAAAGGCTAACGGGCGATGTATGTATGTGGGTATGTGTGTATGTATGTCCGGGGTAATCTCTTGAAATAGGCCACGGACCGAAACCAAACTCGACGTATACACGTATTCCGAGTCGGGGAGTAACTTAAGATAGTTTTCAAAGCTTTAAAATCGAATAATTACGAGTAATTAGCGAATTTATAGCCGAAAACGCTTATTTCTCCATTTCTCTACCAGAGTAGATCCGTTTGACTACCTATTGCGAACGAGATGAAAACTTTAAAAAATAAATATATTTCAATACGAAAAACTCGATAATTGTCCGTTTAAAAACTATATCAGTTGTAAAAACACCAAAATAAATTCAAATAATTAATTTTGAAACGTTAGTTTCCCCTATTTTAAGATATTTTCCTTTAAAATTTAAATATTTATGGAAAAGTGTAAATTTTCTTCATGGAAAACGACTTAAAAATAAAATATTGTTTCAAATGAAGCGGTTCACTAGACTTTTTCAATTTACTAGATCTTTTATTATTGTTTCAAATTTGTTATTTTTGTTCACTAGACTCATTAATTTACTAGGAAACATTGCCGAGAACACCGGGAAAAGGAAAATTACCGGGAACATCGGGATAGGAAAAAAAAGTACCGGGATTACCGGGACATAAAAATTACCTCGATCAGCGGGATAGGAAAATTATCGGGAACATCGGGATAGGAAAAGTACCGGGAACATCGGGATAGGAAAAGTACCGGGAACATCGGGATAGGAAAAGTACCGGGAACATCGGGATAGGAAAAGTACCGGGAACACCGGGATAGGAAAAAGGCGTCTGGGATACCGGGATGATTGGTAATTGCTGATTTAAAAATTATAAATATATTTTGAGAAAATTTAATTTAAAAAAAATTATACACTCCACCCGTGCAAGGCCGGGCATATAGGTTTTAAATTTTTTACTTTTTGTTCACTAGACTTATTAATTTACTAGACTTTTTATTATAGTTTCAAATTTGTTACTTTATTAAGATGAAAAAAGACACCGGGATAGGAAAAATTACCGAGAACACCGGGATAGGAAAAAATTACCGGGAACACTGGGTAAGAAAAATTACCGGTAATACCGGGAAATGAAAAATTATCGGGACCACCAGGATATGAAAGAGGCGCCTGGGATAGTGGGATGATTGGTAATTGCTGATTTAGAAAATTATAAATGTATGTTGAGAAAATTTAATTTAAAAAAAATTATACACTCCACCCGTGCAAGGCCGGGCATATCCGCTAGTATATATATAAGTTACCTGGTGAGTGCAATTAGTTATCCAAGAGCTTTAGTTAAATTGAGAGTTACTTTTAGTTACATTGAGCGATATACATTGAGAGTTACTTAAAGTTTCATTGAGAGATATTTTTGTCTTTATGCTTTTAGTATCGGGTTCCTTTCATTATTCAGTTTAGTCTACCGTATCCCAGAGTAGGATGGCTTTCGGCCTACTCTTGTGTTTAGCTAGGGAAATATCATAGATTGCTGCTTCCCTAATTGTTTTATTTGGGTGGGAATCTAGTTTTCTGAAGAATTTCTGGGCAAGGGAGGTGGCAAAACTTCTGAGGGAGGGAATGCCCAGCGCCTCTCTTATCTGAACATTCCTTACGTACCATGGGGACTTGGTGGCTTTCCTAAGAATGCGGCTCTGAGCCGCCTCTAACTTGTCAATTAAACTTTCAGTGGCTGGGGCCCCCCAGACCTGAATAGCGTACGTTAGTAACGGACGTAGATAGGTCATGTATACAAGCTTTTTGTTTTTTATACTCATCTTAGCATGCCCACTGATGAGGGGAACACAAATAAACTAAACTTTTGTTGGTGGGACACCTGGCGCCGGAGGCGCCTTATTCCCAGCACCTGGATATGTTGTTCGCTGCGCATATACATTAGTGTGCCTATTTAGTCCTAGTGATTTCTGTTTAGCCATCTTAGAACGACCGTTCGCGGGAGACAAGAGAAAAGAAGAAGATCACCGGGAACACAAATAATTTAAAATATATTTATATTTTATATATAAATAAATAAAAACTGGTGATTTATAAGAAAAGTGAGAATTTAATCAAACTCATCCTTTAACTTTAAAAAATCCTCAAAAATTTGATATTTTGTGTCAAAAGACCCCACCTTTAAGCAGTAAACTTTTAGAAGAAACAAGGGGGGTATTTTCTTGAAACAGGATTTTTAGGGTTGTTTTTTGAAAGTGATGAAAGAAAAATAATATTTTTATTTACTTAAAATAGTACAAACCCTTAACCGATACTAGCTTTTATTGTATACAGATTGAGATACTTAACCCTGCTGTTCTGTTAGGGTCTATTTGACCCAAAATTTTTTTCAGTCGCGTGTTAAAAAAAATTGAATAGAGTTATTTGAATGAAACTTCGTGACTTTGTTGGAAAGTCATATTAATATCTACATCTAAAAGGAATTTTAATTATTTTAATTTGCGAGGGATATTTTACAACATAGTCCTAATGTACTGTTCGGGTCAATATGACCCGATTCTAAATTTTTTCGTTTTACTCAAACCTTTTCATATTTTTTTGTGGAATAACTCAATGGAAAAGAATAAAAACTATTATAGCATCCTTTTTTTGCATCTTGATTTTCTTTTTTCTTGGATTTTTTTGTCATTTGACACTAAAGCACGTGGAAGGTCAAAAGGTTGATTCAGTTGGGAAAAAAGCAAATATATTTCAAAATTTTATTTTTTCTTGTTGTATTTTTGTTTTATGAAGTATTTACTTTCAGTTAGAAGTCTAAAAATAACTAATGAAACGAAACTTGTTCTATCCGAATGAAAAAATTACTCAAAATTAGAAATTAGTGTTGTTTTTCATTGCCACTATCTTTTGATCAAGTTAACCATTAGGTATAGGGTAAATCTGGACTTTTTGTGGTAGTATATAACTTCCTAAGAACTGAAACATAAAATTTATTACAGGAAAAGAACAAAAATCATCACCAAAGAAAATTTGAGGTATTGGAGAAACGAGTTATTTTGCAAATTCTGCAACGCGTTTTCAATGGGATTTAGTACAAATAGAAGGAAAATAAATATTCAAATGAAGATTATTTTTGAAGATTTGAGGAAATCTCTCTTATTTTCATACAGTAAAGCAGATTAAAATATGTCATGAAGGGTGAGGGAATCAATTAAAAAAAGTAAAAGAATGGAGAAAAAATTTAAATTTCTATCGGTCCCTCAGATGAAAAAAAATTAAAAAAGTACTACTATGTTGTGCCATACTTGTTTAAAACCCATTTTCATTTATGTAAATAGTCAAAATAGTAAAAAATTATAAATTTCAATTACAAATATTTTTTTAGTTAATTTTATTATTTTATAAGTATTTCATAACTTTACTCAATTATTTCATAATGATTACATTTAATAACAGTTATTTTACTATTATTTAACCTTATTCTTAAATTCCGCCATTCATTTACCCCTAGAAGTGATATTTTTTGTATCGGGTCATATTGACCCGAACAGTACGAGCGTGGAGTAATTCGGAGCAGAACAGCAGGGTTAAAAATACAAAATTTTATGAGTATAAGTCAATTATTCTAGGAGGAGTAGCATTTAAAAAACACCTCTTAAATTTTAAGTTTTTAAAAAAAAACTCACAAATTTTCAATTTTTTATTATTTTCAACTAGAAATGCATCTAATGTGAGGCAAATACATACTATATTACCAGCAAAAAGTATCAAATGACAGTGAATATAAAGATTTTGGCCAAAAAGTACCGGAGCGCGACCGTCCTGTACACGTTGTGACGTTTGTAACGCTCTCCCTCGGCATTTTAATTTATTAATTTGTGTTTAAACATGCTTTCCAAATAAAATACAGTTACACCAAAAAATAAATATAAAGTGATTTATAGTTAATTTCATTCATTAATTTGGAGTATAAACCTAGGAATTTAAATTCATTTTCAATGAAAGGGTCGGTCCACGGCCCGGTACCATTTGATCCACGGACCGGCACCGGTCCGCAGACCGGGGGTTCGAGACCACTGTATCTAAAGGACTAAATAGTTAGTCTTGATATGACTCCCATGAGCGGATTTGAGTTTTTGAGCAGATGTCACTCACCGAGAGGACATTTCCATCATGTTAAGGATACGATTCGAACTTGAATTATTGACTACAAAGTTTGAAGTGGTTTGGAGGACCCACATAGGATATTTATTCTCGAAAAAAAAGTAGCAGTTTCCTTGAGTCTGTTCTTTTTGCTGAAGGTGAGTTATTAGTTTCTGATCGGTGGAGTCGAGTTTCCAGAAACATTGATCCACTTTATAAATTATCAGTAAGGGATTTAGAACCCTTTTCGCATTCAATTTCGAAGCAAGCTCAATAGCTCAATGGTAACTATTATTTGTGATTCAACTATTCCAAAAAGAACAGAAACTTAAAATTCCCTTGAGAGTCGTCTCTATTATTGTTCTCGCTCATCTTTTTTTCGATTAAATGTGGTATAGCATACATTACATTAGGGTTTCTGTACAATTAAGTTAAGCCAGTGATCAGGCATGAAATTATTGTAAAAATGGAAAACAAATTATAACAAGATAAATAACAAGCGGAAATAATGCAAAATGCTTCAATTTTTATAACAGTTATCTTTTCTTTATTTACTTTAGTGGTGACTAACTACCATTTTTCTTGTATCAGGTTGCTTTTTTAAATTTTTCATGTCTCATAATAAAAAGGCATTAAAAAAGAAATATAGATATAAATTCAAAGATAGAAAAGTGTAAAAATAATTTTTTAGATGATTTTTTCGACTGAACTAACTTAACTTAATACGGTATTCAGTTGTAAATTTCATTAATTATAAGTGGATTATGACAGTTAGACTCAATCAGAAAATGGGCGTTTATTGGATGTGACGTCACAGCGCATGATTTGTGATTCGAAAATATTTTCGCGCCCATGCAAAATACGAAATTTCAAAAATTTATATATCAGAAAAACTGGGCAACGAAAATACCTGATGTAAACGTCATTCTCTTCACATGGGTTTTTTATCAACCATTTTGTTAAAAATTTAATCTCAAAACGTGAGAACACCTCATTATGTACTAGGAAAATAACTTGTGCTGTGTCACTTTAGTATTTCGTTAAGTTTTGTAAATGAATTAAGAGATAAATCTTAATGGATTTATTTCCTGTTAATTAACCTAAATAAACCAATGTCCCGTTTTGAATCTAAAAATAAATGGTGACATACACCACGAAGCGACAAAAGTTTTTGGTTTCGTACACGAAAACGTTATTTAACACATTAACTCCTCAGCAATAGTACCGAAGGAGGCGTCTTGAATATTAGTCACTTTAATAAATGAGAAGCAGTAGATAACTAGATTAATACTTTATTGAGTACACAGCAGTGGAGTCCATGAAGAGATACACATGAGAGAGGACGGAGGAGCACAAGATACATTCAGTACTTGGTAGCCCAAGGGGGTTGGTGATTATTGGGATTTCATTGAGATGCTTGCTGGCGCAGGGAACACAGGTATGGGGTCGTTCTAAACAGGTTCTAGTACGGGGAGGTTAGATCTAGGGAGGGTTGGGGGGGGCGCGATGGCTGAAGCGGGAGGACAGGTTGGTGTTCGAAAAGGGCATTATATTAAGTGTCGATCATTTAGGGAGTTGTGGACTGTTTGGGAGGATATGAAATTATTTGGATGAGAGTTTAGTTTTTCATAGAATTTTATTGAGGCATTTTCTATGTATAGGGACATGGGTTCTATTTTGAGGTCGTGATGTATTACGTCATTTGTGACGTACCGAGGGGCATTAGTTATGATTCTTAGTATTTTGTTTTGCAATGTTTCTATTTCTTTTATATGGGAGTTAGATGCGGTGGCCCAGATGGGGCTCGCATAAGTTAGGGCTGGTCTAATTACTGATTTGTAAATCAACAGTTTGTTGGGTAGGGATAGTTTAGCTTGTCTATTGATTAGGGGATAGGTGAGTTTTAAACTCATTCCATACTTCTTTTTGATATGTTGGCAGTGGTTTTTGAAGGTGAGTTTTTCATCGAGGATGACACCGAGGTATTTAACTTGTTCTTGCCATGGGAGGCGGGCATTTAAGAATTTGATTGTAGGAGGGTAGTATTTATGGTAGAAGGGATGGAAGATTATGGCCCCAGTTTTGCTTGTGTTGACATCGATTTTCCATTGTTTTAGCCATTTTTCGAGGGGAGGAAGAGAATCTTGGAGCTGTTTTCTTATGGTTACCATGGAGAAACACTGGGCAGTTAGTGCGGTGTCATCCGCGAAGAAAAAGTGGGTCAGGAGAGGAGATTTGGGGAAGTCTGAGGTAAATATATTGTAGAGAATGGGGGAAATAATTGCTCCCTGTGGAGTGCCAGCAAGCAGTTGGAAGTGATCAGAAAAATGATCTCCTATTTTGACTCTGAAGGACCTATTGGTTAGAAATTGTGCAATCATACGAATTAAGAAGAAGGGGAATTTCAGTTTTAATAATTTAAAGATGAGGCCATCGTGCCACACCCGATCGAACGCTTTCGCAATATCGAGAAATATTGCTCCAGTGTAGCGACCAGAATTGAACCCTGATTTTATGGTGTTCACTAATCTCAGGAGTTGGTGATTGGTTGAGTGCTTATCCCTGAATCCAAATTGATCGGGAGGAATTATATTTAGCTCTGAACAGTGGTTTTTTATATGCATTAATATGATTTTTTCTAGGATTTTAGAGAGAGAGCTTAGGAGGCTTATGGGGCGGTAGTTGCTAGGCTGTTTTTTACATTTACCTGGTTTAGGAAAAACTATAATAGTGGCTTTTTTCCAGTTTTGGGGAAAGTAATTTAGTTGAAAACATTTATTGATTATTTTAGTTAGGTTAGTTATAGCATTTACGGGAAGGTTTTTGAGCATTTTGTTCGTTATCTTGTCAGGTCCAGGGGCTTTTTTGGTATTGAGTTTTTTTATTATACTTGCCACATCATAAGGAGAGACTAGGGAGGGTACAGGGAATGCTTCGGTGATGCTTAGGAATGGCTGCACTATGCTTTTTACCATACTTTCATGCTGATGGTCGGACAGATGGAGGTTGGGAGTGAACGTTTGCTCTAAGGTTTTGCCAAATAGGTTTGCTTTTTCCTGATCAGTGAACAACAGAGAACCAGAGTCTTCTAGGGGGGGAATAGGATCGTACTTTTTGACTAGTTTTTTATGCAGTTTATACAGGGAATTGTCTTCTGTAGAGAGGGTTGTGAGGAGCGCATTCCAAGTTTCATTTCGGTAACTCGTCAGCTGCCTGTTTATAGACCTTCCCAGGTCAAAATTTATGCTGGAATTTGTTTGCTGGACAAGCATTGCATGCTAGATTCATGCTAGAAAACTAGCAAAAAACCAGCATAAATGTTTGCTTGTTCCAGCATAAGTCACCAGCAACCCAAGTGTTGTTATGGCCCACTTTTTATGCTCGCCAGCAAACAAAAACCCAGCATGTGTTGCTGGAAAAGGTTGCTGGCCTAGCAAAGATTACGACCACCACTTGCTGGAGTTTTGTGCTATTATAGCATACAAAATCCAGCATGCGTTGCTAGAACATGTTGCTGGCCTAGCAGCAATTACGAGCACCTCTTGCTGGAATTTTTTGCTACTCTAGCATACAAAATCCATCATGCGTTGCTAGAATATGTTGCTGGCCTAGCAAAGATTACGACCACCACTTGCTGGAATTTTGTACAATTCTAGCATAGAAAATCCAGCATGCGTTGCTAGAATATGTTGCTGGCCTAGCAAAGATTACGACCACCACTTGCTGGAATTTTGTACAATTCTAGCATAGAAAATCCAGCATGCGTTGCTAGAAAATGTTGCTGGCCTAGCAACAATTACGAGCACCACTTGCTGGAATTTAATGCTGTTCTAGCATACAAAATCCAGCATGCGTTGCTAGAACATCTTGCTTGCCTAGCATCAATTACAACCACCACTTGCTGGAATTTTGTGCTATTCCAGCTTACGAAATCCAGCATGCGTTGCTAGAACAAGTTGCTTGCCTAGCAACAATTACGACCAACACTTGCTGGAAATCCATGCTGTTCTAGCATACAAAATCAAGCATGTGTTGCTAAAACACGTTGCTGGCCTAGCAAAAATTAAAACCATCACTTTTGAAAGGTATATTTTGAGGAGATACTCTAAAATGAATCTACTTTTCTGGCTTAAAAAAATTCATTCCTCCACATAAACACACATCCTAAATTTTAGTTAAAAACTTTCAGAGCAATCAAAATTTTTATGAAATTTTCAAAGGGAACAATTTCAGAAGAATTAACTTTTCGAAACTATACAAGATGTTCAAAAATCCCTAGATAAAATTACAGACATGTTAGGTTTATGTCGAGAAAAGAAATCAGGCTAAAAAAAGTAAATATGAGTAAGATGCATTTTAAAGTTAGTTTAAAAATGGACATTTGCTACCCTAGCATACAAAATTCAGCTAGTGTTGCTAGAAAATATTTGCTCTACTTGCTTTTTATTTTTTTACAGCCTATAACATTACTTTTCTAAATTAAGTTGTACATAATTTATCATAATTTTTAACTGCAGCTGTTCTTATTTTTTACTATTTTAGCATTTTTATGCAGACATTTGTATAAAACTTAAAATATTTATTTTCTCATGTGAAACAAAAAAAATAAATTTTAACATTTAAAAATATTTATTTAGAGCTTCAACATTCAACAAAAATCTAGAACAATTTTTTTCTTCTTATTCTTCTTTCATCAGATATTTTCTCATTTGATCTGAAATAGAAATAGAACATGAAATAACAAAAAAATTACTATAAATAATTAATGAAAACACATATTAAAAAAGTCCCAACCTAGTGTAACCTATCTTACAAATAACTTGTACATACAATATGATGTAATATGCACTTTTCAATTATACCAAGTTTTTATAAGTTTTTTTTGGAGGCATTTATATTTAACAATTTCCAAAGATTACATATATACAGTTATCAATTCATTGAGCTGCATTTGAGTACTTCTATGTTTTTTTTCTTAAAATTTAATAGTTTTTTTGCACTTGTACTCCAAGGGGAAAACTCATAATGAATATATTGGACATTATTAATATCAATTCAAATATATTAAAAAAAAACTTATTTTTGTTCAGTTTTTAAGGAAAGTGAGCTAGTTAGCAACTCAATACTCATCTCTTGAAATGGGTGGATATCATGGTAAATAGGTAAAAGATGTTTTATAAGAATTTTCCTTTCAATCTTTTTCTGCTTTGTTCTAACCATGCTTTTCAAATCATAAACTATAAAGCTAGCTATTAGTTTTTAATAGTTAGCTCTACTTAGTTTAAAATTTTACAAATACTATTAAACAAGATATTGATATCTTTCAACTGAACTTAAAAGGCAGGGTTTATTGTTAGGTTAATTATTATCTAGGTTTTATTTTGAAAGGACTTTTAAATAAATACATAAAAACCTGACTAATTTTAAAGAATATAAAGTAAAACCATCTTTTTTTAATGAATCCAAATTCAATCATATAAGTTAAAGTTGGGGAAATTCTAAAGGCTTTGAATACTAATAAATTTAATACCAAAAATAATTGATTATATTAAATTTAAAACAAATTATAATACTATATTTAAAGTGCGTTCAAAATCAAGAAAAGGAATTAGGAGGGATTTTTGAACTATTCAAAAATACTCCAACTTTTTGTGTTCAAACATGCTCCATCTATCAGCTCTATCTTTTAGAGTAGGATATATAAACATTTGTAATTGAAATTGGGAAACAAAACTTTTTTGGACTTAACTTGATTGATGCCACAATAGAACTCGAGGCAAAATTTCTACTTTTAAAGACTAATTTTCCTCTTGATTTATTTTTTCCACAAAGAAATTTTACTTTTCATCTTCTAAAGCCACCAAATTTTAAACTCAAAGGGTTCCAATAGGCCTACTGGTCTGAAAATCCAGGCAAAAGATGGTACCTATTACAACAACCTATTGATATTTCTTTAGATTTTTAAATTGAATTTAACATAGAGAAATATTAGTTGTTCTAATGTACCCCATGTACAAATAAGTTCCCCTCTCCCCCTACAAACATTGAAGACAAAAGTAACTTACTTTACTTTATCCAACACTCTTCCAAGTTCTTCCGGTCATGCGACACCTTCCCTTTGATTAGAGCAATTCTTTGTATCCACCATCCTGGACTACTGGCAGAGAGAGCAACTTCATCAGCAGACTAATTTGGTGGAGGTGGCCTGCAGGTAGAACACAAAAGTTAATTAAATGGTTATGAATATTATTAAGACAGGGCTGCTAAAAATGTAAAAATTCATTTTGTTGTAGGTAATATATCTGGGTTTTGTAAGTCCTTCTAGGGAGGCATGATAAATTCCTGGGCCATCCCTCCTTATATTCTCTTACTGATGCTTGTTTGTTTGAGTGATAGCTTTATCAATACTTTCTGTTTAATAAGTACGATTATTTCAAAATTAGCGTTGCTGTGATGTGAAATGGTTTTAACCAGCGTTAGAAATTAGGAAAAAAATCCACTGGTCCGCAACAAAAATTACTGGTTCGACAAATTAAAAAGGACCAGTTTAAATATTACTATCATTAAGTAACTATAGCACTGAATGTGAGTACCAAATAGGGGGTAATGTTAAAAATTAATACATATTCAATAATAAGTTACCAGCTGTAAATATGAGATTTATATAAAATAAGTAATAAAATAAATTTATGAGAAATAAGCAATAGCTCCAAATAATCAATTATTTAAAAAATATCATCAATTAAATAACTTTTTTGATTAAATAATATTTCCACTAACTGACATACAAATACAATAATCTTCTTGATTAAATAAAATTTCTCTAATTGACATACAAATTGGATACAATTGCACTAATTGGCAAAAAATAAGAACTTTTCTTGAATAAATGGTATTGCACACTAATTAATACATAACTTCGAATTGGTTTTACATTGTTAGTTGACAAACTGGTTGTAATCTGGTTTAGTTAATTAAATTTTTTTTGCCTTTCTCCCGATTCCAAGCAAAGAGAAATTGCAGGCTTAAACTGGAGGGTGGGATATTTTTTCACCACTGGTCCAGCGGACCAGTGATTTTCTGATTCCACTGGTCCGAGCCGTTTTTTGGTTGTCCCGGACCAGCAATCCAGTACAATTTCAAACGCTGGTTTTAACAGCAATAAATAGTTTTGCTCTCAAATTTAATTAAGATAAGTAACACTCAAATTTATTACATGCATATAAAAATAAGGGTCATTCCACAGTATTAATGTGTTACGTACAGGACAATTCTCAGCTAAATTTTGATATTTGTACTACTGTGTTTTTCATATCAATATATAAATAAGAAAGTTTGCAATTATTTTAATTTCATACATACCACTTCAGCTTAATTCTTGTAAAATATTTTATTTGTTTTTATAGACAATAGTTTTTTTCCCTAAAAATCAATTTAAGCATTGTTACATACCATACTTCCCAAAAAGATATTTTAAAAGTTCTTCCAGTAATTCCCATTTTGCTCTGAAGTTTTTTTTTGAGTAAAAGCAGAAATAAATATTTTGTTAATTAACCTTAAAATTATTTTTTAAAGAAGTGTCATTTAATTAATGAAGACTAATTATTACTGTTATATACGACGGGACAAGGCTGTTATGTACAGGACATTATGAACTAAAATTTATTTAATACAAATGTTTATTTTAGTAATTAACTTTATTAACATTCAAACATATGTTTAATTACATAAATTATAATAATTTATGATATTTTTATTATTTTAATTGCCATTATGTTAATTATACTAGACAGCCAGGTTAGTTGACCCTACAATGTCACTAACAAAGCAGTTTCCATCGCAGTGTCTGAATTTCGAGTGAAACGGAGAACATCAATTTTAAAATATGATTATTTCGTTAAACCCATGTATAAATAGCGTCTTTTTACCACGAATTGCAATTTGAAATCCTCCTAGAAAACTCCTCCTTCAGCGTAGTGAGGTACATACTAGGTTCAGGAAACGTTGCTATCGAGTATAGGATTTTCCATACATGGCTCTATTTTTAAAAAGGTAACCATTCAAAAATTAAAATACTGTTTTATCCAAGTCCCTTAACATCAATTATTGGTTAGGAAAATTGAAATATTTACTTTTTGGTAACAAAAGGAGTATTTTTCAAAATACAGCATTGGTTGAAGTATAAAAATTTGAACATTTTGAAAATTATTATGCAGTCTTTGCATAACAGAAAATAGCTATCTACCTTTAATATGAAGGTTAAATTTCAAAAACAATTCTTGGAGAAACCCAGAAACACCCTATATTTTACATACACCTAAGATAAATGTTACTTACTTTTTACTTTATCCCACTGTCTGGCCCTTTATCCATTTGATGGTGCACAGAGAGGGTAGACATCTTCAACAACCACCCCGATGCAGGAAGTGGGCCTGCAGGTAGAAGACTAAAGTTAATTCAGTGGTTACAAATATTATCATTTAGACTAGGGGTACTAAATCTTAAAAACAAAATTTCACATTGGTGATGAATCAGTTTTTTAAAACCTTCCTACCCCTTTGGGGTCTTTTTCGACCCCAGACGCACTTTGACGCTTGATATCTCCCATGCATTTTTGTTTTGACAATTTCCGATGCTACTATTCCTTAATTACGCAAAGTTTTACAATGGGTAAAAATTTTGGAGTTATTATTCCATTTTTAAGTGTCTTGGGAGAAATAGTCACATATTCCCCCTCTGGGGTCTTCTGAGACCCCAGCCATGAATGGCGGTAAAACAGTATCAAATAAAGTTTAGTATTTTATTTTTTGTTGTATTATAGATAAAAAAAGGTTTGCATGTTTGATTAGAACGTTTGGAGAAATATTAGAAAGATATTTTCGTAGAAATTGTCATTTTTTTTACAAAAAGAAGATTGCGGCTAAATACATTGAATCACTCGCTATTTCTTAAATTTTTTATTCACGTTCTAAGAAAAATATGCTATTTATAGAAATCTTTTGAGTATCTAACAGTTGCAGCAAAAAAAACTCAGACAACTGTCGCCATTACTTCCTGTTGAACACATTCTTTACAAAAACAATATAAAATCATGGTTGATTGTAAATAGGTTTTTATATTCAGTCTTCTTTGAAAAATAAGAATGCTTTCAAATATTTATGAGTGTTTACGGAAGTCCAGAATGTGATTTCGAAGAATTATCAAGAAAAAACCAATTTTATGTTAAAACTTACATAAGCAAGCGAGATACTGATTTCACTAAGAAATCTGAACCGATCATTTTTTTTTGTATTATTTCAATTTTAAAAAGAAGAATCCAAACTTTACATGTTTCATAATACTAAATAAATTAATCTGGGGTGACAGGTAGCTGATAATGCAGAATAGAGAATATATGCAGCTTCATAAATCGTTTAAAATAAACTACTAAATTCTACCCGTGCAAGACCGGGTATATCAACTATTATGCTTTAAACAGTGTGATTATAAATATTTTAAGTAAAACATCTTCAATGTAGTTCATTTCTGTAATTTAATTCTTGTTTGAAGGTCCAGATGTTATAAAAAACGTGTATCAAAAGAAACCCAATTAAGCCGTAATAAGACGAAAAAAATGAGAAAAATACCAAAAAAATTGGATAAATTATTCTGAAGCATCTTTCTAGAAATAAAAAATGACAATTCTTCTCCATTTAAGGAATTTTTAACCTTTATTAGAGTCATAGGCATGTTTTACGCATGGGGTCCTCAGAGACCCCACGAGGGGAATATGTGACTATTTTTTCAAGAGGGTAGGAAGGTTAAATCTCTACGGGGAGGAGTCAAATTTCTGGGCCATCCCCCTCATAATCTTACAGGTCACTCGTTGTTGTGATGCAAAATGGCAAAAAGTTTTGTTTAAATTTAATTAAGAGGGAAGCGGTAGCATATTTAAATTAAATGCATATAAAAATAAAGGTTCTTGCGTATTATCCCGTCGACCATACCGCTGAACTTCTTACCGCTTCAAACTAATTGCCAGTGTCTATAAATAGGGGAGACCGGGCAAGGATGGGACACTTTTTACAAGAATATTTTTTTTTAATTTAGTTTTCATTGTATAAATTTGAAACTTTCAAACTAACATCTTGGAACATTTTATTTTAACATGTTTAAAAAATATAACCAAAGTGATAGCAAACAAAACTTAGGATTTATGAACGAACTAAAGTAACCTCTTAAAGTGTCCCATCCCACCCTGGGCCGGGGTAGGATGGGACATATCTTTTTAAATTAAAATTTATGATTACTTTTTAAATATATTATTACAAACCACAAAGATGGAAGTATTTTACACATTTTAAAGATTTATTATAAAACATCAGTTATTTTACCCTATATTTACTTCGAAAAATCTAACCTTGAGTTAAATACAAAATAGTTAAAATTCTTCTTTAATCTAAAAAATATGTTTTCAACTGCAATACTAATCAGTTTCAAAACAATGGTATCAAAAGAATTGTATGTATGCAATAGCTTGTATTTAGGTATTGAGAGGAATTGGGCATGGCCCATCCCACCCCAAGTCATGAGGTGTCCCATCCCACCCCAGTAGCAACAGTTTTAAAAAATAGGTTCTTTCAAAAGAGCTGTAGCTTTTAGGCTTAACTCAACTATATATTCATAAAGAATACATTATTCTGTTTAGAAAACAATATAAACCATTAAGACAGCAACCAAGAATCAGATTGAAAATTGACTTGGATAAGTGTAATACTTAGTTACTTTTGTGAAACCATCTTTTTCATTCAGAAACTTGTAGGAACTTGTAACTAAAATGGTAAACAGCAACAAGTATGAAGCCATAGGGGCTTTACCTGGTGGAACACTCAAAAACTAATTTTATTTATAATTTTTAGATTTATAGAAGGTCCCATCCTACCCAGTGTCCCATCCATCCCCAGTCTCCCTTACATATTTATGATTTTCAAAATACTTTGGCGGTCACAGAAATAACCTCACCCAGTATGGATGCAGTCCGCAGTCTGCCAGTTCAAACCTTTGGTTTAGTTCATACTACCTTCTGAAATCACTGGTTTGTCGCTCAAGTCGTATTTTGATCAAAAATATTTTCCACAACCCTTAAAAAGAATTCTTCAGATTTATGATTTTACTGTACAACTCTTTTTAAAAACACACAAAATTAATGGTACTTACGTATTAGCCTGTTGACTGTACCGTTGAATCCGAAAACGATAAACAACCCATTGACATCGAATTGTCCGATTTTATTTTTGCTTAAGCAAATTGGCGGATTTCAGCCAATCGACGGAGGAATCACATATATGATTATCCCATTGACCGTTTTGTGACTGTCAAATTCTGCGGCACAGCCATAGAAAAGTCAATGGATTGTTTGCCGTTTTCAGATTCAGGAGTACGGTCGACAGGATAATACGTAAGAACCGAATTTTCTCCCCGAGCCAGTATGACAAAAGCTTTTCTGCTTGCCTTGCCCATTTCTCCACTGTATACGTGCTGTTGAAAATGAATTATTCAAAAAGTATGAAAAACTCTAAAAACAATATCTAGTACTTTAGGATTAGCCGGGCGGATATGTAAAGTCTGAAGCTAAATTGCTCAAAAACAATTAAGTACAGAAATAAAACACTTAAAATATCTCAATTAGCAGTTGTTTCTTTTCATAGTTTTCGTTATTTCCATAGAAGAAGAGAAGCTTGAAAATCATCCAGAATACGGTGAAATTTGGAATCGTTTTTATTAATACTTCCTTTCCTGTATTTTGATTAATCTAATCAGGGCTTAAATTCTAACCAAAGAAGTACCAGAGCGCTACTATTTCAGCATCAGTTAAAATATAAATATTTACTGAAAACAAAAAAATACCTGTTTCGATGCAATTTAAGCCCTGAATCAATTAAGCACTTTCACTGGGGGGTTGACGTGCTCGTGCATGACCTCTTATGCACTGGCATCCACAAAAATAGGGTAGGTTACGTACGGTTAGTTTTATATTGATTAAATTACGGGTACTCCTAAAACAGAGGAGCCAGGCCGAAAAACCTGGTAACTAAATAACATATATTGAGGATTTAACTTACTTGAAATAAGAAGCCACGCGACGATCCCAGGCTACGATACGAACATAACATAATAAACCTTGTGTTGCCATTTGCACAAGTAAAACCTAATAAATTCGAAATATTCGCGTGGCTCAATTATAGCTCAATTTATAAAATAAAAATTATACTAGATTAAAAACACCAAGCTTTAAAAAGGAATCCTGATGAAATTTAAAAGTAAATTTTCAAAAATCTGAGAAAGCAAATACACTATTAAATCGATACAACGGCCCATCCGATTTCATCTCCGAATCTCTCTCATCCGAAGGGAAGGGATATCTCATGTTCTCAGTTTAGGTTCATTCCCCCTTGCCCAGCTTGGTTTTTTTACTTAGCTTCATTAAATAGTTCAAATTATGGCATTTTTTTATTAATTTATATTAATGCATGGATTTTTTTCTATTTGCAGATAACAATTATTATTTACAGGTATTTCAGTGTCGAAAAAGTACGCTTTTGTCGTTTTAAACCCTATAAACGCTGTTTAATTATTTTTTCTTTGACATATCCTTAAAGAGGACCTCAAAACGCACTTCATGTTGAATTTTCAAGCGATTCGCTAAATATTTAAGGGCGTTTCAGAGTCGAAAAAAAAACGGTGTTTCGAGTAAAAAACACAAGTCCGAAAAAGCCTAATAATTGGTATTTAATTTTAAGTTTAAAATTTTTTGAATTTTTACTATGGTAGTAGAGTAATATGGTAAGCTTTTTCCAGAATTTCGCGTTTCCATGGTGATTCTGACGTCATCCACGAATTTTTTAACACAAAAGTGATTAACTTGTATTCAAAGGAATCCATTACGTTTTTCGGACTATGAGGAAAAAGTAGGAATGCGAAAAAATATAAATAGACCCCCAAGTGTTTTACATCATCGTGTTCACATCATTTGGTAGATTAAGAATATGTAAAGCATAAGGGGATTGGCTCCTTATTTCGGGAGTTTTTCCGGTTTTATTGGAAAACTTTAATTGGGCGTCACGTCCTTAATTTTAGAGGTAGGGTTCTGAAATTTTAGAATGTGTACCTCCTTAATATTTCCTATTGAATGATGTATGACACTAAGAGATTGGACCCATATTAAGAGATTTTAGAACCGCGTGCTCGTTTTTATTTTCACTTTTTAACGCCCCCAACTCTTTTTATCCAGAAGAAACGGAGTCTTTCTAACAAGGTTCAAAGAGTTCTTCAATAATATGGTTATTGATAAGCTCTCTGATGATTATTTTGGGAGAAATCCGCGAAAACTTGTCTTGGATAACCAAAAAATGAATTTTCTGGATAGTGTAATTTCTATACCACCTCTTCGTTAAACCTATTGTTTAAAAAGACTTTTCATATGCTTTCAGAAAATATAAACCACTAAGCTGGGCTTCTAATATATCCGGAGCTATTGAGCGTCGGCACATGTAGGCTTAACGTCGATCCAGGTTCACCTACCATTCAATGCTATGAAGGTAGCTTGAACAGCTAGCTAACAGGCATTGGATGCTTGTTACCTAGCATGTCATGCTATTGTTACATAAGGGTCTCAGGACTCTGAAACTATGCAATAAGTACCTCTATTTTTGAATTAGTATTACACAAAAACTAAATTTTGAAGAAAATTGAAATTTTAACTATTTAATAACTACTCTGCGAAAGAATTTTCAAAAACTATTCAAGTGAATTAAAAAACATTACTGTACTAAATATTTTTAATCACAGTATTTTAAAATTGAAATTTTTAAAAACATTGTTTTAACTCATATAGAAAATTTGCAGATTGAAAGAATTTAATTACTTCTATAAAAATTATCAAAACGTTTTGAAATCTTCGTAAGCTACCTACATAGCATCCCATGCTATGAAAAAAGTATGAACTGCTAAAAAGCATTGGATGCTTGTACATAGCATGACTCATGACATGCTATTGCTGCGTAAGCTAGCTACATAGCATCCCATGCTGGCAAGTATAAAAAAGCATAGATTAGCAAATCAAGGTACCTAGCTCTCCATGCTATGAAAAAAGCATGAACAGCTAAAAAGCATTGGATGCTTGTCCATAGCATGTGATGCTATTGCTTCGTTGACTAGCTACATAGCATCCCAAGCTAGCTACATAGCATCCCAAGCTGGCAAGCATAAAATAGGACATCAAGGTACTACTTTCATAGCTATCCATGCTATGAAAGTAGCATGAACAGCTAAAAAGCATTGGATGCTTGTACATACCATGTCATGCTGCTGGTGCGTTAGCTAGCTACATAGCATACCAAGCTGGCTACAAAGCATCCCAAGCTGGCAAGCATAAAAAAGCATAAAATAGCTTATCAAGGTACCTAGCTCTCCATGCTATGAAAGTAGCTTGAACTGCTTAAAAGCATCGGATGCTTGTCCATAGCATGTGATGCTATAGCTGAGCCATAGCATCCCAAGCTAGGTACATAGCATCCCAAACTGGCAAGCATAAAAAAGCATAAAATAGCTCATCATGGTACCTAGCTCTCCATGCTATGAAAGTAGCTTGAACTGCTTAAAAGCATCGGATGCTTGTCCACAGCATGTGATGCTATAGCTGAGCCATAGCATCCCAAGCTAGGTACATAGCATCCCAAGCTGGCAAGCATAAAAAAAGCATAAAATAGCACATCAAGGTACATAGCTCTCCATGCTATGAAAGTAGCTTGAACTGCTTAAAAGCATCGGATGCTTGTGTATAAGCAAGCCATACTATGATATGTATGCTGGTTAAGATAGCATCCCATGCTGGGCAAGCATAAACAAGCATACGCTAGCATAAAAAACTAGCATACCTAGCAAAAACTAGCAAAAACCAGCATACTTTCTTTGCTTGTACCAGCATAAATTTTGACCTGGGTTTGCAATCTGTTTAGTTGAGTTTTATAGGGAGGATATTTAGTGTCTTGCCACATTTTCCTCACTCTGTTTTTTGTTTTGATGAGATTTAGAATGGCAGGGGGATTTTGTCGTTGAACTGTCGAAGGGTGGTAGTTTTGCTTGCGGAGTGGAAAGCCGATATTATTGAGTTTGATAGGGACTCAACTGCTGCATCAATTTCAGGTATAGTTTGTATTAGGGGGTTTCCAGGGATGATAGAGTGGGATATTTCATGGAATTTGGACCAGTCTGTGGTGGTTAGAGTTGTTTGCTTAGGGGGTAGTATAGAGTTATCTCTTATATTGAATATGACAGGGTTATGGTCGCTGTTGAGAGCTTGCAAGGTCAGAGTTTCCTCTGAAGATAGGCCGTTTGAGAAGCCAATATCCAGGGTGGAGCTAGTATGATTGCTGACTCGGGTAGGAGTTGAGGGAGCAAGTAATTCAAACAGGTTGTCATTTATGAAATCGCATAGGATTAAGCCGTCCTGGTTAGAGACGCCTCGATTCCAGCTCGGGTGTTTGCAATTAAAGTCACCGAAAAGAAAGAACTTGGAATGGAGGAGCGTAAGTTTGCGTAGTTCGTTCACGTCTAACTTGTTTTTAGGGGGCTTGTATATGGAGGAAAAAAGAATGGCCTTTCCCTGTATAGCTTGTATTGCAATAGTGGAATTTTCGAACGAGACAGAGTCAAAATGGAGCGGATGGTGTCTCAGGGACTTTTTTATCAGTATCGCGGTGCCACCTCCGCGATGCGTAAGGCGATCGCTGCGATAACAGATATAATTAGGGATTTTTAGAGTTTTTGATGGAGTTAGGTGGGTTTCCTGTATGCCTATTATGTCGGGATCTATTTGGGGGATTAGAGCTCTTAGATTTAAGATTTTGCCTGAGACACCATTCGCGTTCCAACTTATTATTTTTAATTTTTCCCTATTTACCATTAATTAGCCCATATTGACATGACCTGCTGGACGATGGGGAGGGCTTTGACGAACATCTCAGTGATGCTGGCTGAAGAGGTGATGAGGATGAACATTTGGTTCATGCAGTCCCATAGGAGCTGTAATTTTCCACTGGAGAGTGGGCTTTGCTGCGGTGCTGCGGACTGGCTATGCGGTGACTCCGCAGGTTGGTTTTGCGGCGGTGCTGCTGGAGTGTTTGTTGGATTGTTTTCTGGCTGATCGGCAGATGGCGCTGATAAAATGTGCCCATGGAATGTGTTTGCATCGTCTCTTTTTTCGCCCCAGGGGTTACGGTTTGTTGTTTTCTTAACATTGAGGGGGTTCTTGGGGCATCCTATGTAGCTGGCGGGGTGGTCTCCGTGGCAGTTGCAGCATTTAGCCGGGACGAGATGTGATTTATTGCATTGAGGAGTGAGGTGATTTTCCGCGCACTTCATGCACCTCGGTTGCATTGTGAGGAATGATGGTGGAAGAGCTGGCACCGATGGCATTGAGGTGGTGCTTTCCTCTTTCGCTGTGCTTCCACAGATATCCTCATGTATCCCAGGTACGTTATGTTGTAGATCGAGGCCGCGGACTCACTCTTTTTCAGACCCACGATGAAGAGGGGCTGAGGAATCCTGACAACTTCCGATTGATAGTTTGGGTTTATTATTTCACCTCACTCCGTGAAGAGTGGTGGTGCTTCTTGATCTAGACTAAGCTTAAACATCAACTTGGTAGACTACGATTAATTATAAATATATTTTAAATTAAAAAAGTGGTGAATAAGAAATATTAATATCAAACTTAATTACATGCGTATTTGTTCTTTCTATAATTAGATAATTGTATACCTTATACCCAAATGTCAACTAGTAGATGTCAACTATTTTGTCTCTTTGTTTGGATCACACTCTTAAGGTGATTAATCCTTGGTATCCTTGCCCATTTAGGAATCCGCTTGATCTGAATCACCCTTATAAGTAAATCTTTAAATCTCACTCCCTAGATGGCGCTCACACAAGGTACACCTAATATTGCCTTAAAAAGGGCCTCATAGTCTAAGCGGTACAACCCGGATTTCGGCGAAACACTGCACTTTTTGATGACGGTATGAAACTTGGTACAATGATTCTAGGGACCTA
The DNA here is from genome assembly GCA_024610705.1 of Tetragnatha versicolor. Classification (NCBI taxonomy): domain Eukaryota; kingdom Metazoa; phylum Arthropoda; class Arachnida; order Araneae; family Tetragnathidae; genus Tetragnatha; species Tetragnatha versicolor. Next base: position 209,941 of record JANDEH010000069.1, read on the forward strand.
ATAAATGAGTTTTCGATCAGGACCCAAAAAAAATTTCCCTTAGAATTTAAAATTTTAAACTTTTTATAAAATTTCAATTTTTGCGATTTACACGGTATATATCATACTTTTAATCATGTTTGGTGGTAATTCTATACAATTCGAGGGCGTGGAGTACGATTTTGAAGTCAAAAGTTGTGTTGGAGTGAATTTTATTAATTTTTTCTAAAAAATTTAAAATTTTAAAGTTTAATTCTTTTAATATATAGTCTTAAAACTTACTGATATTTTTGAACTTTCTACCACATATGAAGGCATAGATCGTTGTTCTAAATCTAAAATTTCTAAGCTTTATCTTTATTTTTAGCCGAGAAACGGGACTTAGAAGTTTGACGATTTTCAAAATGGCGGCCATATTTGATTTGGCGGTAGGTTAAGTCGTACCATTTGAACCCCTGCAAATATTGATCATGCTTTGAAACTTGGTACAGTCAATCGAGGGACCTAATAAATGAGTTTTCGATCAGGACCCAATAAAAATTTCCCTTAGAATTTAAAATTTTAAACTTTTTAAAATTTTCCAAATTTGGCTCCCTATTTGTGAATTATAATATTTTTAGTAGCGTTTTGTGACGATTCTATACAATATGATGTCGTAGAATGCGATTTCAATGTCCAAACTGAAGTTAACGGGTTTAAAAATATTTTTTCCTTTAAAAAACCAAATTTTTTGGTCTATTATTGCGATACATCTTGAAACTCTGCAAATATTGATCATGCTTTGAAACTTGGTACGGTCCTTCTAGGGACCTAATAAATGAGCTTTCGATCAGGACCCAATAAAAATATCCCTTAGAATTTAAAATTTTTAACTTTTTAAAAATTTTCAAATTTGGCTCCCATTTGTGAATTATAATATTTTTAGTAAAGTTTTGTGACGTTTCTATACAATTTGAGGTCGTAGAATGCGATTTCAATGTCCAAACTGAAGTTAATTGGTTTAAAAATTTTTTTCCTTAAAAAAACTTAGTTTTTTGGTCTATTATAGCGATACAACTTAAACGCTGCAAATACTGATCATGCTTTGAAACTCGGTACAGTCATTCTAGAGACCTAACGAATGAGTTTTCGATCGGGATCCAATCAAAATATCCCTTAGAATTTAAAATTTCAAACTTTTATAAAACTCAAATTGGGTTCTTTATTTAAGAAATATAATATTTTTAGTTATGTTTGTTGACGATTCTGTATAATTTAAGGTCGTAGAATGCGATTATAATTTTCAAACTGAAATTTAATTTTAAGGTTCGGAAAAAACTTCTTATAAAAAAACAATTCGAGGCGTAAGCACATGCACAAAAAATACCTCAATAGAGAAATGTCCTATCCGAAGTTTTATCTATGTATTTGAGACTTACTGTGTTCCTTGAAATTTCAGTCCAGTGGTTGTTTTTTTTGTTATTATAGTCTGTTCAATTAGAATAGGTGCCTGAAACAGGATTAATAACGCCTAGTAACGCTCATCACGCAATTTCAGTGACCGATTCTTTTATTTTAACTAAATCTGTTTAACTGTTTTGTTTTTTCTAATTCTGTGCCTTGTCGTTGCACAAGAAAAGTTTTCATTGATAATTACAGTAGTACATGCTTGTAATACATTTCGTCCTCTCAGGCGCCTTTTCTAAATGAACCGACTATAGTAAATTTTATATGCTTCAAAAGTTTAGAATAATGCATTATAATTAAGAATTAAATTATGTAGTACTACAACTATTTAAAAAAGTATTCCTGAAATATCCTGTTATTACATCCAATTAATCTTGAAATTTCCCAGTCTGCTGAACGTTGTTTTTTTTACCAACATTTATGTTAATTAATGATGGGCCTCAAATATAAGGAAAATGGTCCAAATTTTGAGAACTAACATCATAATATGTACTCGATCTAATACTAAATAGAATCCTCTCAAATTTTTGTATATATCCCAAATTTCCCTAAAAATTTTAAATACTTGAGATAAAAATTTATACATACGTTATTTAACAAGAAAAACGTCAAAAAAATTTAGTATTTTTAAAAGTTAAAAAATTTAAATTATAAGAGATATTTCTATTGTCTCCACATAGAACACTCATTTATTATGTCCCTAGAATGACTGCACCAAGTTTCAAAGCATGATCAATGTTTGCAGCGTTTCTAGTTGTATCGCTATAATAGACCAAAAAATTAGGTTTTTTAAGGAAAAAAATATTTTTAAACCCGTTGACTACAGTTTGGACATTAAAATCGCATTCTACTACCGCAAATTGTATTAAATCGTCACAAAACGTTACTAAAAATATTAGAATTCACAAATGGGAGCCAAATTTGAAAATTTTTAAAAAGTTAAAAATTTTTAATTCTAAGGGATATTTTTATTGGGTCCTGATCAAAAACTCCTTTATTAGGTCCCTAGAAGGACCGTACCAAGTTCCAAAGCATGATCAACATTTGCAGCGTTTCAAGATGTATCGCTATAATAGACCAATAAATTACGTTTTTTAAAGAAAAAACTATTTTTAAACCCGTTAACTTCAGTGTGGACATTGAAATCGCATTCTACGACATCATATTGTATAGAATCGTCACAAAACGCTACTAAAATATTATAATTCACAAATAGGGAGCCAAATTTGAAAAATTTTAAAAAGTTTAAAATTTTAAGTTCTAAGGGAAATATTTATTGGGTCCTGATCGAAAACTCATTTATTAGGTCCCTGGATTGACTGTACCAAGTTTCAAAGCATGATCAATTTTTGCAGGGGTTCAAATGGTACGACTTAACCTACCGCCAAATCAAATATGGCCGCCATTTTGAAAATCGTCAAACTTCTAAGTCCCGTTTCTAGGCTAAAAATAAAGATAAGGCTTAGAAATTTTAGATTTAGAACAACGATCTATGTCTTCATCTGTGGTAGAAAGTTCAAAAATATCAGTAGGTTTTAAGACTATTTTTTAAAAGAATTAAACTTTAAAATTTTAAATTTTTTAGAAAAAATTAATAAAATTCACTCCAATACAACTTTTGACCTCAAAATCGTACTCTACGCCCTCGAATTGTATAGAGTTACCACCAAACATGATTAAAAGTATGATATACACCGTGTAAATCGCAAAAATTGAAATTTTATAAAAAGTTTAAAATTTTAAATTCTAAGGGAAATTTTTTTTGGGTCCTGATCGAAAACTCATTTATTAGGTCCCTAGAATCATTGTACCAAGTTTCATACCGTCATCAAAAAGTGCAGTGTTTCAAGTTGTACCGCTTAGACTATCAGGACTCTTAACGGCCATATTCACCGGTAACCTGACCGGCGGTCAGGTCAGGAAACCCTGGTTACAGCCTGACCTGACCGCCGGTCAGGTTACCGGTGAATACGGCCGTAAATATGCAAAGGGTACCTCGATTTCTGAACTAGTATTACACAAACATTAAATTCTGTAGTAAATTGAAATTTATACAGCATAATAACTAAATACCAATGCACAAATATCCAAAATTTCAGAAAGTTTTGAGGGGTTTTATAGGAGTTATCAAAAATAGGAAAACTTCAAATTTTTTCACTCTGCGCAAGATTTTTCAAAAACTATTAAAGTTAAAAACATGAAATTATGTACTAATACTCGTCTTATACTTATATCGTTATACTTATTAAATGTGTCAAAAATAACTGTTTAAGCTTTTTTATTTATCACAATTTTTATGAAAATTAAAAAAAAAGTGATTTATTAACTCGTAGAAACAAGTTCTGGCTATATAAGGTTTAAATATGAGGTATAACTTATTAATTTCATGTTTATAACTTGAATTGGTATTGAAAAATCTTGCGCAGAGTGAAAAAATTTGAAGGTTTTATAATAAATTTTAAATTTTTTGGAATCTTCCCTGGAGCAGTGGTAGAATGCTTGGTCAGCACGCGAGAATTCCTCGGTTCCAACCCCGGGAATTTTTATTTTATTACTTAAACTTATTTTTTCCAAGAGAAATTTCAACCGACCAATCAGAGCAGACTTGGCTAAAACTGACCGTTTGTCAGATGCAGAAACTTGTGTTGTTGCAAGAAAAGGTTTCAACCGGTCGGATATATCAAATGGAAAAAGGAAATAAATAAGGAAAAATCTCTACGTTTAGAAAAATATTGTCAAATGTTTGGCTTTCTAGGTAAATAGAGTAATAATGTTCAAATATTAACATATTTGCTCAGATAAGTGTGGTTCATATAACTGGGTTTCTTTTCTTCTAGGAGGGATACGACCGTGGATCCAGGGGGTGGCTGTCTGGACAGTGGTACCTCTTGGGAACCCAAAAATGCTCTCAAAATGAGTAAAAACCCTACTTTGTAAAAATCATTGCGGCCAATTTTCATTAAATTTGGGTCCTTGGTGATGGGTTAGGATCTTTTGAAAAGGAATTGCGTAAAAAATAAGTCTAAAAAATAGCTTAAAATAAACTCTGTCATTTTTAACGATTTTTTGCGTTTTTAGGGGTTAATAACCCCTCAAACCTATCCATTGGCCACAAATTTTCATATTTTAGAAACCGTAACCATTCTTGTCCACTAGGGTGTAATTTAAAGACTAAACTAAAGTAATGATTTTTGACCTTGAAAATCGAATTCAAAGTCATTAAGTCATTGAAAAACGTAAAAAGGGGGCGGGGCTGGTTGCCAAAAAAGTTGACGTGATAGAAGAAAACTAACAACAGTTTTCTAATCAGTGTGCCCAATGAACTCTAAAACTGCCAAAAAATCGAAGTCAACAGAAATTATGTTAAAAATTGTTCCCCAGTGTTGTATTATAGGTTTGGCAGCTGTTAGAGATGAGCCCACAATCGCTTCTCCCGCCACGTTCTGAGATTGTTTTTTGTGAGCAAAAAAATATGGCGGCTGTGGACATTCATTCCAATATGTGTGAAGTCTTCGAAAAAAAGTGTATGAGTGAAAAAAAATGGGCGGAATCGGTACAGAGAATTCAAAAACGAGCGAAAAGACGCCCAAGACGACGAACGCCTATGGGGGAAAGACAACGCGGTTGGCGGGAGAAGCGAGTGGAAGCTCCATCTCTAACAGCTGCCAAATCTCAGGGCCGCCTAGAGCGTGGCCGGGCCCCGGGGATAATATTGATATCGGGCCCCCCTATTTCACACTTCAATTATTTTTCCCTTGTTGTAAAACGTTTTACTTAGTCAATACAAGTTTTTTAATGTTTTTAATTAAATTTTGTTTTCATTTTCTTAAAAAACCCTCTAAACTACATTTTACACTTATTATCTGCCCATAACCATTGTTCAAGCTTTTAAAACAGGTAAAAAATTTTTTATTTGGAAATATGTTTTCTTAAAAATAAAGTTTCCGAAATCATAAAGTAAATAACGAGATGCTAAGTAGTTTTGCAATTTATGTAGTAATGAGTATGATTGAGGCGTTTTTGTCCCCAAAGCAGCTCCGGTTGCTCAAAAGACCACCCCGGCTTCCGTTCCCGTTTTGAAAGATATTGTCCAACGGGTCGAACGGGCTCCTGCCTTCAAATAAACCCCCTTTGGTATCCCTGATTTTTCCAAAGGATTCCCGATATCCTAAAGTCTAGATGATAACATAAAAATTAATATTTGTAAAACGTTTTTATAATGAACTCAAAAATATAAGAAATGTAAATGCATTTAAGTAGTGTAGAACTGTATGGATTAATGATTTCATAAGTTCAGATCATTAAGATTCTTAATATCTAAAGTGGCCAGCGAAAAATAACTTTTTCTTTCTCAATGTGTCTTAACACATTTTATTGCTGGGCGCTGGGAAGCTGAGTTTGAAATTGATAATAAGAAACGAAAGAATAAAATATTTCATTGTGAATTTAATCCTTATTACCTGAGTAAAACAGTATTTACTCAAATGAAATCCTTGAACTTAATCGAAATAAAAAACTCCAGATAAAATTTTGATTTTATATTAAAGTATAGGCCCAATTCTTAAAGTATTTATGAAAACTTATTGCTTAGTTTTTAAATTAGACATAATAATCATTTGGAAATTCCTATTGTGAATTATTTTGACTGTTATTAAATCAGTTTTTCAAATTCATCCTTTTAGGTATATAATTCACTATTCAAGTTCCATAAATTTATTCATTACTTCCTTTTAATTTTATAAATCAGTAATTCTATCAGATGAATAGAGTCGCTCTTAAAAAGCAAGGCATACATGCTAACCATGAGTGCAACTGTTTGTTAAACACTATCTCAAGGGATCAAGGGGCCCGGAGGTCCTCCTCCAAAAATTTTTTAAATTCTAGAATGCTTATGAGAGGTTTCAGGCTACTTTTTAGGGAATTAGCGGGGGCCCATCTCAGGAATCGTAATTGAAGATTTCAAGTTCTATAAATTTATTCACTATTTTTTTATTTTAGATATCAGTAATTTTATCAGATGAATAGAGTCGTTCTAAAACAGCATATTTCGAATAGGAATGGTGGGGCGCAGCCTTACCGTTAGAGAGCTAGGACCTAATGTAGTGCGAGAGCGTTTCAAAGGGCCGTTTTTAGAAGGCCCGTGTAAAGAAACAAAACACAATGAAATGAAAATATCTATTGCTTGAGGTAAGGAAGTATCCCTACTACTTACACCATGAATTTGGTAGAATTTGAACCACTTTCTAAACTGTGGAGTGAGTTTCAAAAGTGCAATATTAATCTTTTAGTCAAAGAATGGAGTTCCCTTAATGGCATTTAGAAAAATGATGATCGGGGAAGGAATTTTCAATGATCGTAACATTGATCATTGAAACTGTTTGATCATTGAAAATTCCTCCCCCGATCATCATTTTTTCTAAATACCATTAAGGGAACTCCATAGTTGGAATAAGAGATTAATATTGCACGTTTTAAAACTCACCCCACGGTTTAGAAAGTGGTCCAATTTCTATCACATTGAGGATTTAAGTAGTACGGATACTCCTATATCTCATGCAGTAATGTTTTTCATAATATTGTGTTATGATTCGTCACACGGGCCTTCTAAAAACGGCCTTTTGAAACGCGCTTGCACTACATTAGGTCCCAGCTCTTTAACGGTAAGGCTGCGCCTAGGGATTGTTTCCCGGGATCCCGGGAAACCGGGATCCCGTAGAATTTTTAGGCCGGGACAAGTTCCGGGATTTATCAGTCCGTCCCGGGATTCCCTCAAAGTTTTAAATTTCTTTAACGCTGCTACAAACGCTTAAAAATCGTTCCTCATGGCATGAACAAATATTTCCTTTCCTGGGGAAATACATATAAATTAGTGGAAGTGGTTTAAGTCAATCATCTGCTGAATTAAATTATCTCCTAGTCCAAGAACTTTAAAGCTCAAAACCAATAAGCAAGGAACTTGCTGATTTGTATAATGCCCGCATGTTGACATAAATGGGGAAACTTAGCTACTCATCAACGATTTTTTTCTTTAGTTATGTTAGTGATAACAGATACAAATCCTAATAACTCCCAGCACGAGGTCATTTTCAACCACAAAGCAATATCGCAATTCTAACCAGATATGTCAGAAACTCATAACCTTCATTATGCGATGAAAATAATTATTTATGAGCATAGTTTGAAACTTATTTCCGAATGAATATAGTACTAGTGATCTCAATAAGTCGTCAGCTTTTAAAAGGATAATACGTTTTGAATTTCAGGCAGAGAATATTCTGATTTTACTATTGGTACTGAAAAAGATTGTACACATTTTTCATGGGAGCACTTCATAATAAGACCGAACTCTGAAGCAAAATGCAAAAATTGTTCTTTAATTAAGTGTAAAGGAGGTTCCACGAGTGGTTTGCTCCAACATTTAAAAAATAAACATTCCATTGAGAAGCCGAGCCTTGCAATACACATCTATAAGGAAATTCAAAAGCATTTTTAGGGTAAGTACGCTTTTAACTTGAGTATTTTCAAAACAGATTTAAAATATAACTTTGTGTAATTTCATAAGGTTTTATCTGATATTGTATGTGTGTACTATTATAATGAATGAATATAAAATTGCCAAAAATATTTTAATATCATTTAAGAAATTTTAAAGCCTAGAACAGAAAAATTGTACCATTAAAAATTAATAATTTCTCCCCATAATTTTTTTCTAACTACATCTTTATGCAATTTTTGATTTTACAGCCAAAAAAATTTTTTCCCTTGAAATTCTGGCATCAATTAATTTTCGGGATTTCCCGGGATGATGTCGAATTTTATCCCGAAATCCCGGGATGACCAAAATGCCCTAAAACGACAATCCCTAGCTGCGCCCCACTAACCCTATTCGAAATACTAGGGCCTATCTACCTCCCCCCAAATTATTTCTGAATCACCCTGTAGAATCATCTTTTATTTCAACCCTTCACCTCACTCCGTCGGGAGTGATGGTGCTTCATGAGAATTTTCTTCAGCTATGTTAAACAGTTTCTTACGTATGACAAGAGGCTTTATTATTTATTTATTTTTACAAAAAGTTGGTAACTAACGACATTTCCTTATTTTAGGGACACTTAAGGGATTTTTAGGGAGGGAAGGGGTTTTAAAGAATTATAAATCCCTGATCATGCCGAATGAATAGCTGAAATTATATTTCAGTTTTTTTGGGGGGATGGAATTTATTCTTCGCGACAAAAGTTGACCTCACTGGATGATTTGGGAGTTTGATCTTTTAATATCTTTCTCGTTCAACCCCAGATGGCGCTAGTTAAACAATCCTACCCACACTATAAACCGGGGGTCGGCAAGTAATTTTACTTGGGGTCCAAATAATTTTGAAAATTTTCATCGAGGTCCGGAGAAAAATATGTTACTCTTCTCTTTTACCAGTTTTAAAATTATCATCTTTAAATGCTATGTTTCTACTAAGATGTATTTGAGTACGCTACCTGCTTAATGATAATAATATTGTGCTAAAACTAATATTATTAGAAGTTTTTACATTAAAATTGAGGGTCTGGGGGTTTCCCCTAGAAATTTTTCGAAACCTTGTCAAACTATTTTTTGTAGGGTAAAAAGACTGAATTATCAGGAATGACGTGGTATTAAAGGGGGCGGGTCCGTTTGGTCTAATAGTGATCTGTGGGGGTGATCTTTTCTAATAGGGGGTGGTCTAATAGTGATCTTTTCAATGGGGAAAAGCCCTGTTAAAAAAGTTGTCATTAGCGTCTATGGAGCTCTATACCTTTTTAAGCTCTATACTCTGCGGTTTTTCCTCTGCACCTTGATAAACAGAGTTTGTTTTGTAGGGTTGAAAAAAACTTATTTTATAACAACTTTACCCTGCTGAATTAAAAGCGTACGTATTTTTTTAAAAACTTTGTAAGTAACGAAACATCAACACTAATTAATATTTTCAGTGAATAATTTATTTAATATTAGTTTTTTGAAAAAAAAGTTACGAGTCATACTATTTGTTATCATAAATGAATATTTTTGTTACGTATGTCCTTCTTCGTAAAAAAATGAATCGTTGTACTTGGCCACATTAGAGCCTATTTTGGTTGTAGAACCCCGAAATTTGTTGCCAATGATCGAGGAACCCTGAATAATTTTTTTAAGCAACGACTTTTCAAAATTTAATATCTGATATTTAATGAAACCTGGCGCGGATCCAGCACGGGTCCTGGGAGGGGGCAATCTTCTAGACCAGCGGTTCTCAAACTGTGCTCCGCGGAGCCCTTAGGGCTCCGCCAAGCATTTCCAGAGGATCCACGAAGAAATTTGAACTAAATACGTTGATAATTTCTAATTTGCGTTGCTCTGAAATGTTATACAGGGTGTCCCACGAGAAGTGGCCCACCCCTTTAACTTTTGAACCCCTACAGATATAGTCATGAAAGTGGGGTCTAGGTATAGTAAAGTGACCATGCCCTATCCGATGAGTTAACTTTCAACGCCCTCTAGCGGAAACTTTAGGAGTTATAATTTTTATTTTAAAAACTATTTGAGGTATGTGAAAAAAGTCAATGACTAAGTTGTAGAGCAGCATCGATTTAGTAGGAAAAGACACCCTAAGCAGAAAAATATCTTGAATAAAACCCCTAAAACGCACGCTCAATCAGGTTGAATTTACGTAGTTTTTACGTCTTAAAACGCTTCTCACGAGGCGAAAATGAAAAATTTTTATTATTATGATTTACGTAAATGACTAAAAGTATTCTTAGTTCATTAAATTGAAAATTTCTCATTTTCGCCTGGTGAGGAGCGTTTTAAGACGTAAAATCTACATGAATTCAACCTATTTGAGCGTGCATTTTAGGGATTTTATTCAAGATATTTTTCTGCTTAAGGTGTCTTTTCCTACTAAATCGATGATGTTCTACAACTTAGTCCATGACTTTTTTCACATACCTCAAATAGTTTTTAAAATAAAAATTATAACTCCTAAAGTTTCCGCTAGAGGGCGTTGAAAGTGAACTCATCGGATAGGGCATGGTCATCTTACTATACCTAGACCCCACTTTCATGACTATATCTGGAGGGGTTCAAAAGTTAAAGGGGTGGGCCACTTCTCGTGGGACACCCTGTATAAATAACTTACTGCTAGGTGTTTCTTGTTAAGAACTTACTTTTGCTCCTTCCTACCCAAGTTTTTAAAGCTCTAAAAACATCCTTAAATTTAAGTGGTTTTGGTGTGGAGCCCTCAATGAAGTGAGTTCTGTTGATTATAGTTTTCTTTATCTGGTTTTTGTCTCTTTCAGGTCTTTTTTTGGTTTACCAAAACAAGTTAAAACCCTGTTTTTAGGGTCAAATTTCCAAAACTTTTCTGGGGGAGGAACCCCCGGGATGGATTTACAAAATTTACAGATGTACAGATTTCTGTATGAATCCTTTGTTCATGCATCACGGACATTAAAAAGTGATAGCTTTAATATTCAGAAATAAAAAAAAAGATTTACATTTTATCCAATGATATAATATAATTGGTTAACAAAATATTCCATATATCCCGGGGTGTATATAGGAGGGGCGAGGGGGCCCTGCCTCCCCCTTCGTCAAAACGGGCTACGTATAACAAAACAAGTTAAAACCATGTTAATTAAGGTCAAATTTCTGAAATTCTTCTGGGGGAGGACCCCCAAAACCCCCTATTGTACTTGAAACTTTATTATTGTCAATTCTTATAATAATTTCATTGAAATTAAAATCCTATCTAAAATGAATGTCCAAAATTTGGGCAATGATGAACCTAAAACGAGTTAAAAAAACTGTTTTTATAGATCACATTTCACAAAATCTTCTGGGGAGGAAGGATCCCCAGACCATTCTATTGCATTTGGATCTTAATTCGTCACAATTTTTCTTACAAATAAATTATCTTAGATGCAAATTATACCTAAAAATGTTTTAAAAACTACGTTAAACTGATAAATTTGCAAGGGAGGGGCTAAGGAATAATTTTGGACCCCTCCCGAAATAAATTTCTATGCACACTACTGCATTTATGCTTTTATTTCTAGAAGCAATGGGTTTTAAGTAATTTGCTTTTTATCTTTAAAAATTTATTTACAAATACAAATAAATACAAATTAAGTCGACCAACTACAGGCGTAAGCCCAGCAAGGTTGGTCCAGTCTTTTTAACTCAAACTACCGGAATCCCAGTATCTGTCAATTTTCCTCTTGAACTCGTTTACCCCTCTTGAATTTACAATTGTTTCAGGCAACGCATTCCATCTATCCACTACCCTATTAAAAAAATAATGCTTTCTACACTCCGTCTTAAATTTTACTTTATTCAATTTAAAATTGTGACCCCTTGTTCTATTACCCGTATTGAAATCTTGTCCCTCTGTGTCCCCTTGCATTTTAAAAAGTTGAATCAAATCCCCTCTAATCCTTCTTTTCTCTAGAGTGAACATATTTAGCTTCTTTAATCTTCCCTCATAACTTAAACTGGATATACCCTTGACCATTTTAGTAGCCCTATGCTGAACCCTTTCAATTGAATCAATATCTTTTTTTAAGTATGGAGACCAAAACTGAACAGCATACTCTAGATGAGGTCTCACCAAGCCTCTGTATAGTGGCAAAATAATATCCTCGGACCTTGAAGAAACAGTTTTTTTAATGTATCCCAATATCCTATTAGCCTTTTTACTAGCAGATGAACACTGTTGAACCCATTTAAAGTCCGAATTTACAATCACCCCTAAATCTTTGATCATATTACCTTCTTTAACTTTGTCCCCTTGCAGAAAAAATTCTGCCCTACCATTACCCCGACCCATATGAAGTACCTGACATTTACTTATGTTAAAGGACATACCCCATTTTTCAGCCCATTGCGATATAATATCAAGATCCCTTTGTAAATTTTGTACCTGCTCCTGAGTATCTACCCTACCCCAAATTTTTAAGTCATCAGCAAAGATGCTGATTTTGTTCCTAATATCCTGACTAATATCGTTAATGAAAATTATAAAGAGAATTGGCCCCAATACTGACCCCTGTGTCACCCCACTCATGACCTCTGCCCACTGTGAATAATTACCCTTGACTTGCACCCTCTGTTTCCTACCTATCAACCAATTCCTAATCCACAATAATGTTTTACCCCTGATACCCAATTTTTCTAACTTGAGTAGCAATGCCTCGTGTGGAACCTTATCAAATGCTTTTTGAAAATCTATGTAAAATATGTCTACACTATGTTTTTGATCCAACTCCTTTGTTACTCCGTCATAGAACTTTAAAAGATTAATTTGACAGGATCTACTATTCCTGAATCCAAACTGATTGTCTGAAAGTAAGTTACCCTCCTCCAAGTATACTATTATATGCTTTTTTAGTATGGTTTCGAAAATCTTACAAATGACTGATGCTAAGCTTACTGGTCTATAATTGCCTGGATCCCATTTTGGCCCCTTCTTATATTCGGAAAAGGGCTCCGCGAAGAATTTGTCTCTTGAAAAGGGCTCCGCGATATAAAAAGTTTGGGAACCCCTGTTCTAGATAATCACCTTTACCCCCCTTTTGGCGAAAATATCAAATTCTTGGGGATATTTTAAAATATTACACAAGATCTCTTTGTGCTACCGCTGGGGGTATGGGGTCCTCCCCCAGAAAAGTTTAGAAATTTCACCTGTAAAAATAGAGTTTTATCTCATTTTGAGAAGCTTTTTGGGTCCAAAGGGGGACTTAGATTAATACTTTATTGAGTACACTATTACTCCGTATGAGTGGAGTCCTTGAGGGGAAACACAAGGGGCGGGGGCTTTTCCGGACCATTATCTTTATCTTTTGACAAAAGCTATCAAAATGTTGGGGATTTTCCAAAAAGTATCACGCAAGATCTCCTTATGCCTTGTGGTACCGTGGGGGAGGTCCAGGGGGTCTTCCCCAGAAAAATTTTTGAAATTCGACTGTTAAAAGTAGGGTTTTAACTCATTTTGAGAACCTTTTTGGTCCAAGGGGCGCTGTCCATTCTTATTTTTTAATGAAATAAAGTTTGTCACATGGAACCCCTAAATTTTTCCACGGAACCCACTGCTTAGAGGACGGAATATTTCTTTTGTACGATTTTAGAGTTCAATCATAGTCCCCCATTATCATAGTCTAAGGTCCCCATTCTTCCCTATCGCTTATTCTAGCTCCTCCCTGTTAAATGTAACCAGGATAAGCATTTCCGGAAAAAAAATGAGAGCAAGTTAACTTCAAGTGTAACTCTGTGAGGTCGAAATTAACAAGTATATTTATTACCTTTTTTAAAAAAATTGGTGACAAAAAATGACGGTTGATTAGTGCCAACAAAACATTATGTGCTTAATTATGAAGGTTCATAACAGTAATTAATTGTTAATACTCACATATGCAGTATTTTACTGTTTTATTTAACGTAGTTAGGATGGCCCTTTTTATTCAACAGGAGAATCTATAATTCAGTGGTTCCCAACAGTTGGTCCCTGATAAAATTTTTAAATAACTTATCCAAAAAATTTTAAATAACTTATTAAATAATAGTTTTCCTAATCACACATTCCAGGAAATAGTAAAAACACTACAGATACAAAAACATAAGTAAAAAATCATACGTCTCATAAACGTACGTCATTTCCTTTCTCTCCTATGAATCATTTATTCATTTTTATTATTTTGCACAGTTTTATTCAACAGGAAATGTTGAAAGATACTTCAAACTGGGATGCTATGATCAGACAGAGGGTCTCGAGAAATCGGGGTATGAAAAGAGGAAATTTCTGAGATACACGTGATATAGGTTTGTTCGAAGATATGATAAACATTTCTTACAATACCTAAAAATCAAATGCCGTGTCGCAAGAGCCAATGAAATCACCGGAAAAAAGAGGCGTGTCGCAGAAGCCAATGAAATCGTCGGAAAAGATTGTTTGAGAAGGAGGTAAGTAGGCAGGCTACAACTCAACACAGCTCTCTCCGGAACATTGTTTTGTCAACAAACCGATCGCTTTGAATGGAATTCTAAATAAAAACGATATTTCGATAAAAATAAAGAAGGAGCCTTTCCAAATCTATGTTCTAAAAATGAATTATCCCCGTAGAACTCGCAAGCTAATATCGCGAGGCAATATGGGGACAATCAAACATAGCACATAGGGGGCCGTTCAAATATTACGTAAGCACTTAAGGGGGGAGGAGGATTTGCTCTTTGCTTATTTTTCCTGACAAGGGGTGAGGGGGGATATGAGTGATGCTTACGTAAGATAATGCATTTTCGAAAATATCTTGTTTCTTGCATAAATTATTAGGACCAATTAGGATTATTAACCAAAAATTGGATTACGAAATCGGACGTAAGCACTTTTTTCTGGGTATTTACCCCCAAAACGTTTTGAAAATTTAACCCCGAAAATAGTGTTTCGACTCATTTTTGAACCCTAGTATTACACCCAAAAAGGACAGCTCCTTGAATGTATCCTTATTTTCAAGGAGAAAAAAAACAGTACTTACTAAAGGGGATGTCAAAATTTCGGGGGGGGGGGAGTCCCGCAGTATCTTATGCAATTATGGTAGGGGGTTTCAGGTGTGCTTATCTTTGCTGACAAGGGGGGGAGGGGGGTTAAAGTCATATTTCTGCGTTGTTTTGCTTTTTTCTTATGTCCACATTTTTTATGAATAGCAACAATAATTGTTTTTTGAGATGTTTTTTTGGTCAGTGCTCTCTTCAGGAATAATAAACTGATAGATCATAATATTCTTTTTTCGTTAATTTTCCCGCCCTTCTTCAGAAATCAGAATACCATCAAGCGAAAGGGTTTTCGAAATCTTGGATTGTCTTCCGAAACATCACGCGACCTTTCATCAAATGTAACATCGAATCTCCTGTTATACATAGCACAACGCTAATACATTTCATATAGCGTTTTAATGAAATGGAAGAAATATACCTCATTTAAAAATAATATGCTGTCTCAATATTCAACAAATCGAAAATTTTAATTTTTATAAAGTTTTAAAGTGGTGAGTGTTTCTAGTATTTCTGTGTTGTTGTACTTTTTCATACATCCGTATTTTTCATGATTAAATCGAGTAGAGAAAATATTCGATTTTTGAAAAATGTAGTAACAGATGAAGAATAAAATCAAATATTTCTGTTCAATGTTTTCAGTTCGAATGTTTCCTCACTTATTATCTTTGAAGGATTGATATGTTGGAAAGAGAGTTACTACTTTATTCCCTAGATGGCGCTGTGAGGATCACTCTGGTGAAAGTGTTCGGCTGGAACGAAAAGTGAAGTTTATGATTTGTTGTTTTCAAACACGAAAAGTTTGATCATTAGATTTTGAAAATTAGATCATGGTTTTAAAATCAAGTCTATTCTTTTAACTTTCTTTGTTTTGATTTTAAAGTGTTTAATTATTACTTCTGAGTGTATACAGCTTAATGAAAATGAGTAATAATAATCGATGAGAAATACTTTTAGTTAGAAATAAAAATCCCCAAAACAAATGATGTCATTCCCACCTTGCAAAGAGAGCCGATGAACTATTTGAGGATTATAGTTTTAGAGCCAAGTCACACACACACAGAACTAGCGACCATAAGTTGCGACATCGATCAATCAAAGAGGGGAAAAAGCATTGAGTTCAACCTGAGACTCCCCCTATCTTGACAGGAATCTTCATTTCTGTCAAGATAGGGGACTAGGCTGTCTCCATTCCTTTTTTTTATGGAGATTGATCGCAGTAGCGACTATAAGACGCGCAGTGTGTTTTGAGCCTTATGCTATGTAGTTTTTGGAGCAATCGAGATATAAATCTCTGATTTAGCTGATCAGCAATCTGTCTAGAAAACTCTTAGAGCCGCGTCACATTGGGCAGCTTATAGTCGCTACTGCAATCAATCTCCATAAAAAAAAGCATGGAGAAAACCTAGTCCCCTATCTAGACAGAAATGAAGATTCCTGTCAAGAAAGGGGGAGTCTCAGTAGGCTGAACTCAATGCTTTCTTCCCTATCCGATTTACGACTTCAAGCGACTCGAGACGCTATAGTGTAGCGCAGAGCTTACAATGTCCGATTTGTTTATATATATTTATTATCGATATATATTTTTAATATATATTTTTTAATCGATACTCCGGGCTTAGGTCCTTAATTGGGGGATCTTACGCAGTGAAATCGGGAAATGAGCATGAAAACTGTTCAGATGAAGTAGTAGGGCTCTAAAAATGGTTAAAATGCAGGCTGTACTTCAGCTGAAGGTAGTGGGGAATGAAGGTAATTTAAAAAAAAAAAGCTCAATATATCGGCCGTTAAAAGAACCATTTTTTGCACCTTATGTGGAGTTCGATTCGTGGGTCCGGAAGAACGTTGACATCCAACAGAGAAGAAGATAAAGAATGTGATACCATCGACAGGGAATATGGAACTATATCCCCTAGCCCCTATATCATCACCCTAAATGTCTATATCATCATTCATCAACCACCCTTGTATAGTGATGATGTATCAGGATTTTGAAATGTTAAAGCTAACCAGAACGATCAACACTAATAGTTTAAATTTCTAATTTTTAGACAAAGAGTGGTGACTTTCAAATTTTTCTGAAAAAAGGATCGATTCCGGTATCGAACCCTTAGAATCACCATTAAGTTTATATTATAACACAATTTTTTAAAATTGTGATCACTAAATAGTATTTTGATAATTAATATTTTGTGATGATTAATTGTTAAATTAATGAGAATTACTTGTTATCTTATATTTGTGATTGAAATAAACGATTCTACTTTTTTTGATACTGGTCCAAAGGATTCGATTCTACATTGTATCGAATTTCAGAAATCCCCCCTCCCCTATTCAAATTCCGAGGGTCGCAAAATCCGAAAAGTTTGGGAACCGTCTCTCAACTAAATGTTACTTTCTTATTTATAGGCTGCTATTTTCGCTTGCCACTGTTTTGTTTTATATTTTTTTATTAAACTAGGGGGCTACCGCCCCCTGCTCGCTAACGCTCGCCAACCCCCGTTAACTGCTGACGCAGTAACTTTTGGACCGCTTCACAATTCCCCACAAAACCCAGCTCACTGCACTTACTCACTTTATAAAACATTCTTAACACAGGGGTAGTAATTCTCCGTGGTACTCTTTCAAAAATGGCGAATATTTATTCAGTGGTGGAATTTTATCATTTCCTTTATGGTAACTTTTTTATGGTTCCTTTTTGGCGGATCGCTTTATAAATCCAAGAAAGGTTCATATATAGTTCCCGCTAAATATGAACCTTCCCTTAATGTTTCAGTGCTTCCCTTAATGTATCTGTGAAAAACACATTACCTTAGGGAAATGGGTAAAAAATGTTTACATTGCTCTGTTGTTAATTTTCTTGGGGTTGAATTTCGTTATAGTTCCCGCTAAATATCACTAATCTCTTTTGGACACTATAAAGTATAAATATTGCTAAATTGTTTCAAATTCATAGATTAAAGTGTTTAATTAGATTTTTAACTATTCAGTTTATCATTAAAAATTAGAAAAATTGGTTTACATTTGAATATTGAGCGTTCGAAAGAGATTGGCGATATTTAGCGGGAACTATAACGGAATTGAACCCCAAGAAAATTAACAACAAAGCAATGTAAACATTCTTTTACCCATTTCCCTAAGGTAATGTTTTTTCACAGATACATTAAGAGAAGCATTGAAATATCTCAGGAATAAATTTAACTTTCTTAAAATTTGTAATGATTGACTGTTAAAAATGTAGTAATTATCTTACACATCGCGAAAATTTAGAATTTTATCTTCATGAGAAACAAACTTCGAAGTTGTGTCATTTTCATAGCAACGACACCGAATGTCAAGACTTCCAACATTTTCATCCTTATTTCTAAAACATTCACCCGTGTTATTTAGTTGTTTGCGTTTTGTCATTATGAAATAAAGAGTTACATTTTACTACCTTAAAAAACATACTTGCAAAAGGATATAAAAAATAAATGCAAAATTCAAAATTTCCGAAAGCGAGTGTATATTTTATTGTAAATATAGTAATGATTAGGTTGCCACAACTACAAAGATAAATATAAAAATATTAATTTGTTATTTAAAAAAAAATTAATTATATATAAGTTTAAAATATAATGAAAACCGTTTAAACAACAATTAAACCCTTTGTGAACAACAAAAATATAAATATTGTTAAAACTAACACAAAATATATTTTTTAAATTCGTGTTATAAATAGAAAGATAATTACTTAATCTATTTGAATATTAAAAAACCAGTGAAATATGTTTTCAATTGTTTTAAAATTCATAGTTTCTTGCTTTGTAACTGCGACCTTATCCGAAATCTAAAAAAATAGAAATATTTTAAAATTGAGATTTTTTTTAGAAATTCTAAAGGCACTTTGCACATCCTCAAAAGAATCCAGACAGTTTGATACCAAATATGTGTTATACGGATCAGTAATTAAGAAGCCTTTCACTGGAAACCGTTCACCAAAAACTTTTTTTTAGAATAGAGAGATTTTGTCTTCATTCAACTAAAACACACAAAACTACACAATAACACTGAAAAAGTTGCAAATTTTCGCACTTTCTTTTTTAATACCTGAAAAGGGCTTTTTCACAGACTTTTAAATCTCCTCGAATATTCACGGTATTTTCTTCAGTGAGTTCTTCATAACGTTGGAAACAGTTATCTCATTGCGGTTTTTGTTATAAGTTTTTAAATTAATTTTTCGAACTTTTTTATTTCGCAGATAGGGACGCTGTAAGTCATCTCAATGGATTCTTCAGGGTCCTAGGGGTAGACCTTACTTTCGTGACCCTATAACACGTCGATACCAAATAAAAGCAGCGAAACGGACTTTTGAAACGCCCAGTATAGTATAAATTATGATTATATAGTATTCGTTTGGAAACAGTTCGTTTGGTCACTTGACTGGAACTTCATCGAAATATCAAACACGTCTCTATGATCTCTATTCCGTTGGTGAACTCATTCTCCATGAAATAAAAGAGGACCAGAAAGGGTATCACTCCCGTTTAACGCACTAGATGGCGCTGTTTAGGTTCTTCGTTTTTAAACGCTCTTGGTCAAACCAAACATTTATTTGCTGCAGACAAATTTTTTTTAACTCGGGGGTCCGAATCTAGTTCGCTTAAGATCACCAACCTTTTTGAGAGAATCCGTTTATTGCATATATCACAACAGTGGTCCACCGAGAGCTTTCCAGTGATTTTTTTGCGGGGACATTCAGAAATATATAGAATTCCAAAGCCTTAAGAAGCATAGTCCACTGAAAATAGCGAAAAAAAGGGCCGAACCTCGGACAAATTGCAATAAAAGGTTTCTCAACGGTTTTCACTTAGGAATGACCTCAATAATAACATACTAAAAATCGGCCGGGGGGAAGTTTAATTTTTTTTAAATTTTTAAAAAATGGCCAAAATAATATTTCAAAAAATCAAATTATAAAAATAGAGACTTATGATACATGTTTATAGGCTATTTTTCAGTGCTGAATACGAATATACCATTTAAATTTTTTAAAATTTAAAATTTCAATTTTTAAAAATTAATTCAAAATTTGGAAAGTTGAAAAAATTAAAACATCGCTCAAAACCACAAAATAATTGCAAAAGAAATAATTTAAACGGTTTTCAATTAGAAATGACTTAAATAATAATATACTAATAATGGAAGAAAATCGGACAATAAAAAGTTTAATTTTTTTCAAATTTTCAATTTTTTTGGCCTCAAAAATCGACCTTTTTAAAAATTCTTGTTATAAACGTTTGAGGCATTTACCAAGGTCATTTTTCCATGGATGTTGTAGGTATATACTTCTATATCATAAAAAAACCACAATTGAAGATTAAATCATTAGTTAATTAATTAATTTATAAAAATTAACGTTGAAAATACAGGTAAAATCTTTCAATCAAGTAATAAGGAAAATATTTAGACAATATTTGGTAATAAATGATTTTAAAAATAATTAAATTGAAAAAGGACAAAATATCTTTCAAAAAATTAAAATTTTAAATTAATTTAAAAAATTTAAATTTTTTAAAATTTTTAAATTTTGTAGTATATGCATGTGATACATGTCTCTAGGCTATATTTTAGTGCTGTTTACGAATATCACGCCAACTTTTCAATAAAATTTAAACTAACTGTGGAAAAATTGAAGCATAAAAAACAAAATTATTGAGAAAAATGCTTCAATTTTTCCACAGTTAATTTAAATTTTATTGAAAAGTTGGCGTGATATTCGTAAACAGCACTAAAATATAGCCTAGAGACATGTATCACATGCATATACTACAAAATTTAAAAATTTTTAAAAATTTAAATTTTTTAAATTAATTTAAAATTTTAATTTTTTGAACGATGTTTTGTCCTTTTTCAATTTAATTATTTTTAAAATCATTTAATACCAAATATTGTCTAAATATTTTCCTTATTACTTGATTGAAAGATTTTACCTGTATATTCAACGTTAATTTTTATAAATTAATTAATTAACTAATGATTTAATCACCAATTGTGGTTTTTTTATGTTATAGAGGTATATACCTACAACATCCATGGAAAAATGACCTTGGTAAATGTCTCAAACGTTTTTAACAAGAGTTTTTAAAAAGGTCGATTTTTGAGGCCAAAATAATTGAAAATTTGAAAAAAATTAAACTTTTTATTGTCCGATTTTCTTCCATTTTTAGTATATTATTATTTAAGTCATTTCTAATTGAAAACCGTTTAAATTATTTCTTTTGCAATTATTTTGTGGTTTTGAGCGATGTTTTAATTTTTTCAATTTTCCAAATTTTGAATTAATTTTTAAAAATTGAAATTTTAAATTTTTTAAAATTTAAATGGTATATTCGTATTCAGCACTGAAAAATAGCCTATAAACATGTATCATAAGTCTCTATTTTTATAATTTGATTTTTTGAAATATTTTTTTGGCCATTTTTTAAAAATTTAAAAAAAATTAAACTTCCCCCCGGCCGATTTTGGCCGATTTTTAGTATGTTATTATTGAGGTCATTCCTAAGTGAAAACCGTTGAGAAACCTTTTATTGCAATTTGTCCGAGGTTCAACTCTATTTTCAGTGGACTAGCACTTTTGTAACGCAATATGAAAAGGAAAATTTCTAGACCAAACCAAAGTTAACATTTCAAAGAGAAAAAACAATTTTTTCAGACGTTTCTTTTTATAATGCGTCCCTCTTTTGTCGGAAAATATTCATATTAGAGACTCTAGGCTTGAAAACATTATCAGGGACTATAAAAAGAAGCTTAGATTACTTTGTGGCCCGCCCTTTGACTTTTGATATCGACTGTGGCCCTCGAGTACTTATTTAGAAGTTATTTTTTAAAGTTATTTTTTTAAATTATTTTTTTTCTGATCGGATAGCGGCGGTTCTCTGTTCATTTAGAATTGGTGCCTGAGACGTAATGTATTAGAAGCAGTTACTACTGTAATTATCATCGAAAAAATTTTTCTTGTGCAATAACAAGGCAGCCGAAACAGAAGTAGTTAAAATACTGTACAAAAATCGGTCCCTGAAGTTGTGTGAGGAGCGTTATAAGGCGTTTTTGATCCTGTTTCAGGAGTCAATTCTAAATGAAAAGACTATAATCTGATCGATCCAGCAAATCCCGACTCCGGATGAGGAAATCAATATTTTTTTATGTATTTAGATATTTGCCCATTTCAATCTAACTTAGCTCAAGATCATATTGAGATGAAGCAGCGATTAAGCCGAGCAAAGAAATTCGTAAGAAGCACTCGGTACCTGGAAGAGCTTTAGAAAGTGTCCTCAAGTCGCCATTTATAAACACAGATCCCACAGCAACATAATATGTTATGATCAAGATAGAGATCTTAAAGTATTATTAGACCTCTAATGATAATCTACTTATTGTTATTTTAATACTAATAATATTATTAATAATAAGATATCTTAAGTTGTCAGTTTGCGCTGTATAGGTAAACATGGCGGCTGGAGGACTCTTTCTAAAGCTGTGCACATGTGAATGTTTCTGATCAACAATTCCGAATCAGAAGAGTGATCACTAAGCGTAATCGTCACGTTTTCATTAAAAGAACTAGTCTAATATAGGCACTACAAAAAAGCAGAGTTTGTAATTGATAATCAGGAAAACACGAAAAAGTTCGAAAATCCGATCAAATTCTGTATTACTAGCATAAAAAAAATTAGAAGTTTCTTCATTTTTACCAAGAACGGATTTTCAAATCAAAAATTAATAAAATCTCATTTTGATCATACAATTTCCAAATCAACTGCAATGATTTTATTTCCCGAGTTATAGTTTTTGAATCAGAAGAGGATTTATTTGTATTTCAATGGGATCAATTAAACTCGGCATTCGATTTAACGCGTACAGTATAGAATCCAGGCCAAAATATTAAGAGTTACTGAATAAATCTATATAATTAAGAGCATTGGCTTTTATAATGGAAACCTGATCATCCGCTTCAAACCCTGATGAAAAGATTGTCAAAGAGAGAAGACAGGTGGAGTACTCACAGTTGACGATCGTCACCGGAAGTCGAGGGTGGTCCGCTTGATTTTCCGAATTCTTTGAGGAATCTTCACTGCCATGCACTTAAACGTCCAGGTGTCTTGACTTTAATGTGTGACAATGTGCATCTGTAAGTCCGGTCACTTCACCAGAAGAGAAGAGTCAAGAAGGGACAAGCTGTACGGAACTGGAAGTAGAATGAAACGAAATCGGGCATTACTTCACGAACACTGAACAAATCTTGAATGCTAAAGTGCAAGGCTAAACTGGATTAAGCGTTAACTGTGTTGTATCAGCCATGTTACGGAGAAGGGTAACGCTACCAGCGCCATCTGTCATTCATGGCATTTTTTCTGACGGGAAAATAATCATTAGTTGGTTGATTTCATATAATTCAGAAATAATCATTAGAATTATGCTTTGCTATTTATTTATTTTTTATTATCAACAAAGAAATATATAACAGTCTAATCCAATTTAAGGCTTTTAAACCATTATTAAATGAAAAAGGACTGCGAATCACTCTGTGCTGTGAGAATTTGTAAGAGTCGAAACCAACCAACCAATTTTGGGTAACGCAAAAGCTCTCTCAAGCGGTAAAAACGGGAAACTTCCAATAACGTCGGCTCTTTTGATCTTTTGGGTAAAGAATAAGCCTTATAACCTACGGTTATGATCAAATTTAGCCTTGACTTACGGACATTGGACAAATCTTGAATGCTAGTGAAAGAAAGTACACATTTCCCAATTTGCTCTTCGTTATTAGATTTCTTATAACGTTGTTAGTTTAAAATTATTAGATTCGTTATTTGCCCGATTTCTCTTCGCTCCAAATGCTGAAATGATTAAAATGTTTTTTGAAGAAAGTTCAATTCCTAGAACGTGTTTAATAGAAGTGCTCCCAAAGTTTTTGGGGGAAATGCTAGTTTTTAGTCTTTTCACAGATTTTTGAATTACTTAAATTTAACCACCAACGATCACAAAAATTAAGAGAATTTTAACACTTTAAAAATGAATCACCAGGGGTTTAGAAATCCTTAACGGCGTAGCTTCGAGGGGGAACTTCCCCCCAACAAAAAAAAATCCGGAATCAACAAAAAATTCAAAAATTTTCCCCAAAAATCCTTCGCTTTCAGCAAGGATCTCCTGACAAGAAAAACCACGGAAACTACGCTGATTATATTTTTAAAGATAATGTAAAAAATTTTCCTTTTAAATCTCTATATTTAGCCTTTATTTTTTATATATTTTTTACTTAGAATTGTGTGCGAATAAAAATGATAACTTATTGACTGATGGGTAATAAGATGGGGGATCTATCAGAATAGGGGGGCCCATCAGGATCTCTGATTTCTTCCAACCAGGATGAAGTTGAAGTTTTGACGTGTTTGCTAGTGGAGTGACCAATCAGGGTTACTTAGGGAAATCGCGGAGTTTAGTTGTTTTCTTCTAGGGGAAAACATACAGGGTGTTTCAAAAAATCAGTGGGCCCTCGCATATTCGCGGTTGATCAATGTTACCCCCGCATATTCGCGGATTTCGATCTTAAAGTTTCTACCAATGAAACTTGCATATTTGGAAGAAAAGATATAATTGTTCGATTCCGGTATTTATTATGTAAAACCTTTTTGAAGAATGTAACTTCTTCTACTAAGCAAGTTTTCTAACAAGTAACCCTTTTGGTATATACAGACAAACCTGTTTTCGTGCGAGGAATAGAGACCGCACAAAAAAAATCGCATAAAGAAATTCGCACCAAACCTCATCCAATGCTTCAAAACTCACTTGTATCGAAGTTCAAGTTTCACTCGCTTCCTTTCAAAAATCCCCATCCTGTATTGACCAAAGTGATTGGTTGTTTGGGAGTGGCTGGGAATGACGTAATCGGATGGAGAGCAGTATACGTCACTCGAAATTTCATTCCTATGTGAAGATCGAACCTTATCTTATTCTAATAACCTTGTATATCAGAATATTCGAATCTGCATGAATGATTCTCGCGCGAAAGGGGCAAATGCTTTTTTTTAATCTTTTTTGAGATTGTCTTTTCTTGTTTGTCTTTTTCTTTATTGATTTCGTTCTATAACCTTTCGGAATATATTATTACTTATTATTATCGGAACACAGATATTCAAACGTCATTAGGGGCTCACATTTCTTGCGGTACCCTGGTTGGGAAACGCTGCTTCAGTCACTGAGCTATAAACCAAACTGGAGTGACAACCGCCGATACTATAACAAGCGACCAAACGTGCCGCGCGGAAGGTTACGAGTTGACCCCAATTGCTCAGAGCAAAGGTGGAAAAACCACTGATTTAGGCTAACATTGCGTGAGTTGGACTTGATATTTTATTCAGCATAAGGTATCTTTTCCTACTAAATCGATGTTTCTCTACAACTTTGTAACTGACAAAATTTAGTATATCTCTAATACTTTTTAAAATAAAATTTATAAATCCTAAAATTTCCGCTAAATAGGTTAACCGAAAAATATTGCATCGGATATAGAGCATAGTTACTTCACTATACCTGGACTAGGCCTGTGCTTTAAATCGATATAATAGGATAAACCGGTTTAAAGATAACATCGGTATACCGGTTTAAAGTCCATGCCGAACCCATTATATCGGATACCGGAATTCCGATATTATCAAACCGATATTATTGATAATATCGGTTTTATCAAACCGATATCATTAATAATATCGGTTTTGAGTTCCGATAAAACTCGGAGATTCGATTTATTTTCTTAAACCGACATGCGTTCCGGTAAAAAAAGATCCGGAACTGAGAACCGATACTATTTTACGGAATTCGATTCATTCGAAAGCGTTCGCGACGCGGCGGCATAAAATCGGTTTGACGGCGAATCGTCGCGAATGAGTGAATTGTTTCAAAGTGCAATGCAGAGGGTATCGCATATATTTATCACTTATCTACTCGGCAAGTTTCGATTCTCAAAATCAGTTAAAAAGATACTTTTTAAATCCAAATCTATCGCCTCATTAATTATGCAAAACAATGCTAAATCATTAAAATAATAATCTATACAGCAAGCCTTTTGCTCAAGATCAAGTATTTTTATCAACAAGTACCATTTTAAAACACGTTCACGCCGGCGCGGTCCACCGGTGGCCCGCACTACAAAGCTTTATCGGGTGGCGCCGCCAGATGAAGCACAGCATGAAGTCGAGCGCCAACTCCCAGCGAAAACCATGAAAATCGGCGTGAACGTGTTAAATAATAATGCTCGGTCAGAAATATTTAAATGCACATGCCTTCCAATAATGGCAGCTTCATTAAGCGAAATTCGTCTTTTCGCAATCTTATTTAATCGTCGAAATTTTTAATGGAGTATCTAAATATTAAATGGTTATTAGAACCTGAGAATCTTAATAACATAAAATCATAAACATTTTTTAATTATGTGCAGCAGATTTTGTTAATAATCATATTAAACATAGTGATTAAGACGCGTAATCTCGCTCAGTTCCGTACAGAATGGCAGGGACTTGAATAATATCGATTTAATCATTAAATTAAACCGGTATTATGATGAACATTATATCGGTTTAATAAATTGATATATCGCCTAGTCCTAACCTGGACCTAACTTTCATGACTATATCTGTAGGGGTTCAGAAGTCTAGGGTGGAGAGTAGACACCGTAGAGGTAGACACTAACTTCTTACGCGCTCACACATGGAGTGATGCGACGCACGCTCACTCGTCATCACGTGTCCTGTCTCAATCGGTCTCAATCAAGACCAAAGATGTCCAGGGTTGTTACAATTTACACAGTTTTTGCTACTTTCTGGTTTATCCGTAAGCATATTAGTCCCCACACTACAATTCACGTGTCCTTTGAGTCCATCCATAAACATGGGGCATTGCGAAGCTCCATGAGCACCACTACACAACTGGCACACAGTCGAATTACCTCGCAAGTTACAAATGTCTTTCTTCAACCCAGCAATTTGGCCCATAACAAGATCAAATTCACCACCAACCGAACCCGTTGCTAAAGAATGAGATTGCAACATTTTTACATTCACTTGATTTTGTTTAATACTACTAGCTTTCTTCACTAATACGTCAAAATCTACTGTATTTTCCTCTAGTAATTTAATTTTTATGTCCATAGGCATAGCCGAAAGAAACTGTAAACCCTTAATTTCATTGAGAGCCTTTTTAGTGGTAACTTTGGTATAAACCGCGGCCGTGGCACATGAAATCCGATGCGCCAGAGACGCTATGCTTTCATCAGGTAACAGTTGGATGTTTTGCAATGCAATCAACTTATGAGACGGCGGTGTATCCGTTAGAAAGAAATTCCTGAACTTTTCCTCAGCTTCCTTAAAAGATTCGATTGATTTGAAATCTGGGTCCTCCACGCAATATCTTAAGGCATTGCCAACCAATTTTGATTTAAGAAAAACAATCGCAGTTCTTTCATCCCAACCATTTATACTCTGAATATCCCTAATTTGACCGAAAAAGAACTCAAAATTTTCTACAGCTCCATCAAACGGCTGTACATTGAAGTTCACACTCCCACCAGCCACCGGTTTTTCAGTCATAGGAGCTTCAGTCACGGGAGCTTCAGTCACGGGATCTTTAGTCACGAGATCTTTAGTCATGATTTACCAGAATCTCAAGCATATATGCATAAAAATCAGACACACAAAGTCAAGGAAGTCGTGCCTCGCATAAAAAAAGTCAACCTAACTAGCAATAACTTATACCAGGGAATGGTCACGGCACCAACTGTGGTGAAAAGACCAAACACCGGTTAAGAGAACAAATCCTTTATTCAGTACCAAAATAGTAAACAACTTAAAAAATCTAAAAGAGACAAGCCTTAGGCCTCGCGAACTCCCGGTGGCCGGTTCTCACTCCTCACCAGCCTCTCGATCCTCCTCAACCATCCGGAAACCAGCTGTTTATACTCGGCCTACCAGCTGATGCCAGCACAACTAACTGTAAGTGGAAAAACTATCTCGTCCCTCTGGAATCGAGCACTAACTCGGGAATCGAGCAGCAAACCAGGAAACTAGCCAGTGTCCCTATGGGACAGAAACCCGCACATAAAAATTCAGATTCTTCTGAGTAGGAATCATTTTAAAATATTAAGAAACTTTTAATTTTGTTTTCTACAACGGTCGTTTAAAAAAGACTCAAAACTTTGTCGTGTGTTTAAAGTTTTGAGGTGCCTACAAGGCTAAAGTTGAGTTACAGTTGCTGATATATGTATTGAGGAGTTCATAACTGCATCTAATTTATTCGTTAAAACCACGTTATCAGCAAGACGTGTCTCCCGCATATAGTCAAGGAGCAAAAGGTAATCCGTGCGATTTTTGTGTTACAATTATAAGGGTTAGTTTTTCTGAAAGGTATTAACGTGAGGAATACGAATCCGGTTGTTGGCAACCCCAAAAATGGTGCAGAGGGGCGCAGTGGGGGTTCAAAGTGGCGGATCTCGCATCAGAAAAACCGCGATTTCTCCTATATTTATCGCAATATAAAAACTTTTTCTGGCTTAAATATTAATTTATTACATATACGAATGTATTAAATGCCAATGGCGCATTTTAGTGCAGCGGGTAATATCGAAAAGCGAGAAATCCGAAATACGCTCGTTTATGGAATTTGCCTTGAGAATTTTAGAGTTACAACAACGAAAGTTGGTTTTTCTGAAAGCTATGAAGATAAGGAACCTATATTTTGATGTTGCCAACACCTAAACTTGTGCGGAGGGAAGGAAATTCAAAATAACCGACTTCGCGTTTCGCTGAAACAGCCATTTCTTCACCGTTTAGCACAAAAAAATCTAATTTTCAAGACTTTAATACTTTTTTATTATTTTTACAACATTTTTAACAATATTTGGGGATGCCAACCACCGCATTCATATTCCTTTCGTAATTACCTTTCAGAAAAACCAACCGTCATAATTGCAACACAAAAATTACACAAGGGCCTATATTCTTACTATTTTCCACTTCTTGACACTCATACTATCATAAAAAAGTCAAATACACATGTTGAAATCCACAAAAAGTTTCCGGTGGAAGAAATTTTAAAATGAGCGACCATGACCTACCGCGTATCTAGACTGCCTACTAAGGTTTAAAACCATCTAAAAAATAAATTTTTCTTGTGTTATAAGCTAGGAAAAAAAATTTATTTTAAAGGTAGAAACTTATGGAATCAGAATCCGGTTGTTGGCACCCCCAAATATTGTGCAGAGATACGTGGATGGAGTTCATAATGGCGGATATTGTTCCGAAAAACAACAAATTCTTCAATACTTATCAAAATAAAGAGTATCATAAGCTTGATTAAATCTTCATTAAATTTTAAAATATATTGGAGGGTAGTGTTGGAGAATGGTGGTAGTCTTTCTGCAATAAGTAATCTCTTTCCTGTCAAATTTAAGCATCTTTACATAAGGATTTATTTTAAAAAAAAGTGTAGTGTCTTGAAGTCTTCAAGTCTGAATATGCTAAAATTTCTATTTCCATAGTAAGCGAGATAGAATAATACTTACATAAAAATTCTCTTATTTTTTGTATACATAACATAAATATTATAAATTTCCGAGTCCCAAGAAATTGAGCATTTTAACTAACATCGGTATACTTGGTGTAAAGGAACTAACATTTTCATTTATATCTCTGAAACCCAAGAGTATTTCAGTTTCGTCAGTTGAAAATTAGCAAAATTACCCCAGTACACTGTTTCGAGTACCACGCCAGTATCACATTGTCCCGCTTGATTTACAGTCTCCTTATCTGGTGCCGGAGGGGGTTTGCGGTTATCGTTTGGTCACACAATGACCACTGCCACCCCGAGATAAAAGCATGCCCGACCTCCAAGTGTGTGGTCTACAGCCGCTATCGCTTTTTTTCTTTCCCATTTTTCAGCAAGAATCTAAAATTAATGATACTTTATAAAAAAAAAGGGGGTGATGTTAAAAGGTGAAATTAAAAACGAAATTGACCCTTAAAATTAGCGTTTTAACTCATTTTGAGACTTTTGGGTCGAGATTCGCATCTTGCACAATGCAGAGTTTACATGGAAAAATCGGTATAGTATAAACTGATATCTGAAATCGGAGGTTTGGGAGAGAACCTCCTTTGGATACGGATCTGTTTTGGATGTCTCTTTTTTTATTTTTTTCTCCAATTTTAACTCGTAAATCCGGAAAACACAGTCAACGAGATGTAGTTATTGTATAATACCACTAAATGGCTAGATATCCGTCTTTCTGTGAAACATCACTACCCTCTAAAATATTTTAAAAGTTAATAAAGATTTAACCAAGCTTATGATACTCTTTATTTTGATAAGTATTGAAGAATTTGTTGTTTTTCGGAACAATATCCGCCATTATGAACTCCATCCACGTCTCTCTGCACAATATTTGGGGGTGCCAACAACCGGATTCTGATTCCATAAGTTTCTACCTTTAAAATAAAACTCTTTTCCCAGCTTATAACACAAGAAAAATTTATTTTTAGATGGTTTTAAACCTTAGTCGGCAGTCTAGATACGGTAGGTCATGGTCGCTCATTTTAAAATTTCTTCCACCGGAAACTTTTTTGTGGATTTCAACATGTGTATTTGACTTTTTTATGATAGTATGAGTGTCAAGAAGTGGAAAATAGTAAGAATATAGGCCCTTGTGTAATTTTTGTGTTGCAATTAAGACGGTTGGTTTTTCTGAAAGGTAATTACGAAAGGAATATGAATGCGGTGGTTGGCATCCCCAAATATTGTTAAAAATGTTGTAAAAATAATAAAAAAGTATTAAAGTCTTGAAAATTGGATTTTTTTGTGCTAAACGGTGAAGAAATGGCTGTTTCAGCGAAACGCGAAGTCGGTTATTTTGAATTTCCTTCCCTCCGCACAAGTTTAGGTGTTGGCAACATCAAAATATAGGTTCCTTATCTTCATAGCTTTCAGAAAAACCAACTTTCGTTGTTGTAACTCTAAAATTCTCACGGCAAATTCCATAAACGAGCGTATTTCGGATTTCTCGCTTTTCGATATTACCCGCTGCACTAAAATGCGCCATTGGCATTTAATACATTCGGATATGTAATAAATTACTATTTAAGCCAGAAAAAGTTTTTATATTGCGATAAATATAGGAGAAATCGCGGTTTTTCTGATGCGAGATCCGCCACTTTGAACCCCCGCTGCGCCCTTCTGCACCATTTTTGGGGTTGCCAACAACCGGATTCGTATTCCTCACGTTAATACCTTTCAGAAAAACTAACCCTTATAATTGTAACACAAAAATCGCACGGGAGCCTATTTTCTTACCATTTGCCACCACACTAATAGAGCAGATGTAGGGGACTGCCAAATTAGGCATCCAACCCAAACTCAACGCAAACATATACTGTTCGGTGTTTTATATAAAACAATTCACGTATTAAATGAAACTAGCGACGTTTTGAATAAGAAATTGAGAAAAAGTAAATACTTGCTACTAATAATAAAGTCGTGAGTAACTCCGTAAAATCTACCTATTTCCCGCCATTGGAATTATTCCGGCCATTCCGGGGTTTCATACATTATAAATTTGTGAAGATTTTCCTTACGTCCGCAATCATTCATTCGTAACTCATTGCCTTTGTGGCGGACAAGACAACAGAAGAATCTACGGTAGTTACGTCCCAAAATATACCGCGAATAACGAACCCAGTTTTGAAACACCCATATTTGATAAATTATAACAGATATAATGGTTCGATTCCGTCATTTATTACATAAAACCAATAAAACGGGTTCATGCAAAAAGTAGTTTTAACTGTGAATTACTGTAAATAATTTGTAGTAAATACCAAAGGGGTTACTAGTTAGAAAATCTTACATAGTGCTTAGTAGAAGTTACATTTTTCAAAATGGTTTTACATAATAAATACCGGAATCGAACATTGATACCTTTTTTTTTTGCCAAATATGCAAGCATCATTGCTAAAAAACTTAGAGATCGAAATCCGCGAAAATGATTGGGTAACATTGCTCAACCTAGAATACTGGACTGTGAACATGCGAGGGCCCAATGTGCTTTGTATTCACTGTTTTACAACCGATAAGTTCAGTTGAATGGAAATAAAGAGAAGAAATATTACAGATATATTCAATAAGGAAGTTGCGTGTGTCAGATTTTCAAAAACAAACTAGTGTTCCGTATGGTTTTCTTGTATGGTAAAATGAAATATCTAGTCAGTTTTTCAAAAAAAAATGTACAGGTAATTAAATGTTTTAATTTAAAAGTCGAGAAAAAAACACGCGACTGAAAAGGTTTATTGCTTAAAGATGACGTCAACAATAATACCATCAATTCCATTGGTTTCCAAACAGCCCTTTCCAACAATGTTTAATATAAGATGACGTCACATCCAAACTCTTGGCGTTTTCGCGCGCTTTTAAAAAGGGGATTTTTGTTATTTTTTTGGCAATCAAAAAATTTCTCGATTGGCCTCAAATTTTGGGTAGTTGCTTATTTTTGCAAGAGGAATCGATTAAAAAAATTTAAAAAAATCATGCAACTTCCTCATGGTCAACTCTCGTTCTCCATAAAATAAACAGAAAAGAGGAACGGAAATGAAATCACTCCCATCCAACCCACTAGATGGCGCTGTTTCGGTTCTTCCACTTCAACGCCCACCCAGAAATATCGATTAGTATATAGACAACTCGGATTTTCTCTTTCAATTGAGGGTTTCGGATGTGGATCACCAACTCTCTGGATACCCTGTTTATGTATATGTTACGGGCAAAGTGATTAATTGGGCATTATTAATAATGCCCAGAGTTTAAGCGGGCAAAATGATAATTTTCATACATAAATTTCGATGAATTTATCACTTTGCCCGGGCATTATTAATAATGCCCAATTAATCACTTTGCCCGTAAAATATATAAACCGCAGATGTATGTACCTATAGCGGCCCACCATGAGATTATTTGTTACTCAGATAGAAATAAAGAGTATCCCCCAAATATAGCCGAAAACACTTTTTGTATTGCAGAAGTTTTCCGAGGGAAGAAAACTGGTTTTCATAGTTAGCATGTTCAAATGAATTCCCAATAATAAAGGCTTTTGTAACACAATATCAAAAGAAAAACATCTTGACCCGATCCAAAGTTACATTAAAAAAAATTCAAAGTTTTTTTTATATAATGAGTCGTAAGACTTTCGTAGGAAAATATTCATATTAAAGACTATATCAACCTGAAAAAAATTTCAATTGGATAAATAGGAACCAGATTACTTTGCGGTTGGGCACTTTACTTTTATTTCGATTATCTGAAAGTTGAAAACCCCTTATTTTTCTAACCGTGCATAGCGGCTGAAATCTGATCAAACCAACCAAGACCTAGAAATCATAATTATTTTTTCCCATTTTCGATATTCAACTATTTGAATGTAATTTAGCGCAAGCATTTTGAGATGAAGTTATTCAGCTGAGTAAAAAAGTTCGTTAAAAGCAGTCGGAACTTGAAAGAGCTTTAGAAAGTGTCCTCAAGTCGCCATGTATAACCACAGATCTCACAGCATCAGAATCATATGTTATCAACAGGAGATAGAGATCTTAAAGTATTGATAGACCTCTTATAAAAATCTACTTATTGTTATTTTAATGCTTATTATTAATAATTAGTTCTGCTCGAAATTAGCATGTACTGTATGAATATAAAAATAAATCTGATAAAAATAATCTTAATACATCTGATTGAATCAGATTAGATCTGATCGGTTTTCAAATGAACTGTAGGTAAACATGGCGGCTGGAGGACTCTTTCTAAATCTGTATATCTGTACGTCACTATCTCGCGTTCTCGCATCTTCTTTAAAGTGACGATGGGTCGTGAGCTCACGTACGTTTCAGGAGCGTAACGAGCCGTGCTAAATGCGCATGCGTTTGGACTTAATGTGTACTGTATTTCACAATCCCTGCAAGATTTTTATGCTTTATTAGCAATGCGCATCCATGTGGACTTGATTCTTGCTGTTTCTATAAAATATTTTAGCGAAATAATTTTATTTTCAATAAATTAATAATTTAAAATTTTAAAAAAAAAATTAGACAAAGTAAAACATTTAAAAAACCACAATGAATTTAATTAAACAAGGAATTACTGTTAAACAAGAGCAATTAATTCTTGCAATTTTTAATGGAATAATAAAAATTAAAATTAAATTTACTGAAAAATAATAACCGGGCTCGAACCTACGACCTTCCGCACGCCAGGCAGACTCTCTACCTCCACTCCATCCGGGCCACGCTTACCACAATCCTATATACTTTAAAACCACGCCTTTAACCCGAGCATGCGCATTTAGCAGGCTCGTTACGATCTTGAAACGCTTCTGTGAGCTCCTCTGGAATCGAACTCACAACTCCAAGTCCACATTTAATACAATTTAAACATATAACTACACATTTAATGATCCTTTCTGCGACTACAATCACTGATAAGAGATATTAAACGCCAGAACAAACTATATCAATGTTTATAATAGGGAAAGTTTAGTTACTGTCAGGGAAAGTTTGCAACCATAGGGGAAAAGTTTCATTGATCAGGGGAAAAATAGAAGTGATTGAGAAATTCAAATGCAGCCTCCATACAAAGTTGTAAGTCCAATGAGAATCACTCGTTTCCTTTAGTCCCCGCCCACACCAATGATTGACAGCTGGAGGGTCGAAACGCCACTATGCGATAACTGTAGAACTATTTTAGTAAAATCGCGTTTTGGACTCTCTGAATAATCTTTACTCTGTGATCATAACCGTAAGGTTATAAAGCTTATTCATTAAAGCCCTCTGCATACAAGCCTACTTAGACTGCATAAACAGTACCTACCCAAAAGAGCTGACGTTACGGAATGTTTCCCGTTCTTACCGCTTGAGAGCGCTTTTGCGTTACCCAAAATTGGTTGGTTGGTTGGTTTGCTTCGGCTCTTCAAAATTCGTAGCACAGGGTGATTCGCAGTCCTTTTTCATTTAATAATGATTTAAAAGCCTTAAATTGGATTAGACTGTTTTATATTTCTTTGTTGATAGGAAAAACAAAAATAAAAATTGTAAATTCCCTGACAGTATTTAAAATTATAAACATTGATGTCGTCTGTTCTGTCGTTTAATATTAGGTCATCCCGAAAGTTTTGTCGCTCTTGGGATCATCTGTATGCTATGTACTTTTTGGTACTTTTCCATTATGGTAAACCAGTAAAATACTTCTACTTCTTTCTAAAGCCATTTTGGCTCATTTTTTGTTGGCTTACTTTTCCAGCTTTCCTAGTTTCTACGATTAATAAGATTTTGTTTACGTCAAGTTGCAAATAATTGAAAACTTTAACAATCCAGTAATTTAATATGAAGGATTGTGATCAAACTCTCCGGATGCCTAACAAAAAATTTAAATCTAAGTTAAATTTTCCACACTTTTTAAAAATACTTAAAACTTTAATTGTTTTATGGAAGTAACTAGTTAATTTTAATTTTAAAATCTTAACTTTAGGGAAAATGCAAAACTTTGAGCAGAAAAGACATGTTATCATAATATTTAAGGAAAGCCTAGTTGTCGATCAGTCCCCACAATCAAGCCAAGATGCCTAGTTGACGGTAGATAAAGTTACAGTTTATATTGGTATCACATAATGGAAAAGTGTCAAAAATATCTTAAATACAGATGCTCCAAAGAGCAACAAAACTTTCGGGATGACCTGATATGATAGTCAGTGATTGTGGTCGCAAAAATGATCATCAAATTTGAAGTTATACGTATAACCCTTTATCCCCCAAATTTTTTTACTCATCCTCATCCAAAATATGTCAAGTTTACGTAACTGCAACTATAAGTAAACTCAATTTGGCCTTACATGACGAAAATTTGACGAATTTGGAACATAGGGAAGTGGGACTTACAAGTCCCGTTGGGACACAAGGGGTTAAATTGAATTAAATGTGGAGTTGGAGTTGTGAGTTCTAGAGGAGCTCACTATCCATTGTCACTTTAAAGAAGATGCGATATAGTGACGTCACGGGCAGATCAAGTATAAAAGATGGCGAGATATCTGAGCTGGGCAGAACATTGGATGAGTCCCTGGAGAGCGTGACTTCAGAGAGACTTTGCAATGTTCCCCCAGCGCATGCTCAAAAGAAAAAGAAACACGCAACTGTTGGAATAACCGGGAAAATGTATAAGAAATTTTCAACTCTCTAGAGATTTGAAAGTGGGAAGGGAATTATTAAAGCAGTTTTTATATTATTATGTTCCAAAAAATGCAGCTTTTCGGCGATACTATTGATATTTTTTTATTTCCTACCAATCGAACGAAAATAGACCCTTTTTCATCGTGCTCTATCGGCGCAACTGTGCGTCTGAGAGAAAAGTTGCAATTGACTTTTTTTTGCAATTGACTTTTTTAATTAATTTCAAGACTTTGTTAACACTGGGAACTCCAATAAAAATCGTAGGGTTTGGGGGTCCTCCTCCAGAAAAATTTTTGGAAATATTCCATTCAAAATAGCGTTTTAGCTCATTTAGCTCATTTTTACGGGCCTTTTTGGATTGCACTCTATAAGCACTGCTCATTATTTATGTGGCAGAATTTTTGGAGAAGAAATTGTTTGGAGTTTTTACCCTTAAAAGAGTAGTGTTGGGACTCATCTTGAGAACTTTGAGTTACATCCCTCCTTGTGATTCGCATTGATTTGATTAGGTACTTAAAATATATTTTCTGTTTTTTTAAGAGTTTTGATAATAAATAATTAATTTTTTTTAATGGAACTGGAGAGCCGCAACTTTACATCAAAAGAGCCGCAGGTTGCCGACCCCTGACCTATACCATTCAGAATCACATAGGATTTTGGGGTCCCAGAGCAAATCCCAGAGAGTTAAAAATAGAGCGACCCCCCAAAAAAATTATTGAAAAATTCAATTTGTAGAAGAACTACTATTGGTAAAAACTTAATTATGGTCTCAAAAATTGTGGTTTAATATGATCTTTAAAACTATCTCAAAAGTCTTCACTTTAAAATTTGTTTTATTATGAAAAAAGTTAAAAAACCACAAAAAAATATGAAAAATCTGCCAAAATCTAATTTTGTATTTCTAAATCCTTTCTTTTGATTTTATAATCTGAAATATCATAGTTGTAAACTATTAAGTCCAAAGTTTCCCGTAAAAACCGTCAATATTAAACGCTTGAGATCCTGTTAAAGTTATTTTTTGGGTGCGCAAACAGGTTTCCTATATAGGCGGGGGAAAATACGGTTTGACCTCAAACAAATTCCAACAAAAGGTTTTTCAACGGTTTTGGACTCTACTAGGTGTCCTTATTGACCAAAAAAAAGTTTACCACAATCTGACAACCGGAAGTTGTTGTTTTTTTAATTTTTAAAAAAAATTAAAAATCCATAAAAAAACGATAAATAGGGCGAAACAAAAACTTTTTTCGGTGTTAAATTATATATTCGATGATAGTTGACATTTCTAAGCGAAGAAATTTATAAAAATTTCATTTATAAGAATCTGGCAACCATTTTTCCAAGATGGCGGCCTACGTTTTCATTAAATGACAGTTAAATCGGTTTTCTCAAGTAAATTCCATTAATTGCGATGAAATTTGATGTTAATTAACTCAATAACTTCAGATAATGCTGTAAATTTGGTCTATCCGATTGAAATAATAAAAAAAAACAAGCAAAAATACGCGCATATCTGCGGAGGTTCCGAGTCCCGATTTCACTGGGTATAGTCACTTTAAAAGTTCATTACAGCTTGGAAAAAATTCCAACAAGCATTTTCTCAACGGTTTTAGACAGTACTAAGTGTATTTATTGCCATGTAGAAAGTTTACCAGAATCTGACAACCGGAAGTGGGTTTTTTTCAAGATGGCCGTGGATGCTTCAAATAAAGAGATATTCGGGAAAGAACCATAATTTAACAGCTATGAAAATTTTTTATGGGTTCAAAAAACAAATATAAGGTACTCGTCAAGTTTTCTTATCATACTTATAAATATAAATTTCTTTTACAAAATCTAGAAACCAGAACAGGGCTTATTTCCAAGATGGCGGCGTACGTTATTTTCTAAATTGACGGCGTTTTGTAAAGGTTCATCAAATTAAAGAAAAAATTCCAACAAGCATTTTCTCAACGGTTTTAGACAGTACTAAGTGCATTTATTCTAGTTATGAAAGTTTACCAGAATCTGACAACCGGAAGTGGGTTTTTTCAAGATGGCCGCCGATGCTTCAAAGAAAGAGATATTCGGGAAAAAAAATTCCATTTAAAGTGCTAAAAAAAAATTTTATGAATTCTAAAATCAAATATCAGGTTATAGTTAAGTTCTCTGATCATAGTGGTAAATATAAATTGCGTTTATAAAATATTTTAACCAGAATAGGGCTTATTTCAAAGATGGCGGCCTAGGTTTCTTTCGGAATTGCCGGCGCATACTGGATAATTTTAAAGGTTTATTAAATTAAAGAAAAAATTCCAACAAGCATTTTCTCAACGGTCTTAGACAGTACTAAGTGTATTTATTGTCGTTACAAAAGTCTACCCGAATCTGACAACCGGAAATGGGTTATTTTCAAGAAGGCCGCTGATGCTTAAAAAACTAGATAGGCCAAGAAAATTGAATGTTTAGCGAAAAAATACCTTCTGATATGTATGAAATAAAAACTTGATAACTTTAGACTTTTTTACCTAAAATTAATAACCTAATATTTAATTTTGGAACCCATAAAAAAATTTATAACACTTAAATTAGGGCTTTTTTACGAATATCTCTATTCTTTAAGCATCGGCGGCCATCTTGAAAAAAAACCACTTCCGGTTGTCAGATTCTGGTAAACTTTCATAACTAGAATAAATGCACTTAGTACTGTCTAAAACCGTTGAGAAAATGCTTGTTGGAATTTTTTCTTTAATTTGATGAACCTTTACAAAACGCCGTCAATTTAGAAAATAACGTACGCCGCCATCTTGGAAATAAGCCCTGTTCTGGTTTCTAGATTTTGTAAAAGAAATTTATATTTATAAGTATGATAAGAAAACTTGACGAGTACCTTATATTTGTTTTTTGAACCCATAAAAAATTTTCATAGCTGTTAAATTATGGTTCTTTCCCGAATATCTCTTTATTTGAAGCATCCACGGCCATCTTGAAAAAAAACCCACTTCCGGTTGTCAGATTCTGGTAAACTTTCTACATGGCAATAAATACACTTAGTACTGTCTAAAACCGTTGAGAAAATGCTTGTTGGAATTTTTTCCAAGCTGTAATGAACTTTTAAAGTGACTATACCCAGTGAAATCGGGACTCGGAACCTCCGCAGATATGCGCGTATTTTTGCTTGTTTTTTTTATTATTTCAATCGGATAGACCAAATTTACAGCATTATCTGAAGTTATTGAGTTAATTAACATCAAATTTCATCGCAATTAATGGAATTTACTCGAGAAAACCGATTTAACTATCATTTAATGAAAACGTAGGCCGCCATCTTGGAAAATGCACTTTAATGGTTGCCAGATTCTTATAAATGAAATTTTTATGAATTTCTTCGCTTAGATATGTCAACTATCATCGAATATATAATTTAACACCGAAAAAAGTCTTTGTTTTGCCCTATTTATCGTTTTTTTTATGGATTTTAAATTTTTTTAAAAAATTAAAAAAAAAAAAAACTTCCGGTTGTCAGATTGTGGTAAACTTTTTTTTGGTCAATAAGGACACCTAGTAGAGTCCAAAACCGTTGGAAAACCTTTTGTTGGAATTTGTTTGAGGTTCGGCCCTTTTTTGAGCTATTTTCCCCCGCCTAATAGCCGTTTCTAAAACGGCAGTTTGAGGACGCAAAAAACGGACTTAAACCATGCTTTAACAGGTTCTCAAGCATTTAATATTGATGATTTTTACGTGACAATTTGGACTTAAGGCTTACAACTATGATCTTTCAGATTATAAAATCAAAAGAAAGGTTTTAGAAATATAAAATAAAGTTTTGGCATAGTTTTCACTTTTTTGTGGTTTTTAAACTTTTTTCTAATAAAAACAATTTTAAACTGAAAACTTTTAAGGTAGTTTTAAAGATCATATTAAACCACAATTTTTGAGACCATAATTAAATTTTTAGCAATAGTAGTTCTTCTACAAATTGAATTTTTTTGGGGTGTCGCTCCATTTTTAGCTCCCAGGGATTTGGTCTGGGAACCCCAAATCCTATGTGATTCTAACTCGTTTAGGTGTCTTCTATTCCCATTAGAACTATGACCCAACATTTATGGGAAACCCTGTATATATTTTTATAGACTTCCCTCTCCTGGCTAAATGCACGGGAGAGGTTAGCTTGACACTTATTTAAATGAATTAATGTTATACTACTAGATTACTAGATTAATACTTTATTGAGTACACAGCAGGCGAAGCCTGCTTTAACTCCGTATGAGTGGAGTCCATGAAGAGATACACATGAGAGAGGACGGAGGAGCACAAGATACATTCAGTACTTAGTAGCCCAAGGGGGGGTGATTATTGGGATTTCATTGAGATGCTTGCTGGCGCAGGGAACACAGGCGTGGGATCGAATTAATGTTATAACGCTAGAATAAAATATTTATAGTAATTATATACAAACAAAGAGTGGTCATTACATTTTAATTTTGAAATATCGTTTCATACACTGTAGTAACAAATGGCCGCGAGCAGCCAGTAAAGTCGAAAGAAAAGAGGATTTTAGAGCATGGTTGAATTCCAACTAAAATTTTGCACATTCCAAATATATTTAAAAAAAAAATATCGTCATAAATTCAAGGCCTTCCGTTAACTGTTACTTATTTGTAAAAGACAGAATCTGGTCCTATAGAACAGTTTCCCTAAAATAACAGCTCCTGAAGGCCAAAAATATTAACCAATTAATTTGTTAGAAATTAACATCTTGCATTCGTACCGAAAGGAAAAGAACAGAGTATGGGTAGCCCAAAGTAACAGGAACATATTCTGGCCAGTAACAGGTAACAAATAGCAAGTAACGAAAGGCATTGAATTTACACTGAAACCTGTTTTTTTTTATTTTTGCGATGTTTATTACTTGTGCGGTGTATGAAAATTTCAATTTCGGTGGGGACCCCCCCAATTTCGGTGGGGTCCCCCCTAATAATTGGGAACCTTGTTTAAAAAA
The DNA here is from genome assembly GCA_024610705.1 of Tetragnatha versicolor. Classification (NCBI taxonomy): domain Eukaryota; kingdom Metazoa; phylum Arthropoda; class Arachnida; order Araneae; family Tetragnathidae; genus Tetragnatha; species Tetragnatha versicolor. The sequence goes on from JANDEH010000069.1 coordinate 251,167, forward strand.
CTGTGTTTTTAACTTTTCAGGGCGACCAAACATTTACAGAATGTGTGTTTCTCTGACTTTGAATCAAAAAGGATGGTGCCAATATACCAATGACACCTAATTTAAGAGGCGTATACAAGAAGGAGACGGACACCTCATTTTTAGAACACGATTTCATTTAGTAGGTTGAAGCAAGTGATAGATAGGGAAAACATTACCACAACAAAAAATTATATTTCTAGCTAAAAAAAGAAATAATTTAATGAGACCTCTCAAAAAAAATCCAGCTACAGCACTGGTTAAAGCATAAAAAATTTAATTTGAAATTGTAATATTATAACACTTAAATTGAGTTTAAACCTGTATTTTAAAGGTAAAATTTCTAAAATTTTTCTGGGGGAGGACCCCGAGACCCCCCTTTATAGTGGAAAGTTACAAACGGTTTATAAAAAAATTTGAAGAGATGTTAATTGGCCATTTTCTTGATTCGGCAGGAGATCTGGGATGTCTGGATTTCTCTTATAAAATGTAAAAATTATCTTCTAATATCAATATCATGCTTTCTTGAAATTCAAGGGCTGTTGCATAACCAGAGTGTTCCGATTAATTGAGGAAGTAAGTAATGAAATCCTAGTCACATAACATATGGGCTGCCACAGGGACAGGCCTCGTAACATAACAAGCTCCTCATCGTCCATTATGGTAAACGCTATAATCCTGTCATTTTAACACTTCGTACTCTCCAGCGGTAGCCAGAGAGTGTAACTTAACTTGTGTGTAAAAGCTTAGTGACCATCATGAGGAAACGTCGTCAGAATATAATTTTTCACTTTTTAAGTATATTACTGGTGAGTTTTGATGTGAAATATAATTATTTAGTATTCGTTATCAAACAACTAACAGATATGTGACTCGAAATTTAAATAAATATTAAACACTTCTATAATGTACTTTTCCTATGTTCAATTCTCATTATCCATAAAATAAAGAGAGAAGAGAACCAGAAAGGAATCACTCCCCTTTAACCCACTAGATGGCATTGTTCGAGTTCTTCCTATTCAACGCTCTGCTAAACAAAAGAGAAAAATAAAAACTCTATAATATTCTAATGGGTTAGTATTTAATAAGGAAATGTTATTTTAAATTAATATTCCCACTCTTATTACATCTTATATAATAAATAATTTGGTTTTTCTTTCGGCCGGCCGCCAGGCCGAACCCCCAACCAATTTGGACAAACTCGGTCTCGATCAAAAGCTTTCCACCCCTAGATGAGCCCAATTTAGGTCGCATTCCTCCAAAACCTTCCATTTTAAAGTTATGCGTTCTTTTCGTTTTGCTCCAATGTTAACTCTATGGTTATAGTTTAAGAACCGCTGGTTTAAACAAACAGCTTACAGCACATATGGGCAACCTACGGCCCTCCTCGCTATTTGTTCCGGCCCGCGGAACATTTTAAAAACTGTACTCGAAAAATCACTCTACGGAACTTTCCCTCGAATAGAACTTAATTTTTTGAAGTTGCAGCACAAATAAGTTCTGCTAGTCATTTTGAAGAATTGTGCTTTAGAGCAGTGGTTCTCAAAGTGGGTGGTACCGCCTATCAGGTGAAGAGTTCGGATTCGGGCCGGTAAGGATTGATAGAAAATTTGGGAAAGTTGTTAGCTACCTTTAATAATATAAAAAGGAATAATATAATTAGCTACCTATTAACAACTTAAAATAAAGAACCTTTAATAACTACACTCATGCACGTGCAAGACATTTTTCTTGGCTATTTTTTTAGTGCTGATTACAGATATTTCATCAAAACTGTGGTTTGAAAATTTTTAAAATTTTAGATTTTTAAAAAATAAATTAAAAAACGGTTTAAAATTCACGCAATACTTTTTTCTGGTCTATTTTTTAATGCTGATTACAGTTCTTTCTTTAAAAATAGTGTGACTCTGTATCTTTAAATTTTTGAAATTTTAATTTTTTTAAAAATGATTTTAAAAGGGTTTAATACTACACTCCTGCACGTGTAATATTTTTTACTGGGCTATTTATTAGTGCTGATTACAGTTCTTTCTTTAAAAATAGTGTGACTCTGTATCTTTAAATTTTTTAAAAATGATTTAAAAAGGGTTTAATACTCATGCAATACTTTTTTCTGGGCTAATTTTTAATGCTGATTATAGTTCTTTCATTAAAAATAGCGTGACTCTGGTTTTTTAAATTTCACAGTAGCTAATAACAGGTTTCAAGTAGCATAGTAGCATTTTGTGCCTATCACAATCAACATAACTCAATCAGATCGCAAACTTTGATTATTATTTGGAAGCTGATTAAATTTGAACTGACAATCATAATATGATTCTATTTAATAAATTTGGGCGGCAATAGTACTATCGTTATTTTATAAATAGCAGCTACTTTTTATCCAGGTAGGAAATCATCCTCTTTCTCTTCTGATATCATCATTTTTATTGGTTTTTGTTGTAAAAGAAGCTTTTCCTCCCTATAAAGAGTTTCGTGAAACCCTTTATTTCTCTAACGTTCTTTGGGAAAGTTACAACTTTTCACAGTTACAAATAACAGAATAAAATAGTACTTCCATGAGTACTTCTTAATCGCACCGCGCCTGGGGCCATTTTATGAGCACGCCCTCTTTGGATCTTAATTTGAAACAGAATGTTTCAATGGCTATTCCCAATTCGAATCTGTTGTCCATTGAAATTGAGTGGTAACTTGCATATATTATTTCTTAAAATAGCAACTACTATCATTCGAATCATTCATATCATTCGAATGGAAACATACTTTCACTTCTCAAAACCTAGCGGATATTATAAACGAAATCGTTAAGTTTTTTCTATCTCTAAAACATTTAAACATTATAAAACTTCCAAGAATTACTTTACTCACAATCGTTTGAACTCGAGTTCTTATGAAAATACAATATAACAGTGTAAAAATAACAGAAATGAAATCAAACAGTAACGAGTCAGTTGGATGAATATGAATTGAATAAGGCTAAATAATTCTTATTGTATCATTGAAATAACCATATAATTAAACTATTAAACTAAATTTCAATATATTAAAATTTAAATCAATTGAAACTTTCAAATTTTAGAAATAAACCCGCTGTTGAAACCTGCCCCACCCGGTTGCCAGATTTCAACTGAAGAGAACCTTTTTCAAAACGCAATTTTGGACTATTTAATTTTCTCTGAGAACTTGGGTAAAATTACACAATGTGTCCGAAAGACCACGGTAGGATATGCAAGTGAAAGTTTTAGGACGCCTCCATTTGTTAGGTCACAAAAAAATAAACACCAAATTCTGTTGAAAGGTGCCCCACCTTCCCCTACGGAAGAATTTCAAACTCTAGAATAGTCTACCTGCTTTTTTATATTACGTACTCTCCCAGCGTAAGCTGCGGCGAGTTCAGGATACATTGATAATTTAATTAAGAATGTAATTGTAACTGTTGATCCATTTCGGATTTCGGACAGAGGGACGGTCACCTGGCCCCGCATACCGCAACGCAGATTTTTTCATCCTGGATTGATGACTTTGTTTGGTTGTAAACAACGATTCGCTGAAGATGCATGTCTCCTGTCACTGTCGTATAACACTCGAGGATTTCGGATTTCGGACAGAGGGACGGTCACCTGGCCCCGCATACCGCAACGCAGATTTTTTCATCCTGGATTGATGACTTTGTTTGGTTGTAAACAACGATTCGCTGAAGATGCATGTCTCCTGTCACTGTCGTATAACACTCGAGGATTTCGGATTTCGGACAGAGGGACGGTCACCTGGCCCCGAAGGGGCCGCATACCGCAACGCAGATTTTTTCATCCTGGATTGATGACTTTGTTTGGTTGTAAACAACGATTCGCTGAAGATGCATGTCTCCTGTCACTGTCGTATAACACTCGAGGATTTCGGATTTCGGACAGAGGGACGGTCACCTGGCCCCGAAGGGGCCGCATACCGCAACGCAGATTTTTTCATCCTGGATTGATGACTTTGTTTGGTTGTAAACAACGATTCGCTGAAGATGCATGTCTCCTGTCACTGTCGTATAACACTCGAGGATTTCGGATTTCGGACAGAGGGACGGTCACCTGGCCCCGAAGGGGCCGCATACCGCAACGCAGATTTTTTCATCCTGGATTGATGACTTTGTTTGGTTGTAAACAACGATTCGCTGAAGATGCATGTCTCCTGTCACTGTCGTATAACACTCGAGGATTTCGGATTTCGGACAGAGGGACGGTCACCTGGCCCCGAAGGGGCCGCATACCGCAACGCAGATTTTTTCATCCTGGATTGATGACTTTGTTTGGTTGTAAACAACGATTCGCTGAAGATGCATGTCTCCTGTCACTGTCGTATAACACTCGAGGATTTCGGATTTCGGACAGAGGGACGGTCACCTGGCCCCGAAGGGGCCGCATACCGCAACGCAGATTTTTTCATCCTGGATTGATGACTTTGTTTGGTTGTAAACAACGATTCGCTGAAGATGCATGTCTCCTGTCACTGTCGTATAACACTCGAGGATTTCGGACAGAGGGACGGTCACCTGGCCCCGAAGGGGCCGCATACCGCAACGCAGATTTTTTCATCCTGGATTGATGACTTTGTTTGGTTGTAAACAACGATTCGCTGAAGATGCATGTCTCCTGTCACTGTCGTATAATACTCGAGGATTTCGGATTTCGGACAGAGGGACGGTCACCTGGCCCCGAAGGGGCCGCATACCGCAACGCAGATTTTTTCATCCTGGATTGATGACTTTGTTTGGTTGTAAACAACGATTCGCTGAAGATGCATGTCTCCTGTCACTGTCGTATAACACTCGAGGATTTCGGACAGAGGGACGGTCACCTGGCCCCGAAGGGGCCGCATACCGCAACGCAGATTTTTTCATCCTGGATTGATGACTTTGTTTGGTTGTAAACAACGATTCGCTGAAGATGCATGTCTCCTGTCACTGTCGTATAACACTCGAGGATTTCGGATTTCGGACAGAGGGACGGTCACCTGGCCCCGAAGGGGCCGCATACCGCAACGCAGATTTTTTCATCCTGGATTGATGACTTTGTTTGGTTGTAAACAACGATTCGCTGAAGATGCATGTCTCCTGTCACTGTCGTATAACACTCGAGGATTTCGGATTTCGGACAGAGGGACGGTCACCTGGCCCCGAAGGGGCCGCATACCGCAACGCAGATTTTTTCATCCTGGATTGATGACTTTGTTTGGTTGTAAACAACGATTCGCTGAAGATGCATGTCTCCTGTCACTGTCGTATAACACTCGAGGATTTCGGATTTCGGACAGAGGGACGGTCACCTGGCCCCGAAGGGGCCGCATACCGCAACGCAGATTTTTTCATCCTGGATTGATGACTTTGTTTGGTTGTAAACAACGATTCGCTGAAGATGCATGTCTCCTGTCACTGTCGTATAACACTCGAGGATTTCGGACAGAGGGACGGTCACCTGGCCCCGAAGGGGCCGCATACCGCAACGCAGATTTTTTCATCCTGGATTGATGACTTTGTTTGGTTGTAAACAACGATTCGCTGAAGATGCATGTCTCCTGTCACTGTCGTATAACACTCGAGGATTTCGGATTTCGGACAGAGGGACGGTCACCTGGCCCCGCATACCGCAACGCAGATTTTTTCATCCTGGATTGATGACTTTGTTTGGTTGTAAACAACGATTCGCTGAAAATGCATGTCTCCTGTCACTGTCGTATAACACTCGAGGATTTCGGATTTCGGACAGAGGGACGGTCACCTGGCCCCGAAGGGGCCGCATACCGCAACGCAGATTTTTTCATCCTGGATTGATGACTTTGTTTGGTTGTAAACAACGATTCGCTGAAGATGCATGTCTCCTGTCACTGTCGTATAACACTCGAGGATTTCGGATTTCGGACAGAGGGACGGTCACCTGGCCCCGCATACCGCAACGCAGATTTTTTCATCCTGGATTGATGACTTTGTTTGGTTGTAAACAACGATTCGCTGAAGATGCATGTCTCCTGTCACTGTCGTATAACACTCGAGGATTTCGGATTTCGGACAGAGGGACGGTCACCTGGCCCCGCATACCGCAACGCAGATTTTTTCATCCTGGATTGATGACTTTGTTTGGTTGTAAACAACGATTCGCTGAAGATGCATGTCTCCTGTCACTGTCGTATAACACTCGAGGATTTCGGATTTCGGACAGAGGGACGGTCACCTGGCCCCGAAGGGGCCGCATACCGCAACGCAGATTTTTTCATCCTGGATTGATGACTTTGTTTGGTTGTAAACAACGATTCGCTGAAGATGCATGTCTCCTGTCACTGTCGTGGAAGAAAGGGCGGGTGTGGCTCCATGCGGCGTCCGCGCGGGACTAGTCTTGTGCTAGTGTGAGGAGAAAAGACAGTCTGTCATGCCGTGTCTTGAGTGTGTTTCGGATTTCGGACAGAGGGACGGTCACCTGGCCCCGCATACCGCAACGCAGATTTTTTCATCCTGGATTGATGACTTTGTTTGGTTGTAAACAACGATTCGCTGAAGATGCATGTCTCCTGTCACTGTCGTATAACACTCGAGGATTTCGGATTTCGGACAGAGGGACGGTCACCTGGCCCCGCATACCGCAACGCAGATTTTTTCATCCTGGATTGCTGACTTTGTTTGGTTGTAAACAACGATTCGCTGAAGATGCATGTCTCCTGTCACTGTCGTATAACACTCGAGGATTTCGGATTTCGGACAGAGGGACGGTCACCTGGCCCCGCATACCGCAACGCAGATTTTTTCATCCTGGATTGATGACTTTGTTTGGTTGTAAACAACGATTCGCTGAAGATGCATGTCTCCTGTCACTGTCGTGGAAGAAAGGGCGGGTGTGGCTCCATGCGGCGTCCGCGCGGGACTAGTCTTGTGCTAGTGTGAGGAGAAAAGACAGTCTGTCATGCCGTGTCTTGAGTGTGTTTCGGATTTCGGACAGAGGGACGGTCACCTGGCCCCGCATACCGCAACGCAGATTTTTTCATCCTGGATTGATGACTTTGTTTGGTTGTAAACAACGATTCGCTGAAGATGCATGTCTCCTGTCACTGTCGTGGAAGAAAGGGCGGGTGTGGCTCCATGCGGCGTCCGCGCGGGACTAGTCTTGTGCTAGTGTGAGGAGAAAAGACAGTCTGTCATGCCGTGTCTTGAGTGTGTTTCGGATTTCGGACAGAGGGACGGTCACCTGGCCCCGCATACCGCAACGCAGATTTTTTCATCCTGGATTGATGACTTTGTTTGGTTGTAAACAACGATTCGCTGAAGATGCATGTCTCCTGTCACTGTCGTGGAAGAAAGGGCGGGTGTGGCTCCATGCGGCGTCCGCGCGGGACTAGTCTTGTGCTAGTGTGAGGAGAAAAGACAGTCTGTCATGCCGTGTCTTGAGTGTGTTTCGGATTTCGGACAGAGGGACGGTCACCTGGCCCCGCATACCGCAACGCAGATTTTTTCATCCTGGATTGATGACTTTGTTTGGTTGTAAACAACGATTCGCTGAAGATGCATGTCTCCTGTCACTGTCGTATAACACTCGAGGATTTCGGATTTCGGACAGAGGGACGGTCACCTGGCCCCGAAGGGGCCGCATACCGCAACGCAGATTTTTTCATCCTGGATTGATGACTTTGTTTGGTTGTAAACAACGATTCGCTGAAGATGCATGTCTCCTGTCACTGTCGTATAACACTCGAGGATTTCGGATTTCGGACAGAGGGACGGTCACCTGGCCCCGAAGGGGCCGCATACCGCAACGCAGATTTTTTCATCCTGGATTGATGACTTTGTTTGGTTGTAAACAACGATTCGCTGAAGATGCATGTCTCCTGTCACTGTCGTATAACACTCGAGGATTTCGGATTTCGGACAGAGGGACGGTCACCTGGCCCCGAAGGGGCCGCATACCGCAACGCAGATTTTTTCATCCTGGATTGATGACTTTGTTTGGTTGTAAACAACGATTCGCTGAAGATGCATGTCTCCTGTCACTGTCGTATAACACTCGAGGATTTCGGATTTCGGACAGAGGGACGGTCACCTGGCCCCGAAGGGGCCGCATACCGCAACGCAGATTTTTTCATCCTGGATTGATGACTTTGTTTGGTTGTAAACAACGATTCGCTGAAGATGCATGTCTCCTGTCACTGTCGTATAACACTCGAGGATTTCGGATTTCGGACAGAGGGACGGTCACCTGGCCCCGAAGGGGCCGCATACCGCAACGCAGATTTTTTCATCCTGGATTGATGACTTTGTTTGGTTGTAAACAACGATTCGCTGAAGATGCATGTCTCCTGTCACTGTCGTATAACACTCGAGGATTTCGGATTTCGGACAGAGGGACGGTCACCTGGCCCCGAAGGGGCCGCATACCGCAACGCAGATTTTTTCATCCTGGATTGATGACTTTGTTTGGTTGTAAACAACGATTCGCTGAAGATGCATGTCTCCTGTCACTGTCGTATAACACTCGAGGATTTCGGACAGAGGGACGGTCACCTGGCCCCGAAGGGGCCGCATACCGCAACGCAGATTTTTTCATCCTGGATTGATGACTTTGTTTGGTTGTAAACAACGATTCGCTGAAGATGCATGTCTCCTGTCACTGTCGTATAATACTCGAGGATTTCGGATTTCGGACAGAGGGACGGTCACCTGGCCCCGAAGGGGCCGCATACCGCAACGCAGATTTTTTCATCCTGGATTGATGACTTTGTTTGGTTGTAAACAACGATTCGCTGAAGATGCATGTCTCCTGTCACTGTCGTATAACACTCGAGGATTTCGGATTTCGGACAGAGGGACGGTCACCTGGCCCCGAAGGGGCCGCATACCGCAACGCAGATTTTTTCATCCTGGATTGATGACTTTGTTTGGTTGTAAACAACGATTCGCTGAAGATGCATGTCTCCTGTCACTGTCGTATAACACTCGAGGATTTCGGATTTCGGACAGAGGGACGGTCACCTGGCCCCGAAGGGGCCGCATACCGCAACGCAGATTTTTTCATCCTGGATTGATGACTTTGTTTGGTTGTAAACAACGATTCGCTGAAGATGCATGTCTCCTGTCACTGTCGTATAACACTCGAGGATTTCGGACAGAGGGACGGTCACCTGGCCCCGAAGGGGCCGCATACCGCAACGCAGATTTTTTCATCCTGGATTGATGACTTTGTTTGGTTGTAAACAACGATTCGCTGAAGATGCATGTCTCCTGTCACTGTCGTATAATACTCGAGGATTTCGGATTTCGGACAGAGGGACGGTCACCTGGCCCCGAAGGGGCCGCATACCGCAACGCAGATTTTTTCATCCTGGATTGATGACTTTGTTTGGTTGTAAACAACGATTCGCTGAAGATGCATGTCTCCTGTCACTGTCGTATAACACTCGAGGATTTCGGACAGAGGGACGGTCACCTGGCCCCGAAGGGGCCGCATACCGCAACGCAGATTTTTTCATCCTGGATTGATGACTTTGTTTGGTTGTAAACAACGATTCGCTGAAGATGCATGTCTCCTGTCACTGTCGTATAACACTCGAGGATTTCGGATTTCGGACAGAGGGACGGTCACCTGGCCCCGAAGGGGCCGCATACCGCAACGCAGATTTTTTCATCCTGGATTGATGACTTTGTTTGGTTGTAAACAACGATTCGCTGAAGATGCATGTCTCCTGTCACTGTCGTATAACACTCGAGGATTTCGGATTTCGGACAGAGGGACGGTCACCTGGCCCCGAAGGGGCCGCATACCGCAACGCAGATTTTTTCATCCTGGATTGATGACTTTGTTTGGTTGTAAACAACGATTCGCTGAAGATGCATGTCTCCTGTCACTGTCGTATAACACTCGAGGATTTCGGATTTCGGACAGAGGGACGGTCACCTGGCCCCGAAGGGGCCGCATACCGCAACGCAGATTTTTTCATCCTGGATTGATGACTTTGTTTGGTTGTAAACAACGATTCGCTGAAGATGCATGTCTCCTGTCACTGTCGTATAACACTCGAGGATTTCGGACAGAGGGACGGTCACCTGGCCCCGAAGGGGCCGCATACCGCAACGCAGATTTTTTCATCCTGGATTGATGACTTTGTTTGGTTGTAAACAACGATTCGCTGAAGATGCATGTCTCCTGTCACTGTCGTATAACACTCGAGGATTTCGGATTTCGGACAGAGGGACGGTCACCTGGCCCCGCATACCGCAACGCAGATTTTTTCATCCTGGATTGATGACTTTGTTTGGTTGTAAACAACGATTCGCTGAAAATGCATGTCTCCTGTCACTGTCGTATAACACTCGAGGATTTCGGATTTCGGACAGAGGGACGGTCACCTGGCCCCGAAGGGGCCGCATACCGCAACGCAGATTTTTTCATCCTGGATTGATGACTTTGTTTGGTTGTAAACAACGATTCGCTGAAGATGCATGTCTCCTGTCACTGTCGTATAACACTCGAGGATTTCGGATTTCGGACAGAGGGACGGTCACCTGGCCCCGCATACCGCAACGCAGATTTTTTCATCCTGGATTGATGACTTTGTTTGGTTGTAAACAACGATTCGCTGAAGATGCATGTCTCCTGTCACTGTCGTATAACACTCGAGGATTTCGGATTTCGGACAGAGGGACGGTCACCTGGCCCCGCATACCGCAACGCAGATTTTTTCATCCTGGATTGATGACTTTGTTTGGTTGTAAACAACGATTCGCTGAAGATGCATGTCTCCTGTCACTGTCGTATAACACTCGAGGATTTCGGATTTCGGACAGAGGGACGGTCACCTGGCCCCGAAGGGGCCGCATACCGCAACGCAGATTTTTTCATCCTGGATTGATGACTTTGTTTGGTTGTAAACAACGATTCGCTGAAGATGCATGTCTCCTGTCACTGTCGTATAACACTCGAGGATTTCGGATTTCGGACAGAGGGACGGTCACCTGGCCCCGAAGGGGCCGCATACCGCAACGCAGATTTTTTCATCCTGGATTGATGACTTTGTTTGGTTGTAAACAACGATTCGCTGAAGATGCATGTCTCCTGTCACTGTCGTGGAAGAAAGGGCGGGTGTGGCTCCATGCGGCGTCCGCGCGGGACTAGTCTTGTGCTAGTGTGAGGAGAAAAGACAGTCTGTCATGCCGTGTCTTGAGTGTGTTTCGGATTTCGGACAGAGGGACGGTCACCTGGCCCCGCATACCGCAACGCAGATTTTTTCATCCTGGATTGATGACTTTGTTTGGTTGTAAACAACGATTCGCTGAAGATGCATGTCTCCTGTCACTGTCGTATAACACTCGAGGATTTCGGATTTCGGACAGAGGGACGGTCACCTGGCCCCGCATACCGCAACGCAGATTTTTTCATCCTGGATTGATGACTTTGTTTGGTTGTAAACAACGATTCGCTGAAGATGCATGTCTCCTGTCACTGTCGTATAACACTCGAGGATTTCGGATTTCGGACAGAGGGACGGTCACCTGGCCCCGCATACCGCAACGCAGATTTTTTCATCCTGGATTGATGACTTTGTTTGGTTGTAAACAACGATTCGCTGAAGATGCATGTCTCCTGTCACTGTCGTGGAAGAAAGGGCGGGTGTGGCTCCATGCGGCGTCCGCGCGGGACTAGTCTTGTGCTAGTGTGAGGAGAAAAGACAGTCTGTCATGCCGTGTCTTGAGTGTGTTTCGGATTTCGGACAGAGGGACGGTCACCTGGCCCCGCATACCGCAACGCAGATTTTTTCATCCTGGATTGATGACTTTGTTTGGTTGTAAACAACGATTCGCTGAAGATGCATGTCTCCTGTCACTGTCGTGGAAGAAAGGGCGGGTGTGGCTCCATGCGGCGTCCGCGCGGGACTAGTCTTGTGCTAGTGTGAGGAGAAAAGACAGTCTGTCATGCCGTGTCTTGAGTGTGTTTCGGATTTCGGACAGAGGGACGGTCACCTGGCCCCGCATACCGCAACGCAGATTTTTTCATCCTGGATTGATGACTTTGTTTGGTTGTAAACAACGATTCGCTGAAGATGCATGTCTCCTGTCACTGTCGTGGAAGAAAGGGCGGGTGTGGCTCCATGCGGCGTCCGCGCGGGACTAGTCTTGTGCTAGTGTGAGGAGAAAAGACAGTCTGTCATGCCGTGTCTTGAGTGTGTTTCGGATTTCGGACAGAGGGACGGTCACCTGGCCCCGCATACCGCAACGCAGATTTTTTCATCCTGGATTGATGACTTTGTTTGGTTGTAAACAACGATTCGCTGAAGATGCATGTCTCCTGTCACTGTCGTATAACACTCGAGGATTTCGGATTTCGGACAGAGGGACGGTCACCTGGCCCCGAAGGGGCCGCATACCGCAACGCAGATTTTTTCATCCTGGATTGATGACTTTGTTTGGTTGTAAACAACGATTCGCTGAAGATGCATGTCTCCTGTCACTGTCGTGGAAGAAAGGGCGGGTGTGGCTCCATGCGGCGTCCGCGCGGGACTAGTCTTGTGCTAGTGTGAGGAGAAAAGACAGTCTGTCATGCCGTGTCTTGAGTGTGTTTCGGATTTCGGACAGAGGGACGGTCACCTGGCCCCGCATACCGCAACGCAGATTTTTTCATCCTGGATTGATGACTTTGTTTGGTTGTAAACAACGATTCGCTGAAGATGCATGTCTCCTGTCACTGTCGTATAACACTCGAGGATTTCGGATTTCGGACAGAGGGACGGTCACCTGGCCCCGCATACCGCAACGCAGATTTTTTCATCCTGGATTGATGACTTTGTTTGGTTGTAAACAACGATTCGCTGAAGATGCATGTCTCCTGTCACTGTCGTATAACACTCGAGGATTTCGGACAGAGGGACGGTCACCTGGGGCCGCATACCGCAACGCAGATTTTTTCATCCTGGATTGATGACTTTGTTTGGTTGTAAACAACGATTCGCTGAAGATGCATGTCTCCTGTCACTGTCGTATAACACTCGAGGATTTCGGATTTCGGACAGAGGGACGGTCACCTGGCCCCGAAGGGGCCGCATACCGCAACGCAGATTTTTTCATCCTGGATTGATGACTTTGTTTGGTTGTAAACAACGATTCGCTGAAGATGCATGTCTCCTGTCACTGTCGTATAACACTCGAGGATTTCGGATTTCGGACAGAGGGACGGTCACCTGGCCCCGAAGGGGCCGCATACCGCAACGCAGATTTTTTCATCCTGGATTGATGACTTTGTTTGGTTGTAAACAACGATTCGCTGAAGATGCATGTCTCCTGTCACTGTCGTGGAAGAAAGGGCGGGTGTGGCTCCATGCGGCGTCCGCGCGGGACTAGTCTTGTGCTAGTGTGAGGAGAAAAGACAGTCTGTCATGCCGTGTCTTGAGTGTGTTTCGGATTTCGGACAGAGGGACGGTCACCTGGCCCCGCATACCGCAACGCAGATTTTTTCATCCTGGATTGATGACTTTGTTTGGTTGTAAACAACGATTCGCTGAAGATGCATGTCTCCTGTCACTGTCGTATAACACTCGAGGATTTCGGATTTCGGACAGAGGGACGGTCACCTGGCCCCGAAGGGGCCGCATACCGCAACGCAGATTTTTTCATCCTGGATTGATGACTTTGTTTGGTTGTAAACAACGATTCGCTGAAGATGCATGTCTCCTGTCACTGTCGTATAACACTCGAGGATTTCGGACAGAGGGACGGTCACCTGGCCCCGAAGGGGCCGCATACCGCAACGCAGATTTTTTCATCCTGGATTGATGACTTTGTTTGGTTGTAAACAACGATTCGCTGAAGATGCATGTCTCCTGTCACTGTCGTATAACACTCGAGGATTTCGGATTTCGGACAGAGGGACGGTCACCTGGCCCCGAAGGGGCCGCATACCGCAACGCAGATTTTTTCATCCTGGATTGATGACTTTGTTTGGTTGTAAACAACGATTCGCTGAAGATGCATGTCTCCTGTCACTGTCGTGGAAGAAAGGGCGGGTGTGGCTCCATGCGGCGTCCGCGCGGGACTAGTCTTGTGCTAGTGTGAGGAGAAAAGACAGTCTGTCATGCCGTGTCTTGAGTCATTGCAGGAGGATTTTCTCAAAGCCTCCAACGTCCTTGAAACTAACTTCTTGGAAGAAGTCCTGCATGAAGTTGTGTTCTGCTGCTTGGAGTCTCCGGTAGGACTGAGAGACTTGGGGGCGGGACTTGTGCTCCTCCGTCTCCAATTGGTCCCTCCGGATTGGCCTTCGGTTTTCCCTGGACTTTGGCTGGCTGGTGGGGGGCCGGGAAGCTGGCTCTGTTGCTGCCGTCGCTGGTCCCCTCCTGTGCCGTGGATGTTCAGGGCAGGCTCTCCAGGCCGCCAAATGACCTGGAGAGTTGCAGTTGATGCACTTGACGTTATTGTTCCTAGGGGTGGTGCATTCCTTGAGCCTGTGGTCTCCACCGCACCGCTGCCGCCGCTCCGTGCAGTCACTTGCGACGTGTCCGAAACGACAACAGCGATAACAGAGGACGGTTTCAACCCGTCTCTTTTTCTCGAAGGATACCTTCTCCCCCAGAATCCGGGTGATGCCGACCACGCTCCTCGGAGTCCCCCTTAACTCCACTTGAAAGAGAGGGAGGAACCCCTTGAAACGCCGGCTTTTCATCCGGAAACAGGAGAGAATTTTGAGGCCTTGTGCCTCCAGATCCTCCTTTATATCAACAGCTGGGATGTCCATGGATGCTATGCCTCGGACGACCCTCACAAACCGCCTTCCCCGTATGAGGGCTTTCTTCGGAGAGGCCTTTTCAGGCTCCCCCGCGTACTCGCACCTCTCGGTTGGACTAAAAGAATTTACAATATTATAAGTAAACTTGGATATTTAGTGTTCAATGAAAAAAGTGGTGATTAAATGCCATGCGTGTTGTGATACTCGCAATATACAAAGATCAACGTTTGTATCGTCTGTAATTAGACAAATTCAACAAAAAGGTATATATATAGGAAGTTAAATAAAAAAGATTATCCTTTTATATTTCCCCTTTTCTCTCATCACAGCTTTGCATCCACACACCCATATATAACTTGCGGATCACTCTCTAGATGGCGCTACTAAAATTAGAAGGGGTTTTTTCGCTTATAAGGGATTCAAAGATGACCAGATCGTTTGAACGGCCCCTGAATTTATTAATAAAAAAACTGTCTTTCTAAACTACATTTCAGCTGGGTGTTTATACAAATGATCCCGAATCGTGAGTTTATTGGAAATCCTAACTGTTTGTTCTCATTAAAAGGTTCAAAGTAATTTTATTAATTAATAAGGTAAATGTGGGTATATTGGACACTTTTTGAAAACTTTTTATGATTTAGGGTGAATCGACCAGTAATTGACCAGTTAGTGGAAATTCCTCCAAGTTTTATTTTTCTTTCTTAGAAAAAAAAAATTTCTAAAAAAATTGACACTGGTTTAATATCAATGAAAGTATGAGGAATAATAACTAATAATCATTTTTCCTTTCACTTTTATAGATTTTTTTTTATTTATTTTAAAAGCAATTAATTGAGATTTTGCCAGTAATTGACCACCTACATCCAGTATTTGAACACCATTATTCCAGTAATTGACCATTGCCATATTCACCATTTCCAGAATAAAAATCAAATATACAGCTCAAGCACAAATCAACCAACTGATCCACAACGCAACCTATCATTTCCAAAAGAGCTATTTATTCGAGTCCCACTGAAATTTTCCCCATTTCTTTAAAACATGGCTAAGGGTAAGTTGGCTGAAAAAAATACGCAACGGAGACGTTTGAAGAAAACTTTTCAGAAACACTTACACAAACTTTCATTCAATCTGATGATTATAAAATTCTCTCACAAAAATTAAGAATTGGCAAATTTTAGTAAATTTTTAAGTTTATAGTTTTTCTTGACAGTTTTAAGCGAAAAAATCAGTTGTTTTATTGAATGGTATAAAAATTTTGAACTTAACTAATATTCCATTCTTATTAACACCCGTGCCTTTTGGCAGAAAATCCTATGATCTGAAAACCAACTGTTCCAATCCTACTAAAATTTCTTCCAGTTGTTGAATACGTCTTAGAAAATTCTTAAAAGCTGTATTCAATCAGCAATCAATAAATTAAACTCTGGAAGAGAACACGGAAAATTGTTCCGATTTATTAATTCTCATACTTTATTAATATTAAATCACTGTCAATTTAAAATATATTTTGTTGGAAAAATATATCTACTTTATTAGTAATTATAATTATTTTTAAGATGTATTAGCAAAATCTTATACATTTTAAGCAAGAAGTAGAACAATTGTTTTTATTGTTTAACCTTTTAAAACCAGACTGTAAACCAGCACGATTTGCCACCTAGGCCACCTAGCGAGCGCTTGCACCGCGAACCGTTCGATTCCAGCGTTTACTACAGAAGGCTATCTAAAAAACTAAAAATGCGCATATGTCTGACAACCAACCAACCAACTACCCGTAGGTACGTACTTTAGGGCTTAGCGAGAGAAGCGACATATTTTAAAAGCGCAGGTGTTGGAAATTTGAAGAACCAATGAAAGAGGTATATTGAATAAAGAGTCCCTATTATCAATACTGGTTAATTACTGGAA
This sequence comes from Tetragnatha versicolor, assembly GCA_024610705.1. Classification (NCBI taxonomy): domain Eukaryota; kingdom Metazoa; phylum Arthropoda; class Arachnida; order Araneae; family Tetragnathidae; genus Tetragnatha; species Tetragnatha versicolor. The sequence continues at coordinate 267,831 of JANDEH010000069.1, forward strand.
ATGTAACTTTTTTACAGTAAATCTAACCAAAAATTGTACTGCAGGTAAAAATCTTTAAGATCGCTCTTGGTTTAAAAAGAAATCTTAAAAGCAAATAAAATCCAGTAGTTGACCACTTTGGTCAAATACTAGCACTTTTTCTATTCTAGACAGCCAGTGGTTGACCACCCCTCAAATATCAAATTAAATGGTTAATATACAAATAATTATACTTTTATTTAATTCAACTAAACATTTAGGACCTAAATACATCAATCAATAAAATATTGGAATAAAAACTAGCTGGATGATTTGAGATTGAACTAAATACTCCATACCATTATTGCTAGTAGTGTGAGCGCATGCTTTGAAGCTTTGTTGATAACTTTTTTTTAACTATTTATTGTGTCTTTTAAGAACAATACTAGAACTTTAGACTATGCATGAGCTTTTAATAAAATGTCAGCTATGTTTTCAACACAACAGATTCGAAATAAACACACAACAGTTCTTGTTTTTTGCAAAATTATGCTCAATTGGTCAACTACTGGTAGGTGGTCAACTACTGGTCGGTTCACCCTACTTAATGCTATAATCTGCTTCAAATAAAACTTCATTAATTATAACGCAACAACCATCAAAAAAGAGGGGGGGGTATTTGAATTTTTAAATGCGTTTTATGTGATGAGGGGAATATATAGGGAAAGGGGCTAAGTACAGGGTGGTCCTAAACTCGTGGTACAAACTGGGTAGGGTAGGAAGAGTACATCAAGACGAAATAGGAATTGGTATAGAAAGGGGGGTCGCAGTTGCACCGTTAAAGAGCTAGGACCTAATGTAGTGCGAGAGCGTTACAAAAGGACGTTTTGCCAAGGCCCGTTTAACAAAAAAAATATAATGATATGAAAAAAATTATTGCATGAGGTACAGCAGTACCCTTACTACTTACATCATAAATTTGATAGAAATTGGACCACTTGCTAAACCTTGGAATGAGTTTTAAAGCATGCAATATTAATCTTTTAGCCAAAGATTGGAGTTCCTTTAAATTAGTGTAATGCTATTTAGAAAAATGATGATCGGGGAAGGAATTTTCAATGATCATACAGTTTCAATGATCAATGTATGATCATTGAAAATTCCTTCCCCGATCATAGTTTTTCTAAATACCATTAAAGGAACTCCATTCTTTGGCTAGAAGATTAATACTGCGCATTTTAAAACTCACCCCACGGTTTAGCAAGGGGTCCAATTTCTATCAAATTTATGGTGTAAGAAGTACGGATACTGCTGTACCCCATGCAATAATGCATGCACAGTTATCCATTAGTTGTACCTCCAACTGTCAATCAACAGTGTTAGTCGTACAACTAAACCTGTTGAACCGAAGATGAAATATCCCTCTCTGAAACACAAAGTCCCTAAAACGCCTCTATTTCAGTCCCACCCAAGTGAATGGGATTGGTTAATAAGACGAAAACCACTGACGTCACTGGTTTAAATCTTACACGCCCCTTGAATTTTTCGTTTCTATGAGAAGAGCCAACCTAGGGCCATATGCAGCTGCCATCGCATATCGAAATAACAGGTTATCAACCTGTTACTTCTGCTACTCGTATCGAGTCATGTGATCAAAAACGAGTTCGATACCTCCGGAGGGTCTCGAATATTGGTCACGTGAATCGAAGTGAATGCTCATTGGATGGTAGTTAACACGTGATCCTTACGTCACGTGAAGTAAGTCCAATAGGGTCAATTCATCGCCAGGTCGACGTCATGGAGAAAAACGATTCTGACGCTGCTGAATCGCTTTTTTCGATTTACGATGCCATTACGAATGTTCGATATTCGGTTCGATTCGATGGCAGCTGCATGTGGCCCCTAGTATTCTACTAACCTTGGTCGTCCCAACCGGGGGCGATCGCCCCCTGTTGGGTGATTTGTGTTATCAAAGGGACGATAAAAAAGTTGGGGACGATGAGTATTCAAAGGGGGAGAGTAAAATAGTACTGTATTCAGAAGCTTCGATAAGGAGTGATGCAGTTTTGGCACACTCATACGTTTTTTCGAACTCATTGGCTTTGGTATACTCCTTCACCTCACTCCGTAAAGAGTGTTGGTGCTTCCAGATATTGTGACGATCCTTGTGGCAAGTTTTTGGAATCATAAATGTATATATTTATTTAATTTTTTAATATAAAAAGTGGTAACTATATATGACCAAATAATAAACTCAGTTCTAGGATACTTTTAAGCCTAACAAATTCTTCTAGACGAGTTGAAATTAAATTTCTGTTTTACGGAAGTCTGAGAGGATCGAATTTAATTTTTTGGACGAAAGTCGATTACTTGTATTCGACTTTGATAACAATTTCCCAACTCCTCCCCAGATGACGCTAATTTCTTCATGAGCTTTTCTCATTAAAATATACTTGCAGTCATTCTTTAGGGCTTCTTTAGTCGGATTCCTGCCAAATATGGGCCTCAATTTCTCAGGATCCTTTTCCTGATGTCGTTTTTAGTGAAAATTTCTTTCGAATGACCAACAAATACTGAGAGACGTTTTTCGCAATAGATTTTATGTTTAAGATCAAAATTTCCCATCTAAAACTTATCGATTAACATTTAAACTTTGACACATTAATATAAACATACAACAAAACTTTTATTAGCCATGAATCATGCATTCTTTCCAGTTTTCGATACGGCCGAAAAAATTAAACTAAAATCGTCATGTGGGGTATTCTTTTCTAACCGCCAGTTTGAAATGAAATAATACCACCAGAACTACCAAAACCCCACATTATATTCCTTAATATACATAAACCAAAATCCTTTTTGTTTGAAATCTCCACCTGTTACCAGTTTTTAAAAAAAAAATTATCAAACACGCATGTTTATGATTGATCCGATTCACCCCACATCAGCAGTTGGAATGGACATGTTTCACTAAAAAATTCAGCAAAAATCGGAATTACCATTTATTTAAAATTTGACTGCAAAGAAATCTTTGGAAGAATTGGGACCACATAGAGGATACCGAAAATTGAGAAAAGAAAATTATTTTTTTTTGGTTCAATAAGCAAAGTTTTGACAGCCACGTTTTTGTGACCTTTTTTGTTTTCAACTTCAAAGCCGGGGTAGACCTAAGATATTATCGCAAAATAATTTTTCATGGCTGAAATAACTTCTGAGCAATGCGTAGAATAAGTCAGAATTTATCCTGATTTTATAACTAACACAACCGGAGCTATGATGGTTTAAAAAACTTTTTTCGAAAGTGATGATTCACCCCACTGATCCGATTCACCGTTTTACGGTATTTAAATAAAAACAATTTCCACATACCTAAGATGAATAAAACTGGGAAAATATCATAAAATAAAGAGATTTTATCTCACAAGGGACTTATTCATGAAGATAAATTAAGCATATTATGAAGAAAACCCACTTAATTTCTTTTTTACTTGAAACTCGCAACTCATCCAACAGCTCGGAAATCGTTTGAACATTGTTAATTCTGCGAATAATTTATCTCTATTTCAATCTCCATTTCATAACAGAAATAAATAGTCATAAGATATGGTTAAAACCGTTATTTTTTATAACATTAAATATAGTTATTTTCAAATAACGTTAATTTTTAATCACGCAGCTTTTTATGCAATAGATTCAAAAGCACCAAACGATAGGGGAGAGTGTTGTATCTTCGGCTACCGCATTTTAAAATTCGGGAAATAATGGAAATTTGAATTTGTGCTCGATTTTGAATGTAAGCAGATACTGTCTAGTTGCTAACGTGAAATCAGCTCTTTAAAATTTTATTTAAATTTTATTAAATTTACTGTTTTTAGATGCTCAAAGTTTTTTTTAGTGCATCACTATTTAATACTTGTCTTCTCCTAAAATTATGATACGCTAAAATGGGATATATGGGGTGAATCCCCGAGATTTTGACTTTTTAGTTTTGATATTAGAAATTGTCAGATCTCAATTCTTTATTTTATTATAGAATTTTGAATGCAAAAACATCTGCGCCTGTATTCTACTTAATTGAGTTAATCGCAAGGTAAATCATACCCTATGAGATTGTGTTTCAGAGAGTGCTGAAAATCGGTATTCTACATACTATGGTGAACTTACTCAGGTTAACTTGGCTCTCCAAAACTCAATTATGGTCGCCATTTTATCCGTCCTAACAGGAATAACTAATCTGCTTATTATAAGGTAGTTTAAATAATAAAAATATACTTCATGAACCTAAAAACTCTTCAAACAATACAAAAAACTGATTAAACTACCTACAATCTTGGTTAAAAATGAAAATATCATTTACTCCGTCATATCATTTATAATTTTACCTTCGGACACCATAAGTGTTGTACTACGAACACATTCTTGTGGCTTGTGGGTGTCAGTAGCTAATCGTCGTTTTTGAATCAGGTTTCATTAAAGTGAAAACATTTTAATGCTTGTTAAATTAATTCTAAATGGTTATCTATTTTTCGGCGATTATTTTCAAGGGATTTTTAGATGAAAAATCAAATATTTTGTGATCTAAACAACTTTTTTAAAATTTTGATTCTACTTGGCATTTAATGTAAAATATGGTGTAAAATCTTAAGCACACTATCGCATTTAAGTATGATGATTACAAAAAAAACTTAAAATTTACACTGAAGAAGATTTACGAAAGTTATTACCACCAAATGCTAAAACTAAGGGTCGATCAAATTGTTTTTTTTTATCAGTGAAGTGATCAGATCGATCAGCATGATTGATGAAACTATTACCTTAAATTTTATTCTGAAAATCCCATGTTATTTACGTTCTTTAGGTAAAAAATCAAGACATATCAATCAACTTCGTTTTAATGATCATTTACGATCTAAAACTACATTACTTAAAAAAATATATTTCCAATTTTAAAAATGCTTGAAATAGTTTATTAAAAGGTGATGCATCAATAAAAATGTTCATTTTTGGCTTTTTTGCAACTAAAACTTCCCCTATTAAAGGTGTCCCCAGGTACAACTGGGTCAGTCCATAGGTGCAACAGGTTGTTGTACCTTTGGAAACAAATTTTTTCAAGTTATTAAAAATGGTTAAAAATCCAATAGGTTGGGCACTTTAAATGGTTAAAAATGTGATTTTACCTGTCTTGGAAAAATCCAATCGGGATTTTCGTCCGAAGGTACAACACTCTCCTCTACAGCCTTTACGCAACTGAAGAAGATTTCTGATCAAACAAAAGAAAATATTCTCAGGAAAGTGAAGGAAAACTAAGGAATGCATTTCACATTGGAACGGAATCGCGAGCGACTTTTTTCATTACCTAGCCACTATTGCATTAAAGCGCAAGAGATTGTGAAAGTGTGTAGAAACACTCCCAAGTTTTTAGTACGTCATTTTAAAGTCATTCCTAGGGGGACCAACTGTTTGAATTACTTCTTTTTGGTGTTTGGTTTGTGGTTACTTAGCGGTGTTTCAAATTCTCGAATATCCAATTTATGAAATAATATTTAAAAATTTATATTTTTTAAGAGTTTAAAGGGATATTCGTATTTAGCCCTTAAAAATAGACTATACACAAGTATTACAAGTTTCGCGATTTACTATAAATTAATTTTTTGAAATTTTTTCGGCCATTTTTGAGGAATCTAAATTCTTAAAAAATGCTCAACAGTTTCATCAATCGGTTTTGAAATTTACTCTATTAACTCCATCGGGAACCATAGAATTTTTTTTATAGATTTCGCACTTTTCGACTTAGCATCCTAACTATAAGTACAATGCACAAGGAAAAAACACCCTTCTTCAATAGTTACAGAACATTCAAATCACCATCTCATTTTAAGAAACCGAAGGCAATGAGGAAGTTGCATGATTTTTTAATCGATTCTTATTCCAAAAATAAGCAACTACCTAAAATTTGAGGCAGATCGAGAAATTTTTTGATTCCCAAAAAAAATTAACTAAATTTTAATTATTTAACGTAATTTAATATTTAATTAAATTTAACAACTTTAATATTCTAGACTGATTTTGTCTTTACAGAGCACTTTTAGGGCGTCTGTATTTCCTGATAGACGTGTTTCTCCAGCGCGCCTGTTTTATACAAAGGCAAGAACTCGAAATTTTAATTTTATTTAAACTAAACAAAAAACTGGTGACTAAAAATATTCTTCAATCAACAGGTGAATCGAATCCATTTGTTCCGAATCACACTTTAGAGAGTCTTTCAATACCACTCCCTAGATGGCGCTAACACAAGGTGCAACAAATATACTGTTTGATCTAATAACGATTCCAATTTGACTTAAAAAACTACTTATAGGAGGAGGGAAAATCCGCTACACATAAATCAGTTTCCGAGAGTTGCAAGAAATAGGTCCATCCGACACTGCGCCTGCGCCAAAGATCAAATGAATAAGGAAAGCTTTTCAAATTAAGTTTGGTACAAAATCTCCCTTTTGGAGCAGTTGTAGGATTCGGCCGATGCTATTGGCACCGACGGTGCTATTAGCTCCTACGGGTTATTGGCACCGCTGACATTCGCGCATGCGCGAACCAGTAGTAGGCAAAGTATCTTGTAACAGTTATTATTAGCTGTTATCAGGGAAGTAACTGTTATCGTGTTTGGACTCATACTGTTATTTGCGCCGGTAGTTTTTTTTTCTCAGGAATGGTTTTGTTTTGGGGCTGAAAAGTTGTGCGCGCGCATGATATGGAAGGATGGGGGGAAATGGTTTTATACTTAATGCAATACTTTTTTCTGGGCTATTTTTTAGTGCTGTTAACAGTTATTGAATCAAAAATAGTGTGACGGTGGTTTTTAAATTTTTAAAAATAGTAATTAAAAAATGGTTTAATACTAATGCAATACTTTTTCTGTGCTATATCTTAGTGCTGATTAAAGTTATTGAATCAAAAATAGTGACTGTTTTTTTTATTTTAATTTTTTTTAAATATTTAAAAAATTATTTAATACCAATGCAATACTTTTTTTCTGTGCTATATTTTAGTGCTGATTACAGTTATTGAATGAAAAATAGTGTGACTGGTTTTTAAATTTTTGAAATTTAAAATTTTTAAAAAATATTTAAAAAATGGTTTAATACTAATGCAATACTTTTTTCTGTGCAATATTTTAGTGCTGATTACAGTTATTGAATGAAAAATAGTGTGACTGGTTTTTAAATTTTTGAAATTTAAAATTTTTAAAAAATATTTAAAAAATGGTTTAATACCAATGCAATACTTTTTTTCTGTGCTATATTTTAGTGCTGATTACAGTTATTGAATGAAAAATAGTGTGACTGTGGTTTTTAAAATTTTAAATTTTTTAAAAATATTTAAAAAATGGTTTAATACTAATGCAATACTTTTTTCTGTGCAATATTTTAGTGCTGATTACAGTTATTGAATGAAAAATAGTGTGACTGGTTTTTAAATTTTTGAAATTTAAAATATTTAAAAAATGGTTTAATACCAATGCAATACTTTTTTTCTGTGCTATATTTTAGTGCTGATTACAGTTATTGAATGAAAAATAGTGTGACTGTGGTTTTTAAAATTTTAAATTTTTTAAAAATATTTAAAAAATGGTTTAATACTAATGCAATACTTTTTTCTGTGCAATATTTTAGTGCTGATTACAGTTATTGAATGAAAAATAGTGTGACTGGTTTTTAAATTTTTGAAATTTAAAATTTTTAAAAAATATTTAAAAAATGGTTTAATACCAATGCAATACTTTTTTTCTGTGCTATATTTTAGTGCTGATTACAGTTATTGAATGAAAAATAGTGTGACTGTGGTTTTTAAAATTTTAAATTTTTTAAAAATATTTAAAAAATGGTTTAATACTAATGCAATACTTTTTTCTGTGCAATATTTTAGTGCTGATTACAGTTATTGAATGAAAAATAGTGTGACTGGTTTTTAAATTTTTGAAATTTAAAATTTTTAAAAAATATTTAAAAAATGGTTTAATACCAATGCAATACTTTTTTCTGTGCTATATTTTAGTGCTGATTACAGTTATTGAATGAAAAATAGTGTGACTGTGGTTTTTAAAATTTTAAATTTTTTAAAATTATTTAAAAAATGGTTTAATACTAATGCAATACTTTTTTCTGTGCAATATTTTAGTGCTGATTACAGTTATTGAATGAAAAATAGTGTGACTGGTTTTTAAATTTTTGAAATTTAAAATTTTTAAAAAATATTTAAAAAATGGTTTAATACCAATGCAATACTTTTTTTCTGTGCTATATTTTAGTGCTGATTACAGTTATTGAATGAAAAATAGTGTGACTGTGGTTTTTAAAATTTTAAATTTTTTAAAAATATTTAAAAAATGGTTTAATACTAATGCAATACTTTTTTCTGTGCAATATTTTAGTGCTGATTACAGTTATTGAATGAAAAATAGTGTGACTGGTTTTTAAATTTTTGAAATTTAAAATTTTTAAAAAATATTTAAAAAATGGTTTAATACCAATGCAATACTTTTTTTCTGTGCTATATTTTAGTGCTGATTACAGTTATTGAATGAAAAATAGTGTGACTGTGGTTTTTAAAATTTTAAATTTTTTAAAAATATTTAAAAAATGGTTTAATACTAATGCAATACTTTTTTCTGTGCAATATTTTAGTGCTGATTACAGTTATTGAATGAAAAATAGTGTGACTGGTTTTTAAATTTTTGAAATTTAAAATTTTTAAAAAATATTTAAAAAATGGTTTAATACCAATGCAATACTTTTTTTCTGTGCTATATTTTAGTGCTGATTACAGTTATTGAATGAAAAATAGTGTGACTGTGGTTTTTAAAATTTTAAATTTTTTAAAAATATTTAAAAAATGGTTTAATACTAATGCAATACTTTTTTCTAAGAATAAGTAAAGAATAGTTCAACAGGAGTAGCAAAACTTTTATTTTCAGTGTTTCAAACGGAATTCACATATACCTACTATAGACCAGCGGTTCTTAAATTTCTATCGTCACGGCCCCATTTATGTTAGCAGCCAGACATCGCGGACCCCCAACATTTTATTGAGTTTTAGATTAATTAAAATTGGTATAAAAATTATAATAAATTTTACAATTACTCCAGAGGCGTATGTAGAAATTTATTTCGGGATAAAAATTATCCCTCAGCTCCCCATGTATATATTTCATAGGTTCAAGTAGCTTTTTTGTGCATTTTTAAGTAGAATTTACGTCTTAGGGAACTTAATACAAAAAGGTTATGAGTAATTAAGTTCTAGCTACCAAAGGGGGTTCTGGGGGACCTCCCAAAGAATTTTTGGAAATTCATCTAGAAAACCAGGTTTTTAATTAGTTTTGATACCCCAATTTAGAATTTTTGAATATAAATTTTTATGTAAGATTTGTATTTAGACAAACTTATTATTAAAATATAGTTTATGATAATAGAGTTTTAAGAACTAAAAGGTATCTGGGGGGTCATCCTCAGAAAAGTTTTAGAGAAATTTGTCCCTAAAAAAACAAACAGGATTTTAACTTGGTTTTGATACACTTTGTCCAAATTTTAGACTATATTCTTAGTTAGGGTTTCAATTTTGATGAACTTATTTTTTAAAAGTTTATAATAATAAAGTGCCAAGTACTAAAGGGGGTTCGGGAGTCCCCCCCGGAAAATTTTCGGAGATTTGATCCAAAAAACAGGGTTTTAACTTGGTTGATATACCAAGTCCAAATTTCAGGAGGGGGTAGGGCCCCTTCACCCACCTTTATATACCGTAATTTTACCGTTCCGATTTTTATATGAATTTTGATCTTTTGATGCAAGAAACACAAGATTTTCGAAATGGTAAAGTTTGTAACATTTTACATAAGCATCACTCATACTCCCTCCTCCTTGTCAGGAAAAATAAGCAAAGAGCAAACCCACACCCCTCTTAGAAGGGTTGCTGATTTTTTTTGATTTAAAAAAAAATAAAAAAAATCAAATTTATTTTATTTAAATGGGATTTTTTTTTTATTTAAATCAGATTTTTTTATTTAAATGATTAACTAGCTCTGAACTTCCTGATTGTAATTTCAATGTGATATAATTTAGGATTACTTAATATCCCAATTTAGATCTATTTTATGCATTAATTAGTTGAATTAATTAAGGGGAGCGGTTCGCTGCCATTTCATGGTGAAATGCCCAAGCCCATCCTAAAATGGTGAATGAACAATTATACCAGTGAAGTATCAGTTACTAACATTTTTATCCTTTCTATAACTATTTTTGCCCAATTCAGGGGTAGAAGTCGTCCTATATTTCCTATAAATCCTATATTTTCAAAAAACATGGAAAAACCATCCTATAAATCCTATATATCCTATATTTTAAAAAATAATCCTATATTCCATCAAATGACCTTACTTTTCAAAATTTAAATTTGATGTCTTGAATATCCTTGAAAAATATTTTTGATTACTAAATGACTAAAATTTTATATTTTAGATGGCTTTATAATTATTACAGGATGTTTAGTAGTTCTTAAAGTCATTCCTTAGTCATTCAGAAGTCCTTAAATCATATCACAGTACCGATTTCTTCTGAAAGTTAATGAGTTTTCAATTATTCTTTGGGCTTTTGCCTATAAAGTTGGTTTTTCAGATTCGATGAGGGCAGAAAAAACAACTTTATTCTCTCACGATCGCGCTTTTCATGTCTCATGTCGATATTCGTTACCTTAAAACTTGGTTTTGGATTAAGTGTTTACATGTATCCCAAATATGAACAGTATTTTAGCAGGCATATTAAAAGATCTACCACTTAAATTGCTTGCTATTATGTTAGAAAACAAAGTAGTTTGATATTGTAAAGTATTATTCGTTTTTTAAATCAGGAAAACCATCTCAAAACATCGGAACAAATGTTATAACGACCCAGGATCTCGGACACGATTCTAGGTATCGCTACTGTCTCTAATCAGCACTACTGTAAAAAATGACCGCAATTGTAAAAACTGCGTTGGAGTGACAATGCCTCGTCGAGATGAATCTAGAATCGTAATTTAAAATTTAATTTTAAATTAAAAAAATTATTTAAATAGGGTTTAATACTACACTCATGCACGTGCAAGACATTTTTCTAGGCTATTTTTTAGTGCTGATTACAGATATTTCAACAAAAACGTTGTGACTCTAGTTTCAAATTTTTTTTAAATTTTAAATTTTTTAAAAATGAATTAAAAAGGGTTTAATACTACACTCATGCACATGCCAGACATATTTTTTTGTGCTGATTACAGTTATTTCAGCAAAAATAGTGAAGTTGTGGTTTGAAAGTTTATTAAAATTTTGATTTTATATAGTTCACTTTTGGTATACGAAACTTAAAAAGATTTCGTACAAATTGTTTGTTACGTATAAAATTAATTGCATTGATTGCAAAGTCTCTTTAAATGATAAGAATACTGATAGATCATTCAACACAATGAGCCTTTTTATGGTGACCTTAGAAATACAAAGCATGCAATTTAAAAATAAGACTGTAAATACTCTGAATATATTTTGAATTTTAAAAATAAATTAAAACTTACTAAAAATTTTCCAAATTTTTATAATCATAATAATATTATATTTTTTATAACCCCTCTCCTTTAAAACAATCATTCAACTAACATTTTGGTAGTTTAAATTATTTTATTAAACATGAGATTTTTAAATCTTTTACCTCAAAAATTGAATTGGTGGCTAGAAAGTTAGAACCATATTCCAATGATATTTTTCCATGGAGATTTTTCTTACGTGTTAAGTTAAGTATTTTATAAAAATGAACTTTGAAAATACATGCAAAAAAATCTTACAATCACAGGAAAAAGTTCAATATTTTTTATTTTTTAATTAATTACACTGGTCTACAAAAAAAACTTTTTTTTCTGATGGCTGGAATATTAAAGCTGTTTTTGTATGTATTTGACCTCCTGATTCCGAATATGGCATCCGTTTTTGCTCATCAGCTCTTGTTTTTAAGATATTTGAAAATTAAGTTTTTTTCCCTTTTGACCTACCTTTTATACAATATGGTGCTATAAAAATGACTTAAAAATAAAAAACCTAACCACCCAATACTTTTCCTAGTCCTTAGGCTCACAATAGATAATGTATAAAGTTTCAGCCCCCCAAGTTAATTTTAAGGGGTACCTATAGGGCCGTAAAGTTGAAAAAAAAAAGTCGAAAAATTGGTCTTTTTTTCAGAATTTTTTAAAAAATATTTTTGAGTTTTCTAATTTGATAAAACTGGATAATATAAGTTTTTTAGAACTTATTTAGACCGCTAAAAATATTTTTACTTTAAAACTGCACCTCTTTAGAACGATTTTTTAGTTTTAAGGCGAGAAATAGGGTCATTTCGCTCAAAAACGCTTGGTACCAATAATAGTGGTTGAAACGAATAAATTTCGAATTTTTCAGAAGTAAGTCATCAAAAACAATCTTCTTTGATGTAAAACTGAATTTCACATGATAAAGATCAGTAAAACAGTAGAAGCTCCTCTCGAGCTTTCAAGCTCTAAAATTTGAAAAAATTGGGAAAAAATGCTTTTTTTTCACTGATCTGTATCATATGAAACTTCAGTTTTATATCAAAGGACATCTTTTTTGATGACTTACTTCTGGAAAATTCGAAATTTATTCGTTTCAACCACCATTATTGGTACCAAGCGTTTTTGAGCGAAATGACCCTAATCTCGCCTTAAAACTAAAAAATCGCTCTAAAGAGGTGCAGTTTTAAAGTAAAAATATTTTTAGCGGTCTAAATAAGTTCTAAAAAACTTATATTAGCCAGTTTTATCAAATTAGAAAACTCAAAAATATTTTTTTAAAAATTCTGAAAAAAAGACCAATTTTTCGACTTTTTTTCAACTTTAGGGCCCTATAGGTACCCCTTAAAATTAACTTGGGGGGCTGAAACTTCATACACTATCTATTGGGATTGTAAAGAATAGGAAAAGCCTTGGGTGGTTAGGTTTTTTATTTTTAAGTCATTTTTATAGCACCATAATGTATAAAATTTAGGTCAAAAGTGAAAAAAATTTAATTTTCAAATATCTTAAAAACTAGAGCTGATGAGCAAAAACGGATGTCATATTCGGAATCAGGAGGTCAAATATATACAAAAACAGCTTTAATATTCCCGCCATCAAAATGAGTGTTGACCAGTGTTATCTAAAAAATTATTATTTAAAAAAACAGACATTTTCTAAAAATTTATTTTTGTTTAATTTTTTTTATATTAAAACTTAAGAAAATAAATTTTTAAATTCCATGGCTATTGCCTTAAACGTTTTTCTTTTCACATGATGTCGAGTTTTGAGTCCAATAACTGAAAATTCAAATGAAATTAAACACACACACATTTTCTAGTATTTTTGAATTTTAAATATATAATTACAGTAAAGCACCGTTTATACGTCTTTCAAGGGACCGACGTAAAACGACGTATAAATGAAAAAACTTATAAATGAATTATCTTTAATTATTAGGTTTTTAACGCTCCTAACGCATATTTACGTACGTACATTGAATTTAAGGTTTTTCTAAAGAAAAAATTACTTCAAAACAGTTTTTAAACTGAAAATAATAAGTAAATATTAGATCATTGAACATAAAAATGAAAGAAACCCTACCTTTATAGTGGTAGGGTTTTAGCAACGGCTAGGGTTTTTAGAATGGCAGTTTCATGGTCCCCCTTTCTTTGTGGGGTCATTTATCGATCAAAAGAATTCTCCTCTGCAGGGGGTGCTGGCGACCCCCCTAACCAGAGATAAGGGCCATAAAACTGTGGTGTAGCACATCCCGTTATCAGTTCAACGAACTGCCCTTTTACTCACCCCCACACCATTGGTCATACAACAGCCAAAGGAATGAAAGGAATGCAGTGTCCTTCAACCTTCCCTGTCCCTGGGGAAATTTTCCCATAGCAACAACTGATACTGGATATTTTCGAATTTTAAGACAGCCGAAAACGACGTATAACTAACGTGACCAGACGTCCCGTTTTGAACGGGACTGTCCCTTTTTAGAGTTACGCGGTGTCCCCGAAATGAACTCTGGGACGCAATATTGTCCCGTTTTCTGAAAATTCCCGTTTAATTGTAAAGGAATATATTGACTTAATAAAGATACAGAAGTTTTTGACGAATTTTCGTTAATTTGTAACTGCATTACATCGCAGAAAGTAACCCAAATGGAATAATCTGAGAAGACCCAGTTACAAATATTTCAGTTCTAAAGGCGATGTTGATAATTAAGGCGAATATCAGAGTTCCCACTCAATTTTAGAAATAAAATTCCCTGACTTTTCCCTGATAAATTTTTTTAGATTATTCGGGTAAAAAAACTAGCAATTAACTAACTAGCAATTAAAAAACTAGCAATTTTTGAACACATAATTTAAAAAAATTGACTATTTTTTCACTTAGAAGAGCCGAAATTGACATCCAAACATAAAACATTTTCTTTTTCCAGGTATTTTTCATGATTTTCCAGGTTTTAGGCCAAAATTACCGTATTTCCCTGACTTTTTAGGTGGAATTTAAGCAAAAAAAACGTGCCAAGAGTTTCATTCTTACTTAAAAAATAATCACCACAGCTATATTAAAGCAAATTTGTCCCTCTGATAAATATAAATATATAACTAAACGTTTCGGGTATATATATTTTTTAATTCGTAACTTTTAAGCCCAACTGACTTTTTCTGAATAAATAACTTTTAAAAAGTGTTTTTTTATTGACTACCTGTTAATTAACCTAAATAAACCAATGTCCCGTTTTGAGTCAGAAAATAAATGGTCACATTACGTATAACCTATATTGCGCGTCGTATAAACAAAAAATTTTTGCATTAAAATGAATAGGAATTAATTGGGACTTATCAAAAACGACGTATAAATGATAAAGTCGTATCTCGTATAAATGAGAAACGTATAAACGGTGCTTTACTGTATTTTGGGTAATTTATTTATGAAAATTGTTTAACTATTTGAAATATGTCTTTTGCAGTTTGTTTTGTATTCTGTGAGGAACATATTACTTTAAAAAACAGCATTAATAGCATTTAAATTAACAAATATAGTTAATTTATTTTAGTTTGCTACTTTTATGCCTCTCTTTCTTTATTTCAATCAATTTGCAATAATTATTAACTAATTTACACCTGCCTGACTGTCATAATGCTAAAGTTAACATATACATATATATGGTTAGATTTTTAGCTCTTTTTTGTCCTAGTAACCCAAAATTTTAAAACTGGGAATTCTAAATTTAATGCACTCTGGGTAGATCATCGATTTCATCATAAATAGGGAGTTTTTCGTTTCATTAAGTTTTTACGACGACGCGGCATAGTGAAGAGCGATACGACCGGACTCGGTTCGTCGTACTTTTAAGGCTCTTAATTAGTATCTAATACGTATTAAATATATATGTGTTTTACATCTTTGGATAGGTAATCGAAAAGGCTTTATGAAAAAGTTTATTACTAAGTTGTGTCATTGGTTTTTGATTTATTCGAGGAAAACTATAAAATATCCGTTATCGAATAACTTTCTTTGTACTGGTTGTATGTCTATGAAATTTTAATATGTTGTGCGCCTTTGATAGACAATTAAAACGGTGTACTGAATTAAAGTTTCGCTTCCTAAGAACGACTTCAAATTGCGTCCGAAGGTTGTCCGTAATATCCTTAAAAAACCTTATACTATAAAATAAATCGATCAATAGTCAATGATACATTATAGTATATTACTAGAAGTATAACATATTAAAATGTCGTTAAAATCGCGCAATAATTTATATACTTTTTAAGAGTTTGAAAAAAAGTACTGTTTACTCGAAAAAAACACAAGTCCGCAAATCGCTAATAAATCGATAATTATTATTTTTAAAAAAATTTTGAATTTTTTTATGAGTAAAGAACACTTGTGGCAAGGTTTTTCCAGAATTACGGGCTTCCATGTTGATTCGGATGTCATCCAGGATTTTTTGAAGTAGAAAGGAGTTTACTGGTCCTTAACGGGAGCGACCCAATAATATTTCCCAGATTTGAATTCGCGGTTTGTTTACTTTTTAACCAAGACTCAAGTGCCTTATATCGTTGGAAAGCTTATCGAAAGCAATTTCAGGATTTGTAAATTGTTAAGGGACCGTCACCATATTGCGTTCATAATTTAGGGTCAAAAATTTTCGTTTAACTTCAAATTTTTACCAAAAATAATGCCAGTCATTTGAGATTTTAATATGTTTTAGGATACGTTCAGACAAAGAATTTTTGATTCGGATAATTAGTTCTCGATTTATAAATTATTCAAGTTTTTTACATGTTTCGATACAATACCGCCCCCTATTTGTCCCAGGTCCCTGAAATTTTAATACGATATATGTATAGAATGACTATAGTTACAACATATTTAAATTTCAAATCGATAGGTCTACAGGATCCGATGTTTTTAAAATTAAAAAAAATGCCAGTTCAAAAACATGCTTACCGATTTTGATAAAATTTTAGTATGTTGTAGTATTCGATGAGATGCTTCGAACGCTGTATCACACTAATCCGTGCATTGAAATTTTCCCACAACTTTTACACTTTGAACGGTTTTTATTTGCATATATGAACCCCTAAAACCACAGCTACACTATTTTTGACGAAACATCTGTAATCAGCACTAAAAAACAGCCCAGTGAAGAGTCTTGCACGTGCAGGAGTGTAGTATTAAACCCTTTTTAAATCATTTTTAAAAAATTTAAAATTTCAAAAATTTTCAAACTACAGTTTTTATGAAATATCTGTAATCGAGTAATGTTACAGGGTTCAACTAATTTTGAATTTTTTAATCTAGTTAACCAAATAATGGTACTCAATAACTTTTAAATTATTATCTTCAGATACACACATATTTTTACATATATGTACTTTGAGTGATGAACACCAGGGATTCCCAAAATTTTTGTCTCGAAGCACTTTTCTGAAAACAAATTCATCATGGAGCACTTTAATAGATTATATAACATAAAACCTATTTCTACAAGAAATAACAGAATGAATAGAAAAGTTTAAAATTATTTTATTTTATCTTTGGATGCAGCGTAAATCTTTATTTAAAATTTTAGAATTGAGCTTAACCTTCAAATTATTATTCCTGATTTGATTGTATGGAAGGGTACCAGTTAACCAACTTGCAGTTTCCTCCCTCCAAATTAAAACTAATGGAAAAACAGTGTGAGATAAAGTGGAGAAATCACTTTTTAATAATTATTCCCCAGATAGTAGATTCCAAGATTGAAAGTAGCAGGAATTGAAATAGTAGCATTACTCGTAAAAGTAACAGTACCTGTAGCAGTATTCTTAAAAGTTACAGGATTTGAAAATGTAGGAGTAATAGTCAAAAAAATCAGTTTTCATAAAAGTAGCAGGATTCTTAATTTAATAGTAGGAAAATTTGTAAAAGTAGCAGGATTCCTTGATGTGGAAATATTTGTAAAAGTAATAAGACTAGTATAGAAGTAGCAGGATTGATAAAAGTATAAGTAGCAGGGTTCAAAAATATAGACATATTTGTAAAAGCTGCCAGATTTGAGAAAGTAGCAGGATTTGAAAAAGTAGCAGGATTTGTAAAATTAGAAGGAAATTAGCAAAGACGCAGATTAATAGAACTACTAATGCGGTACTACTAATCTCTGCACACTGCTATTTGTAGCCTCTTTTCTCGACACCAACCAACCATTACTAACTTTACTAACATTTGGTTCTTTTCCCCTCATGGCCTCTTAATGTTCATAACTGAATTGTTCATTAAGTTCTTTTCTTTAGTAATTTAGTTTTTTATTAATATGTTAACTTGTGAAAGATTAATATTTGATTTGGAAAAAGTTTATTTTCCTAAGAACTCGAGTTCAAACGATTGTTTAAGTGAGTAAAGTAATTCTTAGTTCTTGGAAGTTTTATAATGTTTAAATGTTTTAGAGATAGAAGAAACTCAAACGATTTCGTTTATACCCGCTAGGTTTAGAGAAGTGAAAGTATGATATTATATGAACCGTTTTTTGTTCCACTCTGAACTATGAACAACAGGTAGCGCTGTTAAGTCTATCTTTAGAGCTGTGTTTTCAATGTAGAGCGCACAATTGGATTTTGCGTTTAAAGTAAGTCATAAATAATTATACTGAACTTAACTTTAAATAACTTAATGCTTATGGTATGAAATAGGTAACGACACTTCTTTAGTTATATGTAATTCTACTTTGTTCTGTTATTTATTATTGCGAAAATTTGAGGCTTTTCCGAACAAATGTGTAACAAATTTAGGGATTTTGACAAACTCTTAATTTATGCGAGGTAAATATTACCTTTACAGCAGAGGGCGTAGAAAAATTGTGACTCAAGAGATAAAAGAAAACAGTTTAGAGAACCTAAAAGTACTAGTTGCTATTTTAAGAAATAACATTATGCAAGTTACCACTCAATTTCAATGGACAACAGATTCGAATTGGGAATAGCAGTTGAAACATTCTGTTTCAAATTAAGAACCAAAGATAGCGTGCTCATAAAATGGCCCAGGCGCGGTGCGATTAAGAAGTACTACTACTTTATTCTGTTATTTGTAACTGTGAAAATTTGTAACTTTTCCCAAAGAACGTTAGAGAAATAAAGGGTTTCACGAAACTCTTTATATTTAAGGGGGGAATGCTTCTTTCACTGCAAAAACCAATAAAAATGATGATATAAGAAGAGAAAGAGGATGATTTCCTACCTGGATAAAAAGTAGCTGCTATTTATAAAATAACGATAGCACTATTGCCACCCAAATTGATTAAATAGAATATTTTTATGATTGTCAGTTCAAATTTTATCAGCTTCAAAATAATAATCAAAGATTGTGATCTGATTGAGCTATGTTGATTGTGATAGGCACAAAATGCTACTATGCTACTTGAAACCTGTTATTAGCTACTGTGAAATTTAAAAAACCAGAGTCACACTATTTTTAATGAAAGAACTATAATCAGCATTAAAAATTAGACCAGAAAAAAGTATTGCATGAGTATTAAACCATTTTTAAATCATTTTTAAGAAATTTAAAATTTCAAAAATTTAAAGATACAGAGTCACGCTATTTTTAAAGAAAGAACTGTAATCAGCATTAGAAAATAGCCCAGAAAAAAGTATTGCATGAATATTATACCGTTTTTAAGTTATTTTTAAAAAATTTAAAATTTCAAAAATTTAAAGATTCAGAGTCACACTATTTTTAAAGAAAGAACTGTAATCAGCATTAAAATATAGCCCAGAAAAAGTATTGCACGTGCAGGAGTGTAGTTTTAAACCCTTTTAAAATCATTTTTAAAAAATTTAAAAAAAATTTCAAACCAGAGTCACAATGTTTTTGTTGAAATATCTGTAATCAGCACTAAAAGTAGCCAAGAAAAATGTCTTGCACGTGCATGAGTGTAGTTATTAAACCCTTTTTAAATCATTTTAAAAAATTTTAAAATTTAAAAAAATTTCAAACCACAGTTTTGATGAAATATCTGGAATTAGCACTAAAAAGCAACCAAGAAAAATGCCTTGCATGTGCATGAGTGTAGAATTAAACCCTTTTTAATTCATTTTTAAAAAAATTAAAATTAAAAAAAAAATCTAGATTCTAGATTCATCTCGACGAGGCATGTCACTCCAACGCAGTTTTTACAATTTTTCAGGGTTTTATTGAAAAAACCCGGGTTTTTTTTAATTTAGAAGAACCATTCCTTTTACAGGAAAAAAACGCATTCCTTCTGTTTTCATAAAATCCTGGTATTGCCCATAAATAGTAAGAAAAATTGTTTTTCTTAATATAACTTTGAAGAAAAAAAAGCAGCGTTCATTTACATTGCGACATCTCACTTCAATCCTCCACTTCACGCTTCGTCGACAACACGGACAACACGCGCACAGCCAGGGCCATTGCGCGTGCGCATAGATAGGCGGTGCCAATAGCCTGATATAGGCTAAGGACACCGTCGGTGTCTTTAGCCACTTCGGGTAAGGCCGCTCGTGAATGTCCTCTTATGAAAGAGCACAGGCATCCACAAAAACAGGGTAGACACGTACGGTTAGTTTGATATAGATAATTTTAGGTATCACTAAAACAGAGGACCCTGGCAGAAAAACCTGGAAAATAAATAAAATATATTGAGGATTCAACTTACTTGGAATAAGAAGCCACGCGACAATCCCTTTCAAATAAACTTATCCATCCCTAAACAAACCTAGTGTTGCCATTTGCTCAAGTAAAACCTAATAAATTCAAAATCTGCTCAATTTATAAAATAAAAATTATTTTTACTCGATTAATAACACCAAGCTTTAAAAAGGAATCCTAATAAAATTTAAAAGTAAATTTGCAAAAATCTGAGACAGCAAAAACACTATTAAATCGATACAACAGCCCATCCGATCTGTTTGTTAGTGAGGGGTGAGATTGTGACATGTATCTCTTGTTCTTAGTTTACGTTCATTTACCCTTGTGCAGCTTTATTTTTTTACTTAGCTTTTAAAGTAGTTCAAATTATGTCATTATTTTTTATTTAATTTATAATAATGAATGCATTTTTTTCTATTTGTAATTATTATTTACAGCAGGTATTTCACTGTCGAAATAGTACTCTTTTGTCCTTTTAAACCTAATAAACGCAATTTAAAAATTTTTTTTTGACATATTCTTAAAGAGGACCTTAAAATACACTTCATATCGAATTTTCATGCAATTCGTTAAACATTTAGGGGCTTTTCGGAGTCGTAAAAAATCGTAGTTTTGAGTAAAAAATACAAGTCCAAAAGTAGCCTAATAATTGGTATTTAATAACAAGTTTGAAATTTTTTGAATTTTTATTATGATAGTAGAGTAATAGGGTAAGCTTTTTCCGGAATTTCGAGTTTCCATGGTGATTCTGACGTCATCCACGAATTTTTGAACACAAAAGTGATTAACTTGTCTTCATAGGAATCCACTACGTTTTTTGGGGTATGAGAAAAAGGAGGAATGCGTAAAAATATAAATAAACCCCCAAGTGTTTTACATCATCGTGTTCACGTCATTTAGTAGATTAAGAATATGTAAAGCATAAGGGGATTGGCTCCTTATTTCGGGAGTTTTTCCAGTTTTATTGGAAAATTTTAATTGGGCCCAACGTCCTTAATTTTAGAGATAGGGTTCTGAAATTTTAGTATGTGTACCTCCTTAATATTTCCTATTGAATGATGTATTACACTAGGAGATTGGACTCATATTAAGAGAGTTCAGAACCGCGTGCTCGTTTTTATTTTCACTTTTTAACGCCCCTAACTCCTTTTCTCCAGAAGAAGCGGAGTCTTTCTAACAAGGTTCAAAGAGTTCTTCAAGAATATGATTATTATTAAGCTCTTTGACAATTATTTTGGGAGAAATCCGTGAAAAATCGTCTTGAAAAACTAAAATATAAATTTTCTAGATTGCGCAACATTTATACCACGTCTTAGTTTAACCTATTGTTAGAAACAACTTTTCTGACGCTTTCAGAAAATATAAACCACTAAGCTTGGCTTCAAATATATCCGGAGCTATTCAGCGTCAAAGCTAGTACATGTAGGCTTAACGTCCCAGGTTCATCCCACCATTCATTGCTATGAAGGTACCATAAACAGCTAGCTAACAAGCATTGGATGCTTGTTACCTAGCATGTCATGGTATTGTGTCATACGGGTCTCAGGACTCTGAACTATGCAATTTTTGAATGTATTATCCAAAACTAAATTTTGTAGAAAATTTAAATTTTTACTACATAATAAAACTACTTTGCGAAAGAATTTTCAAAACTTATTCAAGTAAATTAAAAAAATTACTGTACTAAATATTTTTAACCAGAGTATTTTAAAATTGAAATTTTTAAAAATGTTATTCTCACTGATATAGAAAATTTGCAGAGTGAAAGAATCTAATTACTTCTATAAAAATTATCAAAAAATTTTGAAACCTTTGTAAGCTAGCTACATAGCATCCCAAGCTGGCAAGCATAAAAAAGCATAAAACAGCACACCAAGCTACCTAGCTCTCCATGCTATGAAAGTAGCATGAACTGCTTAAAAGCATCGGATGCTTGTCCACAGCATGTGATGCTATTGCTGCGTTAGCTAGCTACATAGCATCCCAAGCTAGCTACACAGCATCCCAAGCTGGCAAGCATAAAAAAGCATAAAACAGCACACCAAGGTACCTAGCTCTCCATGCTATGAAAGTAGCATGAACTGCTTAAAAGCATCGGATGCTTGTCTATAGCATGTGATGCTATTACTGCGTTAGCTAGCTACATAGCATCCCAAGCTAACTACACAGCATCCCAAGCTGGCAAGCATAAAAAAGCATAAAACAGCACACCAAGGTACCTAGCTCTCCATGCTATGAAAGTAGCATGAACTGCTTAAAAGCATCGGATGCTTGTCCACAGCATGTGATGCTATTGCTGCGTTAGCTAGCTACATAGCATCCCAAGCTAGCTACACAGCATCCCAAGCTGGCAAGCATAAAAAAGCATAAAACAGCACACCAAGGTACCTAGCTCTCCATGCTATGAAAGTAGCATGAACTGCTTAAAAGCATCGGATGCTTGTCTATAGCATGTGATGCTATTACTGCGTTAGCTAGCTACATAGCATCCCAAGCTAGCTACATAGCATCCCAAGCTGGCAAGCATAAAAAAGCATGAAATAGCACACCAAGGTACCTAGCTCTCCATGCTATGAAAGTAGCTTGAACTGCTTAAGGGGACACAGTACCTTTTTGGTCAAAATTTTTAAATTCATCGTTCTTTGAAACGTTTTGGTGGTAATAAATGTATTTGCCTTGTATTAAGGACATTCCAAATTGAAAATACCAAAAAATTAAGAATTCTAAGTTTTAAAAAAAAAGAAACTTCAAATTTAAGAGGTGTTTTTGAAATGCCACTCCTCCTACAATAATTTACTTACACTCATTAATTTTTTTATTAAATACCTCAATCTATATACAACAAAAGTTGGTATCTGTTAAGGGTTTTCTGGTTTAAGTTATAAAAATATTTTTTTCTTGTATCGCTAGCAAAAAAACCCATAAAGATCCTAAAATCAAAATTCAGTAATATTTTTAAAAAATCTACCATGAATATCAAAAAACCCTTACCACCTTTTGTTAAACGAACTTCCAACAATAGCCAGAAAAAATTTCAAGAGATTTGGTCCAATAGATAAAAAGCCTTAGCATTTTAAACAATGAAAAAGTAGTTCTGAGTAAAAATTTTAACTACAGCTTGGATATTTTTCAATAAAAAGTTTTAGAAATTTGTAGGATGATAGACGAATGCAAATAGATTAGTTTGGACTAAAAAATTTTTGTTCGTAATTTTGTCGAACAGAGGTACCGCGTCCCCTTAAAAGCATCGGATGCTTGTCCATAGCATGTGATGCTATTGCTGCGTCAGCTATCTACATAGCATCCCAAGCTGGCAAGCATAAAAAAGCATAAAATAGCACACCTAGGTACCAAGCTGTCCATACTATGAAAGTAGCTTGTACTGCTTTAAAGCATCGGATGCTTGTCCATAGCATGTGCTGCTATTGCTGCGTTAGCTAGCTACATAGCATCCCAAGCTAGCTACACAGCATCCCAAGCTGGCAAGCATAAAAAAGCATAAAATAGCACACCAAGGTACCCAGCTCTCCATGCTATGAAAGTAGCTTGAACTGCTTAAAAGCATCGGATGCTTCAAAAAAGCAAGCCATGCTATGATATGTGTGCTGGTTCAGACAGCATCCCATGCTAGTTACATAGCATCCCAAGCTGGCAAGCATAAAAAAGCATAAAATAGCACACCAAGGTACCCAGCTCTCCATGCTGTGAAAGTAGCATGAATTGCTTAAAAGCATCGGATGCTTGAAAAAAGCAAGCCATGCTATGATATGTGTGCTGGTTCAGATAGCATCCCATGCTAGTTACATAGCATCCCAAGCTGGCAAGCATAAAAAAGCATAAAATAGCACACCAAGGTACCTAGCTCTCCATGCTGTGAAGGTAGCATGAATTGCTTAAAAGCATCGGATGCTTGTTAATAAGCAAGCCATGCTATCATATGTATGCTGGTTCAGACAGCATCCCATGCTGGCAAGCATATACAAGCATACGCCAGCAAAGAAAACCAGCATACCCAGCAAAAACCAGCAAAAACAAGCATACTTTCTTTGCTTTTTCCAGCATAAATTTTAACCTGGGCCGGACCACCAGAATGTTTTCAAAAATCATTAATGTGCATTTTTACACCATAAAAGTTAGTTTGACCCGCTTTATATGGTTCAAGTTCCAAAAAAAAAATTCCTGAGGTAAACTCCCAGACCCCCATTTTTAATGTAAAAACTTCTAATAATATCACATTTATAATAATTTAAGTAAGCAGATAGCGTCTAAAATTACATTTTTGGAAAAATATATGTTTAGTTCTTATTAGAAGTTTAGAAGTTTTTCCTAATTCAAATAGTTTTCCAGTTGGAACTCTTTTTTAACGTGTCAAATTCACAAAAGTTTCTTTGCAAATAAAAGCCAGCTCTTTATCTCGTAGTGAGGGCAGCGCCATCTAGGGAGTAGCTTGCTAGTGGATATCCAAATGTGTGTATTCGGGGATTTTTGTAAAAAAAATTATGTTGAGGAAAGGGAAATAATCAGATGATTTCGGAATAGAACCTCCCTTTAAAGTAGGGTCGAGATATTTCCGTGTCCTGTCGAAGCAATCTGCGAAATATAATCTGATGTGCAGTAGCGGATTTCTAAATAGGCTAGCTAGGCTATAGCCTACGGCGGCAAATTTTACTAGGCGGCAAATTTTCGATAGCATAATTTTTTTCTTAAAAAAAAGAGAAGAGAAAGGAAACACTAAACATAACCTCTGGAAAGATGGAGAACGTCCTTTCAGAAAATCAATTCTGTGGTTTACAAGAAACTGTTCTCTTTGTTACCCAAAGGGTCTCAAAATGAGCCAAAACTACTTTAATGGGCAATTTCCAAAAAAATGTCGGGGGAGAACCTCCAAACTCAAATTTTTATCTGTTACAGTGTTTTTCCCTTGAAAAGTACGCCGCCTACAGGAAACTTTTCCCGTTTGGTGCTCTGTCTATAAAATTTGAAAAGTAGATAAACACAAGTTCGGGGGAATTTCCAAAAATATTTTCTGGAATTTCCCTTGAAACTTAAGGGTTTTACAAGGAGTGATCCTTTTTGATGTAACCTAAAGTGTCTCAACATGAGTTAAAATGCCACTTTCAGGGGCAAAATTTAAAAAATTTTCTGGAATAGGAACCTCTAAACCCCTTAGAAATTTTCCAATTCATAATACTATAAACTTTTTTCCTTGAAAATTCTGCCGCTTACAATGAGTGGTGCTCTTTGGGTGGAATCTAAAAGGTTTCAAAATAAGCTAAAACACTATTTTGAGGGGCAAATTTTCAAAATTTTTTGGGGGGAGAACCCCCAGACCCCCTTTTACTTCGAGTTGACATATTTACACAATTTTGAAATTTAGTGCACCAAAATTAAAACCTTACGAAGTCAACTCTCCTACAACTTAGTATTCCTAAGATTAGACCTCAGAAAAGATGTTGAGTAACCCCCATAAACAAAAGTCTAGCTACGGCACTGGCAACCCCCTCCCCTTTCAGTTGCTAACATTAATATTTGAACAGCCCATAATCATAATAGCAATTAAGTTATTCGTGAAACTCAGCCCCCCCCCCCAGACAAAAATCCTGGATTCCCCACTGCCTCCCCCAAACCAAAACTGAAGTTTTATTTTGGGAGAGACGCCATGGGGGTCGCCTGTTTGCGTCTCCAGTTGCGATGAGAAAGAAGCGCGGCACGCTTTTTGTTTGGTAAACCAGATGTCCAGTCTTCGGTTGCAATGTTGTTTTAAGACACAGTAGGGGTGACGATTGACAGAGAATTGGGTAGGACGTGTGAAAGATTTATGGACCAGACGGACTAGGAAGGTTTTGTTCTGCCTGGGCCTTACTTCAAAGGGGGTGCTGTTGTGATAACAAATATTTCAGGTTTCTTGACCAAAGAATTCCATGAAAATCTTGAGTGCCCAGGGATGGAAAGAACGTTCAATTAGTTCCATTGCCACCTGCTCAAAGGGGTCATAAATAAATCGAAGATAAAGAATTCCCAACGCTTCTTTAGCTCTTCATCAGCTATCGGTTCATTTTACGAAAAAACAATCCTGTGTATTCGGGGGTTGGTTTTCATCCCCTTTCATTGAATGTGTTCACGAGACCGCTTCCATATAAGCTCTGTTTTGCTTCTATATTGGTAGTAGCCCTGAACAGTGAGAGACCTTCTAAATTTGTGTAATGTAAGTTCAAAAATACAAATTGAAACATCGTTTTCTGGTAAGTTCCTATTTTTTTTTCGTATTTTACTGTATTAATCAATAAATTTCATAAAATAATTGGATATTCGTACTTGCCAACTTTTAAGGTTTGTCCGTAAAATGTTAGGATTTTCGTTTAGTTTACGGTCTTACTGATGGGTCGAAAATTTCTGCGGTTATTGGGTTTATTTTCACTTCAAAATCAGATTCCTCTGCTAATCCCTGTCCATTTGATTTTCACAATTTTGGTCTTTTTATTAAATTAATTTTAGACTTTTTTGTAAGTCTTGGATTCGCTCGCAAGTCTCCTGAGTCTTCATGGGCATTCTCCGGGTAAGTTTGCTTATCTTACAACTTAACCGAGATAAGACCCTGAAAGATGCTTCGATGCATGAAACCTGTTTTCAATCAATGTTTCATATTATTTCTCTTAGTAATAGTTGATACGAGTGATAATTTATAAAACATTTACTAGAAAATAGATGAAGGAAATATTTGTTTATTTCTTAGAAACTATTGCAGATTTTTAATTATATTTTATGCAATTTTACATACTGTTTTATAATTTCAATTGCTTTCTTGAGTTAAAACACTAATTTCGAGGATCAAATTTTTTAAAAAAAGGAAAAAAAATTCTGGTAGAGAACCCCCAATCCCCAAAATTCATCCTTGGTTTTAGGTAGTGTTTTTCTCATTAAAAATTCTGATGCCTAAATGAAGAGGTCTCCTTTAGGTGTTTCCCCAAAGTGTGTCGAAATAAAGAAGACTTCTAGTTCCCCTCCAAAATTTTACGTCTATTTATGACTATTTTCCTTTAAAATTCAGTGATTTTTAAGGTCTCAAAATGAACTAAAACACTTTTTTCCGAGACATTTTTCAAAATTTTTCTGAGGGAGACCCCCAGATTTACTTAAGCTCACATTAAAAAATTTCGACAATTTGTGCAACACATTCAAGAGCTTCTTTCAAGTGATTAAAAGTTTAACGCATAAATAATGGTACTCGTTAGGGGTACATTAACGTTAAAAACGTTGAGTCAATCCCCCCCCGAAACAAAAGTCTGGTTATAGCCCTAAAATTTCCCCACATAAAAGGGGTGGTTTAAAAAATAAAGGGGTCGCCAATGAGCCATCTTCGCCCCGGGCGCCGTTTTACCACGGCACGGCTCTGTGTAGGCGGCAAATTTTGGTTCAGCCTATAGGCGGTGCATTTGGAAATCCGCCACTGCTGATGTGAAAGATCTCAATATACCGAGGAAATATTCATAAATAGTCACCACTTTTTATAAAAAAGTAAAATAATTATTTTTTAAAATTTTTGTCAATTTTACTGATGAGAACAAGATCGAGTAATGGTGGTCATGACACTCATATCTCCATGGTTACACATAGATGGATAGATGAGTATGAGTGAGTTCCCATTATAATGAGGTAGTCTGTGACCGGACATTCGGAATACGGAGACTGAAACGATAACAATAACAATAACTATCATCCAGCAACGTCAATGACCGAATCTTTTACAGCATTTTAAAACCTTCTTTGTCATTGCACAAGAAATATTTTTGACGATAATTACAATAGAAACTGCTTCTAATGCATTACTAAGTCTCAGCTACCTATTCTAATTGAAATAACTGCCGTCGCCGACTACATGGAAAAAGAAGTCTACGGCATGTATAGAAACAGTTTCTCGATTCACAGCTGTAGGGTGGGGATTGAGTTACGGTTCTACGTGAGACTTTTTTTATGCGGTCCTTGTTCATCGCATAAAAAAGGATTTTTTAAATGAGCTGCGAAAACAAGTTTTTATAGCTTCTCGCGAAGCTTGGTGCGAATTTTTTTATGCGATTTTTTTTTCGGAATAAAGATATCAGTTTGAAAATGGTATACATAGAAGCAGAACGCTTTAAATAATAATATATGTAAAAATCACTCCCCTAAATTAATAAAAAGGGGGTAAAATCCGATTTTTTTTCAAAGAAATCAAAAAGTTACTTTGAGACGTCAAAATCAACTTAACTCGATTATTAAATATCTTAAATGTGAAATGATGGAAATACAACGGACACATATTGTTCCCATGATAAAAAGCATCATTTAACACCAGATGGCATTTTAATCAAACGCATAACTAAAGAGAAAACGATTTTAATCGAAAACGAAACTGTTGAAACCTGCCCCACTCTCCCCAACATGGTAACTGAAAAAAAATGTACGGCATGCATAGAAACGGTTTCTCAATTCAGCTCTAGGGTGGGGATTGCGTTACGGTTCTGCGTGACTCTTTTATGCGGTCCTTGCTCATCGCATAAAAAAGGGTTTTTTTTATAAAGGTGATGCGAACACTGTTTTTTATAGCTACTCGTGAGGTTTGGAGCGAATTATTTTTGTGCGGTTCCTATTCCTCGCACAAAAACAGGTTTGATTGCACATTATTCATATTTTGACACATAAAAAAGGTCCAAACCTCAACTAGAACGATTCCGTTGGTCTTATATTTTTATCTATTTTTGTTCCAAAGATATTTAATTTTAAAACCATGGAGCTCTTTGTAGGACACCCACAAAGCCGTTCCGGTTCTCTTTAGAAAGTTGATTTTTTTGAAATGCTAGAAAAGTAATCAAAAACTAGTGATCAAAACTAAAAGTAATTTTAAAACTAGGGAGCTCTTTGTAGGAAAGTTAGGAAAAAGTTCGAGTACCGCAATCAAAGTAGCCCCAAAAGTGAAATAGAAAAGAGTACATTTTGAAGGACCAAATTTTTTCTGCAATTCCAAACCTACTCAATTCTTTCTTTCCATGGGGAACTAACCACTTGGATCAGTGTCTTCTGTGGTAACGGGGACTGATGTGTTTCCTCTTAATGCAGCGCCATCTAGGGAGTCGTTCAATACTCATTCATTTGGAGATATACAGTTGCAGCGGGAAAAGCGGAATATATTGGGATATGGCCTCTTTAACCCAACATTTAAACATTATATGTGTGTTATTTATAGTCCGGATGTTTTTGTTTAATGTCGATGGCGATCGCACTATTATAAACTTCATAAACAGATGAGCAAAGGGACTTCAAGTTGCAACTAAACACCTATTGGGAATATCACCACTTTTTACTATACAAAAATATAATAAATATTTCTGGGGCAGGCACTTAAACAACATGAAAGACAATTTCGAGGATCTTAATTCTTGCTCAACAGGCTGTAGCCTGTTAGAATAAATGTAGAAGAATTTCAGGTCGTATTTTAAGCAGGGGTGAATAAATGTCTAAACTAAATTTACTTCACCCAAAGGCCAGGGTCACAGTGGGCGCGGAGTCGAGCGTATCTTATCGACCAGTGGATATCTACCCCATCTCTTTGTGTGGTTAGGTGAGGTCAATTAGCGAACAAAAGGGAGTGGTAAATATCCACTGCCCGATAAGATACACCCGATCATCTCGGTGACCCTTCCCAAAGAGTCGTGACGACTTAATTTTGTTCCCGAGGGATGTTCATTTCGACATTAAGCTTTATTCCGAGGTATTAATGATTATATCATCCTCTCATTAAATTATGCGTTCCTCGAAAGAATTTTAACTTCGGCACTAAAATAATCTTCCTTTGATGTTGAGAGCACTAAATATAAAAACATCTCCTTTCGAATTGAATAAGTTTCCGTCTTGAAATTGAAAAAAGATTGTCTTATAGAATTGAAGATCATTTCATCCGAAATTCAGTATTAGGGGAGAGTGGGGTAATTAAAAACATTCCAAAATTCCACAGAATTCTCCTTTAAGTTTATGAAGCAGATTTTTTCTTGCAAAATGTTTCCATAACTAACAAGTTTCTTAGAAAAATAATGCACTTCCTAAGTAAAAGGGAAAGGGTATTTTTTACTTGTTTCTTACTACCCCAAGCGACTGAATCTTACTACCCCAAGAAGAGGTAATAAGAAACAAGCTAGTCATTTTACTAATTAAAACAATTACTAATCAAATGAAGGTATTAACGTAACAATCTTCAAAGAGTATTTTATAACTCTAGCAATTTTCAAAAAAAATTATTAATTATAATTTAGCGCTTGATTATATTTAACGATTTACCCCAGACCCCCTCTTTTTAGTATCGACTAGGTATATTGTGAACAAGTAGATTTCTACATTAAGTGTAAAAAGATTAAAAACTATAATTAGAAGGTGTTAAAAAATACTACGCACAATAAATGAGTGAAACAAACTTCTATAACTTTGAACCAAACCCTCATCCCCACGAAACAAAAAAAAATGCCTGACTGAAAACCTAAAATTTTTTCTTGGGCCCCCCTTGAGTTTTAACATATGGGCGCCCATGGCAGTACACGTTAGATACACCCCTCAAATCTTGCCAGGTGATCCCTATAAAAAAAAGCTCAAGATAAATAAGGCCCCTGGGTGGCAATGAAGCACCCCCATGGTGCTACTAACGGCTATAATAAATGCCACACTATGGCTAGCCCATTTCCTAAGGCCATGGAAAGAGGCCAAGGTAATAGCCCTATACCAAAACCTCTAACTACCCTACCGCCCAATATCCCTTTACTTCCAACGTTAACCCATTAACGCCCAATTCATTTTCGATCAAAGTAGAAAACTCGAACTTTAATCCATCCCTATTACAAAATAAATGAAGCAAACGCAAAAAACACAGGATTGAGGGATGTTTCCTCTTGCTATCTGTGCAGTTTCGTTACTGTTGGGTGAATTTAAGGTGTTGTTGTTTCTAATCCCCACACTGTCTAGCGGCAGCTAGACATGATCCATGAGTCCATACACTCTTAAAAAAATCCAGGGCAAGCAAAGGTTCCGTCGCAAAAGTCTCCTTAGGTATGCGAAGACAAGCGAGAATGTGCTCTGGGGACTAGGGTGTATCGAAAAAAACTTTTTTTCGATTTTGATGATGCCTTAGTGCGGAAAAGTTGTCTAAGGTGACAGAGAGTACCTGTGAATTTATTCAGAATTTTCGGATAATATCTTTAGGTGCCGCCAAGGCCCTGAAGGTCCCCATGTTAATCCAATGGAGCGCGCAAGCCAAGAAGGCCGAAAATTGGTTTTTCGCCCCTCATTTCTACCCTAATCACACGACGAATGTCTTCACTCGAGTTATGGACCCTATATGATCTAGGCTATCCGACAAAACTTGAATAATAGCCTAAATCTCTATATTACGTTTCTTTGTATGCTCCAATTTCGTCGAAAATCGCTTATTTCCTCGTTCAAATCAGAGCCCACAATCAACATAATATTGAGATTTAGGCTATTATTCAAGTTTTGTCGGATAGCCTAGATTATATAGGGTCCATAACTCGAGTGAAGACATTCGTCGTGTGATTAGGGTAGAAATGAGGGGCGAAAAACCAATTTTCGGCCTTCTTGGCTTGCGCGCTCCATTGGATTAACATGGGGACCTTCAGGGCCTTGGCGGCACCTAAAGATATTATCCGAAAATTCTGAAAAAATTCACAGGTACTCTCTGCCACCTTAGACAACTTTTCCGCACTAAGGCATCATCAAAATCGAAAAAAAGTTTTTTTCGATACACCCTACTGGGGACGCACTCTCCACTCCGCACTTTGTACAAACAGGGAAAACCTTGTTACCATGACTAAATGAGCAACTCCTCAGGTGGCCGCTGGCAAATCTCGACAGTGCCGTCTGGTCGGCTCTATCGCAGGTAAGGCCAATGGAGCCCCCAGGACATCTCCGCCAATACCAATCATGGGGTGGAGGGACCTTCCAAGTTTTTAAGTCATTGTTTTTTCTGATGGAGTGAATCTCGTCAAAAGTTAATGAGGCAACAGAACACATAGGCTCGGTCGAGCCCTGCTTTGCCAAGTCGTCAGCAACCTCGTTTCCATAGACTCCTACGTGTGAGGGTACCCATTGGAGGTGCACTTCGTGATCCAAGGTAATATGTTTAAGAAATTTCAGAATAGAGATGCTAGCTCGGTCACCCACATTGATCCAGTCTTTCAAGTGCTGTATTGAACTTCTACTATCTGATAAAATCCAAACCGCTCCATAATTAGCTACATTCAAAATGGCCTTAAGACCGGCCTCTATAGCTAATAGTTCGCTTCTAAACACCGAACAATTGTCCGGGTTTCTTATTTTGATTTTCTTGACTTCGCTAGGAGTCTTAATATATACTCCACTCCCGGTTTGATTTTCTTCATTTTTGCTCCCATCTGTGTAAATCTGTAATTTTTTTACAGATTTTTTTTTTACCAGAGAATTTAAAGTAATTTAAGAGAGTATTTATATGACACTGTATTTAGCGATCTACACTGCTCACAACAATTAAAGGATATTGGTGGTTTTGGTATACAGTATATGGTGTTTAGTGTTTTAACCTTTTTTGGGACTAAGAATGTTTGTTCTAGCTATATTTTCTAATTTTATCCATATTCTTGTTGATGATATAAAATTAATTCAAATGTAATTTTGACTGTGTTATTAATTAAAATATTACATGAAACTTACATTCGTCCAGATCGCCATATTAATCCACAGCTCTCATGCCTTACAACCATTTATCTAATGATATTAATACGAGGGTAGATAAAAAGGTTTTCGGACTGACCATGAAAATGATAACTTATGGTTTATAGAACTGTTTATTTTTCAACACTGCTTCCTTTTAGAAAAATTGTTATTTTGTGGGAGAGATAGAAGATTCCAAATCTGGGTGACAGGATGGTTGTTTCTAAAATTTTTAATCCAAATCCCGAAATCGCTAAATAGGTATTTTTTCTCGGAAAATCTTAGCAACCGTTTAGTTAAGTATTCTCCAATTATATTCATAGCCTTGACAGAATTTTCCTGAAATCAAAGAGTTATTACGCCATGACTTTGCCAGCCGATAGGACTTTTTTTTGTGCTGAAAAACTGACTGTTATCCATTGAATTGATTATTGTTTTACTTAAAAGTTCAAAGTTATGTCCATGTTTGCCTGTAGACGCATAAAATAGCTTTTATTTTATGAAAATCGCGTTAAAAATCGCATTTAAGTCGTCATGTCAATGCACTTTTGTGCCGCAGTTTGGATTGGCGGCACCCATCTTGAGCAGTGTTTTCAAATGCAATTCCTCATGCATTTGCGTGTTCCTTTGATACCCCTAGATTAGAAAATTAGAAATGTTCCCCACCTTCTTTCATCAATCTTCTAAAATCATAGGGGGGGGACTTTTCGATGATTTCCGGCATGGTCGCTCTTTTTAAACTTTTTCCACATGGTTCTTAATAAACGGTCTCACACCCAAGTTAAATCTTCGTCGCAAATTTTTGCACCGGCAAAACAAAGTTTAAGAGTCCCTTTACACATTTATGAACTTATAATTACTTTAATTTGGTGACATCGCTTCTTTTTAAAAGAATTTTATCACAGCTTGATACTTGCTTTTTCTCATTGTTTAGAATAGGCTCATCTAACTCATAAAATAAATTGCCGACAGCAGTATTCCGATCAGAACAACACAAAAAAATTAATTAGGCTTCTTTGAAGAGTTTTTGAGAAAAAATTCGCGCCAATTCTGGGTGAGAAAAACAGGAAGAATTAGTTCTAAATAATAAAACTCACTACACGCTATGGATATCTAAATAAAACAAACGAGTATTTAGCACGTGTTACGTCACAGGCATTAAAGTCACATGACTGCCTTTTCAAAGTGATTCCGAAACTAGGTGATTTTTAATTGCAAATAATTAATTATTGGGCGCGTAAATCTAAGAAATAAAATGTTTCTAGAAGTTTTAAGACATTTGGAACACATTAAAAGCAAAATTGAAAATTGTTGCAGTTATCCATTGAACGTAAAAAACGAGATTACAACGTAAATTCGACGAACTTCAACCCCCACTCCTGGCTTTGTTTGGGGACCAAATGACATGAAAATTGGTTTTGGGGGGTTTTAGGGGGTGCTCTTTCAGAATAAGGAATAATCTTTGAGAGGTCGCCCATAGGGGGGAAAACGAAAGTTGTTGCTTCG
This sequence comes from Tetragnatha versicolor, assembly GCA_024610705.1. Lineage (NCBI taxonomy): Eukaryota > Metazoa > Arthropoda > Arachnida > Araneae > Tetragnathidae > Tetragnatha > Tetragnatha versicolor. Next base: position 302,253 of record JANDEH010000069.1, read on the forward strand.
TTTATTATGAAGACGACCCCATTAGAACTTGAAAATTTTTCTGTATATAGAATACTTCAAATCATGAAAAATGATACCTTATTTGTCGTCATATCACAAGCCGTTCCGGAGATATAGGGTCTGAGTCGATTTTTTTTCATTATAGTACAAGTAATTAAATATTTTAATTTAAAAGTCAAGAAAAAAAGCACGTACGGCCTTTTGAACGAGCTTTGTATAGTCACCAGTATTTAAGTTAAAAAAATATTTTTAAATAAGTATTACATTTACAGTTACAAATGTCAGTCAGCAGTTTAATCATAAATAGTGAGAAGTACCGTATTGGTAATGTCTTGCTTAGTTTTTGGAACATAATACAACGTATGACAGATGGAGAAACTATAAAGTGTTTAATCTTTAATCCGGGGTTCAGCAACTGGCAGACCTAGGGAGGTATTTTCCCGGACCACCAAAATGTTTTCAAAATCATTAATGTGCATTTTTACACTATAAAAATTAGTTTGACCCGCTTGATATGGATCAAACTCCCAGACCCCCATTTTTAATGTAAAAACTTCTAATAATATCACATTTATAACAATTTATGTAAGCAGATAGCGTACTAAAATTTCGACTTTCTAAAAATACATGTTTAGATAAAGTTTTTACATTAAAAATGGGAGTTAACCTCGGGAATTTTTTTGAAATTTTATCCATATAAAGCGGGTCAAACTAATTTTTATAGTGTAAAAATGCACATTAAAGATTTTGAAAACATTTTGGTGGTCGGGGGCAATAACCTCCCTAGGTTTCCGAACCCTGGGTTAAACAGTAAAAGCTTCACACTTCATAGTTTCTCTTTGGGGTCAAACGTACTTAGGGTTTTAAATGTTTCTTAAAGAATCGATATCAAGGAATCGAACCCTTGATTGAATCGATTCCGGAATCAAATCGAATCGAATCATAGGAATCGTACTTAATTTTCCAATTAATACAGATAATGAGGAAGTTGCATGATTTGAGATTAAATTTTATTAAAATAGTAGATAAAAAAACATGAAGAATGACGTTTACATCAAGTATTTCCGTAGCCTAGTTTGTGAGATATAAATTTTTGAAATTTCGTTTTTTGTTTTGGCGCGAAAACACTTTCGAATCCCAAATCATGCGCTGTGAGGTCACATCCAATAGAAACCCGTTTTCTGATCACGTGAAACCATAAAACTGCATAAAACACAATGGTTTCCCTGCGTTGTGACGTCACGTCCAATAGAAGCCCGTTTTCCGATGACGTGACTTTTCAGGCGTTTTGGCAAAAATAAAATTGAATTTTAAATTATTTAAATTACATTTTTGAACTTAAAAATCGGAAATTCGGGAGTTTTAGACCATAATGTATCGAAAAAGTTTAAAATCGAGAAAATCCCTCACTCATGCAAATACCTCATTATAAACGATTTGTTCACTAATTAGTAATTAGTATTTTGATAATTAATAAGTATCATACAGCAGGATAATTAATTAGTATTTTGATTATTAATTAATGTTTTCCTGGTTATTAATTAAATTAATAATTACAAATTATCCTTGATTTGTGATTGAAATAGATAAGTTCGATACCACTACTTTTTCGATACTGACCATAAGGAATCGATTCCAGGTCGGAATCGAATACAAGAATCGAATACAAGAATCGAAAGAATCGAACCATGATAAAAAAAATCTATGGAAATTTTTTCTACAAGAGATTCCTTAAGCTTCCGTCCATTTTGGAACCCCAAAAAGAGTGAGCGCCATCTAGGGAGCTCTGAACCAGTCATCTCCCTAGGGTTCACATCATAGGGTTCGATTCCCGCTAAATATCGCCAATAACTTTTGAACGCCATCAATTCAAATATCGACAAACTTTTATGATTTTTAACGAGAAATTGAATTGATCTAATAATGAAACATTTTAATCTATCTGAGTTTGGAATTACTTAGCAAGGTTTCTATTTTTTTTTGTGTTCAAAAGAGCATGGCGGTATTTAGCGGGAACGTTAACGGAATTGAACCTTATTTTGTGTAGTTTCCAACACTGGATATTTTCTTATTTACAGAACAACAGCTTACTCGTCCTATGACGGCATTAGTTTGATCATGGCAAAATTTACATTGCGAACATAAACTTTATGGTCTTATTCTATAGTCACCGCTTTTTTATATTTAAAACATTATTTAGATTCAATTTATATTTTCGCATTATATCATTCATTTTTAAAAATTAAAAATTAAATAACTAAGCCTTCAGCGTCTTGTTGCGTGAGGGTAAGATAACTGACTATACGACCGGGTTGGGGGATATAACAATAGGGTAAATTCACTTAAAAGCATCCATGAGTGTTGCCACCATGTCACGGATTGTCCTGAAAATTTTATGTGGAAGAGAACATGATGAGAAAATGCTAAAATAATTTTTTCAAAATTTTTCGATCAAAACTGACGTTGTATATTCTTAATAGTCATATAATCATGTTCAGCCTTTCAAAGCGATGTGTTGTCTTTTTTTTTCGAGAATTCCGATTTCTAAATCTCTAGAAGAAAAATATCGATTTCTTTATTCAGTAGTGTGCTAATACAGTAAAATATAACAATTGGCAAACTAAAGTCTTCAAATTATGAAAAAAACATATGTGGTCTTGGGGAAATACACGGCTAAAATGTAGGTTTGAGAGATCATAATCTTCTCTCGAAAATTAATTTAGAAGCCTATCAAATATTACGCAACACTTGTTCTGGTCATTTTTGATCCAAAAATAGAAAAACCCTTTTGTGTCATTTGTGCAGCGCCATCTAGGGAGTTATCTGAGAGTGATTTAACCCAAGGATGCTGAGGGAGGGATTGAGGAAAGGGAAACTATCACGAATGCCTTTTCTTGGAACCAGACTTCTGTGATGGGTCACACGGCAGCTTGGAGGGGCTGCAGAAAATTCCCTAAACCGTCCCAAAGAAGTTCCAACCCCCCGCCTCCAGCTCGCTATGTTAGTGGAAACCTCTCTTATGGAGGATTTACACCACTGCTGTAAAAGAGACATCAGCGACATTTTCGGCATATTTTAGTACCCGCTACTCACAAAAGATGGCGCTCGTCAATTGTTATTCCAATAAACCAATTGACGAGCGCCATCTTTTGTGAGTAGCGGGTACTAAAATATGCCGAAAATATCGCTGATGTCTCTTTTACAGCAGTGGTGTAAATCCTCCATTACGCGGGAGCCGCTAGAGGTCCCCTCCCCCCCTTGAATGCGTGGAGCAATGAACAATCAGACTTCCCGTCTCTGGTTACGGATAATGAGTCAACCCCGCAAGCGAATGCTAGCGCTGGCGATTTCACGGCGGTGACTGAGCTTTTCAGGGAAATTAAAGGCATACTAGATCACTTTGGGGGGCCCCAGGTAATACTAGAAAAAATCAGGTCAAAATCTAATCCCATGGATGCACTAGGAGTTATTTTGGGTCTAATGTGTCATAATGGCCAGTAAAACTATCACCAAATTATGCATGATAACATGGAACGCAAATGGTATTAAGAGCAAAGTAAACGAGTTTAGGGCATTCGTAGCAACTCAGGCACCCGACATAGTGTGTTTACCAGGCTCTCGCAGGGGCAGCAGTTCAAAGTCCCGGGGTATGTAATTCATAGGAATGACAAGCCTAGACTTCCCAATCAGAACCCAAGCGCAGCTATTCTTGTTAAGAATCAAATTGCTCATCAGCTTGAGACACTACCAGCCTTGGGGTTGCAAGCAACCGGCATTCGTAGCAACTCAGGCACCCGACATAGTGTGTTTACCAGGCTCTCGCAGGGGCAGCAGTTCAAAGTCCCGGGGTATGTAATTCATAGGAATGACAAGCCTAGACTTCCCAATCTGAACCCAAGCGCAGCTATTCTTGTTAAGAATCAAATTGCTCATCAGCTTGAGACACTACCAGCCTTGGGGTTGCAAGCAACCGGCATTCGTAGCAACTCAGGCACCCGACATAGTGTGTTTACCAGGCTCTCGCAGGGGCAGCAGTTCAAAGTCCCGGGGTATGTAATTCATAGGAATGACAAGCCTAGACTTCCCAATCTGAACCCAAGCGCAGCTATTCTTGTTAAGAATCAAATTGCTCATCAGCTTGAGACACTACCAGCCTTGGGGTTGCAAGCAACCGGCATTCGTAGCAACTCAGGCACCCGACATAGTGTGTTTACCAGGCTCTCGCAGGGGCAGCAGTTCAAAGTCCCGGGGTATGTAATTCATAGGAATGACAAGCCTAGACTTCCCAATCTGAACCCAAGCGCAGCTATTCTTGTTAAGAATCAAATTGCTCATCAGCTTGAGACACTACCAGCCTTGGGGTTGCAAGCAACCGGCATTCGTAGCAACTCAGGCACCCGACATAGTGTGTTTACCAGGCTCTCGCAGGGGCAGCAGTTCAAAGTCCCGGGGTATGTAATTCATAGGAATGACAAGCCTAGACTTCCCAATCAGAACCCAAGCGCAGCTATTCTTGTTAAGAATCAAATTGCTCATCAGCTTGAGACACTACCAGCCTTGGGGTTGCAAGCAACCGGCATTCGTAGCAACTCAGGCACCCGACATAGTGTGTTTACAAGAGACCAGGCTCTCGCAGGGGCAGCAGTTCAAAGTCCCGGGGTATGTAATTCATAGGAATGACAAGCCTAGACTTCCCAATCTGAACCCAAGCGCAGCTATTCTTGTTAAGAATCAAATTGCTCATCAGCTTGAGACACTACCAGCCTTGGGGTTGCAAGCAACCGGCATTAGTGTCCCAATGACCAATAAGGAGTCGTTAACGGTAATCTCCATATACGTCCCTTGTAATCATGGGCTGTTGATAGAAAAGGAAGTCCGGCAACTGCTAAAAGTAAACAAAAACTTAATCATAGCAGGAGACTATAATGCCCACCACCCATACTGGAACTGCCAAAATACCAGCCAGGCAGGCAAGAGCTTATATCAGATGATAATAGACGAGGATTTAGACATGGCAGTCCCTGATTCCCCTACCATATTCAAAACTAGTCAGGGAAACACCATTGATTTTGCTCTTGTAAGAGCCAGCTTAAACTTAGTAGCGGTAGACTCCTTATCGGAGATGACCTCAGATCATAACCCGGTGGTTTTTCAGTTCACTGATCTAAAACTAGTAAAACGGAGGGGGGGTCCCGCTCGCACCAACTGGAAACAATTCCATGACCTGGCAGGAAAATACTCTAGTGACTTGGGCACCAGGCTAATCCCAAACTCCCCGGATGAGTTGGATGCGTTGGTAGAGGATTATACTGAGGGATTTAGGCGGGGGAAAATACGGTTTGACCTCAAACAAATTCCAACAAAAGGTTTTTCAATGGTTTTGGCCTCTACTAGGTGTCCTTATTGACCAAAAAAAAGTTTACCACAATCTGACAATCGGAAGTTGTTTTTTTTTTAAATTTTTTAAAAAATTTTAAAATCCATAAAAAAACGATAAATAGGGCGAAACAAAAACTTTTTTCGGTGTTAAATTATATATTCGATGATAGTTGACATTTCTAAGCGAAGAAATTTATAAAAATTTCATTTATAAGAATCTGGCAACCATTTAAGTGCATTTTCCAAGATGGCGGCCTACGTTTTCATTAAATGACAGTTAAATCGGTTTTCTCGAGTAAATTCCATTTTTTGCGATGAAATGCGATGTTAATTAACTCAATAACTTCAGATAATGCTGTAAATTTGGTCTATCCGATTGAAATAATAAAAAAAACCAAGCGTAAATACGCGCATATCTGCGGAGGTTCCGAGTCCCGATTTCACTGGGTATAGTCACTTTAAAAGTTCATTACAGCTTGGAAAAAATTCCAACAAGCATTTTCTTAACGGTTTTAGACAGTACTAAGTGTATTTATTGCCATGTAGAAAGTTTACCAGAATCTGACAACCGGAAGTGGGTTTTTTTCAAGATGGCCGCTGATGCTTCAAATAAAGAGATATTCGGGAAAGAACCATAATTTAACAGCTATGAAAATTTTTTATGGGTTCAAAAAACAAATATAAGGTACTAATCAAGTTTTCTTATCATACTTATAAATATAAATTTCTTTTACAAAATCTAGAAACCAGAACAGGGCTTATTTCCAAGATGGCGGCGTACGTTATTTTCTAAATTGACGGCGTTTTGTAAAGGTTCATCAAATTAAAGAAAAAATTCCAACAAGCATTTTCTCAACGGTTTTAGACCGTACTAAGTGTACTTATTGCCATGTAGAAAGTTTACCAGAATCTGACAACCGAAAGTGAGTTTTTTTTCAAGATGGCCGCCGAAGCTTCAAAGAAAGGGATATTCGGGGAAAAATTCCATTTTAAGTGCTATAAAATTTTTTTATGGATTCTAAAATCAAATATATAAGTTATATAAGTTATAATATTATAGTTAAGTTCTCTGATCATAGTGGTAAATATAAATTGCGTTTATAAAATCTTTTAACCAGAATAGGGCTTATTTCCAAGATGGCGGCCTAGGTTTCTTTCGGAATTGCCGGCGCATACTGGATAATTTTAAAGGTTTATTAAATTAAAGAAAAAATTCCAACAAGCATTTTCTTAACGGTCTCACACAGTACTAAGTGTATTTATTGTCGTTATAAAAGTCTACCCGAATCTGACAACTGGAAGTGGGTTTTTTTCAAGAAGGCCGCTGATGCTTAAAAAACTAGAATAGCCTAGAAAATTGAATGTTTAGCAAAAAAATACTTTCTTATATGTATGAAATAAAAACTTGATAACTTAAGACTTTTTTACCTTAAGTTAAGAACCTAATATTTAATTTTGGAACCCATAAAAAATTTATAACACTTAAATTAGGGCTTTTTTACGAATATATCTCTGTTCTTTAAGCATCGGCGGCCATCTTGAAAAAAACCCACTTCCGGTTGTCAGATTCTGGTAAACTTTCTACATGGCAATAAGTACACTTAGTACGGTCTAAAACCGTTGAGAAAATGCTTGTTGGAATTTTTTCTTTAATTTGATGAACCTTTACAAAACGCCGTCAATTTAGAAAATAACGTACGCCGTCATCTTGGAAATAAGCCCTGTTCTGGTTTCTAGATTTTGTAAAAGAAATTTATATTTATAAGTATGATAAGAAAACTTGATTAGTACCTTATATTTGTTTTTTGAACCCATAAAAAATTTTCATAGCTGTTAAATTATGGTTCTTTCCCGAATATCTCTTTATTTGAAGCATCGGCGGCCATCTTGAAAAAAACCCACTTCCGGTTGTCAGATTCTGGTAAACTTTCTACATGGCAATAAGTACACTTAGTACGGTCTAAAACCGTTGAGAAAATGCTTGTTGGAATTTTTTCTTTAATTTGATGAACCTTTACAAAACGCCGTCAATTTAGAAAATAACGTACGCCGTCATCTTGGAAATAAGCCCTGTTCTGGTTTCTAGATTTTGTAAAAGAAATTTATATTTATAAGTATGATAAGAAAACTTGATTAGTACCTTATATTTGTTTTTTGAACCCATAAAAAATTTTCATAGCTGTTAAATTATGGTTCTTTCCCGAATATCTCTTTATTTGAAGCATCAGCGGCCATCTTGAAAAAAACCCACTTCCGGTTGTCAGATTCTGGTAAACTTTCTACATGGCAATAAATACACTTAGTACTGTCTAAAACCGTTAAGAAAATGCTTGTTGGAATTTTTTCCAAGCTGTAATGAACTTTTAAAGTGACTATACCCAGTGAAATCGGGACTCGGAACCTCCGCAGATATGCGCGTATTTACGCTTGGTTTTTTTTATTATTTCAATCGGATAGACCAAATTTACAGCATTATCTGAAGTTATTGAGTTAATTAACATCGCATTTCATCGCAAAAAATGGAATTTACTCGAGAAAACCGATTTAACTGTCATTTAATGAAAACGTAGGCCGCCATCTTGGAAAATGCACTTTAATGGTTGCCAGATTCTTATAAATGAAATTTTTATAAATTTCTTCGCTTAGAAATGTCAACTATCATCGAATATATAATTTAACACAGAAAAAAGTTTTTGTTTCGTCCTATTTATCGTTTTTTATGGATTTTAAAATTTTTTAAAAAATTTAAAAAAAACCAACTTCCGGTTGTCAGATTGTGGTAAACTTTTTTTTGGTCAATAAGGACACCTAGTAGAGTCCAAAACCATTGAAAAACCTTTTGTTGGAATTTGTTTGAGGTTCGGCCCTTTTTTGAGCTATTTTCCCCCGCCTAATTAACTAGGGCGCACAACGAGTCCCAACTACCCCCAAAGCCGCGGGAACATATGTTCATCCCCAAGCAGTTACGTGGGTTGATAACATGGAGAAATAAACTCCGCAAGATATGGCAGAGTAGCAAGCTAGAGGGGGACAAACGGGCCTATAACACTGCAGTAAAAATAGTCAAAAAAGAGCTAAGGGAACACTCAAATAAACAGTGGGCCTCCACGATACAGAATTTGGACACCAGGGATGGGTCAATATGGAAAATGGCAAAAGCCCTCAAAATGAATAAGCAGACCAAAATGGGGCAGCTAAAGAAGGGAAACGCGGTAGTTAGTTCGGACAGGGACCGAGCAGAGCTCATAGCCGACTCCCTACAAAGGCAGTTCCAGCCTAACCCTGTTGTAGATTCTGGGCACGAGGAAAAGGTGGGACGGGCCATACAGGAGTACATACGACTCAAACCCCACTCAGTCCCAGCTCAGATAACCCCCTCTGAATTGTTACCCTATGGCTGCAGCTAGAGATCGTTTTCTGGCTTCTTGTCAACACGAAAGATTTATGTGCAGGGGGCCCGCTAATAGACCTCAGCTAACCACACAATGGGAAGGTGATATTATCAATGCTCGGAATCTCCCCTCGAATGCCCGAAGGAGCCCGGTCCCATTGTGTGGTTAGCTGAGGTCTATTAGCGGGCCCCCTGCACATAAATCTTTCGTGTTGACAAGAAGCCAGAAAACGATCTCTAGCTGCAGCCTATATAAACAAGCTGAAGGTAAATAAAGCCCCTGGCCTCCATTCAATCCCTAATAAGGCGATCAAGAATCTACCCGCGAGTGCCATATGTGTGTTTACAGCCATAATTAATGCAACGCTGTGGTTTGCAACTTTCCCTAAATCATGGAAGATTGCCAAAGTGATAGCAATCCATAAGGCTGGCAAAGATCCCCTACTCCCTGACAGCTACCGCCCTATTTCACTGCTCCCTACTTTGAGCAAGATCACAGAGGCCGTAATTCTTAGCCTAGTCAACGACCACATCAACGCTAATAACGTGCTAATCCCCGAGCAGTTTGGCTTCAGGCCTAAGCACTCGACTGATCAGCAGCTACTTAGGGCATTCGAATACGTCAAAGAAAGGATAGGTAAAAGGCCACTCCCTAGCGCTGCCATACTATTTGACATTGAAAAAGCTTTCGATCGGGTATGGCACGCAGGGCTAATCTTCAAGCTAATTAAGTATGAATTCCCTAGCTACATAATAAGACTAGTGACGACCTACCTAATCAACAGAGAGTTTGTTGTCTCTATAGGGGATGAACTATCGAGTAGGAGGCCTAATGAGTCAGGGGTACCCCAGGGGTCCAAACTTGGCCCTGTATTGTTTCTACTATACATAAATGATATTCCCAAGCACTCTAGAACTATGATGGCCTTATACGCTGATGACACTGCGGTGCTCTGTAGACATGCTAATGAGACCTTTGTGGTCTGTTGGTTAAAACAACATGTCAAACTAATAGAGAATTGGCTCGAAAAATGGAGGGTGAAATTAAATGTAAGCAAGACAACAGCAATAAGGTTTTTCCCTAGGCATAGGATACTAGAGAAAGTAGAGGTCTTCTCCACCACTATCCCCTGGAAAACCAGTGCTAAGTACTTGGGTATAACCCTAGATCCCCAGTTAACTATGAATGCCCACGTAGAAGAGGTTATTGGGAAATTCAGGAAAGCTAGATTTGCCCTCTTCCCCCTTATAAACAGTAGGTCCAAACTACCCCTTGAACTGAAAAAATATGTGTATGTCACCTATATCAGACCGGTATTAACCTATGCTATGCCGGTATGGGGGGCTATATGTAAAACCAGCCTCTTGAGACTGCAAACTGAACAAAACAAGCTGGTTCGTAAAATGACTAGGGCTCGTTTCTTTGTAAGTAACCTGGAAATAGCCCTAAACCTCCCCTTTCTAGACGATCTCATAGCCAACCTAGCCACCAAGTTTTATAGGAAGGGGCACGAGAATCCCACCCTACAAAATATCACCGCCTATGACCCCTCTCTACCACAAAACCGCTGTAGGCCTAAGTTCACTACACGGCTGAGCCTTTAAAAAACTACACATAAAAGTGTAACTAACTCAGAGCAAGTTCGGTTGGAGAAACTGGTCCACCACTCCAAGTCATTCCAAATCCAACTGTGCCATAGAACTGTTTCATGATTATTGCATATAACTATGTTTGGTGATTATCCACCACCCTTCCTTTTCTTCCTCTCTCTTTCGACTGTGATGTGCTGCATACCCCTTCTACATGAACTGCTGAAGCCCTGCCAAGAAAGAAAAGCACAGCGTTCCAAAACTACAAGGTTAGGGAATACGTCGCCTTCGGCGACAGGGGTCCCTTGTCCAATTTATCTTATCTTGTCCATACTACGTCACGAGGCGCGGAAGAATACTCCGCGTTATGCATTCGTAAAACTTAAAATGAACAACGTTATTCGAAAATTATGACAAATAATCGCTATAAATGAATGGATCAAAGTAACCTGAAGTATTTCTTTAATGAAAATCCGTTTTAAACTCGAAATTCAGGCACTAATTATTCAGTTGCTAATTATTGTTAACAAAAACACTTAACACAAGTGGTTTGATATTTAAATTATGTATATTTAGTGATGTAAAACTTTCGGTAATAATCTAAATCGGTAATAAATTATAAATTAGCATTTTATTTACTGAAATTTTGAATTTTTGAAGAAAGTTAAAAATATATACTGATAGCTATTTTTGTGGAACTCTATTGAGAATATTATCATGAATATATGAATGTTCATATTAATAAATCAGAATTTAAATTTATGCAAACAAAATGTTTAGACGACTTATTCTATCAGAAATAATTTTTAAGTAGAAAGTAAATAATTAATTTAAGAATATACTTCTAATTTAATAAAGTTATATGAAAATTAGCAAAATGTCAGGTTTAAAAGGTCTTTCAGTGTGCCAATTATTATTTATGGGTATTACCTTTGCTTTCAACAATTATATGAAAATAACTAGCTGATATGCCCGGCCTTGCACAGGTGGATCTATAGCTTTAGGATTTCTTTTTAAAAATTTACAACATATTTTATACCTTATTTTACCTGGTGAAAGGTATTAAAATCCATCTATAGTTGTCAAGCATTTTAATATTTGAACAATTTGTATATTTTACTTCATGATCCCCATAAAAAAAATCAGAGATAAATCTCCCAAAATTACTTAAAATATGGCCATTTAGAACCCTTGATTCAGGATAAAAATTCAGGATAATCGATTCCATAAGCGACCTCTGTTTCTCCATCGAAGGAAAAAGTTGCCCGCGGACGGTAGTTACCACTGCTCCTGCGGAGATTCAGTTATTTTAACATATTCCCCTCTTGTACCTCACCATTATTTGGCCTCGATCTTTTCTACACACTTAATCAACTGTCTTCAACTTCTTGAAGAGAGTGATTTTAAGATTTTAACTAACTTTTTCCTTCCATGTACGGAAATAAAATTCATGGTTACATGAGCGTGTGATAGATATAAAAAATATTTATTCATACGTAAAGTGGTGGTTATTTTGCTGGAAGGGAAAGTGATCGGAATTGTAATAATACTAATCAAAATTTGCTTAATTACACACTTTACCATTTGCCAGTGATGAGTCCAGTTTCAGTACCTGGATTGCTCCTCGTATAGAGAACAGCCTATAGATGATCAGTGGCGGCTCGTCCATAGGGGCTGCTATTTATTTCCCTCCTTTATGCCATTTATAATCTCATTTCAATTTATAATTCTCTGCATGCCGTCCCACCAACAGATTTCTTTGCGGGTTGATCAGCACCCGCAAGTGTGGTATAAGGGCCACATGCAGCAACTGTCATCTTATATCGAAATAACATGTTATCAGCCTGTTACTGTAAACTGTTATTTCTGCTACTTGTATCGAGTCACGTGATCAAAAACGACACCCGCAAATATACAAAACGTGGTATAAAACACCACTAGCTCTATGATATCAAATCAAAATACCAAGAATTTAGCATACGAATCTGTTAGGAGAAAAGGGGCTGCTGTTTCAGCAGCCCCGACCAAAAGAATGATAGCTTTCTCTCTTGCTAGAGCTGTGAAGAAAAACTGAGGGAAGAAGTAAAATATAAGATTTCTTATACTAATAAATCACATTGGCTTTTTAGATTTTCTCACTCCAACACTGTTTCAATTTTTTATTTATAGCTCCTTTTTTCTTTCAACAGAAATTAAAAAAAACTTTTCGGATGTTTCAGCAAGTAAATAAAGATTTATGTTTACTTTTTTGTAGCCAATTGTTCATTTCTTTTTATAATGAACAAATTGATTTCCTGATGTAATTTTTGGTTTCATTCGCTTTGAGATACTTCGACTTAATCTTCACTTGATAATCTTCATCTTTGTAATAATCAGCTTAATATAGGTAAGTGACAGTTTTTGAATGCTTTTTAAGTGTGAAATCGAAATGTTATATTGTTCCCATTTTTTCTACAATTGGGCAACAATTCTTCCGAATGACTTGCAGACTTTGAAGTTCTATTCGAGGGAAAAATCCGTAGAGTGATTTTCGAGTACAGTTTTTGGTTACAGTTAGCCGGAACAAATAGCCCATATGTGCTGTAAGCTGTTGGTTTAAACCAGCGGTTCTTAAACTTACGATCACCACGCCCCCTCCCTTTATGTAACAGCCAGACATCTTGCCCCCCCCCAAGATTTTTAACACCCGCACCCAGACTTTTGTTTCAGGGGGGTTTGTCCCCTCTACCTCCCAACAAAATATTAATGATGAATTCAGAATCATCCTGTGTATCTAAGGAGTGTTATACCAAACCAATTTTATAAAATATCAAATTGTCCCACTATATAGAATCTGAACATTCATGTTGAAAAGGGGACATTATAGACAAACATCTCTAATACAACTTGTTCTATATCCTGATTAATGCAACCCGTGTGAATGTCTTTCCTTGTTCTGATATGTGTTATGTTAGTACTATGCCAGATTTAATCCCATAGGACGAAGTTGTTTCTCTCTATATTAAAAAAAAGTTACTGTCACCGCCGCCGCCGCTGCCGCCGCTGTTTCAGAAAATAAAATTTTTCAACTCTTTGAACTCTTCTATCGCAAAAACTACTGGATAGAAATTTATGAAATTTGAAAGGCTTGTAGAGGAATAATTGGGGCACATTCTCGAACAAAAAGCTAACTGATGTGATAATTAATACTGGGGTATTTTTAAGGTCAAAGTTGAAGTTTTTCTTTTTTCGCCGCGTAATCCAGTTCAGCGAAATCTATTAGCAGCACCACTATGATTTTTTGCAGCCTAATACTCTGAAGTATGAAGATATGCACTACGTCGCCCTTTTTTCGAATTTCGAATTTGGTTTAGAGTAATTAATTTTTTAATTTTCGAAATTTTTGACACTTTTTCGTTTTTTTCTATCTAAAATGAAAACTAATCACGGTATCAATATGATTTTTTAAACACTTATATGATTATTTTTTAGAAAGAGATTGGTTTTTAGTTCTTTAAAAAATTCTAATTAGTTTTGGAATTATTAAGCATCAAAGTTTTATTTTTTTTCATAGTTTTAGTAGGTCTTTATCAGACGTGTTTAATGTTTTTAAATTTTATATTTGTCTGTTCACTAGATTGTCGCGAGCACGGATATTTAAATTTAAAAGTTTTGAGGTGCAGATTTTGGCTCTAAGTTTGCTAGCGTTATAATATAGACTTGGTTAATAATCTTTTAAAGATACTTCGATATTTTTTGAACCACTAGAGAAATAAATAATTTAACTTTATTGAGTGTTATTTGTGCCGATGAAAAGAAGAGGATTTTCGGGAAGTTTGTTTTACTCTGCTAAAGATTGATTGCAGATATTACTGATCGCTTCGCGATCTGTGAAGAGATGCATAGCAGTTACGGAGGTTGGTGAGTGTAAGCGAGCAGGGTTCGGTAGGGGGCGGTATTCATTAAATTATTGATAATTTAAAAAGAAATATTTCAGTAAGGGTTTTATTTTGATATTTTCGTGGTAATGATCCGAATTAAATATTTTCTTCTGCAATGACAAGGCAGCCTAAGCAGAAGTAGTTAAAATACTGTAAAAACAATCGGTCACTGAAGTTGTCTGATGAGCATTATTGAGCGTTTTTGATCCTGCTTCAAGCGCCTATTCTAAATGAACAGTCTATAAGCACACAAGTTCCAGGTTGTACTGGATAGTTGAGATGAAACAAGCGAGCTCTGCTCGCTAAGATCGCGAAGCGATCTTCAAAGAACTGCGAAGCAGTTCCGGGGGTTGGTGAGCGATAGCGAGCAGGGGGCGGAGCCCCCTAGTATTTAAAAAAAATATTTTAGTTGTTCCGTACACCCGGCAATTTGACTTTCATGAGGTCAAAATTTTTAATGATAATTTAAGGTTGATATTTAGTGTACATAGTATTTAATGGTATACTACTAAAAATAATTTAATCATAGAAAATATTTAGGTTGGCTGTCTGGCAAAATGCCAGGTTGCAGGACGTTTTGCCTGTATTGGTAAAAAATATCAAATGAAAACAATGGGGTAAATTGAAATAAATTTGTAACTAAAAAATGGAATGCTTTGGAGGAATGCGACCTAATATGGGCTCATCTAGAGGTGGAAAACTTTCGATCGAGACCGAGTTTGTCCAAATTGGTCGGGGAGTTTGGCCTGGCCGCCGGCCGAAAAAAAACCCAATTATTTATATTATAAGATGTAATAAGAGTGGGAATATTAGTTCCAAAATAACATTTCCTTATTAAATACTAACCCATAAGAATATTATAGAGGTTCTATTTTTCTCTTTTGGTTAGCAGGAGCGTTGCTTAGGAAGAACTCGAACAGCGCCATCTAGTGGGTTAAAGGGGAGTGATATCCTTTCTGGTCCTCTTCTCTCTTTAATTTACGGATAATGAGAGTTGACCAATGAAAAAGTACATCATAGAAGTGTTTAATATTTATTTATATTTCGATTCAAAGATCAGTCAGCTGGTTGATAACGAAAAGCTAAATAATTATATTTTACATCAAAGATCACCAGTAATATACTCAAAAAGTGAAAAATTATATTTCAATAGTTTAACGAAGAGTTCGTCCTTATAGCCGGGCTGGCAGAGAAATTCTATGCACAAGCCGAGAGGCATGAAAACGGGGAGCTTAGGGACATGATAGACTACGACCCAACCCTGCCTCACAACTCACACAAGCCAAAAGCTACATTGCTCTTGGCTTAGCTAGAGACACCTACGCGGTAATAATCGTCGACAGTAGACAGAGTTGGGCTCACCAATAGCCAAAACACTGAATCATGATAAATTAGATAAGTAAAAAAATATTGATAAGCAATGTGCAAATGACAATGTTATGAAATCACTTCAAATGACATATGTGTCAATATGATGTAACCTAGACTTAAATTGTTTGCCGATAAATATGGCGACAGATAGGGCCTTTTTGTGTTGTCCGTGCTCTGGAGAGTTGCTGTAACTAAGGGTAGGTCTTCGTGTTGGTGTGGGCCAGGCGTAGATGAACGGGTGCCCTGTTTGGGGGCTCTTGTGCTTTCTTTCTTCTTTTCTCTTGTCTCCCGCGGATGGTCGTTCTAAGATGGCTGAACAGGACTCACTAGGATTAACTATGCACTCTAATGTATATGCGCAGCGTAACGACATATCCATGGAATGGGAATAAGGCGCCTTCGGCGCCAGGTGTCCCACAAACAGATGATTGATTGAAGAGTTCGTCCTAACGAAAAAAAAAAGTGAAGAAACTTGTTACACTCTCTGGCTAAGTACGAAGTTCTAATATGACAGGATATCAGCGGTTACCAAAATAGACGGTGGTGAGCGAGGAGCGTCTAAATCCCACGGGTGGAGAAAGGTGGCACGCATGCGCCGGAAGTTTTCTATGGATGAACTCAAGGGGGCAATTCCATCCGTAACTCCCACTACATTTTTTTAAAAAATCGTAATTTCAAGTAATCTAACTTATTATTTTTAAAGAAATAAGTTAATTTTTCTTATATGGAAATTCCTTTTCTATTTTCTTTCTAAAAAATTCACGCATATTTAAATTTATGCTATTAATTTAAAATAACTATTTCGAATCTCTTAAGAATTTTGTTTTTTTAAATATTAATTAAAATAGTCTTAACTCATGCTACAACAAAAGAGATGGTTTTATGAGTATACAGGTTCGTAGATTGTTTTGAAAAGTTTTATTTTTGAAATATTTTAAGGGGTATTTTAAAAAAATCTCGTCTCTTTCGAATGTATTATAGGAATTAGGGAATGATATTTTACAAATTATTGAGCGTTCTATACTTTATTAAAGAGACGATTCATTAAGATTTAAATAGTCTCTATTCAACTGTTTTCGAAACGCGAGTCTGGTTGTTCTTGATTATAGCGTCTAAAATTCGCTGTTTTTTTTAAAATGACTTAGTAGTAAAAAATTTTTAAAAATGTTCTGCAAAAAACTTTAAAAGAGGTGTAAACCTAAATAAATTAAAAATTTTACCATTCTATCCTTGTCAGTTTAAAGTTAAAGCCTTTATTCTAACGAAACCTCAATCCTTAATATTACTTATAGATGAAATATATTAAAATTTATGAATAATAATAAGTTAGATTACAAATAGAAAGGTAGGAAAACATAAAAATAGTGTATTTGATTGATGTTATTTTCAAAAAAAATTAGAAAACTAATTTAATTTTAAGTAATTAAATTCTAATTAATTAAATTTTAAAAAATTTCAATTTAATTTAATCAATTATTAATTAATTTAAGTTATTTATATTCAGTTTAATAACAAACGAGACTATGGTTGGAAGATAAGTGTATATAGCCTCTAATAGATGGCGCTGTAAAAAGAGCCGTGAAACGCTTGAAAAAGTCGATCTTTTTGGTGTCGGACTTTTCCACAACCCGGCGCATGCGTGCCACCTTTCTCCGCTCGTGGGACGCTCGTGCAGGCCTGTCCCGAAAGAATCGAAATAGGGAATTCAGTCGGACGTGATTTGTGCCTCTTTATCCACCAAGCCCTTCGAAGTTGCATGTGTCAGATTTTCAAAAACAAACAAGCGTTCCGTGTGGTTTTTTGTATGGAAATATCTAGTCAGTTTTTCAATGTACAGGTAATTAAATATTTTAATTTAAAAGTCGAGAAAAAAACACGTGACTGAAAACGTTTATTGTTTATCTATAAGATGACGTCAACAATTATACCATCAACTCCATTGCTTTTTAACAATGCCTATTGTAAGATGACGTCATATCCAAACTCTTGGCGTTTTCGCGCGCTTTTAAAAAGGGGATTTTTGTTAATAATTTTGCTAATCAAAAAATTTCTCGATCGGCCTCAAATTTTGGGTAGTTGCTTTTTTTTGCAAGAAGAATCGATTAAAAAAATAAGAAAAAATCATGCAACTTCCTCATTATAAGGTAGAAGGGGGGTGCGTAATCTTCTTCTGAATCATTCATGCATATAGAGAGGTAAATTTTCAGCATAAAAAGTGTTCCTCGTAAAAGTCGCTTAAAATCACTTTGTTGCATGTTGTAATTAAAAAAATTTCTCGGGTAATTAAAAAAAACTCTTTTACCTATGGATTGAGATAAAACATATTTTAGACGGGAAACGAGAAATTTTTAGGTGGGGATCATATTTAGCAAAGGACTATTCTTCCAGTGATTCTTCCTGATATCCCTCAAAAAGTTTCAGTATATAGATGTTTAGAATTGGGTAAAGAATTATTTTAGAGTCAAATTTTATATATAGAAGGTCGAATTGTAATAATTATTATTTGAAATTAAATTTTAAGGTGCATAAACAACTTAAATTGTCCGTATAGTCTATATTTCATTTAGAACGTTTCAATTTGTTTGGTTTTAAATTTTCGTCTTCTTATTACCAAACGCTGGATTTTCTAACAATTATAGAAGTGTAGAAATTATCTTCTAACATCAATTTCGTGCTTCTTTGAAATACAAGGGATGTTGCATAACCAGAGTGTTTGGATTAATTGAGTAAAATAAGAAATGAAATAAAATTCGTAAATCAGAACTAGATATCCGTTTTACCTCTGGGCTAAAAACATTGGAACACGAGTTTATTTATCCTAAAAATAAGCTTAAAATTTAGCTCTCAACTCTGGGGTCTATTGGCATAGACTGATTTGCATGTGCGATAAAACAAAACGATTTTCAAAAGAAATTATTTTGCACCGAAAATATTTATTATTTCGTATTACTCAAATTTCATTAAAGGTTTTTTTTCTTAATTTTACATTTCTGTGTGAGTGACCCTTTTGCTCTTTTCGATCTCTCTACATGGCTTTTCAATTCCTCTTTTTAGATGATGAGGGTTCATTTCAGGGTCATGCACCCCCTACAAAATTCGTGCAGAGGTCATCGAGAAAGTCAAGGGCGTACGAATGTAGACATGTTCAACTGGAGAATGGTAAGTGGAGCATTAAATTGTCTAAACTATTTTTTATTTGCGCTTGTTTTAGGCAGATTATAGATCTTTTCTTGAGCATCTCCTAGTTAATACACTTCATAATTTTTCTAATCAATCTATTAGAAAAAACTGCAAAAAACTGTAGTAATTTTTTGGGCAGTTTCATTGTGAGGAAAACTTAATATAAGTTAGCAAATCGTCAAAAGTTTGACCACTCCCAAAATCAATCATAAAAAATTGAAGACTAATATTTTGTTTTTCTCTTCAAAAACGTCAAAAAAAATTATATTCGTACATGACGTCACTTGAAAGTCAAACAAATGGTTTCAGTGGCTATTATATTTTAAAAAAAGTTGTATACAATAGAGTTGCAAAGGGGGGTCTGGGTGTCCCCCTCAGAAAACTTCTTGAAATTTTACCCTAAAAACAGGATTTTAACTCGTTTTGGAGTTACTTTTCCCTTTTTTCCTCCCCCGAGTTCCCACTTATCCTCTATCTCACTGTTAGTGCTTAGGGAACGTACCCGTACTATACTGTGAGTACTTATCTCTCTTTGACACTCTTTTCATCATGGCTTAAAATTCATGATCAGATTTTCATTTTTAAATGTTTCAATGTTTATGGACAGATTTATCCAATGACTTCAAAATTTTTGGCCTAGCTTGTATGTTTACTGTAAGCGTTTTAGTTAATACAGAGTTTAATGGACACGATTAATAATCAGTGCAGATTATTTGTAAGTTGTGATCAAAATGAGATTTTATTACATTGTGATTGAAAAATCTGTCCTAGATAATGAAAAAAAAGGCACAGCTTCGATAAGAGTTTACCAGCCGCCATGTTTACCCACAGCTCAAATGATAATACACAACCATATGGATTTGACTATTGATATCAATATCATTGGATGCTAAGATAATTAATATTTAGACGATTATTATTTCAGGATCTTATAATGATGATATTAATAGTTAAAGATCTATGGTTGTCAGTCATTATTGAACTTTGGGTAAACATGGTGGCTGGTAGACTCTTATCGAGGCTTGGCCAAAAAAAAAAGCATCGTCGATTATTTTATAAGCTAGCAATATTGAATTTGATCGGATTTTCAAGCTTTTTTTCTTGTTTCCATGATTATCAATTCCAAACCCTACTGCTTTGCTATGTAATAACTGTTATCCATAAAAATCATTGTTTGTTAGTTATATTGATGGAAACCTGCCGATTACGCGTTTTGCTTTGATCATCATGCTGAACCGGAATTTATCGCATATTCGCAGATCCTGCAGGGTTTTTATACGTTGATAACAATGCGCATGCGTATGGACTTGATTTTTGCTGTTTTTTTTTTGAAATTTTAATAAAATAATACTACATGAAACAGATTGAACAGAGGAACTGCCGCATGCTATGCAGGCAGTAGGGATGTCAAAAATAACCGGTTTTTAAAAAAACCGGTTATTTTTGTTCCGGTTTTCGGATTTAACCGGTTATTTTTTCCTTCGGTTTAACCGGTTCGGTTTTTTTCAAATTCAACAACCGGACAAAAAAAAACCGGAAGGAATTCTGGCCGAAATCGAAATTTCAATTCCGTTAAAAATTTCCCTATTATAAATTTAGATAAAATATTGCTGTTAGGTACTATTTCCATAACCGGATGTAAAGAGATAAGTTAACCGGTTTTTTGTGGTGTAGAGGGATGAAATTTTATATCTGTATAGGTTAAGGCATTTATAAAGAAGTAGAGGGTAACCGGTTTTAAATTTGCAAAAAAAAAAATTCTGTTACTATATAAGGGACACCCTTATGAGAGTGTATCGGTCCGGTTTTCTTTAAAATCCAACAACAGGCTGAAAAAAAACCCGGCTGAAAGTGAAGCTAAAAAACTGAAGTTTTTTTTAAATTTTTGATTTTAAAATCTGTTTTTTTTCTATTGTATGATTATAGTAACCATCCACAAATAACAGATCGGTTTTTATTTTGACGAAACCGTTTTTGTAATGCATTTCAAGTGTAGGAAAAACCGGTTTTTCGGTTTTTTAAATAACCGGTTATTTTGATCGGTTTAAACAGAGCGGTTTAACCGAGAGGAAAAATAAACCGGTTAACCGAAAACCGGTTATTTTGAAAATTTTGACATCCCTAGCAGGCAGGCACGCTACCACTGCTTCAGTGGGACTTCAGTAACTTTAAAACTTATCAATTATTACATGTTACTTCTTTGTGACGCATGCTCTTAATATCAAAGTATAAAAACCTTGCAGGATTTGTGAATAAGCGAATTTATCAACCTCGAAAAAGGTTCCGATTGCTTTTTACGAATTACTATATATGGTGGGTTGGGGTAAAGTGGGTCTTGGGGTAAAATGGGTCACTTTAATTAACTCGATATAAATCAAATTTAAATTGAATTATTTTCGCTCATTTTTTGTTATATAATCTTTGTCAAACGGTCAAACAAGTTTATTTTTTCTCCAAATAAAGTATTTTAATTGCTACATTTGAACAATGTTCATTAACTTCAAACTTCTATAATTTCATTAAGGTACAACTTAAAGCAAATTTTTTTAGATAAAAACGGCTTAGCCGATTGCCTTTTTTTCTTATTTTCATGTATATTTAGTAATAAACATATTTTTGCAATGAGACCCATTTTAACCCACAATGGGGTAAAATGGGTCGTTATTTTGATGCTAAGTTTAATCAACTTATAACAAAAAATATTTGATAAAATTAGATGAAAATGTTTTGAAGGATTGTAATGTCAAGATCCAATTGAAAGAAATCCTTAAAAAGTAATAGTTTTGATGAAATGAAATTATAATGTGAAAGTACCTAAAAAGTGACCCATTTTACCCCAACCCCTCTATCATCTGGTGTGTTACAGATTGACTTCGCCAGTCCAAATGGGGAAAGGATCCATTTTTAAGGTTTATGCTACAACAACGGATTTTAAACTACAACAATCGATTTTATTCTACAACAACATATACGCAACAATTAATGTTACATCTTCTCTTGTTATATTTCAACAATGTTGTTTTGCCATGAAGTTAGGCATGAAGTATGGGTTTTAAGCATAAAGTTGTTCATTTTTATTCGTCTTCGTTTCAGTTTTAATTTAACGACCAATTTTAGCAAAGTCTATTCCGATTGGTAGGTTGAAATATCTTTAACTGGGGGATTTCCCGCATGCTGACCAAGAATCCTACAACTGCTCCGATGGGAGTTCCAGTAAACTTAATTTGAAAACCTTTCCTTATTCGTTTGATCTTTGGCGCAGTGTCGGATGGACCTATTTCTTGCAACTCTCGGAAACTGATTTATGTGTAGCTGATGTTAGCGCCATCTAGGGAGTGGGATTGAAAGATTCTCTAAAGAGTGATTCGGAACAAATGGATTCGATTCACCTGTTGAATGAAGAATATTTTTAGTCACCAGTTTTTTGTTCAGTTTGAATAAAATTAAAACTTCAAGTTCTTGTCTGTTTAAGACATTAAGACAAGAACGATGGGAAAACACGTCTATCAGGAAATACAGAAGCCCTTGAAGTGCTCTGTAAAGACAAAATCACGGGTTAGAATATTAGAGATGTATCGGTTTTTTTAAAAACCGGTTATTTTTGTTTCGGTTTTAACCGGTTATTTTCTTTCTTCGGTTTAACCGGTTCGGTTGTTTTCGAATTCAACAACCGGACAAAAAATAACCGGAAGGAATTCTGGCCAATATAGAAATTTCAATTCAGTTAAAAATTTCCTTATTATTAATTTAGATAAAATGTTGCTGTTTAGTACTATTTCCATAACCGGGAGAAATGAGATAAGTTAACCGGTTAAGTTGCGGTGGTTCCTCCGTGGACAGGGTTAAAAAATAACCGATAACGATAGGCTAGGTTTTTCATTCATTTCATTTCTTAATCGATTTTAAGGATACTAACAGTTTTGGGTCTCACATCTGGAGAAAAAAAATTAGTTTTTAATTAGATTTTTCTTTCGATTTAAACAATTAGGCCATTATGTATTTAAACTGAAAAAATAATGAATATTTTGTGCGTTCTGAGATGTCAATCCTAACAATTTTGAAACAAAACAAGTTTGGCGAACATAGTCACCAGTATAATAGTCAAATAATTCATTTGGGGTTAAAATACCGATTGAAGCATCCAGTTAAAACTTGTGAGGCGTATGACCTTCGGATCGGTATCGCCGCGTGGCTCATATATGCCACAAAAGTTTAAAAATAACCGACAACACCGGTTTTTTTCACAACCGGGAAGAAAAACGGTTTTACAAAACCGGGGAAAAAACTGTTTGTTTTAAGGACATGTTTCAGGGTTTTTTTTCGATTTAACCCTAAAAGACCATTATTTTAACGAAAAAAGAATGTTTTGTGCTTTCTGAGATGCTAATATTATATCATTAACAATTTATAAATGAAATAAGTTTAAAAATAACCAATAACAACGGTTTTCCTTCAGATGCTTAAATTTTTTAAATGTTTTTTGATAAAATATTTGGGGCTAACAACCGGAGAAACCCAAAAAACCAATGTTTGAACTGAATAAAAATATGGATATTTAATGCTTTCTGAAATGCTATATAAAAATAACCGATAACACCGATTTTTTTCACAACCGGAGAAAAAACCGGTTTTTTATTGGATTTTTCAGGTTTTCTTTTCGATTTAACCCATTTAAGGCCACTATTTGAAGTGAATAAAAAATATGAATATTTAGTGCACTAGGGAGCTACCGCCCCCTGCTCGCTATCGCTCGCCAACCCCCGTAAACTGCTGATGCAGGACCTTTTGGAATTGCTTTGCAATAGGGTAGTTTCCCATTTTCTGTTTTATTTTTTTCCTGGTAGAATATAGTGAAAAAAGTTGTTATCAAAAATCCCGAGGTCGCTACGACTTTAATTTAATTTTTTATTAATTTTTAAAGAGGATGCGCAGTCACAGTGCTTAAAAACGCGCCACTGCGCAGATACGTCATTTGGTAGTATCCGAGGTTTCGCCGATCGCGAGCTCTTATTTTTCCCAATAGAAAGCACGTGCATCAGTAAAAAAGAATGGATTCCGAAGTAAAAAAAGCTTATGAATACTGCATTGTGCCAGGATGCACTTCATCGACTGCAAAAACACATAGTAAAAGGTTCTTAATCGTTCCAAGAAACAAAAATTGAGGAAGAAATGGTTCAAAGCCTGTATGAAGGATAAAATGGGCTCCGCTACTTCCAAACTCTACTGTTGTGAAGACCCTTTTAAAGTATCCATTTGGCACTATTAAAAAACATAGTGTAGTAAACATGTAGTGCTTCTTATTTGTTTCATAATTTATAGTTCTTTTGATAACACAAATTGCTCACGAAAGATATTAAGTTGTCCGAAAAGTTCTGACAGTTTTTACTAAGTTTTGGTTTTGAATTTTTTTTGAAAAACTGGTAATAGGTGGAGATTTCAAACAAAGGGGATTGTGGTTAACGTATATTTAAGAATACAATGTATGGTTTTGGTAGGGGTATTATTTCTTTTCAAAATTGCGGCTACAAAAGAAGACCGCAAACGAAGCTTTTCGTAAAATTTATTTGGCCGCTTTAAGATCTGGGAATGCATGATTAAAATGGCTACTGAAAGTTAAGTTGTATATTTTCAATGTTATTAAGATGTCAAAGTTTTGAGATGATAATAATAAGTTTAATAAGTTTAAGAGGAGAAATTTTTATCTCAAACAAAACATCTATTGGGAAAAACTTCTCTCGGTATTTGTTAGTCATTTGAAGAAAATTTTCTGTAAACTATATCAAAATCAACACAAGAAAGCTTACACATAGACACAGCTATTTAGTAATATGTCTTAAGTTAAATTATCTTAAGTTAAATTATAGATCCAGAAATCAGTGCGATATTTAAGCACGCATTATTTTAGCTTGTGAGAATTGCACTCACTAAATTACGGTAAAGCGCGAATGAATATTTTTGAGTAAACTAAAAATGCAACACTTATTGTTCGAAATTGGAAACAAATAAAACATTGATATTATGGAAAAGACTCTCAGCTCTCAATGTTCAGAGAAACATCCGTCTTGATTTTATTTCATGCCAGCTGCTCAACGGAACGAGGGAAGTACTAAAGAACTATGGACAATTACTAGTTTGTACAGTTTTAGAGCCAAAATTACTATCTTAAACTTATCGAATCATCTCAAAACTTTAACGTATTAATTTAAACATTATTAATATACAGCAATCGAGCATATCGAGTTTACAAGTGCGCTTCCCGAACTTATTTCCCCCGGCCAATATGATAACACAGGTCCGCAAAAAAAATTTTCCGAGCTGTTTGGACTATTTCACCTAAACCTTATGATTTTTGGTGCGCTGAATCCAAAAATGACCTCCATTTTGCCCAGGGACGTCACATTTTTTGACAATTCAGGTCTTTAGGTTTTTTTGGAAATGCCTTAAAATTTTGAAAAATTGACTCTTAACACTATTTTTTTCATTCAAATATTTCCATAAAACCTTTTATGGTTTTTGATGTGCTGAATCTAAAATTGCCCTCCATTTTATCATAAGACTTCACCTTTCTTCACAATTTAACAAAAATGCCAATTTTTTTAAGAAAATGAAAGTATGTTTTAAAAAAAATTATTTTTCGACTCAAACTTTATCTGAATATCATTTTCATGTGTTTTGGTGTGCTGAATCCAAATATGACCTCTTTTTATTTTTAAAACATCGCATTTTGCAACAAATTGAGCAAATATAGCAACATTTCTTAAAAAAATGTAAATACACTTAAGAAGTAGATTTTTAATCCAAATTTATTAATGAGGTGATTAGTTTTAATGTTTTTTGGATCCCTAAACTCAAAAATGATCTCTGTTTTGCCCTAGAATGGCATGTTTCCCGACAATTTAGGTATGATTGTAAAAAATAAGTTAATATTTCAATTTTAATAAAAATATTCTTATAAAATAAATTTTTTATTACATATTCTTCATAAAAATCATTATATAACTAAAATAAACTCATTTACACACTCTTCAGCCAATTTTTCCACCTTATGAAGCTCTTCTTGGTAAATTTACCCTTGTGATTATCAACAAGAACGTTTCTTTGAACTATACAACAAAAATCCTTCATTATTGCACGATTAAGTCTTGCTTAATATTTTATTTCAATCCCTATAATTATCTCTAAATATCCTGATGAGATAGTTTACTATGTGCATCATTCACAGCTCCTAATTTTTAAAAAGGGAGGAGCTAGAAATGTTCAAAAACTATAAAAAAAATGGGAAAATTAGAATATTATGTTGCAATTTGTGAAAAATCCTGACGTACAGGATTTTTTCAATATTTTTTTCGTTATCAGCACACCAAAATACATAGGAAATCGTAATAATTGTTCAAACAGCTTTTTCATTGCAAACCTGTGTAATTTCTATTCTTTCAAACTCTTTTCGCATTAACAAAAAACAATGGGCAGGCAGGTGATTTTTGCAGTATGCAATTGTGCAGGTTTAAAACCATATGCTGTGCATCAGCCAAGTTCCAGGCATTGGTGATTCATGGAGCTACAGCCTGCGAATCAACGAAAAATCTAACTTTTCAAGATGAGGGATAGAAAAACTTGTGAAAAAGGTGCAATAAATAGTTCATTTCAAGGTGATTACTTTGAAATGTAACTAAATATGTTTGTAACCTTCGATAATTATCTTATTTTTAAATATTCATTAGTTTTTTTTATTTTTAAACCATCAAAAAGGGGAATATGTCGAAAAAGAAGATTTCTCTATGGGTTGGCGGGAAATAAGACCGAGGTGCGCGCTTGTAAACTCGATATCTAATAGTTCAAAAATGTCTGATTTTTTCCAGAAAACATGTTAACTGATTCTCAAAGATGTTACTAGTTACCAATAGTAAAATTATTTCAAAATTCCTACTACTTTTTTCAGGATCAAAACGGGAGTTGAAAATAAAACTACCCTACCACAATGCTGGAGTGTACTCGAACTAAAAATGCTCTTTAATAATAAATATAATAGATTTTTAAAACTTTAAAAACAGAATACGAAATAGTACTCATCTTGCTTGTTTAACTCCTCTATGTCTGGTTTGAAATTTTCGGCGAATTATTCGAATCTGCTCGAATAAAACCAAGCTCAATTTGAAAACTAATCCTGTTTTGTGTACAGTAATGATGTAAAAGGACAATAAACGAAATCTTAGTTTAAAATATTTATGATAAGCAAAGCGTAAATACTCAGTTCGAAAACAAAACACAAATGCAGGCAAGAGGCAAAGCAAAGGATCGGTACTTTTCGCCCGTTCATACCAAATGACGTCACAGCTGGCCACGCCTCTTTTTTTGCGGCTCCAAATTTTAAATGCTTTTAACTAATTAACTATTTGGTCTAAAAATTTTTTGAGCGTGGGTAAATTATTCTTTTGCATTTCTCTTAGTGTTTTTGGTGTTAAAATGATCAATTTCAGTTGAAGGAAACAACCCTATTCCCACAAATTCCAACTCGCTTAACTTAGAGAACACTTTTTAAAACAATCAAACAATTTACAGAAAAAAAGTCAAGAAACTTTCCGGAAATACTTCACAAATCCCCTCCATGAATAAATCTGCTTTAAAAGTTTAAATATATAAACTCGAACTTATCAAAAATTTAAACGATTTTTTTTAAATATTCATCTTAATTATTTTTAATCTATGATTATAAAAATAACTAATTTTAATTGTTTATCAATATTCGGACCAAACAAAAACCATTATTTTAAAGTAACTCGTTAGGAGCCATTCATTAATTACGTAAGGGTCCAGAGGGGAGGGGGGTGGAAAAATCTCTACATACCCTTACTTGGGGGGTGGGGGTCAAACCCATTACGTTAGATTTTCCAAGTTAATGTAAACAAATTCCAATTATTCTTATCAAATTACTATTGAATAACTCCAGAAAAACTTGAAAATGCTGACGATATCGGTATATTATCGAAGCTTTATTTTTTTTAAAAAAATGAAGGTATATAAGATGTATCTTTTTTATTGCATTTAAACTGATTAAACGAAATGGAACCTTACGAAAGAATAGGGGGGAGGGGTTTGAAAAATCTTACGTACCCTTACATGGGGGTAGAGGGGGGTCAAAAATTGCCAAAATCATCCTTACGTAATTAATGAATGGCCCCTTAGTATAATATGCCTAGTGTTTATCATTCATATTTTGTTTAAACCCAGACTTGTTAAACAATACCGTTTAAGCAATTGAAAATAATAAGAGACAAAACATCACTATATGTTTACAATTAATTTCGATAAAATCAGACTAAAAATTATAAATATTGGACAAAAAGTGTGAAATTTTAGTATAAAATGGTGTTCATGTAAGTTTTTAGAATGTTTTTATCAGTCTTTGAGTGATATTTCATCAAGAAAGTACTTTTTTTAAAAGGTGTAAAACATGTTTCATCTTAAAATATAGCGTCAATCGGGCGTTGTGATTGGATGCATAAGGGGCCATTCATTAATTACGTAAGGGTCCCGAGGGGGAGGGGGGGTTGGAAAAATCTCTACATACCCTTACTTGGGGGGGTGGGGGGGGTCAAACCAATTCTTACGTAAGATTTTCCTAGTTAATGTAAACAAATTCCAATTATTCTAATCAAGAGATAATAATATAATAGTAATATGTAGTTGACAACAAGAACATTATTTATCTGTTGAAAAATAAAAATCTTTGATTTACGTCAAACTGAGAGTTTTCTAACATTTTATTATTTTGAAAAACATAATGGAATCTTACGTAAGAATAGGGGGGGAGGGGTTTGAAAAATCTTACGTACCCTTACATGGGGGGAGGGGGGGGGTCAAAAATTGCCAAAATCATCCTTACGTAATTAATGAATGGCCCCTAATAATTTGAATGACAGTACTTGCTTTGTAACTGCGACCTTATCCGTTATCTAAAAAAATGGAAATATTTTAAAATTGAGAATTTTTTTTGAAAAATCGAAGGGCTTACTCGGAAATCCGGAAAGAATCCGGACATGTTGATACCATATATGTGTCATTCGGTTCAGTAATTAAAAAGCCTTTCTCTGGAAACCGTTCACTAAAAACTTTTTTTTAGAATAGAGAGATTTTTGAAATGCTATATAAAAATAACCGATAACACAGGTTTTTTCACAACCGGAGAAAACCCGGTTTTTTAATTAGATTGTTCAGCTTTTTTTCTGTCGATTTAACCGATTAAAGGCCACTGTTTGTGAACTGAACAAAAAATATGAATATTTTGTGCTTTCTGAAATGCAATTTAACCGATAACACCGGGTTCTTTTCACAACCGGCGAAAAAACCGGTTTTTCAATTAGATTTTTCAGGGTTTTTTTTCTCGTTTTAACCCATTAAAGGCCACAACTTGAACTGAACAAAAAATATGAATATTTTGTGCTTTCTGAAATGCTATATAAAAATAACCGATAATACCGTTTTTTTTTCACAACCAGAGAAAAAACCGGTTTTTTAATTAGATTTTTCAGAAAGAAGGTTTCTCTAACACCGGTTTTTTTTCACAACCGGAGAAAAAACCGGTTTTTAAATTAGATTTTTCAGGGGGGTTTCTCTCGTTTTAACCCATAAAGGACACTACTTGAACTGAACAAAAAATATGAATATTTTGTGCTTTTTGAAATGCTATATAAAAATAGCCGATAATACCGTTTTTTTTTACAACCAGAGAAAAAACCGGTTTTTTAATTAGATTTTTCAGGGGGGTTTCTCTCGTTTTAACCCATAAAGGCCACTACTTGAACTGAACAAAAAATATGAATATTTTTTGTTTTCTGAAATGCTGTATAAAAATAACCGATAACACCGGGTTTTTTTTCACAAACAGAGAAAAAACCGGTTTTTCAATTAGATTTTTGAGCTTTTTTCTATTGATTTAACCGATTAAAGGCCACTGTTTGTGAACTGAACAAAAAATATGAATATTTTTTGCTTTCTGAAATTCTATAAAAAATAACCGATAACACCGGTTTTTTCCACAACCGGAGAAAAACCGGTTTTTTAATTAGATTTTTCAGGCTTTTTTTTCTCTCGTTTTAACCCATTAAAGACCACTACTTGAACTGAACAAAAAATATGCATATTTTGTGCTTTCTAAAATGATATATAAAAATAACCGATAACACCTATTTTTCTTTAAATTTACCACTGGAAATTCTAAATTTAATGCACTCTGGGTAGATCATCGTTTTCATCTTATAAAGGGGTTTTTTCGTTTCATTAAGTTCTTCAACTGTGAGGGCAAACATAAAAGTATATTTTCTTCACCTGATGCCTGAATATATGGTTGTTGGGCTAAGTGAGTGTTAGTGTCTAACGATTGTTAAACGGGATGTTCGTATGACGCGCTAGTATGTTGTATTTAGAGCGTTCTTGACTCTTGGTTCATCAAAGTTTATGTCAAGTGTTCGGACTTGTAAAATTTCATGACTTGAGAGCGAGTGCGCTTCACCGGTGATTCTTTCTACTCTCCGTGCCGCGAAAACGGACGACGATGCGGCATAGTGAAGAGCGACACGAGCGTACTCGGTCCTTCGTACTTTTTAAGAAGGCTCTTAATTAGTATCTAATAAGTATAGGATATACATGTGTTTTATATCTTTGGGCAGGTAATTGAAAGGGCTTTCGGAAAAAGTTTGCTACTAATGTAATTGTATCATTATTGGTTTTTATTGGTTTCGAGGAAAACTTTAAAATATCCGTTATCGAATAACTTTCTTTGTACTTGTTGATTATCTTTGAAATTTTAATATGTTGTGCGCTTTTGATAGACAATTAAAACGGCGTATTGAATTAAAGTTTCACTACCTAAGAAGGACCTCAAATTGCGTCCGAAAATTGTCCGTAATATCCTTAAAACACCTTATAATATAAAATAAATCAATCAATAGTTAACGGTATATTGTACTAAACTTAATTTGAAAAGCTTTCCTCATTCGTTTGATCTTTGGCGCAGTGTTACGGATTGTGAAAACGGATGGACCTATATCTTGCAACTCTCGGAAACTGATCTGTGTAGACTGTAGCGGATTTTCCCTCCTCCTATAAGTAGTGTTTAAAGTCAAATTGGAATCCTTATTATTAGATGAAACAATACCTTGTGTTAGCGCCATCTAGGGAGTAGAATTGAAGGATTCTCTAAAGTGTGATTCGGAAGAAATGGATTCGATTTTCACCTGTTGAATGAAGAGCCACACAAACAAGGGGACCTCCCTCAAAACTTCTCTGACTTGACTATTGAGGTTAAGGTATACAACTGCAAGATCATAGAATGTATAAACATGCACGTATTTAAGTATGATATTAATATATATTGGAAAACGGTCGCCAAACAGAGATCGAGATGGAGAAATGTTCTTGGGAAAGCCTTGGCCCACCCTGGGCTAGAGAAGAAGAAGATTAATATATATAATCACCAGTTTTTTGTTCAATTTAAATAAAATCTCATTTTCGTGTCCTTGATCAATCGTTGGAGCTCGGAAAAACGCGTCTGCTCGTATATCAGGAAATACAGGAGCCCTAGTAGTGCTCTGTAATGACAAAATCACAGATTAGAATATTTAAGAGGTAAATCTTCAGTAATCCGAAGAAATAAGAACTTGCATGTGTCAGATTTTCAAAAACAAACAAGTGTTCCGTATGGTTTTTTGTATGGTAAAATAAAATATCTAGTCAGATTTTCAAAATAAATGTACAAGTAATTAAATACTTTAATTTAAAACTCGAGAAAAAAAACATGACTGAAAACGCTAATTGTTTAAAGATGTCAACAGTCATGTAATCAACCCCATTGCTTTCCAACAATGTTTATCGTACGATGACGTTACATCCCAAACTCTTGGCGTTTTAGCACGCTTTTAAAAATTGGATTTTGGTTAATTTTTTTGGCAATCAAAAAATTTCTCGATCAGCCTCAAATTTTAGGTAGTTGCTTATTTTTGGAATAAGAAACGATTAAAAAATCATGCAACTTCCTCATTGCTTTCGGTTTCTTAAAATGAGATGGCGATTTGAATATTCTGTAACTATTGAAAAAACTTTCCTGAGAATATTTTCTTTTTTTTTATCCGAAATCTTCTTAAGTTGGGTAAAGGCTGTAGGAGAGTGTTGTACCTTCGGACAAAAATCACGTTTTGAGTTTTTTAAGACAGGTTAAATACCTGTTGGACCTATGGACAGACCCAGTTGTACCTGGGGACACCTTTAATAGGGGAAGCTTTAGTTGAAAAAAGCCAAAAATTAACATTTTTATTGATGCAACACCTTAAATAAACACAAATTCGAAACTCGTCGATTTTCCACCTCTGCGCCTCTCACCAGCCCCAGTCGCACATCCGAAGTGTCCACCATCACGATTCGTAAACTACAGATTCTAAATCTAATCATCATTCAACTTAGATTGTGGTTAACTATTACTTCTGTATTTCATTTATTTTCCTAAGCTTAGATAGTGCCATAGTGGTTTAAACTAGCAATAAATGACTTCGATTGTATAAATTTTATTTTGTATAAACTATTTAGTGGTGAGTATTAACGAATTTACTGTAGTGTACTTTGCGAAGTAATTGTGTTGTGAGGGCTAAATTTCTCAAATTCTGAAGGAGCAGAACACACTTGGTTTTATTCATTGTTTTCGTATTGGTAATACAATTGCAAGTAGTTGTGGTAAAACAATTGCAAGGAAATTAAATTTAGCCGAGTACACATCAATATAATAAGGAACTTGTATATGTAGAGTATTTATTGAAAACCAAAGGTTTTTGTTAAAATGATCTCCCTATATCCGAAAATGAAACTGAATCTTAAAACAAATATTGCTTTAATTTTAAATTTTTATTTAAAAATCGAAATGTGACGTTATGCTTTTTCTCGTTTTGTGACATTATTTGCCTTTACCTTTTAATGTTAGGTGTGCTTTGCTTTTCAAAATGTGAAAGTGCAGTGGGATAATTAATAAAAAAAGTAAGTTTAGTACTTTAAAAATCAACTTAATCAATGCAAAATTAACTGTAAGATACTTATCAACTTTATAACACAAACAACTACACTGCAACGTTTCTTCGGTTTATGGTATTTTCGTTCCCAACATTTCGTCCCTGTCATTTGGTCCCCGTGAAATTTCGTTTCGGGGAAAGTTGGCTTAGTATGTTAATTTAGATTGAAATTAAGAGATTTAATAAGAATTTTTACCGAAACTCCTCCTAGCAACCCCATATGCTTTTTACTCAGGTTTTCCTTCCGCAAAGTGTTGTCATAGAATCAAGAAACATTGCAGTCTAGTATAGCCCAATAGGTCCCAAGCCCGGTTGAGAAAGGATGAGGGTTCCACTAAGTCCGTGGTATAACCCTGGAAGAGTGGATGGTTTGGTTTCGATCTTACTGACCACTTGACTGGGGGAAAAATCGGCACCGGGGGGAAGGTTACGAAGCTCCAATGATCTTGGGGTTAGTGCTGTAGGGTCTCGGAGAAGGCGGTCGGTGGAGGATACAGGAGAAAAGCTGAGTTTAGCGTCTCAGGCCGCCAGATAGTACAGGAGCCCGGGGTAGCCTAACCAGCATATCCTGGCTGCTCTATCAGCTGGTGTATAATCCCGCCTGCCTTGTAGCTCCAGGTGGTGCCTGGATGGGGGCCTGCATGGCAGTGTGGGGGGCTCTTCCGAGGTCACCGCTGACTGCTGACTCTGGGGCTAGCCCTGCTTCACGGGCCCCTTGTGATTTGGAGGGGAGTTTCCTTAACCCCAAAAAACCTCTACAACTATGGAAAAAAAGAAGAAAGAAGATAAGACTAAAAACGCTCCACCCAAAACCCCAAAACAAGGATCGGGTTCCCAATCAAGGGATACTAGATCAAGGGATCAATCTCCTATGGAGACGGATCGCCCTCAGGAGGAAACCTTGCTCCATACCGCCGGTGGAAGTGGTGTTGTTTGCGCAAGCAGACACACCGCGGAGACTGATGGTGGGTTCAAGGCAGTACTCACCAAAACCCAAAAGAGAAACCTGAAAAGGACAAAGAAAAAGGCTAGAGATGCTGCAGCCAAGGAGGCAGATGCAACCAAGGAGGCAGATATAGCCAAGGAGGAAAGGAGTGGTGGAAGTACCAAAAGACCTATGTCTGATGGTTCTACACCATCCCCTAACCCTGTAACTTTGAAGAAAAAACCACGCATCGACACAGGACCACAGTCTTTTGCTGATGCAGTGAAGGGGGTAAAGCTTGCTATTGTAAAGGAAACCTACCCCACAGACAAGATCTCCAAAGAGGAGGTAGACTGTATCCAGATGCATATTCTGAATCTTATCGATATGATAAAGGAGGGAGATCATCTGCCCAAGATACAGGGCTCTGTAATCATTACAGGAGCCCTTGTCATCCAGTGTGACGATCCTCAAACCGTGGAGTGGGTGAATAACCAATTCCATGGTAATAAGGAAGTGCTTTCTGGTTTAACCCTGAGGGTCATGAGTGCTAGCGACCTTCCCAAGCCTGTGAAGGTTGCTTTCAGGACCAAAGATACCCACACCTTGGAAGGAAGAGTACTGCTGAGGCGGATGGACCGCTTTAACCAAGATTTGAAATCTATGGATTGGAGAGTGGTACACAGATCTGTGGAACCGCTCTCCGTCCGATGGATCTTCGAGGTTGATGTGGAGTCTGCCGAAGCAATAAAGGCGGCAGGTTGTGCAGCATATACCGGCCTTGATAGAGGGGTCTTTAAGATCCTTTTTGACCCAAATCAGAAAAGGCCTGCAGCTGAAGAGTCCACCCCTTCACAAGAGGAGGACACGACAACTGCAAAAGCACCCACCTCTCAGGTAGGTACACCTGATGCCTCTGAGGCATCTGATACTCTATCTGTGAGTGAGGAACTTCTTTTGCTAGGTGGGCTGGAAATTGATACCGGTTCTGAGGGTACACTACGACCCTCCTCACCTGGATCTGAGGCAAGCGACTCCAATCTTTTGGAAGTGG
Organism: Tetragnatha versicolor; assembly: GCA_024610705.1. Classification (NCBI taxonomy): domain Eukaryota; kingdom Metazoa; phylum Arthropoda; class Arachnida; order Araneae; family Tetragnathidae; genus Tetragnatha; species Tetragnatha versicolor. Next base: position 337,114 of record JANDEH010000069.1, read on the forward strand.
AGCCTGAAGGAGCTAATACATAAGCTCTTGCGATCTGGCTGCTCCACCCTACTCTAATGAGCATAGGAATTGATGCATGCCAAATAAACCTTCATCATAGCCGTTCTGCTTCTGCTATCCTCAGTAGAAGGCTGGCTATGGGTCAGGCAGACATTGCACTGGTGCAGGAACCCTGGACCCGAAATGGTAACATTATGGGTCTAGGTGCTAAAGGTTACAATATCATATATGATAGAAACTGTGACAGACCTAGAGCTTGCATTTTAGTGAGCACTAAGTTAAATGTAATCAACTTAGTTGATTATCTTTCAGGTGATTGTGTTGCCATTAAGGTAATCTACAAATCTCCTCAAGGTCATAAGGATGAGATGGTCTTTCTGTCAGCATATCTCCCTTATGAAGAACTTGATCCGCTCTCAAGTACAATAATTGGTATCTTAGACCATTGTACTGAGACACGTACTAAGATTATTCTTGGTTTTGATGCAAATTCTCATCACATTCTTTGGGGCAGCAATGACTGCAACAAACGTGGTGAAGAACTTATTGAGTATATTCTTAAATATAATTTATTTATTTTAAATAAAGGCAATGAACCTACCTTTGTTAATGTAAAACGAAGGGAAGTTATTGATATCACTCTATGTAATTCTCATTGCTCAGAGTATGTAAACAATTGGAAGGTATCGGACGAAGTCACTTTGTCTGACCACAAACTAATTGTTTTTTCAGTTTTAGGTCCATCATGGACCTTAAACGAGGGTAGGAACCCAAAGAAGACGAATTGGGATTCCTACAGAACTTCATTGGAAGAAGAAATTGGAGAGAATTTTGGTAAGTTCACTACTGTTAATGACGTGGACTTGGCTGTGGATAAACTACAGCATGCTATTCTACAGTCATACTATAATAATTGTACAGTTTCTCGCACCACCACTCGCAAAATTGTTCCCTGGTGGAGCAAAGAACTTGCTACTTTACGCTGCAAATGCAGAAAGCTGTTTAATAAAGCAAAAAAGACAGGAGAGTGGGACATCTATCGTTCTGCTCTCACTGATTATAATAAGGCTGTCAGGCTTGCAAAAAACAAGTCATGGCAATCATACTGTGATAGCATAGATGATATATCTGCTACATCAAAACTCGTCAAACTAATGTCAAAAGACAAGAGTTGTGGACTCAACACAGTCAAGCTGGAAAATGGCAAATTTGCCTCCTCAGGGAAAGAAATACTGGATGAAATGTTCAGAATACACTTTCCGGGTTCCAGAGAGGTAGCTACGGTAGTTACTCACAATCAGACTACACCTACATGCAGTAAAAATCATTGGGACACTGCAAAAAAGGTAGTAAGTCATGACAAAATTGTTTGGGCAATAAACTCATTTAAGCCCTACAAATCTCCAGGCGTAGATGAGATTTTTCCAGCCCTTCTGAAAGAAGGTTTAAAGATACTGGTTCCAATTCTTTGTAGAATATTCAGAGCCTGTATAGCATATGAATTTGTCCCCTCCTCATGGAGGCAGACCAAGGTAATCTTCCTACCAAAAGTCGGTAAAGAAAATTACCATGAGGCCAAATCCTTTCGGCCAATTAGCCTTACGTCTTTCTTACTTAAAACGTTGGAAAAACTCATTGATAAGTATATTAGAGAGAATGTATTGAAAGAGAGACCATTGTCAGTCTTTCAACATGCTTATCAGCCTGGTAAATCCACTGATACTGCTCTGTATGATCTTTCATATATATTAGAAAAGAATGTAAAGGAGAAAGAGATAGCACTTGCTATCTTTCTTGACATTGAGGGTGCCTTTGATAAAGTTCCTATTTTATCTATTGTTCAAGCTCTTGAACTAAAAGGTGTCAACAAGACAATTGTCAACTGGATTAGTAGTCTTTTGAAGACAAGACATGTACGAGCTACACTTCTTGGCGATACTCTACTGTCTCAAGCTACTGCTGGATGTCCACAAGGAGGAGTCCTCTCCCCTATTCTGTGGTGCCTGGTTGTAGATTCTCTCTTTGAGTTCTTTACGCAAATTGGTGTTTCTTGCATTGGCTATGCTGATGATGTAGTAATTATCACCAGGGGCAAATTTATTAACACAATCTGTGATGTGATGAATAAAGCCCTACGTGGCATTGAAACATGGTGTCACAAAGAGGGTCTTTCTGTCAATCCTCAGAAAACCACTATGGTAGCCTTTACTAGGAAGACTGCTACACTGAATATTGACATCAAGTTTTTCAATCAGACGCTTAGATGTTCTGAAGAGGTTAAGTTCTTAGGTGTCTTTTTTGACAAGAGGCTTAACTGGTCAAAACACTCTGAGTACTGTATCAATAAAGCCAAGAGAATCTTTTGGAGCTGTAGAAATGCAATTGGGAGAACTTGGGGACTCAATCCCAGGATACTCAACTGGATTTATTCGATGATTATTTGTCCTATCCTCACCTACGGTTCAGTAGTATGGTGGTCTAGGACTAAATCTCAAATCTGCAAAAAGAATCTTGCCAGAATTCAAAGGATGGTTTGTGTTGCAATATCTGGTTGCATAAGAACTACTCCCACTGCCACTCTGGAACTTCTTCTAGGGATGCATCCACTACACATGAGGGTTGAAGCTGAGGATCTCATATGTGTAAAGAGATTAAAAAATCTAGGTCACTGGAGGGATTACTCTAAATATCTCTCTTGGGGAGACTTAAACACCAAGGTTACTGAGCATCATCTGTTTAATATGCCTTGTGATGTCATGACTGTAAGATTTGGCTTTTACAAGCCTTTTAAGATTCTCTTCCCAACAAGGAATGAATGGAAAACAGATCTGCCAATTACCACCAATACCATTGTGTGGTTTACTGATGGATCTAAGTTAAACAACTCTACTGGAGCAGGTGTTTTTTGTCCTCTGGATGAAACTAAAAAGTTCTATCCACTGGGTGAATTTTCAACAGTTTTTCAATCTGAGATATATGCTATCCTCATGTGCTGTAAAATATGCATATATAGGGGCTTTCGCGACAAATGTATATCCATCTGTTCAGATAGCCAGGCAGCCCTTTTGGCTCTGCAAAAATCCAGTTTTACTTCACCACTGGTATGGGAATGTTACCTTAACCTCTGTGATCTGGCTGCTCATAATAATGTCTCATTGTATTGGGTTCCGGGTCACTCGGGGATTCCAGGTAATGAAATGGCTGATGAACTGGCTAGACTGGGTTCTGGCACTCCCTTTTATGGTCCAGAGCCAGCCTTAGGACTTTCCGGTGAAACTATCAGAGGTACTGTACTTTCTATTTTTAGGGATCAACAGTATAAAGAGTGGCGTCACTCGACGGATCAAAGACAAGCCAGAGAGCTTAATGCAGGCTGCCCAAGCTCTCGTCAAAAGGAGCTTTTTAAGCTCAATCGCAATGGAATTCGCAGAGCCGTAGGTTTGCTAACTGGACACAGTACTCTACGGAGGCATCTCACAATCATGAACGTTCTAAATGATCCATTATGTAGGGGATGCAGGAACAGTGAAGAAACTGTTGTCCACATTCTGTGTGAATGCGAGAATCTCTCTGCTCACAGATTTGAGCACCTTGGGAGTCATTTGCTTGAGCCTTGGGAGCTCCAGGACGTTCCTGTAAGGTCATTACTGAACTTTGCTTCAGCCACTGGTTTCTTTTAATAAGAAGCAGGGATTTACTTCCAGGGGATAGTACAATAGACCTCAGGTCGCAGTGCTTGGTCCTCTGTGGACCCCCCTAAACAAGTCATAAGTCAAGTCATAGCGCTAGTGTGTTTTTCTCACACTTAATAATATGGTAAGGTCACGCTATTTAAAAAACGATTTTTAAATTGAAAAAGTATTTAACCAACCTGGAATTTTGCCAGACAGTCAGCCTAAATATCATTCTATAATTAAATTATTTTTTTTAGTACATCATTAAATACTATGTACACTAAATATCAACCTTATATTATAATTAAAAATTATCAAATTTTGACCTCATGAAGTCAGATTACCGGGTGTACGGAACAAATAAAATATTTTTTTGAATAAACAACTTCATCCTATTAGATTAAATCCGGCATAGTGCTAACATAACACATATCAGAACAAGGAAAGATATTCACACGGGTTACATTGATCAGGATATAGTACAAGTTGTATTAGAGATATTTGTCTAATGTCTTTTTCAGCATGAATGTTGTTCAGATTCTATTTTTTGGGACAATTTGATAGTTTATAAAATTGGTTTGGTATAACACTCCTAAGATATACAAGGGATTCTGAATTCTTCATCAATATTTTGTGGGGAGGTAGAGGGGACCTAGACAGGCATATTTCGAATAGGAATGGGGGGCGTAGGCATTTTAAAACTCACCCCACGCTGAGTGGCAAACTCACCCAAAGCAAGTGGTCCCATTTCTATCAAATTTATGGTGTAAGTAGTACGGATACTACTGCACCTCATTTAATATATATTTTCATTATATTATGTTTTATTTTGTTAAACGGGCCTTGGCAAAACGTCCTTTTGTAACGCTCTCGCACTGCATTAGGTCCTACAAGGTCCTACTAGCTCTTTAACGGTGTATCTGCGCCCCCATTCCTATTCGAAAAGTGCTTGTTTAGGTCCCCTCTACCCCCCCCCCACAAAATACCCTGTAGATTAAAATTCAATACCCGCAAATTATGTATGCAATATAACTGTATGGGGAAAATTGGAATGTTTGTTGGAAGATTTACAAAAATATTCATTTAAATTAATTATTTCCGTCTGAAATTATTCATAATTTGTGACCATTTTCATCAATTATTTATATGAGATTAATTTATCGGATAAATTGAAACCAGGTAGTTACCGTTTATCTTACAAGATTATTTATTACAGATATATTATAAAAATTTTTTTAAAATCTACTAATTTGAAAATATATTTTCTAATAGATACAATAGCACAGATTAATATGTTAAATTGGTTGTCTTGTTCCTTTTTCTCCAGGGTGTCGAATCGTCTCGGTTTCCCACGTTCATTAATCTATTTTATTATTATGCCCCTCCCCCAGTTGTCCAAAACCCCCTAATGACCCCATATTATACAGATTCTTTGATATGACCATTTCGTTCCCGACCATTTCGTCCCCGATGTTATTTAACAGGTTCAAAAGAACAGTCTAATACGTTTAATTAGTTTTTTTGTCCCCCCTCCTTCAGGGTATCAAACCCCTTTACTTTTTCGCGTTCATTAATCTATTATTATTGTGTGCCCCTCCCCCAGATGTCATAAAAACCCCAATGACCCCCTTATTATACAGTTTCTTCGATATGACCATTTCGTCCCCGACGTTTTCGTTCCCAACCATTTCGTCCCTGACAATTTCGTCCCCAGTGTTATTCAACAGGTTCAAAAGAACAGTTTATTACATTTTGTTACTTTTCTTGTCCCTCCTTCTACAGGGTGTCCGAATCCCTTCAAATCCCCCTTCATTAATCTATTTTCATACTATGTCCCTCCCCCATATGTCATAAAACCCCTAAAAACCCCCTATAATACAGTTTCTTCGATATGACCATTTCGTCCCCAGTGTTATTCAACAGGTTCAAAAGAACAGTTTATTACATTTTGTTACTTTTCTTGTCCCTCCTTCTACAGGGTGTCCGAATCCCTTCAAATCCCCCTTCATTAATCTATTTTCATACTATGTCCCTCCCCCATATGTCATAAAACCCCTAAAAACCCCCTATAATACAGTTTCTTCGATATGACCATTTCGTCCCCAGTGTTATTCAACAGGTTCAAAAGAACAGTTTATTACATTTTGTTACTTTTCTTGTCCCTCCTTCTACAGGGTGTCCGAATCCCTTCAAATCCCCCTTCATTAATCTATTTTCATACTATGTCCCTCCCCCATATGTCATAAAACCCCTAAAAAACCCCTATAATACAGTTTCTTCGATATGACCATTTCGTCCCCGACATTTTCGTCCCTGACAATTTCGTCCCTGACCATTTCGTCCCCGACATTTTCGTCCCCAGTGTTACTTAACAGGTTTTAGAACGTGCAATTAACGTTCAAAACTTTTTTCTGGACTATTTTTTAGTACTGATTACAGTTATACCATCGATTTCATTATCAGGGTCAAATTTCAATTAGGGGGCCTATACATATTGAAAACTGTAATAAACTTATTTATAAATCCAGAACTAATTCATCAATTCCTTAATGCGATACATAATTTTTTTGTCTAAAAGTCTACTATAACATGTGAAAATATCAATCATTCGAATGACTTTTGGGAAAAAGTCTTTCTATCTCGCTATTTGAACTTAATTTCTTTAAATTCTAAAAAAATCTAAATAAGCTTCAATTTAAAAATGTTTTTCAATCGCACAATTTATGGTAACTTAAAGCCATCCATGAAATTTCTAATAATATTTTATATTCGTTGATTTTCAAACTATAATGATACTACCACAAGTTTAAATTTGTCAAATAATCTTATAATTTCGCATAATTTTTTTAAATTCAAAAGTAATATTAAATCTTTTATAATAAAGGTCAAAGTGTGTATGTTTGTCTTTTATACAAATCCACATTATTCTTCCAATCTGCACCAAACTCGGTTTACATACGTTAAAAAAACTAAAAAAATAGGCAATGATTAGAAAAATTTAAATGACCCCTTGACAACAAAGTACTAGAACAGAGTCCATGGCCATAGGCGCTAATGGAAAATAAAAAGTTGGTTGTGTTGGGGGTTCTTTGGATCGCATCTACGTCACGAGATGCGGGGATTTATTTAATTAATTTATTTTATTTGTTTTGTTGAAATTTTTTGATTTTATTTGAGCGTTTAAACATAATATTTAAATAAACCGTTTCATGGAATAATGTTGTTTTAAAAATAGTAATATAGTCATCGGAGAGCGACGAAAGTCGACGGCGTTCGGTCTTTGAGTCATGACGCACAAGTGGTATGATTTGGAGGGAACGAACCGTACTCTGACACACCTTGTCGTGCAGCCCTAGGTCGTAGCGTTTCGAGTCTTTTCCTGACATATAAGTGTTTTATATTTTTGGAAAGACAATCGAGAGAGCTTTCAGAAAATGGTTACGACTAAGGTGTAGGTCAATTAGTTTTTTACTAATTAGCATTTTATCGTACGGACTTCGTTCTCTAATAGAAGTTTCTCCGTCTGTCGGATCTCTTATATATTTCAGTATGTTGCTCCTCTCTCCGTCCCCTTTCCGAAAACGTATTGCACTAAGGAATCCGTTAATAATTAAGGAGATTAATTAATTACCGAAAAAGTCGATTAATCGCTAATTAAGTCATACTATTAATTAAAATTTCGCTTAATGGGTTATAAAATGTTAAAATATAACTCTGGGCGAGCATTATATTCAATTTTAATCGGTTAATTATAATAATTAATATGCTAATTAACCCCTTGAAAAAAATTCAACCCTACGGTGAAAAAACACAAGTCCGCGTTTCCTTAATAAAGTCGTTAATATTAATTAAAAATTATTTTTGAAATTAATTATGAGTAAAGTAGTCTTGAGGCAATGTTTTTCCAGAATTACGGGTTTCCATGGTGATTTTGACGTCATCCAGGATTTTCCAAAGCAGGATGAAGCTCACTAGTTCTGAATGCGATTGACTCCAGTTTATTTCCCAGATTTGAGATCTCGATTTCTTTACTTTTTATTTCCCAGTATAATGCTTTACATATTCGGAAAGCTTATAAAAAACGATACCAGGAATTTGAAATTTTTAGGGGAATATGTAAAAATTGCGCTCTACATTTGGGTTTAAAGAAGTATCGAAAAAACTCAAATTTTTTCCCAAATGTGTAGGTAAATTTTCAATTAATTTATATATTATAGCTGACCCATAGACGAGTAAAAATACGTGCGCACTAAGATATTTATAAAATATAGATAATTTATGAATATGGTTACAAATTTTGAATGGTTTCAGACAGAAATAATTAATTTAAATTATTTTTTTTGTAAATCTTCCAACTAACATTTATATACCCTCCATAAAATTTTATTGCACACAGAAGTTAGCTTATTCTATAGCTAAGGAGTGTTATACCTAATCAATTTTATAAACTATCAAATTGTCTGAAAAAATAGAATCTAAACATTCATGTTAAAAAAGACATAATACAAACATATCTTATGCAACTTCTACAAAATCCTGATCATTGAGACCCGTGTGAATGTCTTTCCTTGTTCTGATATAGTACAATGTTTGTACTATGCCAGATTTAAATTCAATTATGCTGTATATTAAAAAATATTTTATTTTTTTTACACTCTGCCATCTGACTTTCATTTGGTCAAAATTTGATAATTTTTAATGATAATTTAAAGCTGATATTAGGGTACATAGTATTACTTTAATAATAGTATACTACTAAAAATACTTTATTTATAAAATGATATTCAGGCTGACTGTCTGACAAAGTTTTAAGTTGGTTAAATACTTTTCCAATTTAAAAATTGTCTTTTTTTAAATGCGTGACCTCCCCATGTTACATTAAGTGTGAGGGAAACACACTAGCCCTATGCTAGACTGCAATATCTCTTGACCCTATGAGGTCACTTTGCGGGTTGCTAGGAGGATTACATAGTAAATTTCTAAATTTCAATCAAAATAAACAAACCAAGTCAACTTTCCCCGGAACGAAATGTAAACTGAAGTAACGTTGCAGTGTAGTCTGGATTACAGTTGATAAGTCTTTTACAGAGTCTTTATAAGTCTTTTTTTTGCGTTGATTAAGTTGATTTTTAAGGTACTAAACTTATTATATTAACTAATTAACCCTCTGCATTTTTCACAAATTGAAAAGCAAGCACACTAATGTCACAAAACAAGAGAAAGCATAACAACGTCACAGTTCAAATTTTTTGTGAAAGAAATTAAATTTAAAAATAAAGCAATATTTGTTTGAAGTTTCAGTTTCCTGAATTTCAACTAAATTTAATTTCCTTGCCCAATGGTTAACTAAATTTACTATTTTTAATACAATGAATAAACCCAAATTTGTTTTGCTGTTACAGAATTTGAGAAATCGAGCCTTCACAATACAATTACTTTTTCCAAAATTACAGTAAAATCGTTAATACTCACCACTAAATAGTTTATACAATATTAAATTTATATAGTCGAAGTCTAATTGATTACTAGTTTTAAACTACTATAGATCTAAGTTCTAGAATACAAATGAAATATAGAAGTAATAGTTTAACTCAATTTAACTTGAAAGGAATTAGAATGTCTAATAATTAATGGATTTTATAAGTATAAAAAATTATTATACTAAATAGCGGTGATTATTTCAGCACCCTGGAGGAACTAATCGATAAATCTGGGGGACCAACCATCCTGGGAACGAAATTGTCAGGGACGAAGTGGTACGGGGACGAAAGTGTCCGGGAACGAAGTTGTACGGGGACCAAATTGTACGGGGACCAAATGTCGGGGACGAAATGTCGGGGACGAAAGTGATGTAAACCGTTAGCTGGGTGACTTTTAAGATATTAGAGGTGTCTATTTTGAGAGTCTTGTCCATATTCGCTAGTAGCCTTGACTACGACTACAAATTACTTCTTGAATCCCCGCTAATTAATGGCCCTAGAGTCCAACCACTTTTACTTCATGTTGTTAAATACCTGCCTAACCCAGCTTTTACAACCAGGTAAAGCTTTACAAGATTCGATTGTATGAAAGTAAAGTAGTTAGAATTGCTACAAATTTATATTATTTTTACTACAACAAAAAAACTGGTGAGTAACGAAGCAGAACCGGTTAAAGTCGCAATGTGAGCTTAGATTATATTAATTGCAGTATTGATGGTGCATTCGATGATAATTGGACAGTTATTCATCTACTGCTAAGATACATTTCAACTGTTTTCAGTGGGGGTTCAATGGAGGAGAATGGACACCACTTGATTGAGATGAATCCTTTTCTCGACAATCACTCCCTAGAGGGCGCTGATAGTGCCTAGTTGGCCCGAGTGTTGGAGGACAAACTATGATCTACAGTCTAAACTGTGAACGATGCTTTCATAACTCAGTATGAGGAAAATAGTTCGATAATTAGCGAAATGAATCCATATGGATGGATTCAAGAAAGGTAATTAGATTATATCGGTACTAGTAAGAAATTTTCAGATGATAAATCTCTCACCCTATATCTTTTAGCGCTGAGTGATTTTACTTAAAATTGGGGGTATGCAGGGGTATATACTCTTTCAGAAAGCATTTAGAAATTTCTCACTGAAAAATTGTGCTTTACACCGCATTTTACTACATCTCAACCATTTGTTTGAATTTAATGTGACGTCATGTACAAATGTAACTTTCTTTTGACGTTTTTAAGCAGAGAAACAAAAAAATTTGTCTTCAATCTTTTTATGCCTGATTTTAGTAGAGGTCAAACTTTTAACGATTTCCTAACTTTTATTAAGTTTTCCTCACAACGCAACTTTCAAAAAAACCATCTACAGTTTTTTGTAGTTTTCTTTCCAATAAATTGATTAGAAAAATTACAGTGTATTAACCAGGAGATGGCTTAAGAAAAAAATCTATTATCTGCCTAAAACAAACGCAAATAAAATATAGTTTAGACATTTTAATGCTCCACTTACCGTTCTCAAGTTGAACATATCTGTATTTGTACGCTCTTGACTTTCTCGATGACCTCTGCACGAATTTTGTAGGGGGTGCATGACCCTGAAATGAACCCTCATCATCTAAAAAGAGGAATTGAAAAGTCATGTAGAGAGATCGAAAGGAGCAAAAGGGTCTCTCGCACAGAAATGTAAAATTAGAAAAAACAAACTTTAATGAAACTTGAGTAATACGAAATAATAAATATTTTCGGTGCAAAATAATTTCTTTTGAAAATCGTTTTGTTTTATCGCACATGCAAATCAGTCTCTGCCAACCGACCACAGAGTTGAGAGCTAAATTTTAAGCTTATTTTTTAGGATAAATAAACTCGTGTTCCAATGTTTTTAGCCCAGAGGTAAAACGGCTATCTAGTTCTGATTTACGAATTTTATTACATTTCTTATTTTACTCAATTAATCCAAACACTCTGGTTATGCAACATCCCTTTTATTTCAAAGAAGCACGAAATTGATGTAAGAAGATAATTTCTACACTTCTATAATTGTTAGAAAATCCAGCGTTTGGTAATAAAAAGACGACAATTTAAAACCAAACAAATTAAAACGTTCTAAATGAAATATAGACTATAGGGGAGAGTGTTGTACCTACGGACGACATAAAGGTATTTCCACAATCTAGCCGGACAAAAGTCAAAAATCAGAACTGCAATAATGGGTCTAGAAACCGGTTTCAGGTACAAAGAATGAACCCGTTGACAATATCCAGGCCCAATCCCCCTCCCTCTGCGCGTCTTAAGCGCGTAGCGTCAGTCGAAATTCCATCGTTCTACCTCGTACACGTATCTGTTCTCGACACTCTTAATAATCATCATCTTTGAAGCTATTTTTTTATGTTTTCTGGTTTATCTTACAATTTGAAAGTGATGGATTCTAATAAAACAGGTAAGAGGCTTATCATCTTTGTATAACATGTTAGTATTAACTAATTAAGGCGATTGTTTTTGGACTAATGTATATTAACCAGTTTTTTTATCTGAATAAATTAAATTACTATCTTAGCTCAAGTTTTTGTTCACGAATAGGGATAGATCGGGCTATTATTTTGATGAGGGATTATTCTGTGGATATTTATCTTTAAAAATATAATGCAAACATGTCCGGATACGTCCGGATAGTTGTAAATTTTGAGTAAACAAGATGTCAATCCATACAATGTAAAAACTGAATATTTTGTTAAGTGACTTCTTCATTGTCTATGTGCTTGTTTTAGGTTCACAAGGTGGGTCAGGAATAAGAATTGTGACTCGAAGATACTTATTCGACCGCATGAAAAACGAAAATTTGCCCAATTTAAACGCCAAATTGGACTTTTTGAGAGACTACCCAAAAAATATTTTAATTTTATAATTTTATGAATAAATGTTTAAAAACATATTGAATTGTCTTATTTGAACTAGTTGGAATCTAATTAGATACAAAAATAATTTTGTCCGGCTAGATTGTGCAAATACCAGTATGTGGGACGGTTGTACCTTCAGCCACCTCATTTTAAAATTCAGGAAAAAATGTAAATTTGAATTTGTGGTCGATTTTGAATGTAAACAGATGCTATCTAGTTGCTAACGTGAAATCAGCTCTTTAAAATATTATTTAAATTTTATATTATAAATTTACTGTTTTTAGGTGCTCAAAGTTTTTTTTAGTGCATCACGACATTAACTCTTTTCTTCCCCTTTAATTATGACATGATAAAATGGGATACATGGGGGGAATCCCCGAGATTTTAACTTTTATTTTTGATATTAGAAATCTTCAGATCTCAATTCTTTTATCTTTTATAGAACTTTGAATGCAAAAACACCTCATGTTGTACCTTCGGACACCATAAGTGTTGTACCTACGGACACGTTCTTGTGGGTGTCTGTAGCTAATCAGCGTATTAGAATCAGGTTTCATTTAACTGAATACATTTTAATAAACGCTCAATTAATTCTAAAGGGTAATCTATTTGTCAGCGACTATTTTCAATTGAATTTTAGATGAAAAATCAAATATTTTTGATCTTAACTACTTTTTTTAAATTTATGATTCTACTTGGAATTTAATGTAAAATATGGTGTAAAATCCTAAGAACCCTATCGCATTTAAGTATGATGATTAAAAAGAAATTATGAAATTTCCACTGAAGAAGATTTACCACCAAATTATTATTGTTATTTTCCACCAAATGCTTGCACGACTAAGTGTCGATCGATTTGGTTTTTTTATCAGTGAAGTTGTCAGTGAGCATGATTGATGCAACTATATTACCTTAAATTCTGATCTGAAAATACCATGTGATTTTTGTGTTTTTGGTACAACACTCTCCCCTACGGACAATTTAAGTTGTTTATGCACCTTAATATTTAATTTCAAATAATAATTATTACAATTCGACCTTCTATAAAATAATTCTTTACCCAATTCTAAACATCTATATACTGAAACTTTTTGTGGGATATCAGGAATAATCATGGGAAGAATAGTCCTTTGCTAAATATGATCCCCCCACCTTAAAATTTCTCGTTTCCTGTCTAAAATATGTTTTATCTCAATCGATAGGTAAAAGAGTTTCACCTCCCCCGGGAAATTATTTTGAATTACAACATGCTACAAAGTGATTTTAACTGACTTTTACGATGAACACTTTTTATGCAGAAAATTTACCTCTCTATATGCAACAATGATTGAGAAGAAGTTTACGCTTACAATTGAAGGGGCACAAGGCATGTCCCGAAAGTAACGAGACTGATATCGCTGAAATCCTGTCATTTTAACACTTCGTACTCTCTAGCGCTAGCCAGAGAGTGTAAAATGTAAAAAGTTTTTAACTTCGCCAATTTTAGGTAGATATCAGACTATTGAAATATAATTTTTCACTTTTTAAGTATATTACTGGTGAGTTTTGATGTAAATATAATTATTTAGTATTCGCTGTCAAACAACTAACTGATCTTTGAATCGAAATTTAAATAAATATTAAACACTTCTATAATGTACTTTTTCATTGGTCAACTCTCATTATCCATAAAATAAAGAGAAAAGAGTACCAGAAAGGATATCACTCCCTTTTAACCCACTAGATGGCACTGTTTGGGTTCTTCCTAAGCAACGCTCCTGCTAACCAAAAGAGAGAAAATAAGAACTCTATAATAATTTTATGGGTTAGTATTTAATAAGGAAATGTTATTTTCAACTAATAATCCCACTTTTATCATCTCAATGGTTTCTCTAGGGTCACTTACCTAGGGGTAGACCTTACTTCCGGGACCCTAGGAGCAGTGGCGTGCGGTCCATATAAGCAATGTAAGCATTGCTTGCCTAAAAATTTAAAGCTTTACTTTAAAATTCCACGCCAAGAATATAAAATTTTATTTTGCAACATTTTATTTTTATATCCTCTCTTTCTGTTACCATACGGTGCCGGGCTACCTCCCGAAGAAAGTTCACTTGAGGTCCAGTGGTGAGTCACCGTCTTTTCCGGCGCGCGATAAGATAAACAGTTCCCTCATCTCCCCTTACATTGTAAGCATTTCGAGAATTGCTTCTGTTCTAGCGTAGCTACAGTACTTCAGATCGCGTTCGACTTCTCTTTTTTCGAAGCTTTTAAAGTGGCTATTGGAGAAAACTTTGGACAGAATTTGTAAGTACTTGTATTTTACACTCTAAATTTATCTTGATTTCGTTTTTGAATGAGTGTTTAAGGGAAAATTTCGTCCTTTTAATTTTTCACTTGTAAGCAATCCTGATTTTGCTTTCATGATTTGCAGAACCATCTATCGGTGGAACAAGTAAACGTGATGTCTTATTGCTGCATTTTAGATGCTTTAAAAAACGTGTCTTTCAGTCAGAGAAGTTTCGATGACAAGAAATCTATTATTGAAGAAGGTAGACCAAGACCTTGTTTAAAAGACCTTAACACTAAAACAAAATCATGTACCCGTCACTTTCGTGTTGAGGTGTATGAAAAAATAACTTGGCTAACTGCATGCAAAACTTCAAGCAGGCTTTTCTGTTGGCCTTGCATTTTATTTTCTAAGGACAGAAAAAGTAATTGGGTCGATGGTGGATGGTGGCATTTGTGATTTAAATAATCTACACAATAGTACGAAAAGACACGAATGTTCAGAGGCCCATATTACGTCGATCATAAAACTAAAAACTTTTGGGAAATCGAGAATAGAGTTCCAACTGAATGATCAATTAAAACTTGATGTTTCGAGACATAATGACCGAGTATCAAAAAACAGAGAAATTTTAAAGTGATACATTGATATTTCTTGCTTTCTTGGAAAACAAGAGTTAGCTTTCAGAGGACACAATGAAAATGCAGATTCATCTAATGCAGGAAACTATGTTGAACTAACAAAATTAATTAGTTCGTATGATGAAAAACTTAAAAACCACATTGAAAGTTCTACTGTCTTTTCTGGATTATCAAATCACATTCAAAACGACTTAATTGAATCTATTGGAGAAAATATTTTAAATGAAATTTCAAAAGAAATAGCTCAAAGTCCATTTGTGTCAATAATTTTAGATGAAACCACAGATATAAGCAACAGGTCACAATTAACAACAGTGCTTCGATATTTAGATGGAAATGGCAGTTCAGTGGAGAGATTTTTAGGGTTTTCAGATGTGAGTTCAGATCGGTCAGCGGGAGCTATATTTGAGCATGTCAAGAAAGTTTTAGAAAAATTTAATTGTTCAGATAAACTTGTTGCTCAGACATATGATGGAGCAGCAGTGATGTCTGGGGAAATAACTGGCCTCCAAACGCGAATCAAACAAGTTTTCCCAGATGCAGTTTTCATTCACTGTTACGCCCACCAGTTAAATTTGGTGATGTCTCAAGCTCTTGGATGTATAAAAGAGTGCAAGATATTTTTTTCCACAATCAATGGACTGTCCTCATATTTTCACAAGTCCACGAAAAGGAGTCACGCATTTGATGAAATTGTTCAGCGTAGACTACCGAGGGTGGCTCCAACTCGATGGAATTTTCAAGGTCGAATTGTTGAAACTGTTTTCGAACATCTAGAAGATCTTAGAAAGTTATTTGACCATATTCTTTCGTCTCCTGAAGATTGGGATACTAATACAATTATTCCTGCTAAAGGATTTGCAAGCTACTTTAAAGAATTTGATTTTATTTTTATGCTCAATGTACTTAATGAAGTATTTCCCTATAGCAACGTCTTATTTGAGATTCTTCAGACAAAGATATATGATATAAATTATTGTAAGAGTAAAATTGTAGAATTTGAAAATCATATTAAAAAAAAGCGAAACGAGTTTGAAGTTATCTGGTCGAAGATGGAGGATTATGCACACACTAACAAAAGGAAAAGAACAGACCCAGAAATCGACCTCAAATTAAAATTTAAAATATTGTACAATGAAATTTTTGACAACATCAGTGGCCATATTTCGGCCCGATTTAAAGATTACAATAAAATAGTATTTTTAGAGTTATTGGACCCTGAAAAAAAGAAAAAATTCCAAAACAACTTTCCAGAAAATAGTTTTTTGAACATCAAAGAGAGTTATGCCAAACAATTCGATTTTATTCGATTAAAATCAGAATTAAAAGTTTTATACGCCTCTGAGGAATTCAAATACCGAACAGTATATGAGCTTTGCAGCTTTCTTAAAAGTAATGGCATAGATGAAGCAATGCCAGAATTATCCAAGTTCTGTAAACTCGTGTGTTGCATTCCCGTTACAATAGCATCTGCAGAAAGGTCATTTTCAGCTTTAAAAAGAATTAAGACTTATCTGCGTAACACTCAATCCCAAGACAGATTCTCCAAATTAGCGTTGATATCCATCGAGAAGGAGCTCCTTTTAAAAATGAAGAAACAGCCAAATTTTTATGATGATGTGATTGATTTGTTTGCAAGGAAAGAAAGAAGAATAGATTTAAAATATAAATACTAAATTGCCATTCAGTAGTTTTTCATAATTATTCAAGTGCCAATCAAAATTTCCCATGTCAGAAGGAACAGGCAGTAGGCAAGGGGGCCTGCCATTATAATTAAAACTCCCCATGTCAGATGGAACAGGCAGTAGGCAAGGGGGCTTGCCATTATAATTAAAACTCCCCATGTCAGATGGAACAGGCAGTAGGCAAGGGGGCCTGCCATTATAATTAAAACTCCCCATGTCAGATGGAACAGGCAGTAGGCAAGGGGGCCTGCCATTATAATTAAAACTCCCCATGTCAGATGGAACAGGCAGTAGGCAAGGGGGCCTGCCATTATAATTAAAACTCCCCATGTCAGATGGAACAGGCAGTAGGCAAGGGGGCCTGCCATTATAATTAAAACTCCCCATGTCAGATGGAACAGGCAGTAGGCAAGGGGGCCTGCCATTATAATTAAAACTCCCCATGAGAAACGATGCATGGTGACCTCCTCGTGGTGTTTCTCGGGTAACGCTAACAATCATGCCAATTTTTTTTAATTTTACAAGAAATATATACTCGATTGCTTGCCCTCGAAAAAGTGTCACCGCACGCCACTGCCTAGGAGACGTTGGTTTAAAATAAAAATAGCGAAGTACCCCGTTCGCACTGGCAGAAAAAAGACCCTTTATTTTCGTTAGCATTTTGTTGTCATGGAAACACGTCAAAATCACCCTATCTTTTGAAAACAGCGTTTGCACTGACAAGGGGCGAAAATAAGCACTTTACTGTGTGTAAAATAATTAAAAATGCATGATTTGTAAAATAATTAAAAATTTAATTTCTCTCAATACAACTTAAAACTAATGAATAAAATCACCAAAAATACAAGTAAAAATACATAAAAGATTATTAATTGACTAGTGAATTGATCAGTGTGTTTCCATGACAACAAAGTGCTAACGAAAATAGAAGAAAAAATAAAGGAACGTGTGCGAACGGGGTAAAACGGACTTATGAAACACCCTGTATACAATAAATGTACATAAAAAACATAAAAAGTATAGTTAGTACATAAAAAAGTACATACGTTTTAGTACATAAAAAAGTATAAAACTCAACTTTGAAACAAATATCAAAACAAATATTCTACAAACCAACAAAAATAACCGGAAGAATGCCTACTAAATGAAGAAAATGCAAACACGGTCAGCCAAAAAAAATGTCTCCACATCATTATGTAATAAAAGCCAGGTCTTTAAATTACGAATAAAAGAAGAAAACGTTACCGAGGAGGATATAGAAATGGGTAAAAAATTAAAAGTTTTGGAGTCGAAAACGTAAAAAAACGCTTACAAGCATCGATTCTAAGAAAGGGAATAGAAACACGGTTCAAATTTCTTAATCTTACCGAAAAAACATTTAAATTTCCATGCCCTCCTCTTAGAAAAAATATTACCGAAGAGAAAGAATTTTTAAAAGCATATATAAAGATAGATAGATGGTTTTTTTTTGGAAAATTAAGATTTTAAATGGAGAAAAAAAACGAAAAAAGAAGTTTATAAAAATATTTTATGTAAAACCACATTAGAGTGGGGCGGGCTGTTCCGGGGAGAGCTTGGAATCTTTTTTTTTTTCAATTAAATATTACATTTCAACACAGTCATTTAAAGATCATATTATAATAATGTTTTGTGGAAATTATGGTAGTACTAGTTCGATTCAACAATTTGTAGTTGATTGATTAATTAAGGTTGAAGGATTTTTAAACTAAGATTCGTAAAGGCTATTTTTTTAGGAGGTTCAAAATAATGCAAATTAATTGTTGCTTTTAACCCTACAGTGCATACTGTTGCCATTTGGCAACACGACATTTTTCCCCATTTCATACTCGAACTTTCATTTCCAAACGGCAACAGCATGCAATAAGTACAATAGATATAACATCACATTGTAATAGCACTTTAGACTGCCAGTAGATCACAGCAGGGGTACTATTTTGAGACATTCGTTAGTAGTTAGTAAGACAAAAGTCAAGACACAGAAAACGCCAAAATAAAAGGACCATATAAATTAAAATAAAAAAATTTATCAGCTTGAAAAAATTTTTTTTTGGAAAGATAAGTTGTTTTTTTACATTTTTAGATCATTTGGTTTTATTTAACTTCACAATTAATCTCACAAGAGACACAAATTAATTTCACAAGGACACACTTTTTTGCCAATAAAAAGTAGAAAAAAATATTAAATTAATTTTTTTCTAGTATTTTTTTACTAATTTACACCATAATAGAAGTCACATAAATGATTTTCAAGTGAATTTTAAAAAAATCATGCATTGTTGCTTTTAAATTTTGACGATTAACATCCACATTTTTTAGTGCTTGACTCTCGTGCTTGGGAAGGAAGGGGTTAAACCAGTGGTCTCCAACCCCCGGTCCGATAGAAACAGGGTTCAAATTTCTTAATCTTACCAGAAAAAACATTTAAATTTCCATGTCCTCCTCTTAGAAAAAATATTATCTAAAAGGAAGAATTTTTAAAAGCACATATACAGGGTGTTTCAAAATTGCGTTGCACGGGTTTTATTCGGAACCAACACCTCTTAGGGTCTTGGAAGTAAGGTCTACCCCTAGGTAAGTGACCCTGGAGAACCCATTGAGAGGACTTACAGCGCCCCTAGTGGAGAAATTAAAAAGTTAAAAAATTAATTTAAAAGCTAAAGGAGATAGAGCAAAAACCTCAGTTAGAGTATTGTTGCCAACGTCAAGAAGAACTCATTGAAAAAAATTTGATCCCGGCACCGGTCCGCGGACCGGTGCCGGTCCGTGGATGAAATGATACCGGGCCGTGGGCCGACCATTTCATTGAAAATGAATTTAAATATTATACATTTATACATTAAATCACTAAATGAAATGAATTATAAATAACTTTATATTTATTTTTTTGGTGTTAATGTGCTTTTAAAACTTTTAAAAGAGAAAAAGACGACGTTTAAAAGACACAAATACGAAAAAAGGATAAAAAGCCCTTACAGCTGTTTCGGAAGCCTAAAAAGGCTTCCCTCATCAGAGGAAAACAAAAACACGGACGAAGTGAACAGAAACTGTTAATATAGGGCAACAAACTTGTGATGCCACAAAGTCGAAATACTGAAACCAAGATTCAAACAGCGCAAAAAAGACCAACGAGCGCAAGCCAGCTACTCACAAAGCAAGAGAGCATTCCAAGCATATGGTAAAGCTGGCACCACGGAAATGTCATTAACTAGGTTATTTAGATTTTTTCTGATGTATAAAAATTCAAGAAATGTAATGTATAAGATGAAGATGAATGTGTAAGAAGAAGAAGAGTATTGTTAAATTATTGAAAGCATGTTTAAATACAATTAAAATAAAATTAATAAATCCAAATAATCTAGAATGTAAACAATCAACGCCCCCCCAGCGGGCCGCGGTTAAATTATCAAACGTTGACCGGTTCCGTGGTGGTAAAAAGGTTGGGGACCACTGGTTTAAACTATGGTCCAATGGGAACCATCTCATAACAGATTGAGCAGTAAATCTTTACTCTTAAAAGTAATACGTAGTTCAAATATTTTCTGGGGAGGATCCCCCTCTTTTTAGTTTTGACTAGGTGTATTGTGAACTAGTAGATTTCCACAAAAAAGATTAAACACTATAATTAGAGGGTGTTAAAAAATATTTCTCACAATACATGAATGAAACAAACTTCTATAACTTTGAACCAAACCCTCCTCCCCTCGAAGCAAAAAAAAATGCCTGACTGTGAATATCTATAACTATTTATCTCTATAACTTAGGGCATTTCAGTGGTAAAAGGATAATGTCCTAGTACCCGCCCATTAGAAATAAAAAAAATAACTTTTCCTTGGGCCCCCCTAGAGTTTTAACATATAGGCGTAATGGACGCTGTTAGTGCTCTTTCCGAAGTCGTTCCTTCCGAAACCCAGGGTTGCCAGGTAGTTAGGAGCTAATGTTGGCTCAAAAAGTTGGTATTTTCAATAAAAAGTTGGTATTTTTCAAAAATCGATATTTTATCGATTATTCTATATGTAATTTTCCAATTAATCGATATTATACCATTAAAATCTGAATTCCAGAAAATTCTTGAAATTTAAATCTTAATTTATACAGGATTTACTCTGCTCTAGCCTTCAAGATACAACATTCTAAAAGTCAAATTAAAAAGTTAGATCACTCTTCTTCGAAATTTGGTAGGAATCGAGTTGATTCGCATCTTCTTGACTTAATTTTTAGATTGTTCTAAATAAAAAATGGTCTGGGGGTTCTCCCCAGAAAATTTTTGAAACTTTAAGCCTAAAATACAGGTCTTTAATTAAATTTGGTACACTTGGTCTGCGTTTTGGATAGGATATTTCAAGATATTATTTTCATTTAAAAAATACCTTTGTCCTCCCCCAGAAAATTTTAGAAATTTAGACGCTAAAACAAGGTTTAACTCGTTTTAGAGAACATTTTATCTGAATTTTGGTGACGAATATGTTATCTCTTATTTTCTGTAACTTCTGTTGTGTGGTAATAAAGCTTATATGTTATTATTATTAAAAATCATCTGGTTACCCGCAACTTGCTACACTGTTTGCATCGCTGTTTATTTCCGATACAAGCCTCTCTGAACTAGTGTATAATAAAAGGGGTTCGGGGGTTTACCCCCGGACATTTTTTTAAATTTTCTCTACCGATCAAGTGTTTGGAAGCTACTTTTTTTGCAAATCATTTGAAAATTAAGAAAAAGTTAACCAAGTCCAAAAGTTGGTACTTACACGACATTTAGTTGGTGCGGAACCCTGAAAGTTGGTACGTCTGGCAACAATGCCGAAACCAAAATGCTTCGAAATTAGTGTCACGCTAATAAAACCCTTTGAGAGTAGATTCTTTAAACAGGCCCTCCTCAGTCAAGACGCGGAGGGCTATACTAGAACTAAATCAATTTTGTTAAAAACAATTTGTAGATTTTTCAAACTTGAGATGTTATATATAATTTATGTAAAGATATATAAAGTGGTGATTAAAGTAATGATATTGGGTTTCTCTCCTTCTATCCTTTTTCCTATATTCTGTTTTTTCTCCTTTCTTTTAATGAGGTGCCAATTAAATGAGTTTCTAGAGTTTCTTAATAAAGAATATCTGACCAGCAGTTATTTCAAAGAGGGTGATCTAATGATTTGATGAAATTTTTTTTACTTTCATTAATGTCCGAGCATTTATCAATCAGAAGTCGAAATCCTTTTAAAGAAAAAAGCTCAGCATAGAAGTCGAAATAAGGTTTTCCCCTGCCCTGAGTTCCTTCTCCCCTCCCTAGATGGCGCTGTGAAAATAACTTGAAATACCCACAAGGTCACGGGAGTTTGCGCATGCGTCACAAGAAAATAGTATTTATTATATTAAGGTCAAATGGGCAATTAAAATCGTTGGAGTAGTGGTAGCGAGCTGGAATAGCAAGCGGTAGGTTGCGGGTTCTATCCCCATCCAGACAATACTATGTTACTTTTCAACAAACGGTATATATATATATTAAAACTAGACGTGTAGAGCAGTTATTTCGGGAGGGGGGGGTCTGGGGGTCCTACCCCTTAAAAACCGGTTTTTAGCTAGTTATGGTACACCTAGTCCGAATTTTCTATTTATATTTTTGGATAGGATTTGCATTTCGGTGAATTTAATACAAAAAAAAGTTAAAAATAGTAGAGTTGGATATGAGTGATGCTTACGTAAGATGGTCCATTTTCGAAAATCTCTTGTTTCTTGCAAAAATAATTTCAAAATTCAACCAAAAATAAATGTAACAAAAAAATTTAACTAGGAAATCTGACGTAAGCACTTTTTTCTGGAGATGGACCACCCTAACATTTTGAAATTGTAACCTCAAAAGTAGTGTTTCGACTCATTTTTGAACCCCTAGGGTTACACCCAAAAAGGACAGCTCCTTGTACGAGTCACCTAATTTTCAAGGGAAAAAAACAGTACTTACATAGGGATGTCAAAATTTCGGGGTTTGAGGTTTGCTTATATTTGCTGACAAGGGGGAGGGGGGTTAAAAATGACCAAAAAAGTGCTTACGTAATATTTGAACGGCCCCTAATCGAAGTATTGCTGCATATTCACAATGCCCCTTCGAGCTTCGTGTACCTTTTGTTCGCTATTTGACCAGGCCATAAAACCTACACTCAACTAAAAGCTACTTTCTGGATTTTATTATAGTCCTACTATTTCCACTAAACATACGAGGGTTGTTTTTTAATTAACTTCCGTTTTGCTCCTGAAAAAAAAGTAGCAAGAATTTCGAAATATTTTTGCTACTGATAGATAGGTCATCCTTGAGGATCAATTTACCTCTTAACTGAAAAAAAAATCGGACGTTTTTTCTATTATTTATCGAATTTACAAGCGAGCTCCTCGAACTTATTTCCCGCCAACCCATAGAGAAATCCTCTTTTTCGAAATTTTCCCCTTTTCGATTTTTTAAAAATAAAAAAAAAATAAATGAATATTTAAAAATAAGGTTTTACGGAAGGTTACAAACATCTTTAATTGCTTTTAAACGTAATCACCTTTAAATAGACCTTTTACCGTACTTTTTCACAAGTTTTTCGATCCCGCTTCATGAAAAGTTTGATTTTTCGTTGAGCTTCACATCGGTTCGGACAGCCGTTTTCCCCCTCAGCGCACACTTCGCCTGCGAATCTATCGATATTGCCTTGTTTAATATGGCTGTAACTCCAGAATCCCCAATGCCTGGAACTTGGCAGATGCAAAAAATATGGTTTTGAACATGCACATTAGCATGCTGCAAAAATCACCTGCCTGCCGATTGTCTATTGTTAATGCGAACGAAGTTTAAAAGAATAGAAATTCTCTATGGGCCGGCGGGAAATGAGTTCGAGGAGCGCGCTTGTAAATTCGATAAATAATAGAAAAAATGTCCAATTTTTTTCAGTAAAGAGGTAAATTGATTCTTAAGAATGTACCTATCTACCAGTAGCAAAATTATTTTGAAATTCGTACTACTTTTTTTTCAGGAGCAAAACGGAAGTTAATTAAAAAACAACCCTCGTAGTAGCACAATTAAATCGCTTATTTGTGAAACAAGTCAAACGCCACTTATCTTGTTTCGAGATATACGAGAAAAACTGTATAGAAGCTCACTACATGTTTATGAAGATGTTTAGTAATTTTTTTTCTTAAAGTAGACCTTATTTGGGCATTTATAGACAAAAATAATTTTTTTAATGTTTTGTTCTTTTTTCTTTACAAATATGTGCATTTGTCAGGCCTATAGGAGTATTCAGGCTTATTTTCATATCTTAACTCTAATTTGTTTAAGGATTTGGTAATAAAAGTGGAAATATTTGTTGTAAATAAAATTTGCTTATTAAACACTAACCCATAAACTTATTATAGAATTCTTATTTTTTTCTCTTTTGGTTAGCATTAATACCTTTTTTTAATTATTTCTGCTCTAGACTCAAAAATAGTGGTCAGCCAATTCAAAATATTAATACAGACATCTTCGAAGTCAATTTGATAGATTTTTAGATGTAACGTTTTGGACAGTAAAACGATTTTGCTTTAAAAGCCCACAAAATAAGCTAATTAGTTCAATATTATGATCTGGGGTGTAGATTTGATGTCCCCTTTTAATAAAGTGATTCATAGATCCAAAATCTCAATCACATAGATGTAATAAAGGACTACAATGAAATTTTAAATAAACAGCGTGGTCCTTAATTCATGGTACAAACTTCTAGGGGTGTTAGAGTACACCTAGACGATCAAGAATTGGTATAGGAAGGGGGGTCGCAGTTACACCGTTAAAGAGCTAGGTCCTAATGTAGTGCGAGCGCGTTTCAAAAGGCCGTTTTTAGAAGGCCCGTGTGACGAAACAGAACATAATAAAATGAAAAACATTATTGCATGAGGTACAGGAGTATCCGTACTACTTAAATCCTCAATGTGATAGAAATTGGACCACTTTCTAAACCGTGGGGTGAGTTTTAAAACGTGCTCTTAGTCAAACAATGGAATTCCATTAATGGTACTTAGAAAAAATGATGATCGGGGAAGATATTTTCAATGATCAAACAGTTTCAATGATCCATGTTACGATCATTGAAAATTCCTTCCCCGATCATCATTTTTCTAAATACCATTAAGGAATGTGATTCTTTGACTAAAAGATACATATTTATAATATAATATTGCACATTTGAAACTAACTCCGCGGTTTAGAAAGTGGTTCAATTTCTATCATATTGAGGATTTAAGTAGTACGGATACTCCTGTACCTCATGCAATAATGTTTTTCATTTTATTATGTTTCGTCACACGGGCCTTCTAAAAACGGCCTTTTGAAACGCGCTCGCACTACATTAGGACCTAGCTCTTTAACGGTGTAACCCGCGACCCCCCCTTCCTATACCAATTCTTGTTCGTCTTGATGTACTCTAACACCCCTAGAAGTTTGTACCATGTATTAAGGACCACCCTGTATAGCTACCAAAACGTCCTAAGTCTTGAGATTCGTTCAAAAACTTTAAAAATATGGTTTTTACTATGGCTTTTGATGGACCTAAACTCTAAAGAATGGATTTTCAAACAGCATGTAAGTATTTGTACAGAATCCCATGACGTCAAAAACTTATTTTTGAAAATAGAAGAGTGTGACACTTTTTAGAGATAAATCAATTCAATTCTAAAATTCCATCCTAGATCATAATGATCCGGGAATTTCTTGATACACTAAGACGTGACGTAACCATATTTCATAAAGGGAAAAAAATATAAATATTTTTTACATTTGAATAAATACTGGTGGGTAATATCAATTTTCGTTCCAAGGTGAATTTGTTTTTTAGTGGCATTGAAAAATGCTCTGAGCAATTTCTTCCTTTCCTCATGTCTTAGTTCAAATAATATGTAAGCACCTAAGGAGGTGGTTTGCTTATTTTTCCTGACAAGGGAGGATATGAGTGATGCTTACGTAAGATACTGCATTTTCGAAAATATCTTGCTTCTTGCATATAAATAATTTCAAAACTCAACCAAAAACAAATTTAACAGAAAATTGTGAATTAGGAAATCAGACGGAAGCACTTTCTTCAAGGGATGGACCCCCCAAAACATTTTGAAATTTTAACCCTGAAAAACCAGTAGGGGAGTGTGGGGCAGGTTTCAGATTCAGCAGTTTAAATCGTTTTCTCGTAGAGCGGTCGATCGAAATGCCATCTGATGTTAAATAATGTTTTTTTTTATCAAGAGAATATTTTTCCGTTGTATTTCCACCATTTCACCTTAAATATTTTTTTATAATCTAGTTAAGTTTATTTTGACGTCGCAAAGTAACTTTTTTGTGTGTGTGATTTCTTTGATAAACCTTTTGATTAACTTTGAAGAGTGATTTTTTTCGCAATTTTTTTTCTTGAAGTACACTATCTTAAATTGTATCTCTCTATTCTAAAAAAAAGTTTTTGGTGAACGGTTTCCAGGGAAAGGCTTTTTAATTACTGATCCGTATAACACACATTTGGTATCAAACTGTCCGGATTCTTTTGAGGATGTGCAAAGTGCCTTTAGAATTTCTAAAAAAAATCTCAATTTTAAAACATTTCCATTTTTTTAGATTACGGATAAGGTTGCAGTTATAAAGCAAGAAATTATGAATTTCAAAAAAAATTGAAAACATACTTCACTGGTTTTTAATAATCAAATAAATTAAATAATCATCTTTCTATTTATAACACGAATTTAAAAAATATATTTTGGGTTAACAATATTTATATTTCTGTTGTTTAAACGGTTTTAATTATATTTAAAACTTATGTATAAATAATTTATCTTTTATTTTTTAAATAGCAAATTAATATTTTTACATTTATCTTTGTCGTTGTGGCAACCTAATCATTACCATATTTACAACAAAATAGAAACTCGCTTTCGGAAATTTTGAACTTTTGCATTTATTTTTTACAATTATTATTATTTTTATATTCTTTTGCAAGTATGATTTTTAAGGTAGTAAAATGTGACACCTTATTTCATAATGCCAAAACGCAAACAACTAGATAACACGGGGGACTGTTTTAGAAATTAAGATAAAAATCGAAAATGTTTGAAGTCTAAACATTCGTGTCACTGCTATGAAACTGACACAACTTCGACGTTTGTTTGTTCTCATGAAGATAAAATTCTAAATTTTCGTGATGTTTACGGTAATTACTACATTTTTCACAGCGAATTGATGAAAATAGTTACAAATTTTAAGAACGTTAAATTTATTCCTGAGATGTTTCAGTGCTTCTTAATGGATCTGTGAAAAAAACATTACCTTGAGGAAATGGTAAAGGAATGTTACATTGCTCTGTTGCTAATTCTCTTGGAATTATAAGGCGACCCGCCAATTAATGTTACCATAAAGGAACTGTTAAATTTCCGCTACAGAATGTATATCCACCATTTTCGAAAGAATACCCCGGAGAAGTACTAACCCTGTTTTAAGAATGTTTTATAAAGTGAGTAAGTGCAGTGAGCAGGGTTTTGTGAGGAATTGCGAAGCGGTTCAAACGTGTCTGCGTCAGCAGCTAACGGGGGTTGGCGAGCGATAGCGAGCAGGGGGCGGTAGCTCCCTAGTATGTAGCAAAGAAAAATATTTGATTTCGGTTAATAATTTATTTCTCTCTATATTAAAAAAAAAGTTACTGTCACCGCTGCCGCCGCCGCTGCCGCTGTTTCAGAAAATTTAATTTTTCAACCCTTTGAACTCTCCTATCACAACAACTACTTGATAGAAATTTATGAAATTTGAAATGCTTGTAGAGGAATATTTGGGGCACATTCTCGAACAAAAAGCCAACTGATATGATAATTAGTACTGGGGTATTTTTAAGGTCAAAGTTGAAGTTTTTCTTTTTTCGCCGCGTAATCCAGTTCAGCGAAATCAATTAGCAGCAGAACTATGATTTTTTGCAGCCTAATACTCTGAAGTATGAAGATGTGCACTACGTTGCCCTTTTTTCGAATTTCGAATTTGGTTTAGAGTAATTAATTTTTTAATTTTCGAAATTTTTCACACTTTTTCGTTTTTTTCTATCTAAAATGAAAACTAATCACGGTATCAATATGATTTTTTAAACACTTATATTATTATTTTTTAGAAAGAGATTGGCTTTTAGTTCTTTAAAAAATTCTAATTAGTTTTGGAATTATTAGGCATCAAAGTTTTATTTTTTTCATAGTTTTAGTAGGTCTTTATCAGACGTGTTTAATGTTTTTAAATTTTATATTTGTCTGTTCACTAGATTGTCGCGAGCACGGATATTTAAATTTAAAGGTTTTGAGGTGCGGATTTTTGCTCTAAGTTTGCTAGCGTTATAGGTATAGACTTGGTTAATAATCTTTTAAAGATACTTCGATATTTTTTGAACCACTAGAGAAATAAATAATTTAACTTTATTGAGTGTTATTTTGTGCCGATGAAAGGAAGAGGATTTTCAGGAAGTTTGTTTTACTCTACTACAGATCGATTGCAGATATTACAGATCGCGAAGCGATCTGTAAAGAGATACATAGCAGTTACGGGGGTTGGTGAGCGTAAGCGAGCAGGGGGCGGTAGCCCTCTATCTATTAAATTATTGATAATTTAAAAAGGAATATTTCAGTAAGTTTTATTTTGATATTTTGTGGTAATGATTCGAATTATTGAAAAGTTTGAGATATAAAAAGTTTCGATATTAAATGATCATTAACTATACTCTGTTCATTTAGAATTGGCGTCTGAGACAAAATGTATAGAAGCGTTATTACTCCAATTATCGTTGAAAAAATTTTCTTCTGCAATGACAAGGCAGCCTAAGCAGAAGAGGTTAAAATACTGCAAAAACAATTGGTCACTGAAGTTGTCTGATGAGCATTATTAAGCATTATTGAGCGTTTTTGATCCTGTTTCAGGCGCATATTCTAAATGAACAGACTATAAGCACACAAGTTCCAGGTTGTACTGGATAGTTGAGATGAAACAAGCGAGCTCTGCTCGCTAAGATCGCGAAGCGATCTTCAAAGAACTGCGAAGCAGTTCCGGGGGTTGGTGAGCGATAGCGAGCAGGGGGCAGAGCCCCCTAGTTTAACAAAAAAAACAGCTGAAAATTGTTTTATATTATTTACATTAAAATACATACAATTTTTAAATTTAAGGCTACTATATGAGTATTAAAAAAATTTTTTATGCATCTCTCTATATTAAAAAAAAGTTACTGTCACCGCTGCCGCTGCTGCTGTTTCAGAAAATTTAATTTTTCAACTCTTTGAACTCTCATATCGCAAAAACTACATGATATAAATTTATGAAATTTGAAATGTTTGTAGAGGAATATTTGGGGCACATTCTCGAACAAAAAGCTAACTGATGTGATAATTAGTACTGGGGTATTTTTAAGGTCAAAGTTGAAGTTTTTCTTTTTTCGCCGCGTAATCCAGTTCAGCGAAATCTATTAGCAGCAGAACTATGATTTTTTGCAGCCTAATACTCTGAAGTATGAAGATGTGCACTACGTCGCCCTTTTTTTGAATTTCGAATTTGGTTTAGAGTAATTAATTTTTTAATTTTCGAAATTTTTGACACTTTTTCGGTTTTTTCTATTTAAAATGAAAAGTAATCACGGTATTAATATGATTTTTTAAACACTTATATTATTATTTTATAGAAAGAGATTGGCGTTTAATTCTTTAAAAAATTCTAATTAGTTTTGGAATTATTAAGCATCAAAGTTTCATTTTTTTCATAGTTATAGTAGGTCTTTATCAGACGTGTTTAATGTTTTTAAATTTTACATTTGCCTGTTCACTAGATTGTCGCGAGTTTTGATGTGCACATTTTGCCCTAAGTTTGCTAGCGATATTGTATAGACTTGGTTAATAATCTTTTTAAGATATTTTTGAACTACTAGAGAAATAAATAATTTAACTTTTTTGAGTGTTATTTGTGCCGATGAAAGAAAGGGGATTTTCAGGAAGTTTCGTTTTACTCTGCTAAAGATCGATTGCAGATATTACAGATCGCTTCGCTATCTGTAAAGAGCTGCATAGCAGTTACGGGGGTTGGTAAGCATAAGAGAGCTGGGGGCGGTAGCCCCCTATCCATTAAATTATTGATAATTTAAAAAGGAATATTTCAGTAAGAGTTTTATTTTGATAATCGTGATTTTGATGATCGTGGTAATGATCCGAATTTAATTATTGAAAAGTTTGAGAGATAAAAATTTTCGATGTTAAATGATCATTAACAATACTCTGTTCATTTAGAATTAGCGCCTGAGACGTAATGTATTAGAAGCAGTTCATTTTAATTATCGTCGAAAAAATTCTAATTATAGTCGAGGCAGCCTAAGCAGAAGTAGTTAAAATACTGTAAAAACTATCGGTCACTGAAGTTGTTTGATGAGCGTTATTAAGCATTATTGAGCGTTTTTGATCCTGTTTCAAGCGTCTATTCTAAATGAACAGACTATAAGTAGACAAGTTCCAGGTTGTACTGGATAGTTGAGATGAAACAAGCGAGCTCTGCTCGCTAAGATCGCGAAGCGATCTTCAAAGAACTGCGAAGCAGTTCCGGGGGTTGGTGAGCGATAGCGAGCAGGGGGCAGAGCCCCCTAGTTTAGTAAATATAAGCATCAATTTCTCTCTCTCAATAATACTTTTTATTTTATACCTCTCTTTGATGATCATCAGTAACCAGCAAATTTTAAATTAAAAGAGGTTTAACAATAAAATATTTGGCAAATTCTGATCGTTGGATACTCGAATGAACAATATATTTTTATTTTGGTAATACTTTTAAACAAAAATATAGTTAAACACACTTATTTCAGTCAAAAAACACAAACACAGAAAAACATCGCTTTTACTTGCTCAAAAATAACAGAAAATTTGTCGTTTTCAATCAATGTGAACTTTGATTTAAATTTATCAATGCTTTTTACCTCCAATTCATCATCTGTTACTTTATCCACCCTACAAGCGTAAAAAAAGTGAGTTTTCTTCCTATGACCTCCTTTTATATCGACAAGAATGTACATGGATGGAGCTATTTGAGTTTCAGTTGGGTCCAAGTAGCTAACCTCTTCGAGTTCCTCATTCAGCATATCTTCATCTAGATCATCATCGCTTAAGTTGTCACAGTTTATCCATTTTTTAATATCTTCCTCTTCATCGTAGTTATTCGACTTCTGTGCTTTGCGTTTCTTACTAGGCCGGACTTTTATGACAGGGTCTTCAACTTTTTTGTTAGCTTTCCTCTTGGGTGTTTTTTTTTCTTCAGCTTCTTTGAGTCTTGTTAGCACGCTTTCCGAAGTTAAAACTTCTCCATAAGTATGGTGTTTTAGCCTAGTTCCTTGTTTTTTATTAGGTTGCTCAGATGAGGTTGATGCTGAAGTTTTTCTGGTGATGCTTTCAGAAAAGATGTCGATTAAATCAAAGGACTTTTTTTCAGAACTTCCACTTGCAACATTTAAATCCTCATTAATTTTCTTTAGGCTCAAATCTAAAACGTCAGAAGTGCTGCATTCATCAGTAGGAAATATTTCTCCAAAAAGAACGGGAATGCTACAAGGATTCTCTTGTTCTTGAGGTTTGAGTAAAGAAGGGTTGTTGATTAACTCTTTTGTTTCCCTACTCTCATCTTTTCTTTGCCACTTCTTGAAATTCTCAATATCTTTAGGATCAAAAAGGTCTTTAGGAATTTTATCCTGATTCAAAGGGAAGAGTCCAGTAGATCTAAACCCACTTACAACGTTTTTGATTGAAATAGAACTCCAAACTTTCCCTAGAAGCTCAGAAAACTGATCTTTCTTTAGTCGGCTTGAAGATATCCCCATTTGAGTCTTCCCATGATCAACTAGTGCTTTTTCCCAGTTTTGTTTCAAAGGTCCAAACACGGTTTTATCCAGAGGTTGGAGGCGGTCTGTTAGATGGCTTGGGAATTTTACTAACTGCACGTTATTTTCAATTGCCAGTTGAATCAATCTTACGCTCATATGACTGGCGTGGCCATCGTACAGCAATACTGCCGTTTCTTCCTCGATTTTATTATCGCTACGAGTTTTTTCTACATGGGGGATGAACATGTTTAAAAACCAACTAAAAAATGTCGATTCCTCCATCCACCCATTAGATGTAGCGGCAAACATAGTTCCTGGGAACTGCTTCTCAGGCACCCAACGAGGTTGAACCGAGAGACCTTTAAAGACTATTAAAGGAGGGAGGCAGTCACCATTTGCAGCGATGCAAGCAAGCACTGTGGTTGACTCTCTCCCTGATCCATCTGACACTCTAATAAGGGATTTGCCTTTGGCCCCAATAGCTCTAAGCCGAGATGGATCAGAAGGAAAGCCACTCTCATCAGCGTTGAAAACTAAACAAGCTGTAGTGTCTCTCACAGAATATTTTTCAAACAAAGACTTCAGAGTTTGAAAAAAATCATAAACTATAAAAGGGTCTCTGGCTTGCTTTCTAGCCTTTTGCAAGTGCTCAGGTTTTTTTAGAGAAACTTTTGGGTTCCGTCGCATAAAAGCCTGGTACCAATCTTCACCAGGTTTTCCATCAACAAATCTTGTTACCATATTGTTAGCTTTGATGTATTCCTGGACAAGCTCTTTTAGCTCTACTTTATCGCAAGGATATCCCATTTCTGCCCTTGCTATTAAACACTGTACAAGTGTTTCTTCAACTTCTCTTGGTAATTCAGGAGCTCTTCCTGCTCCTAATGTAGAAATATCGGTTTTCCTACCTTTTATCCGATTAAAAAGGACGCTTTGGGGGACTCAATACTTCATAGATGCAGCAATGTAGGTCGATTTGTGATTGAGAATTTCATAGACAGCTGAGGTCACATCCTCCACGGTATAGGACGGTACAGGGGTCTTTCGCTTATAAGTTCGAGGCATCTTGGATCACTGCAACAATCAATACTTGCATAAGGACTTCATTGCTTAAGTAAAAACAATTCTATTTAACGCGTTTTACCAAATTCTATTCCTTTTTAGAAAATAAAAATTAAACTATTGCCAACCTAAAATAATCAGAAAATGAATAAATAAATATTAAAATTAATTAAAATAGTAGCTCTTTAAAATATCTCTGAAGACAGTTGGTTTTCTTATAAATTAAAAATTCCTTTTAGGAAAGTTGGTTTAGAGGGAATAGCTCTTAAAATATTTCATAAAATTATTCAGATTCAATTATTTCAGATCACAACATATATTTTTTATAAAAATCTGTTCAAATTCCTAACAAACAGTAAGATTGATACTCTATGAAATTAAATAAAAAGTCTAAAAAATTATTAATTCTAAATTTAAATCTTAAAAGACTATTTTACAAAGATGATAGTTACTTTATTTCAAGCAAAGTGGGTCCAAAATTCTTAAAAAGTAGAAAAAAAGAAGTATAAAATTCTGTTCACAATTACCCCTGAGGTAAAAATCTCAGGGGTAATTGAGAACAGACGTACAAAAAATAGTAAAAAGAGTGATAAGCAAAAATCAAAAGAAATTATATTAATATTACTCTAGACAAACAATTATAAACAATGAAAGACTCTTACCAGCGAAATCTGGAGGAACCAGCAGCTCTTGAATGAAGCTCTCGAACTTCGACAATCAGAAAAATTGGACACACTCTGTTATTGTTATCATAGAACTTTCTGCTGGAGATCAGAAAACGCGGTAATACATTCAACCCCTTCGTAAGGATAGTAACTTTCAAGTTTCATGCTATTTCGGACCACCAAGCCCCTACACTAGTCATACTAGGGGTTGTTCTCAATTACCCCTTATTCCCATTTACCCCACCTAGCCCTATATGATTTGAAAGAGGGGAAAAAATTTAAGTATTTTTTACATTTGAATAAAAACTGGCGGGTAATATCAATTTTCGTCCCAAGGTGTATTCATTTTTTAGTGGCATTGAAAAATGCTCTGAACAATTTCTTCCTTTCCCTCATGTCTCAGGACCCGTTCAAATAATTAAATTATTAATTTGGTGCTTACGTAAGAACCAAAGAGGGTGATGGTTTGCTTGTTGCTTATTTTTCCTGACAAGGGGGAGGGGGGATATGAGTGATGTTTCAGTAAGATACAGCATTTTCGAAAATCTTGTTTCTTGCATATAAATAATTTCAAAACTCAACCAAAAATAAATTTAACAAAAAAATTAAATTAGGAAATCTGACATAAGCACTTTTTCTTGGGAACCCCCTCCAAACATTTTAAATTTTAACCCCGAATATCAGTGTTTTGACTCATTTCTGAACCCTTAGGGGTACAAAATATAGCTCCTTGTATAAGTCACCTAATTTTCAAGGAGAAAAAAACAGTAGTAGTACTTACTATAAGGGATGTCGAAATTTCGGAGGGGGGGTCCGGGCAGTTTCTTGCAATACAAAAAACGAAACAACAACGGGGGGGCAGTTTCTTACGTAATTATGAGTGGTGATTACGTAAGTTACTGCATTTTCGAAAATATCTTGTGTCTTGCATAAATAATTTCAAAACTGAACCAAAAATAAATTTTACAAAAAATTCCCCTCCTAACCACTGTTAGATTTCAGAGTATTGATTACTTGGATATGCTTACGGCCGTATTCTACACAAACGTCGTAATTCAATATCATGTGGTTTCACCTGGTTTTAGGAATTTTTCATATTCTACTCCTCTCATAAAACTCCATAAAACCACATATCATGGTGGCAAATGTAAGCTCGTAAATTCGGGCGATAAGTTGAATTCAGTTGAATTACGACGTTCTCGGGCATGCGTGATAAAGACGATATTTGGCGAGAATGACGCTCATTGGTTGAAGCCGTAAACTTCAATGGAGGCGCTCGCAATGGAATTGAAAATATCTTTAAACTTATCGGAGTCTAAAATTAAAATTAAATGGATTTCAGTCGTTTTAGGAGTTCCGTGTTTGATATCGAAGATGGCATTGATGATATTTTTTTCTTTTACAATTATTAGATTACGTCGATCGGCGGTCTCGGCTTGTTCATTCATCTAGATCTAGAATACAGGATCTGGATGTAATGGACGAATTCGACTTCCGAAGCAGATATCGCTTCAATAAAGCAACAGTTGAAAGAAGTTTTTTCTTTCATTGTAAAAAAAGTGTTTTTAGAAGATTAAAGGTTATATTAATGTATTTAAAATAGTTTGCTGGAGTTCCAATAATCAGAAGGGATTTCATTTAGCTTTCTGATTTTAGATGGCAGCACCATTGCTGATCGAAGAAAATTATATTTCAATTTTTAACCAATATTCTCTGTACAAAAATCAGTTTTTTTATTGTTTGAAGAGTTTTTAAGTTCATGAAATATGTTATAATTATTGAAACTACCTTATATTAGTCAGATTAGTTAATAATCACAGCTTCTTATTTTTATCGCCAATTTTACGACATGCGCCGCCAACTAACAACGCGAGTAAGTTTACCAGATGCAAAACAGATGGATTAGAATATCAATTTTTATACTATACGTCGTAACAACACGGAATCATGTGGTATGATTACAACATCGTAAACTCAATGGAGTAGAATACGGGTGTCAATGTGGTGCTTCACGCTCTAACACCTGGTTGAATGTAGAGGACAGCCACAGTTGAGGGAAACCTCAGTAAAGAATCATTAAAGGGAAAACAAACAAAAAAAGGGAAAAGTTAAAGGGTAAGAAGAAGAAATGTGATGTGAGGAGAGAGGGAGCAACACGCGACTCCAGTGTCTGAGATAGGATAGGAAACTCGAGCAGATTTAAAGTTATTCTTTTCATTGAATAGCAGTTGAAGGTTAGTTATCATTAAGGGGGATGATATCTTTTAGTTAGTATTAGCTGATATGCCCGGGGCCTTGCACGTGTGAAGATGGAGATTTTTTTTTCTTTAAAATTTTAAATTCATTTTCGACCTTCCAGGCGCGGATCCAGGGGGTAGCACCTTGGACAGGCCTCCCTTGTAAACCCCAAAAAAAATGTCACAATGAGTAAAACCCTACTTTTACCGGTCAAATTTCCAATTTTTTTCTGGGGGAGGACCCCCAAACCTCCCATTAGTACCACCAGGGGATCTTCAGTGATAATTTTTAGGAAATCCACAATATTTTGACATGTTGGATTAAAAAGTAAGAGTAATAGTGTTGAAAAGTGAAGTTTCAAAACCAATGGGGATCTTGTCTGTCCCCTCTTGGAGCCGTGCTGGATCCGCGCCTATATTTTGATGAGTGAAAGGTGTCGAATCAAGCATTTTAAATTATGAACGATTTCTGCATTTACTACACGATTCCCACAAAAAACAACAATATTAGAAAAATATCCTCCCAACCGGTATTATTAATAATGCCCGGGTATATCACATTCCCTGTAACAATTACACTTGGATTAAAAATGATTGTTTTTGTCATCAAATAAATTTAAGTTTTCTTTTAAGGCGGCCCCAATATGGTTCTTTTGCCCAGGGCCCCCAAACTTGTAAGTCGGGCCCTGGCGATTGAGTTCACTTCAGTATCTGGGACAGGATAGGAAACTCGAGCAGATTTAAAGTTGTTCTTTTCATTCAATACTACAAAAGAGGAGAGTCTGGATGTCGTCCCCAAAAATTTTTTTGGGAAATTCGACTCTAAATGACAGGTTTTTACTAGGTTTGGTACTCTTGGCTGGAATTTTGGATATAAATTTTTAGGTAATATTTGCATTTTGATGAACTTATTATAAAAACGTTTTGAATAATAAAGTTCCAAGTACTTAAGGGGGTTTGGAGGTCCTCCTAAACGAGGATTTTAACTGGATTTGGTACACCAAGTCCGAATTTCGGGGGGACCAGGGCCCCTTCGCCTTCCGAAATACTATATAACCGATGTTAAAATTTTAAAGGGGAGTTTGGGAGTCCTCTCTTAATTTTTTTCCAAATTTGCTGCGGAACCCACTAGGCCGTCTATCTCAAGCCATCTTCCAACCTAGAGGACCGTTCCATTTTATTCGCGGGTGGGGAAGGATAGAATGAGGAACTTAGCGTTTTTTCGGGAGCACATGTTTGTGCGTTCATTGAAAAATGCATCCAGAGTTGCTTGATTTAAATCACTTGTGATTTTAATAATGAATAAAATCATTAATTTAAATCAAAATTATTAAACAAATAAAATTCATGAAAATTCATTAGTTAGTGGTATGCTGTATACAAAATTGGTTGTATGTAAAATTTGTAAAATATGCTGTACGTAAAATTTATAATTAAAAAACTTGTTCTTTTATCTATTGTTCTTATATTATATAACTTAAGAAAAAATAACATTAACGTGTATTAAATTTATTTCCAAACGTATAGAACAGTAAATACATTATAAGATCAGAGTTGCCCCTAAAAGATTATTTATCAAAGAGTTATTATATTGTTATACAAAATCTAAATAATTTTAATTTTTAAGTTTTATTACAATTTTTTATTTGATATTTTATTTCATATTACTTCCATTTACAATTTTTTAAATTCAAATACTTAATTCAAATATACCAAGAAAATCTACCATAAAAAATAGTGCATCTGCCAGGGCACGCGCACTGTGAAAGAGACTCATTTGATCAACCTAAAATACTACGTATCTACCTTCCCCACCCGCGAATAAAATGGAACGGTCCTCTAGGTTGGAAGATGGCTTGAGATAGACGGCCTAGTGCGGAACTCCGGTTGAGGAACGCTGTTCAACTCAACTAAAGTCTACCGATCTGGATTTTATAGTCCTGCCATTTCCGCTTAACGTAGCACAATTCTAAAGATATTTTAATAATCTTCCGGGATCAGAAAGATCTGGGAATATCTTGAAGACTTGAAAGTCATCAATTAATAAATCTACTCAATGAGAAAAAGGAAAAATATTATATATTTTTTACATTTTAATAAATACTGGTTATTAGTATCAAGTTTCGTTCCAAGAATTAATCATTTTTTAGAGGCAATGAAAAATGCTCTGAGCAATTTCTTCCTTTCCTCATGAGCCTGTGAAAACTTAAAAGAATCTATTATATCCCCGAATTGTCAGAAAATAACCATAGACTACCTATCATCATAGGTACTTATGTAGTAAGTAACAGCGCGAATACATGATCGCATAAACTTTATACTTGTAATAATGTATTATTTACATAAATAAACTTTATTCCCATCGCTTTTTTTATCAAAAACTATAGCAGTAATAAATTAACATTAAAATTTCAGTTTGAAATTTAAACTTTCAAATTTTGAAAGGAATTACGAATTTTTTTTATACAAAAATAATTTAATTATGCAAAGAGCAAACTTCTGTCTGACTAAAGTGAATACAAAATTTTTTTAAAAAAATTCCCCTCTCAATAGTTTTTCCTTAATAAATTGCACGGTCAACTTCTTATCTGTCATAAATTTTCACAAAGCAATTTAATTTTAAAGTGACTTCATGTTAATAGATAGCGCCACGAACAAGCATTTGAAGTCCTTCTTTCTTTGTTAGCAACAGCAAACCATTGCCCTTTCAATCGCCAGATTTGGCCTGGATTCGCTATTTTGGCGTTTTGTGAATATGGAAGTTACAGTGTCAGATTTTCAAAAACAAACAAGTGTTCCGTATGTTTTTTTGTATGGTAAAATCAAATATCTAGTCAATTTTTTTTTCAAAAAAAGGTAATTAAATATTTTAATTTAAAAGTCGGAAAAAAACCCGTGACTGAAAACGTTTATTGTTTAAAGTTGTCAATAATCATACCATACCATCAACTCCATTTTTTCAACAATGGAACAACTTTATTTTTACAAATCTTTTATATTAAATTTGTCAAAATGTAAAAATTCTACCACAAAACCTGTATCCAAAATTCGGTGAGGCATACAAAACGAAATAAAAAAAAAATGGTGTTTTTACTTAAATTTCCAAAAATTTTCCAAGGGATTCCAAATTTTCCAAAATTTTCCCAGACCCCGCTTTTAATAGTTGGAGCTGGATAATTAAATTTCTTTCAGAGGATTTCTATGAGAGGCATTTCTATGAGGAAATTCTTGGCCTAGTGATCTTGTTCTCGTCGCCATGTGCGCGCACTCTAGCTTCTTGCAATAGCCAGGGAAGCAATTTTGTCTTTGTCTCCGAGAGCAATTTTGTCTTTGTCTCCTAGTGCGCGCTTAGCCTAATTCTCCATATTTCTATGCGACTCTGTTAGTGTTGTGAGAAATCTTTCGCTCTCAAAACGGCGGGAAGCACACAAAAAGGGAAAAAGATGCGTAACACGATTTCCTGATGCAGTCAGAGCATGGAAATACTTTTAATTTAGGGGACGAACCCCCTGGAGAGAGCCGAAAGTAAACAAAATTACACACAAGCGAAAAATTAAGAAATAAACGTACTACCTGAGAATATTCGGTGGCGGTCGAAATGCAAGAGTGCTTTGAATGAACCCGCGTTTCCAAACTCATATCTTGGATGCAATGAAGGCGGCACAAGCTGGGTAAGGTAGTATCTCTTGAGGAAATCTTGAATTCCACGTTCCCTACACAAACGCCAAACTGTTTGAAAACGCTCAAATCGGATGTTTGACTCTTAAATGATTTTAAGAAGCATTCTTCGAAAACCATAACAAAGCGAATTAAAACTTGTTGCTACTGTTTCAAACTTCGCCAATTCATTGTTGATTTTTAAAAGCATTGTTGGAATTGAGTGCTGTAGGCTCTTTCCGGACCCGAATCCCGATTGTTTCCTCCTAACAATGGCTTCCTTTCGGGCATTAGTATAAGTTTAGTGTTTTGTCTGTTGACATTATACCATATTTATTGAAACGATAGGGGGCAACCTTCTTGCTTGGGAGATTTCGCAGCTACAGTTTTCACTTTTGTTGTTAGGTGTTGCGATGCGTTGTTTGCGAACAAGGATTTGGATTGGTAAGTGTCCGCTCCTTTCTCGGGATGTGGCAAAACCAGTCAATGTGTCGATTTCGAGAGGTACTTCCGGTACACTGGGGGCTCCGTGTTACGCTGAAATTGAAACGGGGTATTCCTTTTATAGCAAATTAAACGGGGCTATGTTTTTTAGCAAGATAAGAATTCGAATTGGTATCGAAATAAAGTTTTAAAACACCAATACAACGCGAAAACGAGGTTTCTGACCCCAGTTTTTTTCCCTAAATTTTATACTAGTTACCATTTAGTTTGTGTACTGCCATCGGGGGCGCTGCAATGCTATTAGAATTAAAAAATTAAATTTTAATTTCTGGTAAATAATGATCGCACCTCTTTGAGCATTGCTTCTCTCTAGCAAATCGCTTTTGGAACTCCGGTTATTACGCCGCCTTCTTCAATAAAATCCCGCCGTTCAAATATTACGTAAGCACATTTTTTGGTCATTTTCAACCCCCCCTTCCCCCCTTGTCAGCAAAGATAAGCAAAGCATTACGTAGCAGCAACAAGCATTACGTAAGACACTGCCGGACATCCACCCCCGAAATTTGACATCCCTATTAGTAAGTACTGTTTTTTTCTTAAAAAATTAGGCGACTCGTACAAGGAGCTGTCCATTTTGGGTGTAATCGTTGGGGTCAATCGTTCCTTCTTCATTTAAAGTAGAGGACACTCGTTCCCTCTTCATTTAAAGTAGATGACAATCGTTCCCTCTTCATTTGAAGTAGAGGACAATCGTTCCCTCTTCATTTGAAGTAGAGGACAATCGTTCCCTCTTACTTTAAAGTAGAGGACAATCGTTCCCTCTTCATTTGAAGTAGAGGACAATCGTTCCCTCTTCATTTCAAGTAGAGGACAATCGTTCCCTCTTCATTTGAAGTAGAGGACATTCGTTCCCTCTTCATTTGAAGTAGAGGTCAATCGTTCCCTCTTCATTTGAAGTAGAGGTCAATCGTTCCCTCTTCATTTGAAGTAGAGGACAATCGTTCCCTCTTCATTTGAAGTAGAGGAGAATTGTTCCCTCTTCATTTGAAGTAGAGGAAAATCGTTCCCTCTTCATTTGAAGTAGAGGAGAATCGTTCCCTCTTCATTTGAAGTAGAGGACATTCGTTCCCTCTTCATTTGAAGTAGAGGTCAATCGTTCCCTCTTCATTTGAAGTAGAGGTCAATCGTTCCCTCTTCATTTGAAGTAGAGGACAATCGTTCCCTCTTCATTTGAAGTAGAGGAGAATTGTTCCCTCTTCATTTGAAGTAGAGGAAAATCGTTCCCTCTTCATTTGAAGTAGAGGAGAATCGTTCCCTCTTCATTTAAAGTAGAGGAGAATCGTTCCCTCTTCATTTAAAGTAGAGGACAATCGTTCCCTCTTCATTTGAAGTAGAGGACAATCGTTCCCTCTTCATTTAAAGTAGAGGACAATCGTTCCCTCTTCATTTGAAGTAGAGGACAATCGTTCCCTCTTCATTTAAAGTAGAGGACAATCGTTCCCTCTTCATTTGAAGTAGAGGACATTCGTTCCCTCTTCATTTGAAGTAGAGGTCAATCGTTCCCTCTTCATTTGAAGTAGAGGACAATCGTTCCCTCTTCATTTGAAGTAGAGGACAATCGTTCCCTCTTCATTTGAAGTAGAGGACAATCGTTCCCTCTTCATTTGAAGTAGAGGAAAATCGTTCCCTCTTCATTTGAAGTAGAGGAGAATAGTTCCCTCTTCATTTAAAGTAGAGGACAATCGTTCCCTCTTCATTTAAAGTAGAGGACAACAGTTCACTCTTCATTTAAAGTAGAGGACAATCGATCCCTCTTCATTTAAAGTAGAGGACAATAGTTCACTCTTCATTTAATGTAGAGGACAATCGTTCCCTCTTCATTTGAAGTAGAGGACAATCGTTCCCTCTTCATTTGAAGTAGAGGAACATCGTTCCCTCTTCATTTGAGGTAGAGGACAATCGTTCACTCTTCATTTAAAGTAGAAGAAAATCGTTCTCTTTTCATTTGAAGTAGAGGACAATCGTTCCCTCTTCATTTAACGTAGCTTTTAAAACATTTTTAGGTATAATTTGCATCTAAAATAATTTATTTGTATGAAAAATTGTGAAGAATTAATCTATCTGTAGGTTTATATTACTCTGCATTGGAGGTATATACTAAACACACATGGAATTTTTAAGGCAGCAGCATAACAAAAGTAGTTTTGACGAAAGAGATACTTGTAAAACAAATGGCGCATGGTCCCCCAAACATTTCGTGCGTCGCTGTTTTATTCGGGAGATATATTATATAGTGTCCTCGCGTAACGCAATGAATTTTATACGAAATGCGATGTGTTGTCGTCCGTACTGGGGGTATATTTACCTGCTTTTTTTTATGAACCGCGGCGGCACGCGCCCGGTTTCAACTAACACTCAACTAAATGCTAACCAGCATAAAAGTTAGGGAAAAAAATAGGGGTCAGAAATCTCGTTTTCGCGTTGTTTTGGTGTTTTAAAACTTTATTTTGATACCAATTCGAATTCTTATCTTGCTAAAAAACATAGCCCCGTTTAATTTGCTATAAAAGGAATGCCCCGTTCGAATTTCAGCGTAACACGGAGCCCCCAGAGTACCGGAAGTACCTCTCGAAATCGACATATTGACTCGTTTTGCCGTTTCCACCCCGAGAAAGGCACTTACTAATCCAAACCCTTGTTCGCAAACAGCGCATCGCAGCAACTAACAACAAAAAGAACTAAAGTGAAAAAACAGTAGCTGCGAAATCTCCCAAGGGCTGCCCCCTCTCGTGTTTCAGTAAATAGGGTATAATGTCTACAGACAAACAAAACACTAAACTATTACTGTTTACAGACAAAAAACACGAATGCCCGAAAGGAAGCCATTGTTACGGAACAATCGGGATTCGGGTCCGGTAAGAGCCTACAGCACTCAATTCCAACAATGCTTTTAAAAATCAACAATGAATTGAAGAATTCGCTTTGTTATGGTTTTCGAACAATGCTTTTTAAAGTCATTTCAGAGTCAAACAACCAATTTGAGCGTTTTCAAACAGTTTGGCATTTGTGTAGGGAACGTGGAATTTCCTCAAGAGATACTACTTTGCCCAGCTTGTACCGCCTTCATTGCATCCAAGATATGAGTTTGGAAACGCGGGTTC
Source organism: Tetragnatha versicolor (assembly GCA_024610705.1). Classification (NCBI taxonomy): domain Eukaryota; kingdom Metazoa; phylum Arthropoda; class Arachnida; order Araneae; family Tetragnathidae; genus Tetragnatha; species Tetragnatha versicolor. The sequence continues at coordinate 379,854 of JANDEH010000069.1, forward strand.
ATTCAAAAAGCACTCTTGCATTTCGACCGCCACCGAATCTTCTCAGGTAGTACGTTTATTTCTTAATTTTTCGCTTGTGTGTAATTTTTTTTTACTTTCGGCTCTCTCCAGGGGGTTCCTCCCCTAAATTAAAAGTATTTCCATGCTCCGACTGCATCAGGAAATCGTGTTACGCATCTTTTTCCCTTTTCGTGTGCTTCCCGCCGTTTTGAGAGCGAAAGATTTCTCACAACACTAACAGAGTCGCATAGAAACAAAAATCTAATGGAGAATTACTGCTGAAAATGAAATTATCCGATAAAAACGGTTCTGTTCGCGGCAAGGAATCCGGGCGCTACCGGGTACGCTTTCTGGCGTCTTTGCCGATCCCAACCGCTTTCTTAAGGCGCATGCGCGTGGACTTGGGAACACATAATCAATGAAAGAGAAGAAAAGTTTTTCCCAGTGTAATATGCCGTTCGCTTTTTTGGTTTAAAAATTGCAAAGCATTTTTCCAGAGGAGTTTCTGGTCTCCAGATGAAATTATAAGCCCCAATATTATGAAACAAAACAATTATTCGTTGTTCGAAACAATAATTCGTTGTTTCCCCGCATCATATTCTTTCTCTCTATAGGTTTATATTACTCTGCATTGGAGGTATATACTAAACACACATGGAATTTTTAAGGCAGCAGCATAACAAAAGTAGTTTTGACGAAAGAGATACTTGTAAAACAAATGGCGCATGGTCCCCCAAACATTTCGTGCGTCGCTGTTTTATTCGGGAGATATATTATATAGTGTCCTCGCGTAACGCAATGAATTTTATACGAAATGCGATGTGTTGTCGTCCGTACTGGGGGTATATTTACCTGCTTTTTTTTATGAACCGCGGCGGCACGCGCCCGGTTTCGAAACTTGACTATGTTTGGAGAGGGTCCGATAAGTGTGAAATTGTGAATATCTTTGCTTTCGCCGTTGCTGGAAAGGTAGTTACAACGAAGGGAGCATTGATTGCGAAGAAATCTGAAAGGGGTGCGTCGGAAGTGTGAGAAATTTTAAGATGGCGGCGTAAAAACCGGAGTTCCGACAGCGATTTGCTAGAGAGAAGCAATGCTCAAAGAGGTGGGATCATTACCCACCAGTAATTAAAGTTTAATTTTTTAATTCGAATTGTATGCAGCGCTCCCGATGGCAGTACACTCAACTAAATGCTAACCAGTATAAAAGTTAGGGAAAAAAATAGGGGTCAGAAATCTCGTTTTCGCGTTGTTTTGGTGTTTTAAAACTTTATTTTGATACCAATTCGAATTCTTATCTTGCTAAAAAACATAGCCCCGTTTAATTTGCTATAAAAGGAATGCCCCGTTCGAATTTCAGCGTAACACGGAGCCCCCAGAGTACCGGAAGTACCTCTCGAAATCGACATATTGACTCGTTTTGCCGTTTCCATCCCGAGAAAGGCACTTACTAATCCGAACCCTTGTTCGCAAACAACGCATCGCAGCACCTAACAACAAAAGTGAAAACTGTAGCTGCGAAATCTCCCAAGCAAGAAAGAAGGCTGCCCCCTCTCGTTTCAGTATATAAAAATTGGGTATCATGTCCACAGACAAAACACTAAACTTATACGAATGCCCGAAAGGAAGCCATTGTTACGAGGGAACAATCGGGATTCGGGTCCGGTAAGAGCCTACAGCACTCAATTCCAACAATGCTTTTAAAAATCAACAATGAATGGATAACTGCAACGATTTTCAATTTTGCTTTTAATGTGTTCCGAATGTCTTAAAACTTCTAGAAAACATTTTATTTCTTAAATTTACGCGCCCAATAATTAATTATTTGCAATTAAAAATCACCTAGTTTCGGAAACACTTTGAAAAGGCAGTCATGTGACTTGAATGGCTGTGACGTAACATGTGTTAAATACTAGTTGTTTTAGTTAGATATCCCATAGCGTGTAGTGTGTTTTATTATTTATAATTAATTCTTCTGGTTATTCTCACCCAGAATTGGCGCGAATTTTTTTTCCTCTTACAATAACTCTTCCAAGAAGCCTAATTAATTTTTTTGGGTTGTTCTGATCGGAATAATGCTGTCGGCAATTTATTTTAAGAGCCTATGTTCTCAACAATGAGAAAAAGCAAGTATCGAGCTGTGATAAAATTATTTTTAAAAGAAGCGATGTCACCAAATTAAAGTAATTCTAAGTTCCGAAATGTGTAAATGGACTCTTTAGCTTTGTTTTGCCAGTGAAAAAATTAGCGTCGAAGATTTAATTTGGGTGTGAGAGCATTCATTAAGAACCACAGTGGAAAAAGTTAAAAAAGAGCGACCATGCCGGAAATAATCGAAAAGTCCCCCCTAGAAGATTGATGAAAGGTGGGGAACATTTGTAATTGTCTAATCTAGGGGTATCAGAGGAACATTCAAATTATTTTTTGCATGAGGAATTGTACTTGAAAACACTGCTCAAGATGGGTGCCACGAATCCTAAATGCGGCACAAAAGTGCATTTGACATGACGACTTAAATGCGATTTTAACGCGATTTTCATAAAATAAAAGCTATTTTATGCGTCTACAGGCAAACATGGACATAACTTTTAACTTTTAAGTAAAACAATAATCAATGCAATGGATAATAGTCAGTTTTTCAGGCCAAAAAAGTCCTATCGGCTGGCAAAGTCATGGCGTAATAACTCTATGATTTCAGGAAAATTCTGTCTATGAATTATAGGGGGAAGGCTATGAATATAATTGGAGAATACTTAACTAAACGGTTGCTAAGATTTTCCGAGAAAAAATACCTATTTAGCAATTCAAGGATTTGGATTAAAAATTTTTAAAACACCCATTCCGTCACCCAGATTTGGAATCTTCAAACTTATATCTCTCCCCCAAAGTGACAATTTTTCTCTCTAGACACCGTTTTTCTTCGAGTTAAGAAGTAATTGTAAGTTGAATAGGTTTTTTTGACGAAATTCCAGAAGCACCCCCAAAAGAGGGGAAAATATGACCGGACTGTCCGAATAAGAAGTGAGGTAGCTTAAAAGGAAGCAATGTTAAAAAATAAACAGTTCTTTAAACCATAAGTTATCATTTTCATGGTCAGGCCGAAAATCTTTTTAACTACCCTCGTATTAATATCATTAGATATGGTTATAAGGCATGAGAGCTGTGGATTAATATGGCGATCTGAACGAATATAAGTTTCATATCCACAAGAATCTGGATAAAATTAGAAGAAAATATAGCTAGAACTAACATTCTTAGCCCAAAAAAAGGTTAAACACCAAACACCATAATATATTGTATATTACATTTAAAAAAATAATTATGAGTATACTATATAATTTGCTTATAAGGCTATTTTTCAAGGAAAACCCCTCTTTTTATATTTAAGTAGAATAAGGAATCACTGCATGAAATTTTAAGCTCAACAATATTAAGCAGTATAAATAACTTAAATTTTGTTAAATACGACTTAAAACACACACAAATTCTATATTAAGTTGTTTAAAAATATATAAAATAAGCCACCAAAGTGTTTTTATCCACAATTCTTGCTAAATGCTATTAGATATAAATAGCATTTTTCTGGAACTTTCTTAGTTCCTTCATCTAGAATTCATTTGCAAGAAGTTTAGAAAAATCTAAAACAAATATTAAGAATATTTTATTTGGGGATAAAAATATTTTACCTTTGATCCTAAGATTTCCACAGAAAAAAATCCTTTATTAGCAGTGAAGAACTGTGGAATCATAATTTCTGAATTTTGTGGCAAATGATCCATTTTAATCTTCCACTTCTTGTTAGAATTAAGAATTACTATTAAATAAAAATAAGAAGCAAAGCAGAAAGTCTCACACTTACTATATAAACAAAACAACTAAAACTAAACAAAACAAAAGCTTTGCTAGATGAATCGTGTAGCCATGTTGTCTGAGCGAGTTATGGCACCCGACACGTCACGATGGTAACAGCCAATCATAGTGCGTTTCTGATTGCATCACTTTTCGCTCATTTTTAATTGTTAATAATAAAAGAACTAATTATTTTTGAGATTTAAAAATGTGATATTCGGAATCAGAAGACCAAATTTTACTAAGAACAAACTAAATAAAGAAAATTTAAGAGATGCTGCAGTTATCCATTGGAGAAGTTTGAAACAATAGCAACAGGTTTTTAATTCGCTTTGTTATGGTTTTCGAACAATGCTTTTCAAAATCATATAAGAGTCAAACAACCAATTTGAGCGTTTTCAAACAGTTTGGCATTTGTGTAGGGAACGTGGAATTTCCTCAAGAGATACTACTTTGCCCAGCTTGTACCGCCTTCATTGCATCCAAGATATGAGTTTGGAAACGCGGGTTCATTCAAAAAGCACTCTTGCATTTCGACCGCCACCGAATCTTCTCAGGTAGTACGTTTATTTCTTAATTTTTCGCTTGTGTGTAATTTTGTTTACTTTCGGCTCTCTCCAGGGGGTTCCTCCCCTAAATTAAAAGTATTTCCATGCTCTGACTGCATCAGGAAATCGTTCATCAATCAGGGTTCATTCAAACAGTTGCATTTCGACCTCCACCGAGTGTTCTTAAGTACCTACGTTTATTTCTCACTTTGTCATTTCATATTTGTATTTGTATATCGTCGTGGAAGATGCAATACCGCACATCTAACACTTGAAGCACCTTTAGTATGCCAATCCTTTTTCTCTCCATATTTAAATAGGATTTGCATTTTGGTAAACTCAATGAAAAAAAAGTTAAAATAGAAGAGTTCCAAGTAAAAAAGGGGTTCTGGGGGTCCACCCCCAGAAATTTTTTTAAAATTTGTAGCTTAAAAGATGGTTTCAACTTGGTTTTAGTACACATAGTCCTAATTTTGGACATACATTTTTAAGTGAGATTAAGATTTTGATGAACCTATTATGAAAAGTTTTGAATAATAAAGTACTACAAAGGGGGTTTGGGGGTCCTCGCCTAGAAAATTTGACCACAAACGGATTGAATCAATCGAAAAGGGCTTTTCTGGGGATTTTTTGCCTGAGAGTTTGGTTTTGATTTTGAACAGTGGCGAATCCAGTAGGGGTGGCTGTAGCCCCCCCCAGGAATAAGACATTCAAGTTTTGGTAATAGCAATAAAGCCAAAAAAGAAATTTCAACACGTTGCGGGCATTCGGTTTGTTACCCAAAGGGTCTCAAAATGAATCAGAACCCTACTTTTAAGGGTAAGGGGTCAATATTACCCGTCACAGCGTGTGCTAAGCAATTTCAGTTTCCCTCTGATTCTAGATTCGCACTCTCGCAAGCAAGTCGTGGAGAGTTAATTGATTATACATATTTTAAAAAATTAATAAAGCATTGCTACATACATACATCTTTATTAGGAGCGCACAGCGCCGCAGGCGCTTTATCTCCGCCTGAAATAACAATATGAGATTAAAGGGACATGAATACAAATTTTTGCTTGAAGTTGGTCATGGTACCAATAAATATAACAAAGAAAGCATTGCTTTAGAAATTCAGAAATTCATATAAATTCCGGTCACCTGGCCCCGAAGGGGCCTTATACCGTCAACTGGAGTTGAAGTCATAGTTCTTGCTTCCTAGGTGACATAAGTCCATTGCTGTTTGATATATATATAAGTTACCTGGTGAGTGCAGTTAGTTATCCAAGAGCTTTTGTTACATTGAGAGTTACTTTTAGTTACATTGAGCGATATACATTGAAAGTTACTTTAAGTTTCATTGTAAAGATATTTTTGTCTTTATGCATTTAGTATCGGGTACCTTTCATTATTCAGTTTAGTCTACCGTATCCCAGAGTAGGATTGCTTTTGGTCTGCTCTTGTGTTTAGCTAGGGAAATATCATAGATTGCTGCTTCCCTAATTGTTTTATTTGGGTGGGAATCTAGTTTTCTGAAGAATTTCTGGGCAAGGGAGGTGGCAAAACTTCTGAGGGAGGGAATGCCCAGCGCCTCTCTTATCTGAACATTCCTTACGTACCATGGGGACTTAGTGGCTTTCCTAAGAATGCGGCTCTGAGCCGCCTCTAACTTGTCAATTAAACTTTCAGTGGCTGGGGCCCCCCAGACCTGAATAGCGTACGTTAGTAACGGACGTAGATAGGTCATGTATACTAGCTTTTTGTTTTTTATACTCATCTTAGCATGCCCACTGATGAGGGGGTGGAGTAGTCCTAGCCTTTTTCTTAGCTTAGTAGTTAGGTTTTCTACGTGTTTATTCAAGGTTAGCCCAATGTCCAGCGTAATACCTAAGTACTTGGCCTCCTTGGACCACGGTATCTTTTTGCCAAACACTTGGAGTTTTGCCACTTTTTTTCTGTTGAATTTTAACGCAACCGACTTATCAACATTAAGCTTTATTCGCCAATCGTCTAACCAATTTTGGATTAGGTTTATGTGTTTCTGTAACCTACTTAGCATTACACTTCTCTTGTGCTTACACATGACAGCTGTGTCATCCGCAAACAAAGCCAGTGTTGTGTGCGGGGAGGTGGGAATGTCGTTGACATAAAGTAAGAATAAACAGGGGCCTAATTTTGAGCCTTGCGGCACGCCTGATTCAATTTTTCTGGGGTCAGACAATTCTCCGCCCACGCTTACTCTGAAGGAACGCCCTTTCAGGTAGGTTACTAGCAGTTTTATTAGGTACTCAGGGAAATTATTTTTGATCAGTTTGTAAATCATGCCCGGGAACCAAACTTTATCGAATGCTTTTTCTATGTCGAAAAAGATTACTCCTGTCGTGTGCCCAGATCTTGCCGGATTTTTGACCATTTCAAACAGCCTTAGCAGCTGGTGTGAAGTTGAATGGCTATTCCTAAACCCGTGTTGTTCGGGAATTAGAATATTGTTCTCCTCAACATGCTTGTTGTAGAATTTTAGTATTACTCCTTCAGTTAGCTTGCTAAGGGTGGGTAGAAGGGATATAGGCCTGTAGCTCGCTGCTAGAGTTAGGTCCTTTCCCGGTTTCGGCAAAGCAATCACTTTAGCTTCCTTCCAGGGAGTAGGGAAATGGGATAGACCTAGTGTTTTATTTACTATAGCTGTGAGGAAGAATATGGCAAGCATCGGGAAGTTTTTTATAGCAATATGTGGAATACTATGTATACCCGGGGCTTTGTGATTCTTTAGTCGTTTTATATCCACTAACAATTCAGAGGGGAGGATCTGAGGGGGAATGGAGGGAGGGCATTCGTTTTCATACTTCCTGATAGTTTCTAGAACCAGAGTTTCCATGTCTGGGTTTTTCATTGGGTTTGGTTTGAATTGCATCTCTAGGGATTGTGCTATCGCTTCAGCTTTGTCCTTTTCTGAGCATGCTAGCCCTTGCGCGGTTTTTATGTTTTGCATTTTGGGCTCACTTTTTCTTCTCAAGGCCTTAGGAATTCTCCATATAGACCTATCCTGTGGGTCCAAGGTTTCTAGCAATGTTTCCCATTCTTTCTGATTAGTCTTACTGAGTTCCTTTTTTACTAGTTTGACCGCCTTATTGTATAGTCTCTTTGTTTGGGGGTTCCTATCTCTCTGGTATTCTTTTCTCAAGTCGTTTTTCCATTTGATTAAGGATCTTACTGTGTTAGGAATATATGGGACTTCAGGTTTTTTGGGGGGTTTCTGGGCTCTGTCCAAAGACTCATTGACAGCCCTGGAGAATTCCATAACTAGGTTGTCCAGGTCCGAGGGAGTGGAGGGATTCATTTTTGGGACCAAGCCTATCAGTTCCCCGTTTAGTTTAGCTCTGAAGAGCTCCCAGTCAGTGGCCTTTCTGCCTAGAAAGCTGCGAGCCTTTGGAGACACACTGAAGAAGTCCAGAAGAACCGGATTGTGATCCGAAGAGAGTTCTTCAAGACTATGAGCGTTGCAACCTGAGTATATATTTTTGAAAAGCCCTATATCCAATGTGGAGGACCCACTATCGTAAACCCTGGTGGGGGTGGCTGGAGCCGCTATTTCAAAGTCCCCCTTCTCTATTATTTCCATCAGTATTTTCCCAGCATCATTGATTTTGGCGCAATGCCAGGCCGTGTGATGGGCATTGAAATCTCCACACACAATCAGCTTGTCATTGAGTTTTAGTATTTCTTCCATGCATACGGCTAGCTCCCTGTGTCTCAACGGGGGGGAATATACCGTTACTATCGAAATTTCCTCGTTGCTACTGAGTGTTATATTAATGCCAGTGGACTGTGTGGCACCTATCGCTGGGGTGACAATTTGATAGTGGGGGATGTTGTTTTTTACAAGTATGGCGGTCCCTCTTTTTGATACTTCCCCAGGCCCACCAACGAAGTCTGTCCTGTATGTTACGTAGTATGGTATCGCTATTTTTAACCTGCTGTTTGCCTTTGTTTCTTGGACACAGATTATGTCTGGATTATGAATTTTTGCGAAAGTTCGTAGTTCTAGTATCTTAGTTGCTAACCCATTTGCATTCCAGGTGCAAACCCTTAAATCGCTTCTTAATCTTTTAGTTGTCGCAGCCATGTTTATTTATGGAGGTTTGAAGTGCTGAATACATAGCGTTGGGGTTTTCACATAGTTCTTTGATTAGCGCGGCAAAGTTTTGTACTCCACCAAACAACTTTAGTAGCTCGCTAATGGATCGGAACAGGGTAATTATTTCGGATAATTCACTGCCTTGGGGGTTTGCCTGAGATGGATTTTGGTTGTTTGTCGGGAGGGGAGGGAAATCCTCAGACCCTCCTGTGGGACCCCTCGCCGCGTTAGCGTATGAGAAGGGTTGAGCACCTGGAAGGTGTGGGGGGCTACCCCTCTTTTTGTTATCTCTGTGTTTTGGAAACTCACTACATTGCCGCCATGCAGCGGTGTGCCCCTCCTGGCCGCAATTAATGCAAATGGGATTTTCTACTTTTTTGAGGCTACAATCTTTGGTTTCATGTCTATTCCCACATTTTAGGCATCTAGCCAACGATAGACATTGCTTCGCGGTATGACCAAACCTGTTACACTTATAACATTGGCCTACTCCTTGGAACTTTAATTGTTCAACCCTTACTGAGATGCCACAGCACTCTTTTACGTCATAAATTTTTTCATTATCACCTGTTCTAGTTAATTCTAGCGACACAATCGGCATGGGTTTTTTGGAAATGGGGTGCGGCATCCTAGTTATTTTGGTGGGATTAAAACCTTGTTGCTGTAGGTTTTCAAGGATTATTTCATCATGTACCTGGAGGGGGATCCCTTTCATCACTACTTTAATGGGTCTATCTTCGATTGGCCGGATTACATATGAATCAATGCCATTTTCGGTAAAATATTTAGTTACTGCTCTATGTTGCTCGGGGGTATTTGTGAACACTTTGTAGTATTCGCCAGATAACCTGGCACTAATTTCCTGACTAATGGACTTTTTGACCTGCATTATTACATTGTGAGAGTCGTATTGTACCCTTAACATTATTGGGGGGGGTTTCCTGCTAGTTGAAGGGTTGTTACCACCTGCTTGCCCAGAAGATTCTTTGTTTTGATTTCCATCAAGTACAAAGTTACGAGCATTTTTGTCTTGCTCAGCAGCATCTCCAACAACAGTGTTGGTTGCAATTGTGCTAACGTTAGGGGGAACAACATTGTTTACATTTAGGCTAAACACAGTATTGTTTACATTTTGACTATGCACAGAGTTGTTTGGAATTTGATATTCTATGTCATTATTTACTTTTGAATAGTTGTTAATGTGCTCGAGCGTATTATTATGCAATGACAAATTGCTTTTGCTTAAATTGGTAGTTTTTTTTGCTCTTGGATAACTTCTCTGAATTGGGTCGAGAGGTACCCTTGATAACAGTAGGAGGCCTTTTCGCGGGTCTGCTGCTATCAGAGCCGCCAAAAGAGCCATTTGAGTTTTTCCTCTTAGATTTGTTTAAACGACTACTGTTAACTTGGGTAAATTCCGGCCCAGTCAGAGTATCTAATTTTTTGGACTCACCCTCAAGAAGATTCCTCTCAGCTACCAAAGTGTCCTTTAGCTCGACTTTGGTCATTCGTGTTCCTTGCACTTGAAAGCTGCTTTTTGAGTCTATCATTTTCAGCATTAAGTCGATCGTCTGGATCCTTCCATACAGTTCATTCATTCTGGCAGTCATCTCCTCCATTGTTCTATTCGTGGGTGAAATCAGTAGGGGCTTCTCAGATGCTTCCTCCATGTCGCTGTAGTCATCTTGGCTCTCCACGTCAGTATCCATGACCAGGCTGTCCGGATTGGGCGAGTTAGTCCGAGAGCAAAAAAGCATTGCTTTATGGAGATTGAAATATATATAATATTTTTTTTTATTAAAAAAAGTGGTGACTTTATAACACAGAAGAAAAATGGAGAGTTCACACATTTATTATTTCGCCCCCTTTCTAGGGTCTGACTAACACCTATCGCTCCTTTTCATTCTCTTTGTATGTCCAATTTTAATTTGAAGTAGAGTGTAAATAATTAAGCAATTTTATGTTTTGGGGGCATCCCCCAGAAAATTTTTGAAATAAGACTCCAAAAAACAGGTTTTTAACTAGTAATGTCAATCAATCAATCAATTTATTATAAATTATAATTACAGTTTTACATTACAATTTTATGGAACAACACAAACACAGAGAAAGAAAAAAAACCAGAACAATGAAAACAATTAAATTCCAAATAATAAATAATTAAAAGGAAAATATTTTTTAAATGTGTGATATCATAAGAGCTATAGCTCGTAATAGTCGTTAACTAGTAATAGTACACCTCTTTCCTTCCCCACCCGCGAATAAAATGGAACGGTCCTCTAGGTTGGAAGGTTCGTTCGGAACGAGCGTCTAAATCCCACTAGCGGAGAAAGGTGGCACGCATTCGCCGGGTTGTGTTGTGGAGGAAAAACAACTATACCAAGTTTCGTTTTCTAATGAACTCAAGATCCGTAACTCCCACTACATTATTTTTAAAAAATTGCAATTTTTTTTAAATGGAAATTCCTTTTCTATTTTCTTTCTGAAAAATTCACGCATATTGAAATTTATGCTTTTAATTTAAAATAACTAGTATTTCGAATCTTTTAAAAATTTTGTTTTTTAAAATATTAATTAAAATAGTCTTAACTCATGCTACAACAAAATAGATAGATTTATGAGTATACAGGTTCGCAGATTGTTTTGAAAGTTTTATTTTTGAAATATTTTAAGGGGTATTTAAAAAATAATTAATCTCGTCTCTTTTGAATGTATTAGGGAATGATATTTTACAAATTATTGAGCGTTCTACTTTATTAAAGAGCCGATTCATTAAGATTTAAATCGTCTCTATTCAACTGTTTTCGAAACGCGAGTCTGGTTGTTCCTGATTATGGCGTCTAAAATTCGCTGTTTTTATAAAAATGACTTAGTTAAAAAATTTTTAAAAATGTTCTGCAAAAAAAAACTTTAAAAGAAGTGTAAACCTAAATAAATTAAAAATTTTACCATCCTATCCTTGTCAGTTTAAAATTAAAGCCTTTATTCTAACGAAACCTCAACCCTTAATATTATTTATAGATGAAATAGATTAAAATTTATGAATAATAATATGTTTGATTACAAATAGTAAGGTAGGAAAACATAAAAATAGTGTATTTGATGTTATTTTCATAAAAAAATTAGAAAACTAATTTAATTTTGAAGTAATTAAATTTTAATTAATTAAATTAAGTATTTAAAAAGTAATTCCTAATTATTGGGGTCGATAAATGAGGACCAAGCCTGCTTGGGGAATCAACTGGGGGTTCAGCGTCGGGCTAGCCACTCGGCCTGGACACACGCTAGCAATTAGCACCCCAGGCCCAAAAGGCTACAGAAACGGAGATGGGCACCGCCTGATGGGCCACTAGGCCCTGGCAGACTTTGATTTGATTGATCCTAATTAATTTATTTATATTTAGTTTAATTAAGCTTAACAAACGAGACTATGGTTGGAAGATTAGTGTATATAGCCTCTAATAGATGGCGCTGTAAAAAGAGCCGTGAATCGCTCCCTTCGGACTGTTCCACAACCCGGCGCATGCGTGCCACCTTCTCCGCTCGTGGGATTTAGACGCTCGTGCCTTAAGGCGGCTTTAGACCACCCGGTTCGCGACAGCGATTCTGCGACATCCGGTTCCGGACAAAAAATTGACCCTCTTCCCTCAATTGAACAGCGCCATCTTTCGAGAGGTCGCTGAGTTACTGCGGCTGTCGAAATTCCCGAAAACCGCGGAATCGCTGTCGCAAACCGGGTGGTCTAAAGCCGCCTTTACGATAGACTGCCAAATGGTTTGAGAAAGAGTCCTCTCTGTTCCCAGATTCGCACTCTCGCAGAGCAAGTCGCGGAGAGCTGATAAATTAATATTCCAAACAATGAATAAAACAATTACACACTGGGGATTTAATTATATATATATTATTTTTTTATTAAAAAAGTGGTGACTTTATAATACAGAAGAAAAATGGAGTGTTCACACATTTCTTATTAATGGTGCATTCGATGATGATTTTGTTGTCTGAAAATTAACGCGTTAAGTGAACTGAAAACTAAGGCCAAAATTTATTCATTTAGGTAAAATTTATTCATTTACTAATTTTATTTATTTGAAAAAAAAAATAAATGTCTCCTTTAAAATTTCAGATTTTACCCCCAGTAGTGTTTCGTCTATAAAGAATTTGAAAGTGGGTTTGTTATTTTATAACCACCCTGTTACTTCTAGAAAATAAAAGAAGTGTGGCCATACATGACAAAAATTGGACGAATCTTGGACGTTTTTGCTGCCTGTGGGTCTGTGAGGAATTAGACCCTCTTTCTAAGATCAAATAAATATATCGTCGTGGAAGATGCAATACCACATATCTTACATTTGAAGGTATGCCAATCCTTTTTTCTCGCCAAATAGTTTTCGCGACTTCGTTTGGCGGTTTTAATATGGCTGTGCTTTTTTTGTAAACCAAAAATTTTTCAGAAATTGATGGTTCGATACTTGATCAGGCTTCGCACCTAAAAGTATTAAAAGCATTTTAAAAACATCTTTATAGCTCTTGTAAGTCGTGATTTGACACATTTTCACAATGGTCAGAAAAAAGTTGCCGATCTTTCATGATCTGTATTTATTTAGAGAATCAATCTCGATCAAACCGTTTGAGAACGTGAAATTATAGCCCGTGAAAGATATTGGTTTATTTTGAGTGCGATTTTGTTTTGACTATTCCTCCGAATATTATTAAGCTAATTTAAAAAAAGATATTACTGGCTCTTCGATTATGTGTTACTTCTTTATTACATGTACCTATTTTTCCTTTAATTAGCTTGAAAGTTCCCGAATAATGCAAATAAAGCATGCTTTGTTTTATGTCGTGGTAGCTTACCTGCTAAAAACTTATTGTGATTAAAATCTAAGTAAAATGTATACAGTTTTGTTTTTATATTCCTATGATTTTTTTTGGGTTTATACACCGATAAGAGGCAAGAAAAAATTTCCCATAAGAATTGCATTGAACAATTAATTTTGATAATAACAGAAAAGATCCTGTTTACAAAAAAAATATTAGTAATGTGTATTTTATACATATAACTATGATTTGAGACAAAATTAATAGAAATGATGGATATTCTTTTCTGAAAAGCAAAAAATGCTTGATGTGGGCAAGAGAATAAGAAATTCTATTAGAAAGCGATGTTCCGAAGTAGTCACCCTCCCAAGTATTGCCCGTACCTGGAAATCTTAGGGCCACATGCAGCTGCCATCGAATCGAATATTCGTAATGGCATCGTAAATCGAAAAAAGGGATTCAGTAGTGTGTCACTATCGTTTTTCTCCATGACATCGCCGCTCACAAGTCGACCAATCGAGTAACTTCACCTGACGTAATGATCACGTGTTAATTACCAGTGTTACTAACGCCATCTGGCGTTGGATTGACCCCATTGGAGGCGCTTCTCGTGACGTAAGGATCACGTTCTAGTAGCAGAAATAACAGTGTTGTAACATATTATTTTGTAACCTTATTGTTTTGTAAAATGTATACGATGGCAGCTACATGTGGATCTGTGTCTTTTTCCGACGTTAGATTGCGGTATTTCATCTTCCACGTCGATATATGTAAAGGAGCAAGAACTTATCTTTTTCCCTTGTCCTGTTATTTTCTACTGTTATTTCCCAAGCACAATTATTTTGAAAGGGAAGTATTTCTCAAGCCGTGCCGGTGTACCAGAGAATAGCTCGCGTAGAAATATATAGAAATATAATCTAATTGCGAATTACTTTTTAAAAGAAATTATCCGGCTGCTTAAATGAAATCACGGCTCCATAATCAGTATCTGCTACTACTGCTACTTTTAAAATTTGTGTGTGACTTTTTGTTTGATATCTGGCAACATAAAAGATTGATGAACTTATACCGGCTGGTTGGCAACACTTGTGGTTGTTTGTTTGCTACTTTGTTTACTCCACATTTTTGTCTGGATTGTTGATTTTGGTAAATCGGGTAAATTCAACCTTTTTTTCATCAAAACTTAGATTAATTCTTCGCATTTGGGGTTAATGAAGCGAATCCGGCCCGCAGATTTTCAGCGCCAAAATTGCTCAACAATTCAATGCTCGGATGCCATCGGTTTTTCACTTGGCGACAAAAAAATCGCCAAATTCAGCTTGCGGGTCGGATTTGCTTCATTTACCGCATTTGGCTGTGTTTGTATGCTAAAGAGTTAACATTTACCTGTAGATCTCAAAACATATGTAACTTCAACACCTTTTGGACGGTTTTCCTTACTAGTGTCTTCCTAGTCTAACACATATCCATGTCCTCGAGTTATGGACTCTATATGATACATGCTACCTGACAAAACTTGAATAATAGCCCACAATCAACATGATATAGAGATTTAGGCAATTATTCAAGTTTTGTCGGGTAGTATACTTCATATAGGGTCAATTACTAGACCGAAGACATTCGTTGTGTGATTAGGGTAGAAATGAGGGGCAAAAAACCGATTTTAGGCCTTTTTTGCTGATACACTTCATAGGATTAACATGAGAACCCTTCAGGGTCAGTGTGGCACTTCAAGATATTGGTACAGCTTTAGAATTGGTCTACTTTTTGAACGGTCGCCAAGTTGGCGGTATTTCATGGCCGACAGGCTGTGAAAATGTAGGTAAACATGGCGGACAGGTTTCAAATATGGCGGCTGGCGCCAAGGTTATCAAAAGTGGACCTATTCTAAAGCTGTTCCAAGATATCCGAAAATTCTGAAATAAAATCACAGGTACTCTCTGCCACCTTTAGACAACTTTTCCGCACTAACGCTTCTTCACCCTAATGAACAAGGATCTACTAGCGGATCCAGAGGGGCTCAAGCCCCCCTCAAAATGAAAAGTTATGAAATGAAAAGAAAAATATGACATTTTATGCACCAAAATGAGTAAAAAAACCCTGTTATTTTAAGGTCAAATTTTTAAAAAATTTCTGGGGAAAGACCCCCTTGTAACTCTGTTATTACGACTACATTTTACTAAGTTTGTGTCGAAACGCGAAAAATCTATATCAGAAATTCGGATGAAGCGTACCTGAAGGCGTTGAAAAAGTGGGGTTTTTGACTTACATTTCTAAAAATTTTCTGGGGGAAGACCCCTTGTAACTCTGTTACAACAACTACATTTTACTAAGTTTGTGTCAAAACGCAAGAAATCTATATCAGAAATTCGGATGAAGCGTACCAGAAGGCGTTGAAAAAGTAGGGTTTTTGACTTAAATTTCCTGGGGGAGGGAGGACCCCCCTTTTGGAAGTTGGAGCAGGATATTTCACTACCTTTTTCCCTACTAACATTAACAAGAAGATTCAATTCGATAAGGAAAATTCGGTTGAATCCTAGCAGAGCCCACACCCTTGCCAAAGGTGGCAATAATTCCGCCATCTTGGTAACCCTACTTTAATACACTAGATGGCATTTGGCGCCATTTTGTTCTGGTTTGGCGCTTTATTTCGGTTTGTCGCCAAGGGTGTGGGATCTCCTAGGATTTTACCGAAAATTCTTAGCCCCCCAAAACCAAATCCTGGATCCGCCACTGCAAGGATCAATCCCAAACATCGTAATGGAATTTCGGGTTGCTGGACTAAGGGCCGTATTCAGAAACTTTAACACGAGATGGTAACGAGAAATTTCGACGCCCACTCTGAAGGTACCATTCTCGTCTCGTTTCAAGATCTCTGCTGCTGATCATGCTGCCATCTCTGTCGAAAAACATCACAAGTAATTACCAGGCACCGCAGCGCTCCTGTTTTTCCTATTTTTCCTGTTTTTTTCACATTAGCTCCTTTTTTCCTATTTTTACGGTCCATTTTATTTTTCCTCCTTTTTTCAGCTTTTTTATCCTTTTTTTCCTATTTTTTAACCCTTGGGATCGACTCTCTTCGTTTATGTTTTGTTGTAGGTATGGATTGATGTCAATACTATCGGTCCGTTGTCAACGCTTTGGCATACGAAATGGAGTGATTCGTTTCCTTCCAGCGGGACGCGGCGTGGCCGCCGCGGAGCTTCCTCTCCCGTTGAGGCAAAGCTGTCCTCCGTTGTTTTCAGCCCAGGAAAACGGTATTTTTTTTTCAAAAAATTTCTGCAAGAATTTTTTTTCGATGGTTTTATGTTTTTGAGGGCGCTGATTACGAATCTGAAGTTTGCTCCCAAGTGGGGGGCGGCTTCATATCGAAAATCACAAAAAATTGATAATTTTTTGTTCTTTTTTCGATTCTTCGCCAATATTTAAAAAACTATAAATTTCTCGCAGAGAATTTCAATTGCAAAGTTAAAGTAAACAAAATTTCCTTCAAAATGTGCTCATCAACTTTGATTTTCTGAAGAGTGGTTTGGCCGCTAGAGCGCGCTGACAAACATCGATTTTTTGGCCTTTCCGCAAAAAAAAGGAAAACGTGTGATTCTACCCTCTACAAAATGAAAATTATTCAAGTTATCAACAAAAATTTTATACCACGTGAAAGAGCATTTAGTTTTCGATAAAAAATGTGCTTTACATGATCATTGTTTGAAAAGGGGAGGGGGAGTGAAGCAAAGATCGATAATAAAACTGTTGCGGCTCTCAGACCAGACGGACTTTTACGGTTGTTAATCTGGAATCTGCGCTTTATTTCCGGTATATTTACCAATAAAATGGGTTGTTTTGGATGAATTGATGACTACGCATGCTTAAAAAAATAAATTTTTAAATTTATGAAATATTGGGTGTTTTAGGCGGAATTTAAATAATTTTTAAAAAAGTATTATATTAAATTATGGGAGTGTTTAATAAACAAATTTATATGTTTTTGCATCGGTAAATCCGAATTTCAAGGTTATTTTAATTTTGAAAGTCATCTTCACATCAAAAATTGCAAAAAATCTCAAATTTTTGCTCTTTTTTTTCGATTTTTCTTCAATTTTCTAGGAAAATATTCATTTTACGAAAAATAGCATGCGACCAAATTAAATAACCTAAAATTTCTTATAAGATGCACTTGTTCATTTTTATTTTGCGAGGAGCGTTGTACATTTTATAGCATTTTGAAGAACAGCAATTTTCATGTTTTTGTGTAAAGTCAGGAAACAGCTCTAATTCAGCGCGCTCTTGCGTGAATACCTCTCATTATAAAATTAAAATTGAGCAGTGCATTTTGTAGGAAATTAAATGTTCTTTCATTTGGTATAAGCTATTTGTCGGTAACTAGAATTTATTTAGAGCTGTAGTGGGCAAAATCGTTCCTTGCTTTTTTGTAGAAAAGCAAAAAAAAAATATCTTAATTTCAAAACGCTATAAAACGTACACCGCTCCTTGCAAAATAAAAATGAACCAGTGCATCTTATAGGAAATTTTACGTACTTTAATTTGGTTTCATGCTATTTTTCGTAAAATAGTTATTATTTTAGAAAATCGATGAAAAACCGAAAAAAAAATTGAGATTTTTTGCAATTTTTGACGTGAAGATTACTTTCAAAATAAAATAAACTTCAAATTCGGATTTAGCGATGCAAAAAACATAAAAATTCGTTCATTAAAACACTTCCATAATTTTAAATAGGAATTTAAAAAATTTATTGAAATTTCGCCTAAAACACCCAATATTTCATAAATTAATTTTTTAAGCATGCGTATGCGTTAGTCACCAATTCATCCAAAACAATCCATTTTATTAGTAATATACCGGAAATAAAGCTCAGATTGCAGATTAACAACCGCAAAAGTCCGTTTGGTCCGCGAGCCGCAACAGTTTTATTATCGATCTTTGCTTCACTTCCTCCCCTTCTCAAAAAATGGTAATGGAAAGCACGTTACTTATATAAAATTAAATTATCTTTAACGTGGTATAAAATTTTTGGTAATAACTTCAATAGTTTTCATTTTGTAGAGAGTAAAAGAGCGCGTTTTCCTTTTTTTGCGGAAAGACAAAAAAATCGATGTTTTTCAGCGCGCTCTAGCTTCAAAACCACTCTTCGGAAAATCAAAGTTGACTAGCGAATTTTGTAGGAAATTTGGTTTACTTTAACTTTCTAACTGAAATTATCTTCGCGAAATTTATAGTTTTTGAAATATAAGCGAAGAATCGAAAAAAGAGCAAAAAATCGATAATTTTTTGCGGCATCGCGGGAGCACTCAATACGAAATGTGCGTCGGCACAGGCACAGGTTGGCATCCTTGGTGTGTTATTTTAACTCAAATTTAAGAAAAATATTCCTTTTTTTCTCCTATTTTTTAAAGAAAAATAATCCTTTTTTTCTCCTGTTTTTTCTTAAATTCTCCTATTTTTCCTATTTTTTTTACGAAAAATCGGCTGCGGTGCCTGAATTACACACTGATAATACAAATTTTTACAGGCACTAGATGTCCATTACTTTCGTAATATATTAATGTCTGAGGACTTATTTTGGTAATAAATAGCTGTTTTAGATTTTTTGGAACTATTAAACGGGTTTGGAACTATTATTACATTTTGAAAAGTCGTTGATTAAAAAATATTCAGGGTTCCGCGATCATTGGCAACAAATTAGGGGGTTCCACGACCAAAATAGTTTGGGAACCACTGGTCCAGTGTTATTCTTAGAATTTTTTTGGAGGAGTAAAAATACTCCTTGACTTTTATAGGAGGCGTGAAATTCATTTATGAGAAGTGAAATACCGGAAATTGCATAAACTATAAAGAGACAAATCTTTTTATAAAACGCTTTTTTTAATGGACAAACTGAAGTAGAAAAAATGAGGACGCTATTTTGGTTTTTAACAATTATAGCATCTGTTAATAAAAGTAGAAAGTATTAAACATTAAAAATGAAATATTTATTTATTACAAATTTGGGTAGAAAAATTTTTTGATTTCGGTGGGGTGCCATGCATTTTTTAAGCAAAACGTTTATTAAAAATTCAAAGCGTGAAAATACGCCTGGCTAGTTTTTAAAAGCGTATTTCCTATTTTCAAAGCGTGAAATACGCTCTCAGAGGCGTTAAAATTATCACTGCACTGGTCTAAATTCACCTTTTTCAGGTTTCCAAATGGAGGTTGAGGAAATTGTACCTGAGCGCCACCTGGCTGTCTCCCTATTGGACGGAGCAAGGGCGTCTGGGGGAATGCTGGCCTGCGAAAGCTGTCCCTACGTCACCCCACGCTTTGCCCGAATGCAGAGGCACTTGCAATGGCACAGAGAGAAGAAGAAGTCCACCAAGGTGGGTTGATTAATGTGTTACCTATGAATAGTGTTCGGCAACTACTGGTCTAAAAGTAGTTAACTACCAACTATACTCTATACATTTAGAATTGGCGCCTTGAGAAATAGTGCTTTCCCCCACTCTAGAAGCGTAACCATAGTTACTATCTTCGAGCAGCCAATAATAAGCCGTCACTTTGACAAAGATAGTTGCTATGGTTACCGATCGGTGGTGGGGGAAGGAAATATTTTCAAGCGCCAGTTCAAAATGAACAGACTATAGTCTGGGCAAAAATAGTTGTAACTACTAGTTAACTACTTTTTCTTAGAAGTAGTTGTAACTAGTAGTTGATTATTTCCCAAAGTAGTTAACTACTTGTCGTGAAAATTACTACTAAATTTCTTCGTTTCTATATCAGTAAATGAGGCAAATTAGAAAGAACTCACCCAATTTTCTGATTCTCCAGAAGGGTCCCGGTTGAGCAGTTGAACTGTTTTCTTCGAATTCTTATTTCTGGACGTAACCTGGTGTACCGTATTCCGAAAGGATTCAGCCGTTTTAAATCACATATATTTATTACGGCACACTAAATCACAGCACAGAGACGACATCTAATTAACAGTGAACAATTAGTTACAAAGTAACTTTAAAGGTATTCAATACGCCAGCGGCGTTCATGGATCTCGATTCGAAAAAGTAATGGCGCTCCCGCGCGAAAACAAAACCAAAAAAACATCGAAAAAGTTATTAGTTCCAAAGTCAGTAGAGGGCGCGCCGCAAGCCAGTAAGAGGCCGAATTTAGCGACACTACTAGTTAACTAGTCTATTTAATTTCATAAGATATTTTTCCCCAAATTTTCGATTACTTTTTCTTACCTATATCAAAAATATCATGTCTAAAGATTCGCCAATTTTTCATAGGTATACAGTTTTACATAGTTATAGGTTTACAGTTGAATAAATAACTAGGGGCCGTTCAAATATTATGTAAGCACTTTTGTGGTCTTTTTTAACCCCCCTCTCCCCTTGTCAGAGAAAAAAACAGCTCCACATTATTTTTGCAACTAAAGTATAATAATTTACTGCAAAAGCTTTATTTTCTTAACGATTTTTAGCTTATAAGCAAAACACGATTGTCCGCCATTTTGTAAAATCCGCCATATTTGATACATTGAAGAGATGAAACTTATATGAATATTATTATGACTTAATTCTAACTATATCCTGTAAAAATTGCGAATTTATCATCAGAATTTTACTCATTATATAAACACGTTTAAATGATATTTCTCCTCAGTTTTTCACCACAAAAGGGTGAAATAAAAATAATAAGACAAATAAAATTCAAAATTACAGTGAAACTGGGTTATTAAAGCAGTATCAATGGAGTGAGTGAATATGAATGGAGTCAAACATTCCCTACATAAAAAAAGTTTGAAAAAATTTAAAATTAAGAGAAAATTTTATTTTAACTTAGTTTACACTTACAGCAAAGAATATGAAAAGAAAGACAAATTAACTTCAATTCCAAATTAACTAAAAAATTCAATGAATGGACATTGATTTCACAACTTCAAGGGGCGATATCTCCCTATAGGGGTTAGTTATTTCTCCCCTCTTTTCACCCATGTGTAGGGCAAAGCTAGGAAATTGTTTTGAACACAAAAAGTCAATTTGTCATTTTTTGGACTTATTCCCTTCTTCAAACTGACGATTCAATTATACACTGATAATACAAATTTTTACAGGCACTAGATGTCCATTACTTTCGTAATACATTAATGTCTGAGGACTTATTTTGGTAATAGATAGCTGGTTTTAGATTTTTTGGAACTTGTAAACGGGCCACAAAAAGTGTAAAAGCAATCGGAATGCGCTTCGAAACTCAGGGCAATATGGCGGACGACAACTGTGGAGTAGATATATCTTGTTTAAAATATCTCGTTCTTGTTTCCACCTCGTGTTAAAATTTCTGAATACGACCCCCTGAAAAGGGGGTCACGGAGTCAAAAAGGTTCTGCTTTAGACTGACTTTTGAGGGAACAAAAATGGGAATCCGATCAAAATGGCAGATCAATTTTAATTCAATCTATTCTAGAGGGGTTATTTATTTCTCCCCTCTTTTCACCCATGTGTAGCTTGGAGGTTGTTTTGAGCACTAATTTTTTGGACCCTTCTTCAAAGTGACATTTGTTGTGTTGTAGGTTGAGTGTGAAGTGTGTGGGTGTGTGCTGAGTTGCAAACTCGCCCTTATGAGACACCTCCGACTGCACAATGGAAATCTGTTCAAATGCGAGGTGTGTGGTAAAGCCTACAACCAGTCCCCTTACCTCAAGGCCCACATCCTACACAAGCACTCAGGAAAACCAGGTGATCCCAAACTTGATTTGTATCTGGTATTAGTCTACGTTCGGACCCCTTTTTTTAAAAAAAGTATAATGAGGAAGTTTCATATTTTTTAAATTTTCGATTTTGGGGTATAATAATACAATATAAGATGTGAAAAATCCAAATCTGCAATCCAAATTTTCCTCAAAAATTTATTTACTGAGATGGAGAAGAAATAAAAGTTGAAAAAAGTCGTAAACAAATGATGCAATCGCAAACGCTCAAAAATCAAATTTGACGTCACTCGACACCAAACAAAAGGCATTGTTGATGTTTATTCATTATTAAAATAAAAGGTCTTTATGACCTCATGGATTTGGTCTAGTTTCACTCGACCAGATGGGGATTAGTCCCACTTGATAAAAAATATTTAAATCTTAAAATACAATCTTAATTAAAAATTAATCTTAAAATATAAGAATGTAATGTTTTAAAATTAATTATTTGAATTTATTTTGGTGTTTTCATAGCTAATTTAACTTTTAAATTGGCAATTATAGAGCTTTTCTTAATAAAAATATTTAATCCTGAGGTTTTCATATTTAAAATAGTGAGTCAAGCAGATCCACTCTAGTAGAGAAATGGAGAAATAAGCGTTTTTAGCCATAAAATCGTTAATTACTTGTAAATATTCGATTTTCGAACTTTGAAAACTTGGTAGTGATCGTCCTCGCCTCGAGATACGTCTATATACCAAGTTTTGTCTACGCCGGCTGCGTAGTTTAGGAGGAGATGCGAGTTGTAGACGTTTTGACATGCCAAGTGACATCACGAATCTGAAATCGCTGTTTTTCCCGCCTTTTCCAGAGCGCAAACTTTAAGCCGCAATAAAAAAATAAATAATCATCAGAATTAAAAAATATCTCGGTTTTAGGGTTTTCTCGTAAGGTTGGATCGATTTAAAAAATAAAAAAAATATGAAACTTCCTCATTTCCTCCAAACACTTGGTGTTTTCAATGAAGTTTAACTTAAAACCAATATATTTAATAAAATTGTAACAATATTTTAATAATATATTTGAAATAAATGGCAAATTTGTGTGAATTTTAACCTAAATTTTGTTGACATGTGCTCACTCAATTCAACTGAAAAAATCTTGATTTCCATGCTACAGAATGTCCTTTAAACTCTTAGCTACTAAATAAACTAAAAATATCAGACATATTTTAAAAACTGATCATTTTAAGACAATTTTTGTAAGAAAAACTGATTAAAATTAAATATTATTTTTGTTTATCTTAGAAGCCATTGTGGTGGCCACTATTGGAAAATCTAAGATGATGTATTGGTAAAGTGGCCACCCCCATAAATCCTCGTAAAGTCAAAATTCGTGTCTCGAAAGAATTTTATATGAGAAAGATTGTAAGAAAGCTCGAAGTATCAAAGGGGGTCTGGGGGTCCTCCCCCAGAACATTTTTGAAAAATATACTGTAAAAGACAGGTTTTTAAGTAGTTTAAGCACACCTATTCCAAAATTTAGATTTACATTTTTGGCAGGATTTGCATTTTGATGAACCTAATATAATATAAAAAAAGTTGTGAATAATAAAGTTCCAAGTGAAAAAGGGGATGTGGAGGTCATCCCCCAAAAATTTTTGGAAATTTAATCCTAAAAACAAGGCTTACCTTGGTTTTGTTGTACACCTACTACGAATTTCGGGTTATTTTTAGGTAGGATTTTGATTTTGATAAACTTTTTTAAAAAAAGTATTGAATTATAAAGTTTTGAGTATGAATAGGTGGGTTCTCCCCCAGAAATTGATGCTTAAAATCAGGGTTTTAACTTGTTTTGGTAGAGCAAGTCCTAGTTTCGGTGGGACAGGGCACTCTCGGCCCCATGTACGCCTTTCTGTGCTATTTTTTGTTCCATATTCAAAATTTCGTAAATTTTTGCAACTTCTCTTATTTATTGTCGCGGCACACAGTTTGAGAACCTCTGATATAGGAGATATAGGAATTGAAAGTTGTTCTCCTTTCAGTGGAGAAGCGGGATAAGACGTTCGAGTGTGGCACCTGTGGAGTGATGTTCGTCTCCAAAGGGAACCTGGTCGCCCACACCAAGAGGCACACCGACGGAAAGAAGTTCCGATGCGAGTTCTGCGACAAGAAGTTCTACATCAAATCCGAACTCAAGGTCATCATTCAAACACTCTTTTTTTAAAAAAAAAACTAATAAAACCCAGCCCTAGGTGGGTTTAACCAGCGTTTGAAATTGCACTGGATTGCTGGTCTGGGACAACCCAAAAACGGTTCAGACCAGTGGAATCAGAAAATCACTGGTCCGCTGGACCAGTGCTGAAAAAATATCCCTATCTCCAGTTTTAGCCTGCAATTTCCAGAGATGCCAACCATTCCGGATTTTGCGGAATCATTCCGCATTTTGGCCCCGAATTCCGCAATTACGGATAAAGCTAAAAAAACTACTGAAACTACGCTGCTTATATTTTAAAGACAATGTATTAAATTTTTCTTCTTAATTCTCTGTTTTTAGCCTTCAATCCTTATAATGCATATTTTTTTATTTAGAATTGAGAATAAAAACGATAACGCTAGTCGCTAGTATAACTGATAAGATGGGCAATAAGAAGGGGGAATCAATTGGAATTCGGAATATTCTAATCTGCACGGCAGGCCCGTAGCTAAGGGGTGGCCAGGGGGGGCTGAGCCCCCCCTGGAATCTTCATTTGCCCCCCCTAGAAAATTTTCACAAATTCTATCCACAAGCACAGCCAGGGGGGGCAACTGCCCCCTTCTAAAGGACGAGTAATTTACTTCTAGCTAAGTTAAAACCCAGTTTTTTAGGGTCAAATTTTCAAAATTTTTCTGGGGGAGGGCCCCCATACCACCCATTTGTTTTTAACCATTAATATGCACAATTTTTTTAAATAACAAGTTCATCAAAATCAAAATTCTACTTAAAAATATATGTCTGAATTTTGGTCTACAAGTATCAAAAGCAGTTTAAAACTCTAAACTTTGATACTCGTATCCCCCCATAAAAACAAAAAACAACTATTCTTACATTAATATGAACGCACGAATTAATAAAGTTCTTTTGGACGAAATAAACTTCTTTATACCCCAGCACTGACTGGAAAGGGAGGTTAGGGAATTGACAGCATCCTTTATAAAATTATGTCTATGTAAAGATTAACGAGGAGTGATCCACCTATATTTTCGAGGTTTCTTTTTCAATTCTTGAGCTTACATGGAGCAGTTCCTTCTATACTTTAACCCAAAGGATCTAAAAATGGGCGAAAACAGTACTTTAAGCTTCAAACTTCTAAAATTTAAAAAAGGAAAACTCAAGAAAACAGAAAAGGTAAAACTAGAAAAATTTAGGACCTGACTCCTACTGAAAAAAAGTCTTGTAACAGCTTCTTAGGCCTGAGAGTCTTATGGGTTTTGTCCCCTAGTCAAACAGTTGAACCTACGCCTATGATACCTCCTGAAAACCCCCTTGCCCCACCTGAAAAAGTGGGCGCCCCACCAAAGGGAAATTCCTGGCTACGGGCCTGCTGCACGGATGATTGATTCATGGGGAGAAAAAAAGGCCTTATTTTCTCAAATATTTGCGTTTTCAGGACTTTTCTAAAACTTATCAAAAGATTGGGACATTATTCTTACATGCAGAGCGTGGCATCGGTAGGCAAGCCACGCGTCACGCCGGATTTTTTTTTGCGGGTGGGGGGGCGATTACGGATGAGCGTTGTCTCAGGTTGGCAACCCTGAATTTCTCTTTACTTGAAATCGGGAAAATGGCAAAAAAATTAATTTCATTAAATAAACCAGATTACAACCAGTTTGTATGCTAACAATGTAAAACTAATACGAAGCAATAGTTACTTTATAATAATATTCAAACTGGTCCTTTTTAATTTGTCGGACCAGTAAGATTGGTAAAGCACTGGTCCGCAGGACCAGTGGATTTTTTTCCCAATTTCTAACGCTGGGTTTAAATTGGGTAAAATGTCATTAAAAACAGCATGATCAAGCAGGGGTGCATCTGGAATGAAATTGGGGCCGAAAACGGGCCCTTCACAAAATTCCGGTTCCCCAAAACAGACTTTAACAAGCTATATGTGTTACAGTTAATGTCCGAAATTAGGTAATGTTCAGTAAAACTAAGCTAAGCTGCTTTAGTAAAACCAAAATACCCTCTGAAACGACATAATAGTCAACCGTAATGGGGGATTTACACCACTGCTGTAAAAACGACATCAGCGACATTTTCTGTAACGATATTTCTCCCAAAAGATGGCGTTGCCAGCGAGAGCGGGAAAAGCGACAGGTTTTTTGATCGCTCGGCGGGAAAAGCGACTCCCTCTGAATCGCTTTCAGCCGCAGGAATGGCGGCCCGGATTTTCCTTCACATTGCTTGTGCTTTTCCTAGTCCCTTTCTATGTGACTTTATGTCAAACATAATATTGAAATTTTCATTTGAAAACAAAAAATCAAGCGTATGTATTCACAAGTAGCCTAAATAATTAACTGAGGCTGATAAAAAATATTTTTGGCTGTTGAAGAACTGATGAATTTTCTCATTTGAACTAGATGGCAGCACATGTTCTGCGACTACGATTTCATTATGTTATGAAAATAAGGTGTTAAATATAGTGTAATTACCTTGGACTCACCAAGCTTGTTTGAGTGTGAGTTGTTGGAGTTGGTCAGCAGAGGAGACCACACTAGGTTTAGATTCAAGATGGAGAAAGGGGTGGTTTTTGTTTACCAAAGTTACTTTCTTGTTTGGAAGATAAACATTAGTGGTTAGTTTTGGTTTTCCAAACTTCAGTTAGTGAAGTGAGCTGAAGTGGTGTGTGTGACATCATCACTTCCTGATTGGATCAGGATCTGGTGATGTCACACTCACCACTTGTATATAGTGTGGGCTCTTGCTGTTTGTTTTACTTCTGCTACTTCCTCCCTTCTTGGGTGTTACAGTTGGGAAGGTAGCTTAGGCATGGCCTACCTTGATTGTTCTCCACCCTCCACCACCTACCAGTACTGATCGTTTACTTTTTGCCCTGTTGGCATGAATGGAGTCTTGTCTTCAATACGTGATTGTGTTCACTAAAGTAACTATCTTTTCCTAATTGATTTTACTGTTGTTTACATTTGTTACTGTTAAATAAACCTCTGTTTATGGTTTAACTTGGCTATGTTTCACTCATGCATCCGACAGACATTACTCTGCTAATTCTCAGATAATCTTTAAGATAGATATTGAATTCTAAATTTCATATCAAGGGTTATGGGCCCAGGCCTGACCCTGGTGTCTGTTGGATTCATGGGGGAAATTTTGGTTTTGGATTTCCTCATGAACTTCTTGGGATTTTGATCTTGTATTTCAATACTGTTATTTTTTTTCTTTGATCGTCTTGGGATTGTTCTGTTGGTGACGGGGGACTAAGTATTAAATACTTGAGATGGCTCTAGTTACACCTAATATCGAAAAACTGAATGAGAGGAATTACTCCAATTGGAGTATTGATATAAAATTTCTTTTGATAGAGCGTGGGCTCTGGAAGATAGTAGACCAGACTGAAACTGGTCCAGAGGATAGTGATGATAAGGTTGCTGTAGGCAATTTTAGGGATAAATGTGATAGAGCCCTCTCGACTATTTATTTAAATATTAGTCAAGATTATAAACGACTAATAAAAAGTGAGTCTAGCCCAGTGGTGGCATGGGCTAAGCTTAAGAAGTATTTTGAACCCGACGATCGGGTGAGGCATCAACTACTGTATGCCAGGTTTACTGAGTGTAGACCAAATAAGGGTGAGCCCTACTCTTTGTTCTTTGCACGGATCAAAGAACTGGTGGATCAGCTAGACATGATTAAACATCCAATGGATGCGGACAGAGTGATCTTTCATGTCCTTAAACAGCTGCCTAGCTCTTTTCTATATTTGGTACAAAGTATAATGGCCTGGCCCCCAGAGCAGTTCAACCTAAGTAAGGTTGAGGGTGCTGTCATTTCGGAGGAGGCCAGACAAAAGCAACGAAAGGAAGAACAAGATGTTGCAGCCCTCCATACTGCGGCTCCAAGGGGACGCAGGAGCGACTTAAAGTGTTTTAGGTGCCACCAGACTGGTCATGTTGTCGCTCTGTGTCCCGAGGGCCAGGGATCAACAAGAGGTTGGTCGAGTCAACGAAGGAATAGGAGTAGGAAAGCCCAATGGAGGTCACCATCTAGAACACCCTCACCAAATAGGAGGTATAGGAACTGGTCACCGTCACCGGGGGATCAGTCGTCGGGACGATCGGGGAATAAGTTTTCATTGTATATTCAGGCCTGTCTCTCAGAGACAGATTGTGATGCATTCGTACTAGATACGGCTGCATCACATCATTTCTGTAGAGACAGGTCCTATTTTAGAAATTTTGATGATACTTTCAGAGAAAAGGTTGCAGTTGCCACCTCTGAAACTTCATTTTTTGTTGAAGGAAGGGGAGACATAGTTTTAATGTTTAACGGACGGGAAGTCACTCTTAAAAATGTCCTTTACTCACCGGCACTGCGTAGGAATCTCATCGCGGGTAACCTCATTGATAAAGCAGGGTATAAATTTGTAGGGAAAAACAATCAGATCAAAGTTTTTGGGTCTAAAAATGAGTTTATTTTTTCAGCCCAACTTAAAAATGGGATTTATTGTACTTATCCTGATGTAGTAAATCATAAATTAGAGATTCCAAACAATAAAAAAGTGAGATTCGAGGCATCGGTGGCAGAAAGGGAACGGGCATTACTGTGGCACAAAAGGTATGCCCACATTAGCCCAGGACTTATTTATAGTACAGCTAAAAACAATGCTGTAAGGGGCCTCCCAGATATACCTGACTCAAACTTGGATTGTGAGCCATGCAAACTCGCCAAAACCAAGCGCCGATCTTTTAAAGGCTTCGAGGGTATTAGGTCGAAAAGACCCTTGGAGTTGCTTCACTTGGACCTTTGCGGTCCAATTGACCCAACAAGTAGGGGAGGGAAAAGATATTTCCTCACAATAATAGACGACTACTCTAGAAAGGTAGCAGTGTTCCCTTTGGAGCACAAAAACGAGGCCTTTAATAGTTTCAAAAGTTTCCATGCTAGAGCTGAAAGATTTTTAAATCAAAATTTGGTTTCAATTAGGACAGATAATGGAGGTGAGTTTAAAAATCAAAATTTTTTCGAATATTGTGAAAAACTTGGAATAAAGCATGAGTTCACTAACCCTTATACGCCTGAACAAAATGGCGTAGCCGAAAGGTTTAATTTAACTATTGTAGACTGTGTAAAAGCTATGATTCAAGAGTCAGGTGTGTCAAAGGAGTTTTGGGCCGAAGGAGTGTTGTACTTTGCATATAACTGGAATCGGGTTTGCCATGCCAATTTTAAGCAAACCCCGTTCGAGTTGTATTGTGGACATAAACCGTCCGTTAAACATCTGAAACAATTCGGTATCACTGCATATGTTGGAATACCAAAGGTACAAAGATCAAAATTGGATAATCGAACCAAAAAGGGTATAATGGTCGGTTACGCATTAAATACGAAAGGGTACCGTATTTGGATACCCATAGAAAATAGAATTGTAGAAACAATTAATGTAAGTTTTGGTGAAGAAAATATTCAAAATTTTAATAACATAGGCAGTGAACGGAATGAAAAATTAAATTTTTTGGAAACTGATGAGACCAAGGGTCATCAGTATGTAATAGACTTTAATGTACATGAAAAAGATTCAGTTAAAGAAAATTTTTAAATGATAGTCCTCTTGATGCGGTTGGGGAGCCCAGCCTAGAGGAGGAACCTCAAAGTGGTCTTAGACAATCTACTTGTGACACCCAAAGATCCAGTGATACTGATCTTGCTAATGTAACCTGGAGAAGGGACGCGGTCACTAGGCCTGACGGTTCGCGCACTGATATTTATTACTTTAGAGAAGGCAGTTCTTGTAGACTAAGAACACTGAAAGAGGTAGAAAATTTTTGCCAACAGCAAAATATAATTTTTGAAAAGGATCTATTTGATTTCAGTGGGAAAAATAAATTTAGTGGCCTTGTAACTAGTAATATTGATGGTGCGGGATCCGTCAGCCTAACATCCTGACTATCGGATGAAACCCCCAAAACATACATACAGGCATCGAGATCCTCTCGTCGCGGGGAGTGGCAACAGGCGATGGAAGAGGAAATGGAAATGATGAAAAATAGGAACGTGTGGGTTTTGGTGGAAAAACCAAAGGACGCAAAGTGTTTAGGGTGCAGGTGGGTGTATACAATAAAACGTGACGAGTGCGGCAAAATAGTTAGATTTAAAGCTAGGTTAGTTGCTCAGGGGTACCGGCAGGTAAAGGGGGAATCGTATGATGAGACATACAGCCCGGTTGTTAACTTTGGTGTTATCAGGTTTTTCTTTGCTTTACTAGTATGTCACTTAGGCTGGACCCATAGGCAATATGACGTTAAGTGTGCCTACTTATATGCACCACTAAACGAGGAAATTTTTATGTCCCAACCCCCGGGTTTTTCTGAAGGCAATAACAAAAATTTAGTTTGCAAATTAAAGAAAGCTATTTACGGCCTCCACCAAAGTGGAAGGATGTGGTTTTTCGAGATGGAAGGAGTTTTATTAAATTTGGGTTTTGAAAAATTTGAACGTTGCAACTGCACATATATTTTTGATAATGAGGTAATTTTACTATTGTATGTGGACGATTTTGTCCTGTTCGGCAAAACCGAGTCGAAAATAAATTCTGTTGTTAAACTTCTTGAAAAGAGCTTTGACCTAAAGGCATTGGGGAAAACTAAGAAGCTTTTGGGTGTGGAGTTTGAAGAGAAAAATGGTAGTGTATTGATACACCAGGCTTCTTATATCGAGGAGATTTACGAAAAGTTTAACAGTTTTAGTGTTCCCTTTAGAACCCTTCCGATATCTAAGAGCCAGATTTATTCTAAGAACCAATCTCCCCAATCTAGAGAAGAAGAGATAGAAAGTTACCCCTATCGAAATTTATTAGGATGTCTGTCCTTCCTAGCCAGTCGAACAAGGCCCGACATTGGTTACGCCGTGAACATCTTGAGCCAGTTTCAAAACTCCCCGGGTTTGATTCACTGGTATGGTTTGTTAAATTTACTCGGTTATGTCTGGTACACGAAGGATTTAAAATTAAAACTTTTCTGTGAGAACCCCCAGGTAAGAGTTTACTCTGACGCTGACTTTGCGGCTAACCGCGACGACAGGGTCTCGATGGGGGGGCAAATTGTCTTTTTGGGGGATTCCCCTATTGTATGGAAATCGTTTAAGGAAAAGTGCATTAGCCTGTCGACAATGGAGGCAGAGCTGGTCGCCATGACTGAGGCTACAAAAGAGTTGCTGTGGTTTGACCACATCTTAAAGGAGTGTCATTTAAAGGGGCTTTTTTTCTATAAAACGAAGTGTTTGTTGATAATCAAGCAACTATCAATTTTGTAAAATCACCGATTGAAAACGCTAAATCCAAACACATAGATGTCAAGTTATTTTTTGTACGAGATCTTGTCTTTAAAGAGACGTTTGATATAATGTATGTAAAGAGTAAAGAAAATTTAGCAGATGTATTCACAAAGCCATTAACAAAATTTAACTTAGATTTATTTAAAGAGAAAGTTTTTGAAATGTAATTTAACAAAAATGACTAGTTTTTTTGAGATGCTAAAGTGTTTTTTCTTCTTTCCATTTTCTGAGCTGGGCTATTCGACTGCATCGAGTTTTCAAGTTGTACCTACACCTGTGCCTTTTATATGACTGTGATACCACAGAGTGATGTGAAAACTTGCCCGGTGAAGCCACGCCTAGGGGGATTTTTAGACTCTGGGAACGGAGCCGAGTCCTGCCCCTGGGGGCCTCTCCTGTTATGCTGTAGAGTTCGTCTATCGCTCCGGTAATTTTGTTTCAGTGTCACCTGACTTCTCAACGAGCATCATTTTGTGTGTCCCAAGAGGTAAAGATCAAGGACTAGTTTTTCTTCAAACCCGTAACTGTTTAACTTTTGGTGATATCCAGGACGTGTTCAAATAGATAGATTCTGCTGGAGGTGGAGGATGGAGACGGTTTTCTTTATTTTTTTTGTATGAAAAAAGGGTACGTATGTGGCAACGAAAGGTCTGCGATTGGTTTTGTACATAAAGAGTGGATGTAAGTGTATTTTTGTACGGACTTTTGTTTTTCTTACTTGTTTACACTAGTGTATTTTAATGTGTTTTTCTACTTGATGTTTTCTGGTTTGGAGGAGAGTGGAGAGCATTTTTTTAGAGGTAACGTGATTTTCTTTCTCCAACAAGTCTTGGTGAGGGGGGGCATTTGTTATGAAAATAAGGTGTTAAATATAGTGTAATTACCTTGGACTCACCAAGCTTGTTTGAGTGTGAGTTGTTGGAGTTGGTCAGCAGAGGAGACCACACTAGGTTTAGATTCAAGATGGAGAAAGGGGTGGTTTTTGTTTACCAAAGTTACTTTCTTGTTTGGAAGATAAACATTAGTGGTTAGTTTTGGTTTTCCAAACTTCAGTTAGTGAAGTGAGCTGAAGTGGTGTGTGTGACATCATCACTTCCTGATTGGATCAGGATCTGGTGATGTCACACTCACCACTTGTATATAGTGTGGGCTCTTGCTGTTTGTTTTACTTCTGCTACTTCCTCCCTTCTTGGGTGTTACAGTTGGGAAGGTAGCTTAGGCATGGCCTACCTTGGTTGTTCTCCACCCTCCACCACCTACCAGTACTGATCGTTTACTTTTTGCCCTGTTGGCATGAATGGAGTCTTGTCTTCAATACGTGATTGTGTTCACTAAAGTAACTATCTTTTCCTAATTGATTTTACTGTTGTTTACATTTGTTACTGTTAAATAAACCTCTGTTTATGGTTTAACTTGGCTATGTTTCACTCATGCATCCGACAGACATTACTCTGCTAATTCTCAGATAATCTTTAAGATAGATATTGAATTCTAAATTTCATATCACATTACTCCTCAATTAATCGGAACGCTCTGGTCAACTCTGGTTATGCAACAGCCTTTGAATTTCAAGGAAGCACGATATTGATATTAGAAGATAATTTTTGCATTTCTATTAGAGAAATCAAGTCAACCCAGATCTCCCGCCGGCTCAAGAAAATGGCCGCCAGTGATCGTAATTACGTCGCTGATGTCGTAGCGATTTTTTCCCAGCGATAGTTTTCGAGGCTTCCTATTGGTGCTTTTGAAAAAATTTTCGTCGCTGTTACAGCAAACCGAAAATGTCGCTTTTACAGTAGTGCTGTAAATCCCCCATAATGGTCATCGCGGCAAGAACCGATACCGAAGCAGCAGCCGATTTCGGAACGTCCGCGGGGACGAATCGGCCCGCGCCGAATCATCCCATTTCGCACCGAGACGATGTCGCAAAAGGCGCAACGCAACCATTGCGCGTCGTAGCTGTATTTACTCACAAAAAATTCTTCGAAATATAGAGAAAAAAACTAATTCTGGGAACGCGAGCTGGATTTCGGGTTTCCGGATAAAGGGTCCGTTACTTAATACAATACGCCTCAGGCACCTATTCTGAATGAACAGAGTGTAATTATTGGATCTTATTAAACTATTGTATAGCAACTTGTAGAATGAATGTTGCAGGAGCACCTGCGCGTGCACACAGGAGAGCGTCCCTTCGTCTGTGACAGGTGCGGATTCGGGTGCACTCAGCAGAGCAACCTCCGAACACACATCAAGTCTTGTGCCAAGAAACCCATCAGAGCCCCCCAGGAGGTAGGTATATAGAACATTTTACGTGGGCCTCTTTTCTAAGAAGTTCAGGGACTCACAGTAGGGTGTATCGAAAAAAACTTTTTTCGATTTTGATGATCCGATAGTGCGGAAAAGTGGTCTAAGGTGGCAGAGAGTACCTGTGATTTTTTTCAGAATTTTCGGATAATATCTTAAACCTCCGCCTCACTCCTGAAGTTCCCCATGTTAATCCTATGAGGCGCGCAGCCAAAAGGCCGAAAATTCGTTTTTCGCCCCTCATTTTTGTCCTAATCACACGAGGAATGTCTTCCCTCAAGTTATGGACCCTATATGATCCAGGCTATCCGAAAAAACTTGAATAATAGCCTAAATATCTATATTACGATTTTTTGTATGCTCAAATTTCGAAAATCGCGTATTTCCTCATTCCAATCAAATCCCACAATCAACATAATATGGATATTTAGGCTATTATTCAAGTTTTTTCGATAGCCTAGACTAGATCATATAGGGTCCATAACTCGAGTGAAGACATTCCTCGTGTGATTAGGACAGAAATGAGGGGCGAAAAACGAATTTTCGGCCTTTTTGGCTGCGCGCCTCATAGGATTAACAGACCCAGGGGCGTAGCCAGAGGGGGGGATTTGGGGATATATCCCCCCCCCCGAAACTCAGGAAATTTCCTTTTTGACCATAGAAAACCACTAAAAATATCCCATATCCCCTCCCGAAATATCAACATCCCCCTCCGAAATTTTTTTCTGCTACGCCACTGAACAGACCACTTTTCCGCACTATCGGATCATCAAAATCGAAAAAAAGTTTTTTCGATACACCCTACCCCACAGTCCACTTTACTATGGGGCCGTCCGTAAATGACGTCTCTGACTGAGGGGGGTAAATGACTCTGAGGGGGTGTTATCAATTTCTGACAAGGGGAAGGGAGGGGGGTTTAAAAGCTGTGACATCACATCTTGCAGCTGAAAATCAACGAAAAAAAAACTTAAATTGTTAAAACGACCGTTTACAGTTCTCTCAAAATTCATCTTAAACGTTGATAGAAATGAAACTTTCAGTAGGAGGGGTAAAATTAAGATCAAATAAAAAAGTTGGTTCCGGGCACTTTCAAATTCGTGTATTAGACATACGGGGCCATTCAAATATTATGTAAGCACCCAAGGGGGGAAAGGGTTTGCTCTTTGCTTATTTTTCCTGACAAGGGGGAGGGTGGGATATGAGTGATGCTTACGTAAGATACTGCATTTTCGAAAATCTCTTGTTCTAACATAAATAATTTCAAAACTCCACCAAAAATAAATTTTTTAAAAATGAATTTGGAAATCTGACGAAAGCACTTTTTTCTGGGGATGGATCCCCCATTCATTTTGAAATTTTAACCCCTAAAAGTAGTGTTTCGACTCATTTTTGAACCATTGGGGTTACACCCAAAAAGGACAGCTCCTGGTATAAGTCACCTTATTTTCAAGGAGAAAAAAACAGTGCTTACTAATAGGGATTCAATATTTCGGGGGGGGGGGGGGTCCGGCAGTTTTTTACGTAATTATGGTGGGGGGTTGGGTATGAGGTTTGCTTATCTTTGCTGGACAAGGGGGGAGGGGGGCGTTAAAAATGACAAAAAAAAGTGCTTACGTAATATTTGAACAGCCCTTATTGTTGGTTTAAGAGCATGACATGTGACAGAGGGAGGAATGGGGTCAAAAATGGGCAAAAAAGTGTAACATCATTTATGGACGCCCCCTATGGGGAAATAGTGGTTTAATTCCATTAAATGCCACCGTGCTCATTTGGACACTCAAAAAGTAGAAATATTGATAAATAATTTCATACTCATTGATTAAAACGGTTAGATCAGCGTTTCCCACCGGGGGGCAATATCATTATCTAGGGGGGCAATTTGAAAATTTTCAACCAAATTGCCCTCCAGGTGGGGCTAATCCAGGGGGAAAATTAAAAAATCTCAACCTATTATCCTATCTGAGAATGTATGTCTGAAATCTGGACCAGTATGTATCGAAACCAAGTTGAAACCCTGTTTTTAGAGTCTAACTTCCAAACCTTTTCTGGGGGATGACCCAAGATCTCTTTGTTTTTAGAACGCTTGTATTTGAAACTTTTTTACATTAGGTTCATCAAAATGCAATTCTTACCTAAAAACTTATATATCCAAAATTCCCCAACTAGGGGTACCAAACTAGTTAAAAACCTGCTTCCTAGAGTCAAATTTCCGAAAATTTGCTGGGAGAGGACCCCCCGACCCTCCTTGGAACTTGGAACTTAATTACTCATAACTTGATTTAGTTCTTTAGCATGCACAGCCCATTCTACCTAAAAATGTTCTGAAAAGCTTCATTAGACTTATTAAATAAACATAGGAGGGAGGGGCTAAGAAATAGTTTTGGCTCCCTCTCAAAATATATTTTTATGTATGCTACTGAGACCGGGGGGGGGGCATGGAAAATTTAGGAAATCTTTGGTGGGGCATGGACCAAAAAAGGTTGGGAAACACTGGGTTAGATCCAGGATTTGGTTTTTGGGGGGTCTAAGAATTTTCATACTCCAATTGAATCTTTTTGGTGATCTTTATACGGAAAGGGTTAGTGAATTATCCTGCTCCAAGTACTAAAAGGGGGGTATTCCCCCAGAAAATTTTTGGAAATTTATGTTAAAAAAACCCACTTTTCAACTCGTTCTGGTACGCCCCATCCGAATTTCGGATATAGATTTTATGGTAGAATTTTTACGTTTTGACGATGAAATAATGTTGTAATTGTAAAAATAGAGTTACTAGTATCTAGGGGCACTCCCCCAGAAGATTTTTAGAAATTTGACCTTAAAATAACAGTTAAATAATTTTGGTGCATTAAATTCCATATTACCCTTACCCTCCCTAGATCCGCTAGTGGTTAGATCAATAATTGTTCAGTTTGTCAATAAAAATCAGAAAAATCTGTTGATACTATTTGAATAGACGGCGTTCAAAAGAGCTAAGTGATATTTAGCGGAAGATATTTAGCAGAAGCGTTCTCTTCGGGCGAGTCTCTGTGCTAACTTCCACATCATGTGAAAAATGTTTTTCATTTTTGAATTACGCTAATCGAATTATTCTCTCTTGAAGCAGGCAGTGCCTACACGCAAATCCTCTCGCCTCTCAAGTAGCACTTACTCTAGGACTGTTTACGACTCGTTTACGGCCTGACACAGCTGAAGTCGAGGTTTGTGAATTTTCTGACTGATGAGAAGCTAATTCTCATCATTAGTTTTTTAGAGCTTGATTCCGCGCGCTAAGCAGGGAGAGTGACCACAAAGGAACACATATTACAGTGACATGTTTAATGGAGATGTTTGTGAGGCCGAGAGTCCAGCGAGGGTCCGAGTGGGTTCTTTGAAAACGCGGGCTATTGTTGATCTCTTTTTATATCCGGCGGAATTGTATAAAGGGTAACTTCAGAGAGTATAGAAGGGAGAATTGTGTGGGGGCTAAATTATGAGGTCAGGTGCGGAATTTTGGTCTGATAGAATTAGATAAGCCCAGGTGTTGAGGAGAAATCGGAGGTAGATAAAAGACGCGTACTCGGCAAAAAGGAGCCGCAATAGAGGGGAATAGAAAATTATGAGACAGTTCCTTTAGAATTTAAAAGTTGATCTGATTTGACCAAGGGGGGAGAATTAACCAGTGGGAATCCAGAAGGGTGGAGTTAGGACCCTAGGTAGGCGGTAAAAACCCCAGGATTGGAGATTTTAATACAATGGGAAAAAAGTTTATAAAAGTCCTGGGAGAAGGAAAATCGGGGCCTTTTTGGGAAATATACTAAAATTTATAAAAGTACGGAGTGTGTTGAAGTTTTCAAAGATGGTAACTTAAGTACTAAACGGACTCAAATAGATAGTTCGAAAGTCGTCGTTGCCATGTATAGCAGAAAAGGTGGTGTGTGTGATTCTTCATATTGTCAGTGTTATAGACAAGGATTTTACACTTAATTGTGAACCCTTTCCTGAAATAAGTGAAATCAAGATATATATATAATGGATAACATACGAACAACATTGCGATTTGGGGTGAGTCACAAAATATCATCTCTTTCTCTCTCTCTCTCCAATTGATAATAATAATGTAATTGAATTTAATAATAATGTAATTATTGATAAACATATGATATGATGGCCAGGTGTTATGATCAAGTCACTTAATGAAACTGGACTGTAGCTTTGGCATATAATTAAATAATAATATTTTCATGAATTAAAAGTATATAATCTATATTATTTAATATTATAAGAATTTATATTAATATGAAAATATAGTATTTTAGTAAGATTTAAAATTAACCTGTTCATCTGTACATAAATCATTCTCAATCTTTGTAAACATATATATTATTTAACTTTAATAAAATTGTGTTTATTATATTATTCGTGTCATTCTAATCAGTGGTTTAGGGAAGAGTCTAGGTCCTGGGTTATTATTATAATTGAGTTGTTATTATATTATTGAGTATTTAATGTCGGAATTTTTATAAACACAACGCATGTTACTAACCACTAATGAATGATATTAAATTAACTTTAACATAAAACTAAGGGGAAACAACTAAGCTTATGTAACAATTAACAGTAAATCTAAGAAGAGCAAATGGCCGCCCAGCAATGGTGCCGTTTAAATTTTAGAGGATGATCCTAGACATTTTCCTGATTACTGATGAATTGACACGTTTATGGATTGCATGTTCTGTATGAAATAGTGATTTTAAAGATGAATTTGAAAGTTGATATAATAGTTGAGTTACTTGAAATTATAATTAAGTGTTTTAGAGTGTATACTTGTATTTGGTATCATTTAAGTGTCATAGTATAACACACAATGGGAATCAAAATCTTTTAATTAGACTTACAGTTTAATTGCTATTACCTAATATTAAGTTAGGCGTTAAATAGTTACGAAAATGGCTTTTTCTAAATTATCAGGGATCCAAACGTTCATACCACAATTTGATAATGAAACAGTAGTTACTGCTAAATACTTTTTAAATACACTGGAGTCGGTTTCTGATCAGGCTAATTGTACCCTTAATGAAAAACTAACAGTGCTAAAATCAAAACTCCGCGGAAACGCGCTTTCTCACATAATCAGAAATCCCCAATTTAATAATGAAACAAACTATGATAAATTCAAAGCAAAATTTTTAAATTTCTTCGACAAAAAACCCACATCATTATACCATCTAAATACATTTTTAAAATTAAAATTGATACCCAATGAGACTAAAAGGCATTTTGCTAGTAGAGTGGAAGCAGCCACGATAGAATTTTTAGGCCAAAATATTGAGGAAGAAAGTGAAGAAATAAAAATATTAATCGAAAAAACTAAATTAAATAGATTTATTCAGGAAATTTCTCCAAATGATAGGAATCTTATATTAATTAAAAATCCTAAAAATCTCACAGAAGCGGTTGAATTTTTGGAATTAATTGATGATAATAGGGCAGAAAGTTCCCCGGTAAACTGTGTAAATAATCCTGAGATGGAATCCCAAAATATGTTAGAATCGAGAAATAATAAAATTAATGAAACCTTGTCTGACTTAAACTATAGAGTACAAAACTTAAATTTACAAGTTCAAGATAAATGGGACAGACAACCGTCAAATAATAAAATAACGTGCCAGATCTGTACTAAAAATCATAGTGCCTCAACCTGTCATCATTATTTAGGCGTAATACAGCAAAATAACTTCGAAAGAGAAAAATATATCGATGATAGAAGTAGGACGCGGTCACAGAATAACTTTCCCTACATCAGACCGCATAAAAGGCCGTTCAACCCCCACGGTAATAACTTAACCTCACCCCATATAAAATACCGCTCAAAGGACATGAATAGGTACCCCTGCAGGAGTTGGAATGGTCAACCCTCTGGTATCATGTATAGGGAGTGTACTCAAAGAAGGGGTCCACGCATGATAGAAGACGGATCTTTTCAGGGTCAGTATACCTCTGGTAATTGGGAACAAGATTCTTCCCCCGTCGACAATTTTACGACCTCACAGAATATCTCACAAAAACGGGGTAGTAATAATACTGATTCGCGTGAAAGATTTGAAGGGTTTGGAAGTAGTAGATTGGAATTAAACAGATCCCCAAAATTTGAGGACGATAAACACTATGTAATTAACACCCAAATAAACGAATCTGCCCAATTTTATCTCCCTGTGGTAAAAGTTAAGATCGCTGGAAGTATGCAATACATACTAATTGATACGGGAGCATGTTTGAGCCTCATTGAAAAGGATATTTTTGACAAAATAAAGAATGACCCTTTAATTAAGGAAGTAAAATCTCAACCCACAGTGAGCTCATTGACAGGTCAGAAATTAGATATAATTGGGACTTATAACTTTCCCATATCAATTGGAAACAAAAATATCAATCACGAGTTATTAGTGATAAATCAAAAACTAAATTCATCATACGTAGGAATTTTCGGAATTGACCTTCTTCAAAAATTTAAATTTCAAATTGATCTTAATGAAAATATGCTTGTATCTCAAAATACGAGGATACCTATAAGGGACGCGAATGAAGTTAAAATAAACAAAATTAATAGTATAAAATTTGAATTTGCTAAGTTAACAAATAAATGTATATTAAATCCAAATGAGAATAAAATACATACGTTGTCAATCGATGCTCCGGCTAAAATGGGCGATTTATTCAAAATTTCTAAATTGCCTCACTTAATTGATATAGGGATTCAGGAAGACACTGCAATTGTATCCCCAAATAAAACCATTCAACTCACAATATCAAACC
This sequence comes from Tetragnatha versicolor, assembly GCA_024610705.1. Classification (NCBI taxonomy): domain Eukaryota; kingdom Metazoa; phylum Arthropoda; class Arachnida; order Araneae; family Tetragnathidae; genus Tetragnatha; species Tetragnatha versicolor. Next base: position 420,506 of record JANDEH010000069.1, read on the forward strand.
TAACCACAGATAGAGTTGTAATAAATAAATTAACTAAATTGGGAACAGTGGAGAAGATTTCAGATGGTAGAGACATGGAAGTCATTAAGGATATCAGAAGAAAACAATTTAACATTAATGAATTTAAATTGGACCATTTACAAGGAAATGTAAAACGTAAATTAGTAAACCTTATAGAAGAATTTTCGGATATTTTTAGCAGCAATTTAGAAACTATAGGCCAAACTGACCAAATAACACCAGAAATAACTGTGGACAGGTCAAAATTACAAACATCGAGACATTATCAAGTCCCATATGCCTTAAGAGAGGAACTTAAATCTCAAATTGATTCATTATTACGGGCAGATATAATACAAAAAACTAATACACATATATCCCATCCTGTAATTTTAGTTAAGAAAAAACCTACTGAAGGTCACAAAATTAACTATAGAATTGTATCAGATTACAGAGAGACTAACAAGCTGATTAAATTTAATAGACACCCTTTGCCCTTAATTAATGACCTACTAGACAATTTAAAAGGATCTGAATACTATTCAACAATTGACTTACAATCTTCTTTCTTTCAAGTCAAACTAAAACCAATGGATAGGGAAATAACTGCATTTAACACTATTTTTGGATCTTATGAATACAAATCTATGTCTCAAGGACTTTCTTTTGCCCCACAAATTTTGCAAGCTTTGACAGATAAACTGTTATCCCCTATTAAAGATTTAAAAATTAGCAATTACATTGATGACTTTGCAGTTGCATCAACAGATGTAGAGTCCATGCTCTTTAAATTGAGAAAATTGTTTGAAAGACTACGTCTTTTTGGCTTAACTGCCAACCCGAAAAAATGTACATTCTTTGTTAATACAGTGACATTTTTAGGGCATAAAGTTGATAAGCATGGTACTCAACCAATTGAACTAAATATTAGAAAAATTCAAGAGTTCAAACCCCCACGAACTCAACGTCAAACAAGACGATTCCTTGGCTTATGCTCATATTACCGCAAATACATCAAAAATTATTCAGAAATAAGCTTGCCTCTCACTGACCTAACTAAAAAACGGCAGCGTTTTATTTGGACGCCGGAAGCTCAAAAGGCTTTCGAAATTTTAAAAACTAAACTATCTGAACCTCCCATACTAATTCATCCCGATCATGAAAAACAATTTATTTTAACTACAGACGCGAGCACACACACAGTGTCTGCATATCTCGGTCAGAAAGATAATTTAGGCATAATTCGTCCCATCTCCTATTATTCTAGAAAACTTTCCCAAGCAGAGAAAAATTATCCCATTCATCAAAAGGAATTTTTGGCCATAATTGACTCCGTTAAAGCATACAAAAACTATTTATATGGTAGAAAATTCACAATTCGATGTGATAATTCGGCAATACGTTCAATTAGAAAATTAGAAAACCCTGCAGACCGAATTTCACGATGGGTATTATATTTGCAACAATATGATTATACATTTGAGCATATTCCCGGCTCAGAAAATTATGTTGCTGACACCCTTAGTAGAGACTTCCATCAAATTAATGCTATAGTACAACAACTGCCTACTGTCCCTGAAATAGCCAATGAACAAAAACAAGATCCTAAATTAATTAAACTAATAAACAAATTAAAATCCAAAACTGTCGATCTATCCCCATCAGAGCAAAATTATTTCCTTGATAACGATATATTAATGCATGCAACTGAAGTAAAAAGATCAGTAGGACCAAATTTTGTAAAACAGATTGTTATTCCAGACACATTTAAACCAATAATTATCAAACTAGGGCACGCAGCACATTTTGGCTTATCAAAAACATATAATAATATTAGGGTAAATTACTTTTGGGAAAACATGTATTCGGATGTTCAAAATTATATACAAAGTTGTACTCATTGTATTGGCTATCGAAGTCCAAATCGATTAGCACCATTACCCCTACAAAGGAATTATATTCCTAGTCGCCCTGGAGAATTAGTGTCCCTAGATTATGTTGGTAAATTACCCACTACTGTAAAAGGAAATTCGTATATTTTAGTCTTTATAGACCACTTTTCCAAATTTATGCGTCTATACGCAACCCCAAATATGACAGCGGAGACAACTGCTGATAAGTTGTATGACTATGTTTGCCTAATGGGCACGCCAAATACATTATTGAGTGACTTAGGCAGGAACTTTACATCAGATCTTTTTAGGCTAGTTGCAAAACGGTTAGGAACAGAGAAAATTTACACAACAGCTTATCACCCCCAAACAAATGGGGCGAACGAAGTCACCCATAGATCTCTAAAGACTTCTCTATCAATTTTGGCTAGGGAAACTAAACAGTGGGATGACGCCTTACCATTTTACGAGCTCTCATATAATACTTCATATCACTCAGTTATTGGTGACAGACCTAGCTATCTTGTCCATGGTTATGATATTAATGTTCCCTTAACCCCTGTATCCCCAAATACCCAACAAAATCCAAATTACTCAAACTTGTACCCCTCATATATTGAGAAAAGAGCTAAACAATTTCAAAAAGCTGTTCAAATTGTAAGAGATAATTTGCTAAAAGCTACTGAGAAAATGGAGGAATATCAGCATAAATCAGCCCAAGAAAGAAATTTTTACGAGGGACAACTTGTATTTTTATTGGCTCCTGAATTAGATAAAAATCAGCATCTTCCCAAACGACGGAACTATCAGGGCCCGTATAGGGTAATACAAAAACATAATGCAGTTAATTTCACAATCCAAAATACAAAGGGCAAACAAAATACTATGAAGGTTCATGCTTCGAGATTAATCCCCTATCCAGAACGAAAAGAATATTTAGAATTACGGGAAGAAAATCAGGGCACACAGCCAGTGACAGTACCGAAGTCCTTCCCCCCAGCTCAATTCGATGATGACGATTCGGAAGATGATATCCCATTAGCGTTATGGGTCTCTCTCCAAAACCAAGGAGTAGCTAACCAACAAGCCCAAAGTTCTTGTTCAGAGGTTGCTACCAATGAAGCAGAGGACTCACAATCCTCGGGAGACGAGACAATAATTTATAACGCGGGTGAAGAACCTAATAATCAATTAGATCCGAATGAGCAAAGGGAAGATGTATCTTTAACTTTAGGGGCGTCACAAAATCAATCGGACTCTCAATCCCAAAATTTTTGCACGGAGGATATAACCACACCAGCAAATAATTCGGAAATCCAGGGAAATGAGACACAAAGTAAGGAAATAAAAGAGGTTGGTAAAAATGATGATCAAGTAAATGTGCCAAAAACGCGAAAGAAGTTTAGAATTGAACCGCGAGATTTTAGTCTAAGGTCCAAAGATAAGGGACCAGTTAGCGTGCTAACCACACAAAGTACTGAGGGAACCGAGAATTGTAGTACCCAGAATAGTGCTAGTAACGCTGGCGAAGCTAATAATGATGTAGATAATCGTGGCAATTCATTGCTAGAAAATAATCCCGGCAATTCAGAAGTAGAGGATAATCCCAGTAATTCAATAATAGAAGATAACTTAATTGTAGAAAATGAAATTGAATCGGATACATCCAATCACACTAATCAAAATGCTGAAATTCAAGTCCCACAACAAAACGCAGAACCTCCAAATGATCTTTTAACTTGGGCACTTAATATAACAGCTCCTTCAGACCCTAATGAACCGTCACGTGTAATTCAGTTTTTAGATAGATTAGCAGATTCTCTAAGATAAGATTAATCTACAAATTAAAATAATAACCGAAAGAAAATAAATATACCCGTCCTTTATATAAAATTTAAAAATAAAAATAATAATACTAATAATAATAAAAATAAAATGATTTAAATGCATCCCCCAAACAATATATAAATGTGTAATAGATAAACTTAAAAAAAAAAATCAAAAGAATCAGATGAAAAACTTTTGCCCTGTAACTATCGGTCATAAAAATAACTAACTATTCAAAGATTTTCGCATAACACCCAAAACCAAATTTTTTTTTCTTTACATACTTGTATAATTCATTTAGCAATAATGATAGTTTGAACGGTGGATAATATCTTACAACAAATGCTTTTGTTAACAGGCTTGTGAATAATTCTTGCCGCAGAAACAAATAGCATAGGATGACCCACAATCATCCATAAAAATGATATATACCCAAATTCAAACACTATCAATTTTTCAGGATATAATTGTGTTAATTCGGATTTTTTTTAATATAGTAAATACATGGTATACAAATCTTGTACTTGTTTGGGTAGAAAATTGAGGAAAACAAAATGAAAAAAAAGAGGACTTATAACGTAGCATAATTCTTGAAAGGAAAATTCATAATTATTGTGCCATTAAAAGTAGTAATAATAATTAAATAATTGAAACTTGCTCATCACAAAATCAATTAGACAAATAACAATAATAATGAGCAGAATATAAATTTTTTTTTGTACAAATATTCTAAATTTGTTTTCTAACTCAATAATTATTAAAACTTAGGTATTTAGAAATACATTTAATAACACTCATTAGTAATGAGGAAATTAGAAATTATAGGATATCTTAACTTATGGAAACAAAATCAAATATATCAGCTAAAGTATGTGTAGTTCAAAATTGGATATCGATATTCACAGAATTGCTAATTAAAAAAAAAAAGATAACTTAAGGAATTAATTTAATTGAAAATTTCATGCATAAGTCCAGGTTTAGTGATACATATAAAACTAGTAAATCATATAAAACATTATCATAAATAAAATTTAAGTTTAATTAGAGATTGATAATTTTTATTCGGGGCCTGATCAACCTTGAATATTAAATTTCAGTCTCTCATAACAAACAAAATGTAATTTAGTTTTTTTTTTCACTCATCTTGTGTTTCATCAGCATATGGCCAAATGTTGTGGATCACAGGGTGAGGGAATATATTAATCTACCATTAAAAATTTTAGAAAAAAAAATATTTTACTATAATTTTAATTTCAATGTAAATAATCACATAATCATTGTGTTCAAGTAGTTTCATAACTTAAAAAACTTAAATCTTTAAAACTAAAACTTCCTTTAATAATAGGAAACTTAAAATATATCTTAGAAATTAATAATTTAATCTTCACAGATTAACTAATTACAAAATTATATTAAAGTTATTTAAACCCTGATATCCAATTTCGTCTACATCAAAATAAGGAAAATGTGAGAATACGAAAGGAAACAAATTATTAGCCTAATTATAATAAACTAAATTAAATAATGTATAGAAACTGTTGTATGTATAGATATTATGATTGAACAAAATATGATGGAAACGAGAGAAATTATTGAAAATAATGAATGGATATGTTAAAAGGATGCTAAATATAAATTAATAAATGGAAATTATGCAAGTTTACAAAGAATATATGGAATTGTTTTATTTTGAAGATGTGTTTGAAAATCAATTTTACAAAGTATTTTTATGGCATAGCTTTAATTGAGGTTGTGAAAAAAAAAATTCAGAGGAGTTTGTATACTATAAAATATAAGGATTTTTCCCCTTGAGGGTTGAGAATATGTTTAAAACAATAAATCAAATAATTATAAAGATTATAAAAGTTTATAATTTTCCTGACTGATAAAATGAAATTGTAAAAACGGGAAATCACGTGGACGAATTTTTAAGCATGTTTTGAGAATCAATGAAGAATTCCTTGAACAGAATTGAAAATATAGATTGAACGGTGCAAAGTTAAGGATTATAGAACGATATAATATATAATTCAGGAAATTATTATTTATGAATTTCTGCGTTAAGATTATGGAAAATGATTTTTAGAGTGAACTATGCTGTATTGAGGGGAAGTTTCATTGTTACTAGGTATTTATGATTGTGTGAGAAAACAAAAATCAAATTATGCAAATGAAGAAAGTTTGAAGTTTGTAGGGATTGAAAAAAAAAATTAGAGAGAATGGCTGGAGTTTAGTAGACTGTCACAAATGATTTTACTAGCCATGTTTTAAAATTTTTTGTATATAAATGTAAATAATTAAATGAAAATATAAAATTCGATGAGGAAATTAAATTTCGAATCAGAAAATTGTATGAGTGGAAAATTTGTATACTATGAGATAAAATTAGTGTTCAAGAAAAAATTAAAATGCAATCTTGAATTTTGATTCTTGTGTGTGGTTAAATGAATGATATTTGGTATAGAAATGAGTAGAAGAATTTTTTTAATTGTATGTTTTTTTTACTTAGAATATTCTTTAGGTATATGTTTTATTTAGATCTCATTAGAAAAACTAATTAATGAATATATTTTAGTAATGTGACCTAGATGTAAGAATGGTAATTAGCTAAGGAATATTTTAGTTAATGTGTGAGTTTTCTTAAGTTATAGCTCTAGGTATATTGATTAGATATTTGGATATTTTTAATATTTGGAGAGAGATAATGAGATATGAGTTGATGACTGTGAATAACCCCTTTCGTTACTTCAAAGACTTACAAGTACTACATCAAGTTCTTCCCGAAAACGATCGGCTCTTGACATAAATGGTGATGTTTCGGACATGATGTTCTAAGCTCCTTATGGCAATAAGAACCCACCGTTGCCAAGGATGGGCAACCACTCTACTGAGGAGAACATGTTCCTCCACCCTCCACCACCTCCCTCACCCAGCCAGGGTGACACAATGGCACTGCACAATGGGAACCCCATTCCGTTGCTTTGTATCCCCCAAAAAAGATTGTGCCGAGAGGCAGGGATTCCCTTCCCTGACATCCCTTCTCGTTTGTAGACTTCCATAAACTGTTCGAGGAGAGAATGTTCCCCCACCACCCCATCACCCAACTATAGGAACCTCTCCTCATCAACACAGACTTTTGACCAACACGTTTTATACAAGGAAGAAGCGGGCATCTTACCTTGATAATATCATAGCCTACAGTAGCAACAAGGCTGGGGAACTAGGGACCACAACCGGAACGTTCTTCTCGTCATGTGGAGAAGAGGGTGGAATTCAGGCTTCGAGCCTTCATTTTCACACCCTCCCCTTTGTTAACTTACGAAAGGTTTGTGAAATAATAAACTATTCTTCAAAGCCAGAGGAGCTAGGTACGATGATTAGAGAAACAAAGGAACATTACCTCCGAATGCCAAAACAGACATACATCGATGACGATGTGAGGTCACAATTGACTCACAAAGAAAATATAACTTAGAATATTTTACTAGTTAAAACTGAATGGACATGAAATTCTTACTACGAAAAAAAAAATTATGTTGACTATGAACATTTTGGAACTTACAACTAGTTTAATGTGAATACCCAATTGGAAATCCGGATAATAATATGACGTCATATTTAAATGTTTATTTGTGTTTTTTTTTTTAATTTGTATTCATGTTTTATGTTTGTGTTTAATTTATGTATTGTGCATCATGTTACTAATAATTTTCTCTTTTAGTTGCCGAAATTTACATTGCCAAAATTGCATGCTTAACCCTTTTACTATTATCTATATAAACTGTTATGATTTCTTTGGTTAAATTAAGAAATTTAATAAGTATGATTTATTATAAAATATTATTGATAAATATTTAAAAAAAAAATTTCTAGAGAAAATCAAAAAAAAATTTACTTGTAATCCAGTTTTGGAGACTGAAAAATTTTGGTGTATGGTTGAGAGAGAGATGGAGAGAGTGACTTAGTTCCCTGGAGGAGAGTGAAGATGATGAGAAGCTAATTCTCATCATTAGTTTTTTAGAGCTTGATTCCGCGCGCTAAGCAGGGAGAGTGACCACAAAGGAACACATATTACAGTGACATGTTTAATGGAGATGTTTGTGAGGCCGAGAGTCCAGCGAGGGTCCGAGTGGGTTCTTTGAAAACGCGGGCTATTGTTGATCTCTTTTTATATCCGGCGGAATTGTATAAAGGGTAACTTCAGAGAGTATAGAAGGGAGAATTGTGTGGGGGCTAAATTATGAGGTCAGGTGCGGAATTTTGGTCTGATAGAATTAGATAAGCCCAGGTGTTGAGGAGAAATCGGAGGTAGATAAAAGACGCGTACTCGGCAAAAAGGAGCCGCAATAGAGGGGAATAGAAAATTATGAGACAGTTCCTTTAGAATTTAAAAGTTGATCTGATTTGACCAAGGGGGGAGAATTAACCAGTGGGAATCCAGAAGGGTGGAGTTAGGACCCTAGGTAGGCGGTAAAAACCCCAGGATTGGAGATTTTAATACAATGGGAAAAAAGTTTATAAAAGTCCTGGGAGAAGGAAAATCGGGGCCTTTTTGGGAAATATACTAAAATTTATAAAAGTACGGAGTGTGTTGAAGTTTTCAAAGATGGTAACTTAAGTACTAAACGGACTCAAATAGATAGTTCGAAAGTCGTCGTTGCCATGTATAGCAGAAAAGGTGGTGTGTGTGATTCTTCATATTGTCAGTGTTATAGACAAGGATTTTACACTTAATTGTGAACCCTTTCCTGAAATAAGTGAAATCAAGATATATATATAATGGATAACATACGAACAACATTGCGATTTGGGGTGAGTCACAAAATATCATCTCTTTCTCTCTCTCTCTCCAATTGATAATAATAATGTAATTGAATTTAATAATAATGTAATTATTGATAAACATATGATATGATGGCCAGGTGTTATGATCAAGTCACTTAATGAAACTGGACTGTAGCTTTGGCATATAATTAAATAATAATATTTTCATGAATTAAAAGTATATAATCTATATTATTTAATATTATAAGAATTTATATTAATATGAAAATATAGTATTTTAGTAAGATTTAAAATTAACCTGTTCATCTGTACATAAATCATTCTCAATCTTTGTAAACATATATATTATTTAACTTTAATAAAATTGTGTTTATTATATTATTCGTGTCATTCTAATCAGTGGTTTAGGGAAGAGTCTAGGTCCTGGGTTATTATTATAATTGAGTTGTTATTATATTATTGAGTATTTAATGTCGGAATTTTTATAAACACAACGCATGTTACTAACCACTAATGAATGATATTAAATTAACTTTAACATAAAACTAAGGGGAAACAACTAAGCTTATGTAACAATTAACAGTAAATCTAAGAAGAGCAAATGGCCGCCCAGCACTGACCTTCCCACTGTATTGATTTATTACCTGATCTGATGCTTCTTTTGAAATAATTTTGTTTTAAAAACGTCGTTATGTTGTTTTTTTTAGTCTCTCCAAATTTCGGACATTAGCATGAACCAGTGTGGTCCAACCCGCCGTTTTTATTGAGGCAAATATTCAAAACATTTTCAGGGGACAACCCCCTGAACTGCTTTTGACTAGACTTCAAATTCTGAAGCGTTATTAAAATTAAATTATTAAAAAGGGGCATCAATACAAAATCCAGTTGGCAATAGTATACTATAAGGATAGTACTAATTCATAGGACAGCAATGTCCTATCGTATTGAAAAGGTTAAGGATGTTTTAACCCTACAATGCATGATTTTTTAAATTCACTTGAAAATCATTTATGTGACTTCTATTATGGTGTACATTAGTAAAAAAATACTAAAAAAATTTAATTTTATTTTTTTCTACTTTTTATTGGCAAAAAACTTTGTCCTTGTGAAATTAATTTTTGTCTCTTGTGAAATTAATTGTGAAGTGAAATAAAACCAAATGCTCTAAAAATATAAAAAAAACAACTTATCTTTTCAAAACATTTTTTGTTCAAGCTGAAATTTTTTTTTATTTTAATTTATATGGTCCTTTTATTTTGGCGTTTTCTGTGTCTTGACTTTCGTTTCACTAGCTACTAACAAATGTCTCAAAATAGTACCCCTGCTGTGATCTACTGGCGATCTAAAGTGCTAATACAATGAAATGTTATATCTATTGTACTTATTGCATGGTGTTGCCGTTTGGAAATGAAAGTTCGAGTAGGAAATGGGGAAAAATGTCGTGTTGCCAAATGGCATCAGTATGCACTGTAGGGTTAAAATATCCTTTGATCAATTTTAAGCAGGGTTGGAAAAAACATGTTTTTTTAATAAGAAAAAAAAAACATGTTTTATTTGTTTTTTTTTAACCTCGACGTAGAAATTATAAAAAAATCCATGATTTTTTAAAATTTAAATTTGACTTTTCAAATTGAAATTAGATCAATAAAGCTATACTTTTAAATACACCACAAACAGTTCGTTCTTTTAAATGATTTTTGTAAGTTTTCTTAACAGCATCATGCTCTTTATCAAGCAATGCACTGCCTGTGTCATGGCGATTTGGTGGTTTGTACCCAAGCCCTATACTTGGCACCATCTTTTTAGGCGTTTTAAACAATGTTTTTTTTCTTTGTTTTAAACATGGTTAAAACAAAGTGTTTTAACAACCCTAACCCTAATTTATAGGGACCAATCCGAAATTTTAAACTTAACCCTCATTTTTTTTGTAAAACTTTTATTGACAGGTTTTTAATTTCTAGGAATTTTTTGGACGATTTTGTAATGCAATAGCTCCAGACTGAACAAATCTAAAGAACTTTATTAAGAACAATCCAGGTTTAAGAGATAGATCTAAACACTAATACAAAATCACTTAGTTTTATAACCTAAGAAACAGTGATAGTTATAGTTAGCACTCTATTCAAAGATTCAACTGCTAGCGCATTTGAGCTATCAAATATTACATATTTTTAATGGGAACTATGAACTTAATGAAAGCAGCATTAAATTACTTTTTTCTTCAGTTTTTTTAACAATTTAAACACTCAATAAATTTTGTTAAACATAGATAGAATTAGTGACTCGAAAAAATATTTGCTAGAAAAAAAATTGCAGAAAATCATAATGCAGTAGGTAAAGTGTTAAAAGCTGTTAGCTAACTTTATTCCAAAACATTCCTAATGAACCTTGAATTTGACTGAAAGAAGAGAATATCACCATTTATTTGCTGGTTAAGCGGATAATTGGTGTAAGCTCACAACTCTCAAGCGTCGCCTCCAACCATTGACCGGTTTCGTCCTTGTTAGGACTCATCAGTACGGTATAGGAAGGCAACGCAAGAGAGAGGAAGGAGATACTAGTCTAGCCGACTATAACTGAAAAATGGGTGACCATTGATTAGTCCTCCACTCATCTGCTGGAATGACAATGGCATTCCTAGGACAGATTTAATTCCAAAAAGGCAAGGTAAATGAAAGGAGATGGAGGATTCTCCTTTCTGGAATTAAATCTGGCCTAGGAATGCCACTAATCAATGGTCACCCATTTTTCAGTTATAGTCGGCTAGACTAGTATCTCCCTCCTCTCTCTTGCGTTGCCTTCCTATACCGTGCTGATGGCATTCTGCTCCCATTAAAAATCTGTAATATTTGACAGCTGAAATGCGTTAGTAGTTGAATCTGTGAATAGAGTTCTAACAATGCTATAGTCTGTTCATTTTGAACTGGCACTTGAAAATATCTTTCCCCCACCACCGATCGGTAACCATAGCAACTATCTTCGTCATGGTGACGAAGAAGGCTTACTATTGGCTGCTTGAAGATAGTAACTATGGTTACGTTTTAGCGTGGGGGAAAAAGCACTATTTCTCAAGCGCCAATTCTAAATGAATAGAGTATAACTGTAACTATCACTGTTTCTTAGGTTATCAAACTTAGGGATTCGCTTATTCACAAAGCCAGCAAGGTTTTTATACTTTGATATTGAGCGCATGCGTCACAAAGAAATAACATATAATAACTAATAAGTTTTTAAGTTATTGAATCCCTGCTGGAGCAGTGGTAGGATGCCTTAATAGCATGCGGCAGTTCTTAGGTTCTATCCGCAGATAATATTTTATTAAAATTTCCAAAAAACAGCAAAAATGAAGTCCATACCCATGCGCATTGTCCACGTTTGGAGGTGACGCTTGAGAGTTGTGAGTTGACACCTTGAATTTGACTGTTGTTGATTACATGTTACCTTTTCCCCCTAGGTATTGAAGTGAGTCCTCTCGACATCTGCTTTCTTGTAAACCTCATGGATGGAGAAGACTGACAACTTATCTCAAACCTGTCAAAAATTGTGTTAACTTACATCAAAAGAAGAGATCAAAGCCCGCTAAAGAAAAAGCTGAACAGTGGGTCTAAAGGGGCCGTTCAAATATTACGTAAGTGGACATCCATAAATTACGTGAGGCGTTTTTTCCAAAATCTGGACCCCCCCTCCCCCCTTGGTGAGATTTTGCTGGACCCCCCCTCCCCCAAGTGAGATTTACCTACAACTTTTCAAAAATAATTTGCAGTATCTTATCTGTGTGTATTCCTTTCTCATTCTTAAAAAAAAGAAATATGTATAATTTCTAACTTAAAAAGTTTACATGAGATTTTAATCGACCCCCCCCCCCCTCCCCCCTTGATGAGATTTTTCCAAACCCCTCCACCCCCTTTTTGACCTCACGTAATTTATGGATGTCCCCTAAGCACCTAAGGGGGGAGGCGGTTTGCTCTTTGCTTATTTTTCCTTACAAGGGGGATATGAGTGATGCTTACGTAAGATACTGCATTTTCGAAAATCTCTTGTTTCTTGCATAAATAATTTCAAAACTCAACCAAAAAAAAATTTAATATTGGAAATCTGAGGTAAGCACTTTTTTCTGGGTATTGATACCCCCAAACATATTAACCTGAAAAGTAGTGTTTCGACTCATTTTTGAACCCTTATGGTCAAAAAGGACAGCTCCTTGTATAAATCACCTAATTTTCAAGGAGAAAATAAACAGTAGGGTGGTCCTAAGTGTAATGGTAAAAAATTTTTTTCGGAATTTTTCAAGTCGCACCCCCTAATTTTTTTCCTTATGGGGTTGTAAATAACTGGTGAAAATTTCATCCGAATCGGTTAATATTAACACGTGCCGCAAAAGGGATGAAAATCTGAAAAAACATCAAAATTCTCAAAACTTTGAAAAATCATTAAATTTATTTAAAATATATAATTCAATATATTTCAATACTTTTTTTAACATAAAATGCTTAAACATGAAGAATATTGGCCTTTATAGCCTTTGAAAATTTATAAAGGTATTGTATTTTCTCCTCATTATGCGTTAAAATATCGTTATATTCTTCAAGCTTGATTTCCCTTTCTGCAGCATTATTTACAACAGATAAGTTACTGACGACTTTAAACCCTTTCTGATAATCTCCAATGATCTTCACACGTTTTAAAGGATCCCTAGAAATAAATTTTGAAGAAAACTTAAAAACCTTTGAAAACAGTTTGCGGTTCATTTTGACACAAAATTGGCTTGATTTTTCTTACAGTCCTGCCAGTTTTACAAAACTAATTTGCAACCACCCTTACACACACGTGTAGATTATTTCCTTCTAAACTCTTTGGAAATTGCTGTGTGGGGACAGACTCATCAAAAAAGGTTAAGGCAACTGTCTCCTCCAAGAAACCATATCCATGACTAAAATCATTTTCTTTGATGCTGCCTTAGATTATATTTTCATTAACTCCTCTGTAGAAAAAATAGGTCCCTCATGAATTTCAATTCTTGAAATGCGGCTTTGTGATCCATTTACACATCAAACCGGGACTTAATGTATAGCTTAACAATAATACTCATACCTTGTAGTACTTGATTATCCAAATTAACACCCTTATTTCTAAATATAAATATCTTTAAGCAATAAATTACTTATCCACCTAGAATGATGGATAGCACCAGGTTGTTTAAATTTAATCATTTTAGCTTCATAATAATCTAAAAGTGCTATTGTCAACCGTAAGAAGCTTTTGGCAGTCATCCTCTCGATTGGTGTTCAAGCTTTGTTTTAGCCAACTTGTGAATTCCTTCTTTGTCTCTTCCATCAATGGTGTTTTTCGCAACTTCATTTTTAATACCTGATGGGTACTTTGATTTATAGATAGCGTCCCAAGATTTTCAAAACGTATAAACAAAAATACAAGTCCATGGGATGCAATAACACAAGCCCCTAAGGCCGCTTTTAAAACTAATTTAATAACATTAAAATGTATTATTTGAGCTTAGGCTTATAAAATTCAGAGTAAATTTCTATGTCAAACCTTTAACCCTGATGAATTAACTTTAAAATCTAATTTTCATTGTTTTGAAAATTATATTGAAGTTTGTTTTATGCCCCAACCCTCATTGGAAAATCCTCCACTTTACCTTAACTTCTCCATTGGAATCCACTAAAAAAATGTATTTCACCTTAAAATATGTGCAATAACCATAGTGTTGGGGGTTTTCAAGTTTATCATAAAATACATGAAGATACCGCTTTGAAAGTGTACTCTTTTGACAACGCCCGCGCAGCGTCCACTGGTTGCGGCGGTAAGTGCGCATCGAGCCGGCATTTCTCCCTCAGTGCTACGGGAGTCCTGCGCATCTACCATACTCTAACTTCAATCGCGTTGCGGCACATGTTAATATTAAAATATTTGAAAAATATTTGGTATACATTCATTTCTTACTTTAAGTAAAAAAGTTGGGGGGTGCGACCAAAGAAATTCCGAGTTTGAAAAATTAGGACCACCCTAATAAACAGTACTTACTGAAAGGGATGTGGAAATTTCGGGGGGGGGGGGGGTCCGGCAGTTTCTTACGTAATTATGGTGGGGGGTTTGAGATTTGCTTATCTTTGCTGACAAGGGAGGGGGGTTGAAAATGAACAAAAAAGTGCTTACGGATAGTAATAACTAAAATAAAGTAAAAGGTTAGTTATAACTATATAACCAAACACAACTATATAACCAGTTTAAGTGATAAATTCTCTATAAAATGCATCATTTTGACCATAACTTGTGCATTCATCTCATTCATTCCTTTCAAAGCCTCTTGTTCATAGGAATGTTTTTAATGTATAAATTTTTGATTTAGTCTATGTTTTTAGTATTGTACATTTAATAAATTTTTTACATGTATTTAGTGTTTTTTAGTCTTCTTATGTTCTTTCTGACCTATTAAATATTTTTAATCAATCATTGAGAACAAGAAGTTTAAATTAATGTAAAAAACTTTATTGTACCCCAGCATCAGTGAAGCATTATTTCTCATTGTGGGCTTAGTTAAGGAATACTAATGATCGTAAAGATAATAGTCGTAAATACTAATGAAGCCCAGGCTACACAAAGTTGGAGCCAATAAGGAAGTTGCATGTGTCGGATTTTCATAAACTTTCAAGTGTTCCGTATGGTTTTTTGTAAAAAAATGAAATATTTTGTCAATTTTTCAAAAAAAGTGTACAAGTAATTAAATATTTTAATTTAAAAGTCGAAAAAAAACATGTGACTGAAAACGCGAAGTGTGTTTGCATGCACAGTGACGTAGAATTCCATCGAAAATTGAATTTCTATGTTTTAGTTGATGATTTCTTTTTTCTAAAGTGTCCATATGAGTGTTTTAATAAATATTTACCTTCTAGACACTTCTGGGGATGGTCAGAAATCCAAGGCAAACATTTTAGGCAAAGTCAAAATATTGTGACGTCACTGTGCATGCAATTAAGTTTTGTGTAGTGGCTAATTTTTGCGTGAAGAATAGATAAAAAAATATAAAAAAATCATGCAAGTTCCTTATTGTCAACATGAGTTGAATACAACTCATTTGGCATCCAATAAATGAAAAAAAAATTGTATATTTTAAAGAGATGTAAAAAATTTTTGGTTTAAATATTTTTTGACACTGATCCCATTTTTGTCCCATCCTATAATTTTACCTGATTAATAATATACCTATACCATAATATTACCCATTGCTCAATTTGTTTTCAAAATTTTAAAAGTTGAACATTTTAACCCTACAGTGCATACTGTTGCCATTTGGCAACACGACATTTTTCCCCATTTCCTACTCGAACTTCCATTTCCAAACGGCAACACCATCCAATAATTATAAAAGATATAACATTTCATTGTATTAGCACTTAAGACTGCCAGTAGATGGCAGCAGGGGTACTATTTTGAGACATTTGTTAGTATTTAGTGAGCCGAAAGTCTAGACACAGAAAACGCCAAAATTAAAGAACCATATAAATTAAAATAAAAAAATTTTCAGCTTGAGAAATTTTTTTTTAAAAAGATAAGTTTTTTTTAATATTTTTAGAGCATTTGGTTTTATTTCACTTCACAATTAATTTCACAAGGACAAAATTTTTTGCCAATAAAAAGTAGAAAAAAATTAATTTTTTTAGTATTTTTTTACTAATTTACACCATAATAGAAGTCACATAAATGATTTTCAAGTGAATTTAAAAAATAATGCATTGTAGGGTTAAGAAAAACCTAAATTTTAAGTATTTTTAAAAAATAAAAGAATTAGTACACTTGCTGTTAAGGAAACTTTTACAATTGTTTCGAAGCTCTTCCATTGACATAGAAGCCTGCTCAGCACTGGATCGAGGCACATCAATGGCCTCATGGGGTTGGCAAAAACCCACCTTCTTTTTCAAAGAAACCCTAAAAAACCATATAAAACCAGGGTTGGCAAAAACCCGGGTTTTTTAAAAAAAAACACATAAAACTGGGTTTTTTCGGAAAAAGTGTGGGTTTTTTCAAAATGAAGTGATTTTCACCTATAAATTAAGTGGGTTTTTTCAAATTTGAGTTATTTCTATGTTAAATGTGTTCTGTCAAAATAACAACAGTTTTTCCACAGTTAAGTGGGTTTGTAAAACTGAAATTGTAAAAACATCCCTTATTTACTGAAACCTGGTTCGAATTTTGAAAAAACCCTCTAAAATTTAAAAAATATCCTAAACTTTGAAATAACCCATTCAATATTGAAAGAAATCTAATTAACTTTGAAAAACCCACTGAAATTTAATAAATCTTCTTTATTTTTTATATCTAGTTTGAACTTTAAGCTTCCTAAATTTTGAAAAAAAACCTTTTAATAATGAAAAAACCCACTGAATAATGAAAGAACCTATTTAACTTTAAAAAACCTCCCTGAAATTGAAAAAACACCTAGTTTAAATTTTGAAAAAACCCTTTAAAATTTAAAAAACATCTGAAACTTTGAAAAAAAAACGCATTAAATTTTGAAGGAACTGCCAAAATCTTGATTTTTCTTGAAAAAACCCAAAAATGGGTTCAAAATGTTGGTTTTTTCACATGGGTTTTTTTAAAAAAAACATTGGGTCCAATCCAGCCAACCCATATTAAACTGAGGTTTTTCTCAGAAAAAGTGTTGGTTTTTTCAAAATTAAGTTGTTTTCTCCTATAGAGTAAGTGGAGTTTTTTTTGCAAATTTTAGTGAGTTCTTTCTATGTTAAAATGTGTTCTGTCAAAATAATGTCAATTTTTGCATAGTTAATACTCCTCAATTTTTATATCTAGTTTAAACTTTAAATGACCTAAATTTTTGAAAAAGAAACATTCAATAATGTAAAAAACCCACTGAAATTTGAAAAACACTCCCTTAATTACTGAGACCTGGTTCAAATTTTGAAAAAAAAATGCACTTTAATTTTAAAATTGTCCTAAGGTTTGAAAAAACTCATTTAATATTGAAAGAAATCTCTTTAACTTTGAAAAAAAACATTGATATTAAAAAAATCCTCCTTAGTTTTTTAATAAATTTGAACTTTAAAGGTCCTAAATTTTGAAAAAAAAACCATTTAGTAGTGAAAAAAACCCTTATTTATTGAAACTTGGTTAAAATTGTGAAAAAAACCCCACTCAACTGCAGTTCTTGTTATACCCCGTTACAATTACTTAGGCTTACAATATTTGCTAGGGTCCAACACAGGACGTTTTTTTAAATTACTCTTAATCAGGCCCGGATCCAGGGGTTGGTACTCTTGACAGTACCCCCCTTGAGAACCCAAAAACGGTTCTCAAAATTAGTAAAACCCCTGCTTTTACAGATGTTATTTCAAAAGTTTTTCTGGGGGAGGACCCACATACCCCCCATTAGTACCACAAGGGGATATTCAGTGATAATTTTTAGGAAATCCCCAAATTGACATTTTGGGTCAAAAGGTGAAGGTAATAGTGTTGAAAGGTGCCCCCCTAAGACTCAAAAACGTATCTAAAAATGAGTTAAAACCTTAATTTTTTACGCCAAATTTCACTTTTTTTGGGGGGACCCCCATACCCCCAATGGTGATACCCATACCCACAAGGGATCTTGTCTGAAAAAGTGCCCCTCCTTGGATCCGCGTTTGCTCTTAATAAGTATATCAATTCATCAAAGATATAAGAAAAATTAAAAAAGTTAGTGTATTTTCATTTGATATTACTTTTTCAAAAATTGTTTATTTAGACTTAATTTTATCAAGAAGTATCCTGAATTTTGAATCCACTTCAATTTCAAAGTGATTTTAAGAGGTCTAAAAAATTTGTGTAAGAGAAAGAGTAAAAATGAGTCCTTTACAAAGAAATTGAAGAAAATTATTATTAGCTCCTAAAAAAATAAAATCCCTACATATATTGCAAGATACTATTAAATATAATACATGTATTATGCATATTTTATGCATAAAACTTTCAAGTTTTACTTTTAAATCTCCCCATTCTGTCTATCACATAAAATAATCCCAGTTGATCAGGTAATTCAATGAACACCCTTCTTAATCCGGCACCATGAACAAATCTTCACAAAACGGGTTTTAGGATGCAAAATTGTCAGTTAATGAAGAACGTTGTGAGCGGATCAACCGAAACCTATAATTTTATATTCCTTGCGCATGCCCTTATCAGTTCCGTCTGTCGCGCCCCCTGGTATCCATCCATTGAAACATGATTCCAAATAAACATTTGTTTACCTCCGAAGTTAGCGACTCGTCGTCGTCTTGTTCTTTTGAGCTGAGTAAGGTAAATGGTAATATTTTTACTAAAATCTGTGTATCTAACAAATCTCTATAGGTATTCATACTTGAAATTATTCACCCAGCACCATTTCTAAAGTCCTTTTGATTGTTCCGCTTTCACTTAAATCCGAACTAGTAGCGAAAAGGAGCAGCTAAGCCTTGATTTTTATTATGACCAACCAGGGGTTGATCCAGACAAAAATTGGGGCCCTTTTGCTGCCCCTTTACAAAAATTCACCCTCTTTAAATCTGCCCCTTCACAAAAATAAATTCATGAAATTCAAAATAGCTTTATTGATAAATAATTTGCTAGAAAACATACATGTGATTTTTCCACCAATTGGCGGAAATCCGCCAATTTGCTTAGCAAAATTAAAATCTAACAATTCGATTTGCAAAATTGAAGTTCCACTTTCTTATTTTCCAATCGTGTTTTAACTGAAAACTCTTGCTGCGAGTGTTGTCAAGGGCGTAGCCAGAGGGGGGATTTGGGGATATATCCCCCCCCCCAAAACTCAGGAAATTTCCTTTTTGACCATAGAAAACCACTATAAATACCCCATATCCTCCCCTCCCGAAATATCAACATCCCCCTCCGATATTTTTTTTGGCTACGCCACTGAGTGTTGTACAGTAATAAGTTCTAAGTAAAATCGAAATAATATGAAAACTAGTTGATTTAAGCTAAAAAATATGACTAGCATATCGAATCGTAGATCTCGGGAAGTAGAGACCAATTGACCCCCTCTTAAAATGAAGGAAAATTTAGGTGTCATCAAATTTTTAATATTTTCTGCAAATTTATTGTAAGAGTGATCACATGTATGAGAAAACATTCACAAAATATTTGAATTTTTCATGTTTTTTGGTTTGTGAGTCAATTTTATTATTACGCCCTGATCTGCTAACTATCACTTCTTCAATTTTTCACAAAAACATTTTACTTTTCACAAAAAATAATGAAATGGGCCCCAAAATATAAAACCTGGATCTACCCCTGCCAACACATATATTCTGTCTATACTGCTGTCCAAAGTGAAAGTGTACACAAACTAGTTTTCTTTTAAATTCAGCTCTATTTACCATCTCGATCCCATTCTCAAAGGGATGTCAAAATTTTGAACAGAGCCCTTAACTATCAGAATTGAAAGCAAACTAAAGTTGTTATGTAAAATTACTATCAATTTAAATGAAAAATATTATTTAAACAGCAATAGAATAGTTCTAAGCACGTTGCTGTCGGGTTTTAATCATGTATTAGAGCAGCGTTTCTCAACCTTTTTACTCTCACGGAACCCTTTTGATAATGATCAAGCTTCGAGGAACCCTAGCGTCCATACAACAGTGGCGTATATAGAAATTTATTTCGGGAGGGGCCCAAAATTATTACTCAACACCTCAAAAGTATATTTAAAATAGGTTTAACGTAGCTTTTGAATGCATTTTTATGTGAAATTTGCATCCATGAGAACATAATATAATAAAAATTGTGATTAATAAAGTTCCGAGTAGGAAGGGTGGTTTGGGGGTACTCCCCCAGAAAATTTTTAGAAATCCCACTCTAAAAACTAGGTTTTAAATCGTTTTTGGTACATTTAGTCCAAATTTTGGATTTGCATTTTTAGGCAGGATTTCGATTTTCATGAAAGTATTACAAGAAATTGAAAATAATACAATTTCATGTACTAAAGGGGGGGTTAGGGGGCCCTCCCCCAGAAAGTTTTTAAAAAATTAACCCTAAATAACAGGGTTTTAACGTGTTTTGATATGCCTAGTCCGAATTTTGGGGGAGGGCAGGGCCTCCTTGGCCCCCCTTGTATACGCCACTGCCATGCAACAATATTTTTTCTTGCTATTTTGTCCTCCCTCAGAATTTTTTTTCAAAATTACCCTTTAAACTAGTGTTTTAACTCCTTTTTGCAACTTTTTGTAGAACACCCAAGGAGAATAGATTCTTGAGACAGCAGAATGCTCAAGAGGAAAATGCTGTATAACAGACCTCAAAATTTTAGATAGAAGTTTGGGAGTTCTCCCTAGAAATTTTTTGAAATTTGCCACGTAAAGTAGAGTTTCAGTGTATTTAAGAACCTTTGGGTTGTATCTGAAAAGAACAGTTCCTTGTAAAACACGGAATTTTCAAGGGGAAAAATATAATTAGTGCCAAAATTTCAAGGGGGGCCGGGGTCCTTCCTCAGAAATTAATTTTGAAATTCCCCTTCAAACTAGTGTTAATCTTCTTTTCAAACTCTTCGTAGAACACCCAAGGGCTACAGAAGAAAATGTTCCACGGAAAAACACTTGCTCACATTTGGCTGGCTGGTGCTTAATTTATTTGGAGGGTTATTCTAAATTGTAAACCAGAACAACAACAAAAAAAGATTTTCGGATCCCTCGCGGAACCCTTGAGGAAGCCTCGCGGAACCCCAGGGTTCCGCGGAACCCCGGTTGAGAAACGCTGTATTAGAGTACTATAACCAGAATATGTAATTCGCTACTACTGCAGCTGAAATGCTGTGTATTTTTCTTAGCTGAAAGCTGCGTCTTATTTCCCTCGTTTTGTTTTTGAAGGCCTTATTTCAGCTCTGTTTCAGTAATACATTTATTTAATCATCAAAGGCAACATTCAATTTTTTTAAAAATGAAACAAATGAACAAGATGAAAAATCCACCAAATACTTTTTTGGCAAGATTTTTCTCAAAATAAATCTGTCTCAAATTGTCTTTGCTTAGGACGGCAGCATTGCCCGCTCCACTAAAAGGTATCAATCCAGCACTTGCATTTCAGAAAAATTGAGCATATGATCTCACAATGAATGTGTCTTTACAGCGCAACGTGAAGATGGCAACCTTGCCGAAGCAGGAGTGCAGTAACTCCAAAGCGTCCATTGGGAAGTCACCCTTCTAATAGTTCTCCTACAACACTCAGGTACACTTATGCCTCTTTTTTCCTCTAAGTCTTTTCTGTGTCTGTACTGATCAGCCAACGATAGTAAAAGGGTCACGTGATTTTTACAGACTATTGCACGGCCTATAGTTGGGTAACTGGTGATACTTGGGGTCTTGGTTCTATATAGCAGGGATGCAGAATATGTCCGATCTGGGATCAGGGGAAATTTTAGCCATCTGGGGAAATTTTGTTGGAAAAGTATACTTTTGAATTCAATTTCACAGTAGAGTAATAAAATTTTACGTGGCAATTCTCATCTTCGCCGGGATAAAAATAACGATTTAATTCAAATGGGAAAAAAATGGTTGCTAAAGTGTGAAAAAATTTATTTATTTTATGGGGATTCAGCCCATAACCCTTGATTCATTCTTGTTCCCAATAATGGTCACTATCAGAAATGGTAATAAATGTTTTATTTCTTTGTAAAATTGTGAATTTATTTATGTAAGGAATTTCCTATGTATATTTATTTTAAAACTTATACTTGTATTAGCTTTATTTAACTTTTAGTACCTTGGCATTCAACAAAATAAGTCTTGGTTTTAAACTTTAAAGATAGAACTTTTATTTAACATACTTTTAATACCGACGGTTATCCAGGATTTTTGTAGGTCGTTATCACTTTTTGAAATTTTGGAGAGATTTTTGTATGGATTGGGGAGAAATCTTGGAAGTAAAAACATTTTCTGCATCCCTGCTATATACAAGCAATTGTCTCTTTCGATAAATTGCCCCTCAACTTCCACCTGTCTCACTTCCGAAATACTTGTTCCAGCATTGTTAAAATCACGTGACCCTTTTACTATCGTTGGTTCAGCAGTAGTTTAGTCACCATTAGTGTTCCAACATTCTTGTGGAAGATTGCATGTACAGTTATTTAAAACAATTGTAAATTTTTAACTAGTAGTAGTAGACTAGTAGATTTGTAGTTATAATTACTATAGTAGATTTGCCGTGTGGCAACAGTCTGTTAATTCTTTTTAATTCTTTAAAATGTTTAGAAACAAAATGTTGTAATTTACTTTCGGACTTCAAACTTAAATTGATAATTAAATATAATCGTTCATCTGTTGAAGTTTTATTCATTTGAGTGATTGGATTTAAGGTCGTCCGTTAAGTAATTTTAACCAGCTATTTGACATCATTCATCTGTTGATTTTGTAATTCATTTGAGTGATTTAAAGTTGGCAGTTATTTGACATCATTCATTTGTTGAATTAGTATTCATTTGAGTGATTTGAGTTAAAGTCGTCAGTTATTTGACAATTCTTACTATCTATGTATCAAATCTATTTAATCACATCATCAAAAACATAAGGGATCGGGAATACAATGAAATAGTAGAAGAAATGGGAGTTAATTAGTGGAATACAGCCTCCATGTTTACCCACAGCTCAAATCGTGACACACAATTAACTATTTGTGATACACCCAGGCGGGAATCCAGCACGGCTCCAAGGGGGCACTTTTCCAGACAAGATCCCCATGGTACCATTGTGGTACCTCCCCCAGAAAAAAAATTGAAATTTGACGTGTTAAAGTAGGGTTTTAACTCATTTTTAGAAATGTTTTGAGTCTAAGGGGGGACTTTTCAACACTATTACTTTTACTTTTTGAACTAAAATATCAAGATATTTAGGAGTATTGTTTATGGATTTAATAATGGCGATATTAGTAGTTAAATCTCTATTGTTTGTCAGTCATTATTGGTGCTGTGGGAAAACATGGCGGCTGGAGGACCATTATCGAGGCCGAAATTAAGTCCAGGGTTCCCATATGGGGCTTGTAAAGTACATGAATTTCATTTTTGTTTTCAAAAGCCCTTGAAAGTACTTGAATCTACTAGATAAAGTCCTCGAATTTTTATTTTAAATATTTTATTCTTGAATTCTTTTCAGTTTGATTGTGAAAAATTTCAATTTTTATTCAAAGAATTCAATTCTTGTTTGCTTCTTTTAAAATCTACTGTCAGAGGATTTTTGAAATGGTTCTACAGAAGTATAACTTGCAGGGGTCGATCCAGGCGAAAATTGGGTCCGTTTTGCGGCCCCTTCATAAAGTTTAGCTTCGGAAGAACAGCCCCTTCACAAAAATAAACTACATAAAATCGGCCCTTTTACAAAATTTCTAGCGACAAAAAATTACCAGTTTCAAATTTCAAACGAAGCCCTTCAAATATTCTCCGAAACGAACGCGATTCTTCGGTTGAGAAAGAACCATACAATCCATAGATCGACGTAAAGAGCAGTTTGCGTTTTCAATCCGGCAACCCTATGCTCTGCAATGAATTACGAAAAAATATATTTTTCACAAAAAAAACGATTTTCACAAAAATAACTTTATTTTCACAAAAGTAATTTCATTTTCACAAAAAATTATTTCATTTTCACAAAAATTATGAAAAACAGACTCCAAAAATTAAAACCAGGATCGACCCCTGACTTGGCTTCTGCAAATTTTCTGTAACGTTACTTCTCAGAGTTAACACCGATGTCACTCAACGCTAGTGATAACGCGTGGCTGAGCTCAGTCTGTATTCATTGTACTCGGATCAGATGACCTATTATTATTTACCTATTAAAACGCTCCTCATAGCCCGAAAATGAGATTTTCTCCTTTTTGTAATCGAAAAATACTTTGTGTCATTTGCATAAGTCATAAATTATAAGTCGCTGGGGCGTGATTGTTGCTCCCCAAACCACCAAAATAAGAATTTGCACAAAAAAAGGACCGCACAGTGACCAGGGTTGGCAAAAACCTGGTTTTTCGGGTTTTTAAAAAAAAACCACATAAAACTGGGTTTTTTCAGAAAAAGTGTGGGTTTTTTCAAAATGAGGTGATTTTCATCTATAAATTAAGTGGGGTTTTCAAATTTGAGAGTTATTTCTCTGTTAATTGTGTTCTGTCAAAATCACAAGTTTTTCCACAGTTAAGTGGGTTTTTCAAAGCTTTTATACTTTGAAAAAACCTGCTGAAATTGTAAAAACATCCCTTATTTACTGAAACCTGGTTAAAATTTTGAAAAAACCCATTAAAATTTAAAAAATATCCTAAACTTTGAAATAACCCATTCAATATTGAAAGAACCTATTTAACTTTAGAAAAAACTCCCTGAAATTGAAAAAACACCATTTAAATTTTGAAACCTAGTTTAAATTTTGAAAAATCCCTTTAAAATTTAAAAAATATCCGAAACTTTGAAAAAAAACGCATTAAATTTTGAAAGAACTGCCAAAATCTTGATTTTTTTAAAAACCCAAAAATGGGTCCAAAATGTGGGTTTTATCACATGGGTTTTTTGAAAAAACCCAATTGGGCCAAATCCAGCCAACCCTGCTTCTGGCCCCCTTAAAAAGTTTGCCGCTTGTGATTGAAAATTCTGCCACTTTCTATTCTACTATTCTTAAAAGAACAGAAACTAAATTCCATTGAGAGTCGTCTCTATTATTGTTCTAGCTCATCTGGTGATCTATTGAATGTGGTAATTACTATTCAGTTAATCGTTAATGAATAAAAGTATGTAAAGTATATAAAAGTATAAAAATGATATAAAAGTTGTAGCATAAAAATGTTGATTAGAACAGAACTCCTATAATTACTATTCTATTCCTGTGTTACTATTCTGTTAATCGTTAAGGGAAGCACAAGGAGAAAATAGCATAGTAACAATTATAACAGGTTGAAAATT
This sequence comes from Tetragnatha versicolor, assembly GCA_024610705.1. Taxonomy (NCBI): domain Eukaryota; kingdom Metazoa; phylum Arthropoda; class Arachnida; order Araneae; family Tetragnathidae; genus Tetragnatha; species Tetragnatha versicolor. Next base: position 445,946 of record JANDEH010000069.1, read on the forward strand.
CTGCCACTTTCTATTCTACTATTCTAAAAAGAACAGAAACTAAATTCCATTGAGAGTCGTCTCTGTTATTGTTCTAGCTCATATGGTGATCTATTGAATGTGATAATTGCTATTCAGTTAATCCTTAATGAATAAAAGTATGTAAAGTATATAAAAGTATAAAAATGATATATAAAAGTTGTTGGATATAAATGTTTGATTGGAGCAGAGCTCCTATAATTACTAATCTATTCCTGTGTTACTATTCTGTTAATCGTTAAGGGAAGCACAAGGAGAAAATAGCATAACAACAATTATAACAGGTAACAAATAACAATTCTGAATAACATGTTCTATGTAGTATGTGAAATTCGTGTTTTTTTATATAACTCTAAATATTTTTTATTTTATTTTAGTGGTGACTAATTATCTTCGTACCTCTGGCGAAGGTTACATTTTAAATAAATAATTCGTACCTTAATTTATCTAAGTGTCTTACTTTTATTATCCCAGGGTATTATGAATATATAGTAAGGCATATGAGAATGTTAAAGGCGAAAGTTGAAACATTTTGGAAATTCTGTGTACTTGGTTTTTTGCCTGCCCTTTTATGATGTATTGGGATATTAAGATAACTTAACTCTGTGTTGTTGGGTGAGATTTCGGAACAGAATAGAAATGAAGACATTTTATTCTAGGGCAGTGTTTCCCAACCTTTTTCGGTCCATGCCCCACCAAAGCCTTTCTAAATGTTCTATGCCCCCGGTCTGAGTGGCATATATATAGAAATATACTTTGAGGGGGAGTCAAAATTATTTCTTAGCCCCCCCCTCCTATGTATATTTAATGAGTCTAATGTAGCTTTTCAGAACATTTTTAGGTAGAATTTGCATGCTAAAGATCTAAATCAAGTTATGAGTAATTATGTTCTTAGTACCAAGGGGGGTCTGGGGGTCCTCCCCCAGCAAATTTTCAGAAATGTGACTCTAAAGCTAGTTTTCAATTAGTTTGGTACCCCTAATTGGGAAATTTTGGATATAAATTTTATCTTACATACATACTCGTCCAGATTTGAGACATACACTCTCAGATAGGATAATAGGATCAGATTTTGATAAACTTCTTCTTAAAAAGTTTTTTTTATTTTTTTCCTGGATTAGTCCCACCTGGGAGGGCAGTTTGGTTGAAAATTTTCCCCCTAGAAAATGATATTGCCCCCCGGTGGGGCGTGCACCCCACGTTGGGAAACACTTTTCTAGGGTATTTGAAATCGGAAGCATTTCGACTAGGTTTTTCCCACATGGGAAAAACTGATTATTAATTGAATTTATTCTGTTCATAGATGAATGTTTAAAAAGTTTTTTTTATTTTTTTCCTGGATTAGTCCCACCTGGGAGGGCAGTTTGGTTGAAAATTTTCCCCCTAGAAAATGATATTGCCCCCCGGTGGGGCGTGCACCCCACGTTGGGAAACACTTTTCTAGGGTATTTGAAATCGGAAGCATTTCGACTAGGTTTTTCCCACATGGGAAAAACTGATTATTAATTGAATTTATTCTGTTCATAGATGAATGTTTAAAAAGTTTTTTTTATTTTTTTCCTGGATTAGTCCCACCTGGGAGGGCAGTTTGGTTGAAAATTTTCCCCCTAGAAAATGATATTGCCCCCCGGTGGGGCGTGCACCCCACGTTGGGAAACACTTTTCTAGGGTATTTGAAATCGGAAGCATTTCGACTAGGTTTTTCCCACATGGGAAAAACTGATTATTAATTGAATTTATTCTGTTCATAGATGAATGTTTAAAAAGTTTTTTTTATTTTTTTCCTGGATTAGTCCCACCTGGGAGGGCAGTTTGGTTGAAAATTTTCCCCCTAGAAAATGATATTGCCCCCCGGTGGGGCGTGCACCCCACGTTGGGAAACACTTTTCTAGGGTATTTGAAATCGGAAGCATTTCGACTAGGTTTTTCCCACATGGGAAAAACTGATTATTAATTGAATTTATTCTGTTCATAGATGAATGTTTAAAAAGTTTTTACAGCCTTTTTTTTTTTAGAAAAAATGACCTTAAATAAGCTTTATCCTATGTTATGAATATGGGTTTTATCATGTGTCTGAGGAATGTCATCTTTTGATGGTTAAGCCCTTATGATCGGATTATCATACCTTGTTACTTCAAAAAGTTATACTCCAATCAAGATTCATATTTAAGTTTTATTTTATTTAAATTACGTTTTTGTTTACATTTTAAGAGTATAAATAATGCTTCTCTTAAAGACACAGATATTATAAGTAGTAAATTTGCTTTAAAATATTCTCTATTTTTATTTGAGAAATTCAGTAATATTAAAAAATAATATGCAAATTTTATGTTAAATGTCATAATTCTCTTGCTCACTTATATTTTCCCCAGCACCTGATAATTTTAACACCCCGTCCAAAAAATGTCATTTTTTACTAAAAGTTTTTATAATGTGTTTAAATATGCCATAAGGGGACATCCATAAATTACGTGAGGTGTTTTTTCCAAAATCTGGACCCCCCCTCCCCCTTGGTGAGATTTAGTGAGATTTTGCTGGACCCCCCCCCCCTCCCCCCACGTGAGATTTACCTACAACCTTTAAAAATAATTTTCTATCCTATTCGTTTGCATTTTGTGCTTCACGGCACCTAAAACTTTTCCGTTATTAATGATTCGGGGGAAAAGGACATTATTCCGCCTAAAAATCACCACAGTATCTTATGTGTGGGTATTATTCCTTTTTCATACTTAAAAAAATTGTCTAATTTCTAACTTAAAAAGTTGACGTGAGATTTTAACCGACCCCCCCCCCCTCCCCCCTTGGTGAGATTTTTCCAAACCCCTCCCTCCCCTTTTTGACCTCACGTAATTTATGGATGTCCCCTAATCGATTGTTTTTGTTACGCCACCTAGTGTCTGAAATAATAATTAACAGAATTATTATAAAGACATAGAAGTTATCCTTTCTGTTCATGGTGATATAGTCACCACTTTGTTGACAAAAATAAAAAATATGAATTATTAGTGCAGCGGATAATAGTTTAGAAATCGAGTAATAATCTATATCCAAAATGTCTGTCAAGTTGGCAGGGGCACTTTCGCCAAATCACTTGAAAAGTTTACCAATCGTTTGTGCACGCAAAATTTTCGTTTGTGCACAACCGGAAGTACGATTTTTTTGAGTAACGGAAATGCCCCTGCTAACTTGACGTTGCAGGGGCACTTTCACCAAATTGAACAAAAGTGGTGTCATTCGAAAGAGAATCGTTTGTGCACGTTTGTGCACGCAAAAGTTTCGTTTGTGCACAAAAATTATCCGAGATATAGCCTTTTACATTTTGGCGGGAAATTCGAAAAACAAAGCTAGCAGGGGCACTTTCTCCTTTTCTTCCAAAATTGGTCTCATTTGAAAGAGAATCGTTTGTGCACGCTTGTGCACACAAAAGTTTCGTTTGTGCTCGACCGGAAGTGCGATTTTTTTAATGACGAAAATTTTCCTTTTCAACCCCCTAGTTGGACTGCTAACCGACCAATTCGCCCAAAATTGGTGTCATTCGAAGCAGTTCAAAAAACACTCAAATCTACATCCAAAAAGTTAGTTTGTCTACAAATTTAAGTGCCAAATTTTTAGAAATTTTTTTCAAAAAATTTCAAATTTTTAATTTTTTTCAGCAGAAATGCTTAAGAAAGGTCTCATTGGAAAGATCTTCGTTTGTGCATGTTTGTGCACGCAAAATCTTCGTTTGTGCACAAAAATTACCCGAGATATAGGCATTTATATCTTGAATAACGGAAATGCCCCTGCTATCTTGACGTCAAGTTGGCAGGGGCACTTTCTCCTTTTCTTCCGAGATTGGTCTCATTCGAAAGAGAATCGTTTGTGCATGTTTGTGCACGCAAAATCTTCGTTTGTGCACAAAAATTACCCGAGATATAGGCATTTATATCTTGAATAACGGAAATGCCCCTGCTATCTTGACGTCAAGTTGGCAGGGGCACTTTCTCCTTTTCATCCGAGAGGTCTCCATGTGTCGCAAACTGTCGAATAATTTGTCGGCCGAACTTACTTTATTTACTAAGCACACACATGAACGTTCTTGCTAAATTTTTCGAACCGTGCATTAATTTTTATTAAGTTGGAATAATATTTAAACTATTCTTGTATATTGCTGTATGGAAAGTTCTTACAATCATAATCCCGCATCGATGCAGGGTTTTTCTCACTACTCTTCAAACTGCCAGCTTGTAAATTTTAAAACCGTGGATTGAATGGATTTTTTAGTAAAAAAGTAAGTACTTTGAGTACACGTGAGAAATTAGGGATAACGAAAATATTTCCTTCATAAAATAACTTTTGGAATTTAAGTATTAATAACCTGGTTTTTAAAATTGAAATTAAAAAAAGTAATGCGGAGACCCCTGAACCCCCCTTTGTGTATTTATTATCAACTTGTTCACTAAAAGAAATCGCCTTCAAACATGAAATATAACATTTTTTTTGCATTAAGGTTTGAGGTCATAATGAAGGATTCTATGATAGTCCGATGCTTTACCGAAAAAGGTCGATAATTCTTAAATAAAGCACAATAGTTTTTTAATAATGGTTTAAAATGTGATTGATTCTTAAAATATACGTCTAGAGATGCACGTCATATCCAATTTTCATGAATATAACTTTTATATTTAGTAATTTATTAGAGTTCGAAAAAAAATCTCGATGTCGTTAAAAAACACAAGTCCGCATTTCGCTTTTAAATCGGTAATTATTACTTAAATTTTTTACTATTATTTTACTTATGAGTAAAGAACCGTTATGGCAAAGTTTTTCCAGAATTGTGGGTTGCCATGGTGATTAGAACGTATTTCAGGATTTTTTGAAGCAGATTGCAGTTTACTTTTCTTTAAATCAATCACTCCATTTTTTCGCCTGATTTCGAGTTCGAAGTTTGTTTACATTTCTTTCGAATTACAAGTGTTATACATCGTTGTAAAGGTAATTAAAAATGATTTAAGAAAATAAAAATTGCTAAGGGGTGTTCACCATATTGCGGGGCGAAATTTTGATCAAAGTTTGAAAGGGTAGTGTATCCTTTTTCCCAAAGTCATTGTAGATGTATGAAATTCTGGTATGTTGTTTGGGTCATCGAGCTGATTAAAACTATGTATCTCATTAAGGGATCGGGTACATATTTCGTGATTTATGTTAAGTTAAAGACGTTTCCATAATACTTGAATAAAAGAAAGTATTTTTGCTTGAGATCGATATATTAAATTTTAATAAGTTGTGCATGGCATCGTGCGGTTTAAAACGGTGTATTGCATTAAGGTGGACCTCATGCAGTAGGCGCTCTACAGTTGTTCGAAGTTTCTCTGTAATATTCAAATGACACGTAACTACCATAATTATAGCGCGGTTTAATCGAAAATTGAATATGATGCACATCTTTAAGTATACTACAAGATTCCGTCAACTATTGATCGATTTATTAATTTTAATATAGTGTCATTTGAATTTTACGGAGAAACTTCAAACAACTGTAGAGCGCCTACTGCATGAGGCCTACCTCAATGCAATACACTGTTTTAAACCGCACGACACCATGCACAACATATTAAAATTTAATATATCGATCTCAAGCACAAAGACTTTTATTCAAGTATTACGGAAACGTCTTTCACTTAGCATAAATCAAGAAATATGTACCCGATCCCTTAATGAGATACATAGTTTTAATCAGCTCGATGTCCCAAACAACATACCAGAATTTCATACATCTACAATGACTTTGGGAAAAAGGATACACTACCCTTTCAAACTTTGATCAAAAATTCCCCCCGCTATATGGAGAACACCCCTTAGCAATTTTAATTTTCTTAAATAATTTTTAATTACCTTTACAACGATGTCTAACACTTGTAATTCGAAAGAAATGTATACAAACTTCGAACTCGAAATCAGGCGAAAAAATGGAGTGATTGGCATTAAAGACAAGTAAACTGCAATCTGCTTCAAAAAATCCTGAAATACGTTCTAATCACCATGGCAACCCCTAATTCTGGAAAAACTTTGCCATAACGGTTCTTTACTCATAAGTAAAATAATAGTAAAAAATTTAAATAATAATTATCGATTTAAAAGCGAAATGCGGACTTGTGTTTTTTAACGACATCAAGATTTTTTTTCGAACTCTAATAAATTACTAAATATAAAAGTTATATTCATGAAAATTGGATATGACGTGCATCTAGACGTATATTTTAAGAATCAATCACATTTTAAACCATTATTAAAAAACTATTGGGCTTTATTTAAGAATTATCGACCTTTTTCGGTAAAGCATCGGACTATCATAGAATCCTTCATTATGACCTCAAATCTTAATGCAAAAAAAATGTTATTTCATGTTTGAAGGCGATTTCTTTTAGTGAACGAGTTGATAATAAATACACAAAAGGGGGTTCAGGGGTCTCCACATTACTTTTTTTTAATTTCAATTTTAAAAACCAGGTTATTAATACTTAAATTCCATGCGGGATTATGATTGTAAGAACTTTCAATACAGCAATATACAAGAATAGTTTAAATATCATTCCAACTTAATAAAAATTAATGCACGGTTCGAAAAATTTAGCAAGAACGTTCATGTGTGTGCTTAGTAAATAAAGTAAGTTCGGCCGACAAATTATTCGACAGTTTGCGACACATGGAGACCTCTCGGATGAAAAGGAGAAAGTGCCCCATTTCCGTTATTCAAGATATAAATGCCTATATCTCGGGTAATTTTTGTGCACAAACGAAGATTTTGCGTGCACAAACATGCACAAACGATTCTCTTTCGAATGAGACCAATCTCGGAAGAAAAGGAGAAAGTGCCCCTGCCAACTTGATGTCAAGATAGCAGGGGCATTTCCGTTCTTCAAGATATAAATGCCTATATCTCGTGTAATTTTTGTGCACAAACGAAGATTTTGCGTGCACAAACATGCACAAACGGAGATCTTTCGAATGAGACCCTTCTTAAGCGTTTCTGCTGAAAAAAAATAAAAAATTTGAAATTTTTTGAAAAAAATTTCTAAAAATTTGGCACTTAAATTTGTAGAGAAACTAACTTTTTGGATGTAGATTTGAGTGTTTTTTGAACTGCTTCGAATGACACCAATTTTGGGCGAATTGGTCGGTTAGCAGTCCAACTAGGGGGTTGAAAAGGAAAATTTTCGTCATTAAAAAAATCGCACTTCCGGTCGAGCACAAACGAAACTTTTGCGTGCACAAACGTGCACAAACGATTCTCTTTCGAATGAGACCAATCTCGGAAGAAAAGGAGAAAGTGCCCCTGCTAGCTTTGTTTTTCGAATTTCCCGCCAAAATGTAAAAGGCTATATCTCGGGTAATTTTTGTGCACAAACGAAACTTTTGCGTGCACAAACGTGCACAAACGATTCTCTTTCGAATGACACCACTTTTGTTCAATTTGGTGAAAGTGCCCCTGCAACGTCAAGTTAGCAGGGGCATTTCCGTTACTCAAAAAAATCGTACTTCCGGTTGTGCACAAACGAAAATTTTGCGTGCACAAACGTGCACAAACGATTGGTAAACTTTTCAAGTGATTTAGCGAAAGTGCCCCTGCCAACTTGACAGACATAAATCCAAACATGTCTGTAAATCTCACAACTCAATAGAGTTGAGAGAATGTGAAAACCAAATGGAATGGATAGGTTGGCGTCTCTTAAATCATTCGGCTTGATAGATAGATGGTCAAAACATAAAATTTAAGTCGTGTATTGCTTATGCCCTTATATGTACAGGGTGTCCCAAAAAAGACTGACACATTTTAAAAATTTTTAATTAAAAAACTAAAAAAAGATAAACATACGCGGTTTATTTCATCCTATTCATAATACCTAAGAATTTTATGACACAAATTTTCGTAAATCATTGTTCCCAAATCCCCCGACAGGGCATAAAGGTATCAATCTCCCCATAGGAGATAATGGAAAATAGTGCTCCCACGTGTAGGGGGATTTTTGAACTACGATTTACGAAAATATGTGTCATATAATTATTTGGTCTTTAGAGTAGAAAACCGCTTATTTTTATCTTTTTGAGTTATTGATTTTTAAAATGTAATGTGTCAGTCTTTTTTGGGACACCCTGTGTCTGCAGGGAGATTCAGAAATAATCATCAATAATTGGGGATGAGGTAGAGGGGCCCTAGACAAGCATATTTCGAATAGGGATGGTGGGGCGCAGCCTTACCGTTAAAGAGTTAGGACCTGATGTAGTGCGAGCGCGTTTCAAAAGGCCGTTTTTAGAAGGTCCGTGTGACGAAACAAAAGATAATAAAATAAAATATCTATTGCATGAGGTAAGGAAGTATCCCTACTACTTAGGGGCCATTCATTAATTGCGTAAGGATGATTTTGGTAATTTTTGACCCCCCTACCCCCATGTAAGGGTACGTAATATTTTTCAAACCCCTCCCCCCTATTCTTACATAATATTCCATTTCGTTTTTCAAAATATTTCGTTTATTATGTTATTATTATTATTGATATACCTTCATTTTTTAAAATTAAAGCTTCGATAAATCGAGATCGTCAGCATTTTTAGGTTTTTCTGGGGTTATTCAATACAATAGTAATTTGATTAGAATAATTCGAATTTGTAAAAATCTTACATAAGAATGGGTTTGACCCCCCCACCCCCAAGTAAGGGTATGTAGAGATTTTTCCAACCCCCCTCCCCCTCGGGACCCTTACGTCATTAATAAATGGCCCCTTACACCATGAATTCGGTAGAATTTGAACCACTTTCTAAACCGTGGAGTGAGTTACTAAGTGCAATATTAATCTTTTAGTCAAAGAATGGAGTTCCCATAATGGTATTTATTGGTCATTCTCTGGTGGACTAGTATGATAATATTTTAACAGTTTTATATCAAAGGGGTTGGCCCGAAAAATTGGATGAAAAAATATGTCCCGCTAGTACTTCGTAAAGGGATGTGAAAATTACGGGGGGGGCGTCCGGCAGTTTCTTACGTAATTATGGTAGGGGGTTGAGGTTTGCTTATCTTTACTGGGAAGGGGGGGTTAAAAATGACCAATAAGAGTGCTTACTACAGTAACCAATTTCAATTGTAAATAATAACTCTCTGTGAAATATTAATATATTTAATTTTTAGTCTAAATTCTAAAACACATACTTATAAATTAGGTACCATTTTCAGAAAAAGTATTCAATATTTTTGAAAAAAAAAAATTTTAAAACAAAGAAGACAAAATTTTATAATTATTAAACATTTGGGTAATTTTTTATTTGAAAGTATAGTTTTTAATTTCCAATTTTTCTTATGTTTTTAAAAATTGTTGTTTTTTTTAAATCAGGTATGAGTAAAATTAGAAAAAAAGTTGGTCTACTTTATTTATAAGACTGTTAAAAGTGTATATAAAAATTTTCAAGCATTATAATTGGATAGTTTTTTAAAATGTGTACCTAAAACTTAAAAAAACTAGTTTTGAGATAATAAAGCAAAACGAAAACACAAATTGGGGGTTTTGGTGTTTTTTTTTTACATTTCACTTTAGTTATTTAGGGCATAGTTAATACAAAACATATAAGTGTTATATTTTTGGAATCGGAAGAAATTGAACTTTTTTTGGGACAAAAAAAATAAAATTCGAATTTTTGAAGGTGTTTCATGCCCTTGTACCCTAAGTTATCTCAGGAACAACCTGTTGAATTCTCAAGTAAATTTGAAACAAGTGGCCTCCCGTGGATCCTCCTCCAATGAAATCCAAGGGAAATTTATACCGACTGAATGGGCCTCCCCTTCGATGGCTTTTCTTTCTTGAAATCAATGTCATCGATCGGGGGTACTTTTCGGTTTGACGACAGCAACAGATTCAGCTACAAAATCATCGTGAAGACTTCCAACAGCTTCAACAGTAACTCATTTTTTTGAAGCCTTTTTCCTGGGCCGTGGCTATAAGATATTATACTAAGGCAGTGGTTCCCAACCTGGGGGTGATCGCCCCCAGCAGGTGGGCGATTTGTTTTATCGCGATAAATAAGTGGGGGGCGATGAGTATTCAAAGGCGGAAATTAAGGTTATTAAGGTTAGCAACGCTATAACATGCACCAACTATGTAAAATTTCAGTGCAATAATGAACCAAGTCCTAGTTCTGATAATATCCGCTTGGCAGCAGCAAGTTCTGTTGCGTTAAATGTAATTTCCTATGAAACTTTAACTTTAAACGTCTGTAGCTCAAAAGTAGCTAAAGTGGACTTGATCCATTTCTATTCTGAACCCTCCAATTAATCTTTACCAAAGAATGGAGTAGTGTAATGGTATTTAGAAAAATGATGATCGGGGAAGGACTTTTAAATGATCATACAGTTTCGATGATCAATGAGGCTCCCTTCTTTGGCTAAAAGATTAATATTGCACGTTTTAAAACTCACCCCACACTTAAGTAAATGGTCCAATTTCTATCAAATTTATGGTATAAGTAGTACGGATACTGCTGTACCTCATACAATAATTTTTTTTCATTCTATTATGTTTTGTTTCGTTAAACGGGCCTTGACAAAATATCCTTTCGTAACGCTCTCGCACTACATTAAAAAGTAAATCTTCCGGGCTGGTATGCCGTGGTCTATGTTGAATAAAAACGCAAGACGTTTCGACCTCGCTTGCAGAGGTCATCTTCAGTTGTAAGAATGCCTCCAAGGTGGAGGCTTCTTGTTTTTATCAGCTCTCGAGGCGTCGTTTCTCCGATGTGCGTCACAGGGTCTCGTGATGTGAGCGCCGTCTCCTGATTGGGCTCTTCCCTCCTCGATGGCGATTGGTTGCTGAGAATTCCGCTCCTCTAGGGCTGGCTCCCGAGATCTCCTGGTGTCGCGGAGTGCGGAATGCCAAATTCTGTTACGTCTTAAGCCCTCTTCTTTACGATTAAAATTGTTCGTTTCTTTAAAAATCTCGATGGCCTCTCTATGTAATCTGGGATAATAGTGTGTTGTTCTTGATAACACTTGGGTATCCATGAATTTGATTTGGTGATCACCGTCATTGTAGGCGTGTTCTGCGACGGCAGATTTTGTAACTTCACCATGCCTACAGTGTCTCTCGTGTTCTGTTAATCTTGTTTTTATGCTTCTTCCTGTTGTTCCAATATATGAAGCGCCGCAAGAACAAGGGATCTTGTAGATGCCTGCTGAGGATAAGGGATCCCGGGGGTCTTTCGCCGATCGTAACAAATCACGGATCGGGACCGAGGGCTTGAAAACAGTCTTGATGTTATGACTCCGTAGTAGTTTTTCGATTCGATCCGTGACGTTTTCCAAATAGGGCAGGTAGACTGTGCCTAAAGTTTCAGATGGGTCTTTAGAAGGAGGGCCAAATCTTCTGGGATGGACAGCTCTTTCAATCTCATGATCAGAGAAGCCATTAGCTCTAAAAACTCTTTTTAGATGATGAATTTCGTCTTTAAGGGCTGACGGTTCACAAATTCGATTAGCCCTGACAATCAGGGTCTTCAAAACACCACGCTTCTGACGTGGGTGATGGTTGGACTCTTTGTGGAGGTATCTATCTGTGTGTGTAGGTTTACGGTAGACAGAGTGTCCCAAACGAATGTGTCGTCAACGTACCTCAACCAGAGAGAAGGTTGAGGTACGTTGACGACACATTCGTTATTTGGAACCACGGTAAAGATAATCTTGAACGATTTTTGCTCCACTTGAACAGTATCCACCCTAGAATACAATTCACCATGGAGGTGGAGAAGGAGGGAAAACTGCCTTTTTTGGACGTTTTGGTGAGCCGGAGAGACGACGGAGGTTTGGGACACTCTGTCTACCGTAAACCTACACACACAGATAGATACCTCCACAAAGAGTCCAACCATCACCCACGTCAGAAGCGTGGTGTTTTGAAGACCCTGATTGTCAGGGCTAATCGAATTTGTGAACCGTCAGCCCTTAAAGACGAAATTCATCATCTAAAAAGAGTTTTTAGAGCTAATGGCTTCTCTGATCATGAGATTGAAAGAGCTGTCCATCCCAGAAGATTTGGCCCTCCTTCTAAAGACCCATCTGAAACTTTAGGCACAGTCTACCTGCCCTATTTGGAAAACGTCACGGATCGAATCGAAAAACTACTACGGAGTCATAACATCAAGACTGTTTTCAAGCCCTCGGTCCCGATCCGTGATTTGTTACGATCGGCGAAAGACCCCCGGGATCCCTTATCCTCAGCAGGCATCTACAAGATCCTGTTCTTGCGGCGCTTCATATATTGGAACAACAGGAAGAAGCATAAAAACAAGATTAACAGAACACGAGAGACACTGTAGGCATGGTGAAGTTACAAAATCTGCCGTCGCAGAACACGCCTACAATGACGGTGATCACCAAATCAAATTCATGGATACCCAAGTGTTATCAAGAACAACACACTATTATCCCAGATTACATAGAGAGGCCATCGAGATTTTTAAAGAAACGAACAATTTTAATCGTAAAGAAGAGGGCTTAAGACGTAACAGAATTTGGCATTCCGCACTCCGCGACACCAGGAGATCTCGGGAGCCAGCCCTAGAGGAGCGGAATTCTCAGCAACCAATCGCCATCGAGGAGGGAAGAGCCCAATCAGGAGACGGCGCTCACATCACGAGACCCTGTGACGCACATCGGAGAAACGACGCCTCGAGAGCTGATAAAAACAAGAAGCCTCCACCTTGGAGGCATTCTTACAACTGAAGATGACCTCTGCAAGCGAGGTCGAAACGTCTTGCGTTTTTATTCAACATAGACCACGGCATACCAGCCCGGAAGATTTACTTTTTAATGTTGATCCCGGCCGTGAAAGCCTTCATTTCTCTCGCACTACATTAGGTCCTAGCCTTCCTGTTAGCGCCCTCTAGTGGGAGAAATAGGATGCAAAAGAATTTCGGAATAAAAAGTGTGCATCACTATAAGGAGATAATTTTTAACATAGCTGGTCACAAATATCATAAGTGGAAATTGAAGTGTAACCTTTTATACTTGGATTAAAACCAGCAAATTCGTTCGATTTCGGCATTTGTAACCTAACAACCGATTTAGGAGCTGAAATCGATTTTATGGAATAATTGCCCGAATCGATGGGATCTTAAAAGTTAGCTTGTCAATTTCTACCGGGAATTTTACAACCCATGCCCGCTTGTGTAAGCACCTAGCTCCTGTCCAAGCATGGAAGGAGGCTTATTGATGGTGGAGAAATACAGCTTCTAACAATCCCCGTTATACCAATTATTTTTATGGGTAAATTCCAGGTCAAGGTTGACAATGAGGAAGTTGCATGATTTTTTTTTAATTTTTTTAATCGATTCCTCTTGCAAAAATAAGCAACTTCCCAAAATTTGAGGCCGATCGAGAAATTTTTTGATTGTCAAAAAAATTAACAAAAATCCCCTTTTTAAAAGCGCGTGAAAACGCCAAGAGTTTGGATGTGACGTCATCTTATACTAAACATTGTTGTAAAGCAATGGAGTTGATGGTATTATTGTTGACGTCATCTTATAGTTTAAACAATAAACGTTTTCAGTCACGTGTTTTTTTCTCGACTTTTAAATTAAAATATTTAATTACCTGTACATTTTTTTGAAAAACTGACTAGATATTTCATTTTATCATACAAAAAAACATACGGAACACTTGTTTGTTTTTGAAAATCTGACACATGCAACTTCCTTATTAAATCTAAAGCTAATAAATGCAATAATAACGTAAATGCACTAGTCACACATAAATCTAATCCACTGATCTATAAAACAAACGGAAGTGACTAGTTAGCGTGCCGGAAAGGATTTCTATCTTCTTTTAATTTTCCTAATCTTTTAGCACAGTTGTAAGCACATAATGAAACGACCATTCTAAATTTTGCTCATAATATTTTTAAAAAACAGGCATGGGTGGATTAAAAAGGGGAAATGTTCTTCCAACTTTGCTTCCAGCTTGCCCCGATTGCTTGAGCAATCGTGGCAATTTAATCTTCCGCGCTGGCATGATAGGTTGCTTGTTATAGTATCGGAGGTTGCCTCTCCAGTTTGTTTTATAGCTCAGTGGCTTTAAATTGGACTAAAAACCGTTTGTTTTATAGCTCAGTGATCTAATCACTAGGTAAACCTAAATAAATTATAACAATGAACATATTTAACAGGTCATAATTGAATCGTCAGTTTGAAGAAGGGAATAAGTCCTAAAAATGACAAATTGACTTTTTGTGCTCAAAACAATCTCCAAGCTTTGCTCTACACATTTGTGAAAAGAGGGGAAAAATTACTAACCCCTATAGGGAGATATCGCCCCTTGAAGTTGTGCAATCGATGTCCATTCATTGTATTTTTTAAGTTAATTTGGAATTAAAGTTAATTTATCTTTCTTTTCATATTCTTTGTGCTGTAAACCAAGTTAAAATTAAATTTTCTCTTAATTTCAATTTTTTTTTCAAACTTTTTTTATGTAGGGAACGTTTGACTCCATTCATATTCACTCACTCCATTGATACTGCTTTAATAACTCAGTTTCACTATAATTTTGAATTTTATTTGTCTTATTATTTTTATTTCACCCTTTTGTTGTTTAAACTAAGGAGAAATATCATTTAAATGTTAATTTAAGGGTTTTTAAAGATTTTTTCATCAGAAAAATTTCATAAGGTGGAAGAAGGGAATAAGTCCATCAACTTATTTTGAATGTAAAATATTTTTGAATATACTTATATTTGTTTTGATCATTTCTCTGTTTTCTTAATAGGGTTCTGAACTTCCAGTAAAAATTTGGTTGTTATACAATGATAATTCCATTACTTACACAGTTTTTTTTTTTTTTCGATTTTCTCAAAACTTGATTTTTGGACCCTTCTTCAAACTGACGATTCAATTGATTCTGATAATGTTGATGATCAGTTGATTAAAAAGTCACCACTCTATTGGCCAGCATTATATATTTATATTAGCATTTTCAACGAATTTCCGGTAGCTTATCACAAATAAATCGGGAATCATGTCACGCAACCGCTCTTCTTACCTGGAGAGCTGAATAAAAAAATTAAGAGATCCTTTATTTTAACATAGTATTAGGAAAGCGCCATCTAGGGAGTGTGGCGCGAATTCTTTCCGCCAGGGATGGGTATCCTGGAAATGTTCATAAACTTTTGCGTTCACCTGTTTTATGGCCTCTTTTTAAAAACAAACAAGTGTGGTTTTTTGAATGGTAAAATGAAATATTCAGTCAATTTTTCAATAAAAGTGCATAGGTAATTAAATATTTTCATTTAAAAGACGAGAAAAAAACACGTGACTGAAAACGTTTATTGTTTAAAAAGTAACGATGACGTCAACAATCATACCATCAAATCCATTGCTTTACAACAATGTTTAGTATAAGATGACGTCACATCCTTAACTCTTGGCGTTTTCGTGCGCTTCTAAAAAGGCAATTTTCGTTAATTTTTTTGGCTATCAAAAAATTTCTCGATCGACCTCATATTTTGGGTAGTTGCTTATTTTTGCAAAAAGAATCGATTAAAAAATTTTAAAAACACCGTGCAACTTCCCCATTGTTGAAAAAACCAAACATCACACTCATTAATTTCAATCAGACTTTTCAATTTCTTTTTCAAGAATAAATTTTTTTTTCATTTCAATTATCGAACAAAAGAATTCCCCTCCTCTGAAGGGGGTGCTGGAGCAAACCTCCTAAGGGATTCTTCCCATACTGCCCGAAGCAAGGATGTTCTGTTGGTTGTAGCTAGGCCCATAGGGTTTTGCTGAACTTTTATTGCTCTCAGTTTTATCTAGCCGATCCTCTTTTTGTGGTTTTTGTCTCTTTTTGTTCCCCCTGACACCCCCTTCATAAGAAGAAAATTCATTTGTTCGCTAATTGACCCCTCAAAGAAAGCGGGGTCATCAAACTGGCCGTTGTAGAATTCTAAGCACCTTCCATAAGCTATAATTGAGGATTGAGAAATATACATTAGGGCAGGGGTCCCCAACCCTATGCCCGCGGGAACCATGGCGCCCGTCGATCTGTCTAGGTGCGCCCGCTGCTTGTGCCCAACGATAAAATATTTCAGTTTTCCACTATCCCATAAAATTCTAGAAATGAAATAGCAACATACATTTCAGAGTTTCTTCAAGTAAGGCGAGAAAAGAAATTTTGGATCTTCAGAATGACATTATCCTCAAAACTATTATCAGATGATATGAGAAATTCTGGAATATAGTTGATAGAAATAAATATCCATTCTTAAAAAGAGCAGCATATAAAATAAAGTAGTTTTTTGGTTCCACACACTTATGTGAATCATTTTCGACAATGAATATAATAAAATCAAAAAATATAGATCACGACGTACAGATGAACACCTTGACGATAGCTTGGGGCAAGAATTTCATTATAATCTCCCAATTATGAAGCGCTGGCCAGTGAAATGCCATGTATTTGATATATTTTATAAATAATTTTTATACTTCGTATGTTTTGCAAGCAATTTAGTAGTAACTTATTTTACAAAAGAATATTAATACTAATTATACCTATTCATTATTAATTTTTAAAATTAATTTTTGTGCATTATATGTAGTGTGTATTATTAACTATGTCCACCAACTATAAATTTATCTTGAAAAAATAAATGGTGCCCGCCATTCGACCGATATTCTGGTATGTGCTCTTAGGTACAAAAAGGTTGGGGACCCCTGCATTAGGGTGCATCGAAAAAAACTTTTTTTTGATTTTGATGATGCCTTAGTGCGGAAAAGTTGTCTAAGGTGGCAGAGAGTACCTGTGAATTTTTTCAGAATTTTCGGATAATATCTTGAGGTGCCGCCAAGGCCCTGAAGGTCCCCATGTTAATCCAATGGAGCGCGCAAGGCAAGAAGGCCGAAAATTGGTTTTTCGCCCCTCATTTCTACCCTAATCACACGACGAATGTCTTCACTCGAGTTATGGACCCTATATGATCTAGGCTATCCGTCGAAACTTGAATAATAGCCTAAATCTCTATATTACGTTTTTTTGTGTGCTCCAATTTCGTCGAAAATCGCGTATTTCCTCGTTCAAATCAGAGCCCACAATCAACATAATATAAAGATTTAGGCTATTATTCAAGTTTTGTCGGATAGCCTAGATCATATAGGGTCCATAACTCGAGTGAAGACATTTGTCGTGTGATTAGGGTAGAAATGAGGGGCGGAAAACCAATTTTCGGCCTTTTTGGCTTGCGCGCTCCATTGGATTAACATGGGGACCTTCAGGGCCTTGGCGGCACCTCAAGATATTATCCGAAAATTCTGAAAAAATTCACAGGTACTCTCTGGCACCTTAGACAACTTTTCCGCACTAAGGCATCATCAAAATCAAAAAAAAGTTTTTTTCGATACACCCTAATATACATTCCGTCCTACTTAATCGATATAAGTACGATTCAATCGAAATATCGATGGGGTTTGAGGAAATTTTAATTGCGATCTGTTGCTTTGTAGTTTGTATGACCACCACTCTTTGTTAACATTAATTATTTATAATTGGTTTTGAAGTTGTCAGTCGTTGTGTTAATACGTCATCGACATCATTGTAAATTCTTGTTAAAGCTTTTCCTTTATCAGAAGTGTGAAGAGCTTGTTTAGTGAGATTAATGGAGGATTTACTCCACTGCTGTAAAAGAGACATTTTCGGCATATTTTAGTACCCGCTACTCACAAAAGATGGCGCTCGTATTGTTATTCCAATAAACCAATTGACGAGCGCCATCTTTTGTGAGTAGCGGGTACTAAAATATGCCGTAAATGTCGCTGATGTCTCATTTACAGCAGTGGTGTAAAAATCCTCCATTAGTTTTAACTCTCCAATGTATGATGTTTTAAATTCACTTGAGAATCATTTGTGTGACTTCTATTATGGTGTACATTAGTAAAACAAAATACTAAAAAAATTTAATTTTTTTCCACTTTTTATTGGCAAAAAACTTTGTCCTTGCGAAATTAATTTATGTCTCTTGTGAAGTGAACTAAAACCAAATGCTCTAAAAATATAAAAAAACAACTTATCTTATCAAAACATAGAATATACGCGTATTACTACACTGCTTTAAACAATTAAAAGATATTGGTAGTTACATATTGGCAAACAAATAAAAAATTGGCAGTGGTTCGAGCATTTTTCATTTTCTTTGGGCCATTTTTATCTTTATAAAAATTTTACTTTTTTTTATAAAAATTGGAAAAAGCACATTTTGTGTGGTTAATAGAGCCCTGCACGCGTTGCCTCTGAGAGACTAAAGTCTAGACCAGGCATGGCCAACCCGCGGGCCGCATGCGGCCCGCGAAACTCTCTGAAAACCTTCAAAAAGTAGCTTCAAAACACTTTTTAGCACACTAAAATTCAAAATTTTTTCGGGGGAAAACCCCCGACTCCCCGCCATATACCTCTTAGATCAGGCTTTGCCAACCCGCGGCCCGTTTTGAAATAATTTTGTGGTCCGCAAGAATTCTTTTGGTCAAAACTTAAAGTTTTAGGGTAAGTTAAGGCCCCCCCAAATTCGTACAAAGGGTACCAAAACACGTTAAAATCTGTTATTAGAGTCGTATCTGGGGGAGGACCCCCAGACCCCCCTTTAGTACTAGGAACTGTATTGTTAACAACTTATTTAGGATATTAGTTCAGTCAGGTGCAAATCCTACCTAAAAATATATTTTAATTTATACATTGAACCAATTAAATATGCATGGGGGCATGAGAGGAAGATTTGGGTGTACTTTTTCCCGATGCAAAAATCTAGCTGCAAATTTTAGAGAAAATCTGGGTCCTCCCGAAATAAATTTCTATAAGCGCCACAGGCTCCTGATAGTTTCGAGTGATCCCAAGTGTTTTTAACGGCACCTGTTTAGTTCCTATGGATATACTACAGAAGGTATTCTTGGGGTTGCTCCTTTAGGTAAATTTAAATGAATATTTTATTTAGGAATCTGTCAATCAAAGCAAAGGATCTAAGAAACTCCCTATTTTATATACCTAATTTATTCAATTTCCTTCACTGTCATTCTGTGCTCCTACTATCCTAAAATTTTATATGTGGCCCGCGAGATTATTGTGGTTTTCCAAAGTGGCCCTCAACCAGGGTTGGCTGGATTGGACCCAATGTTTTTTTTTCAATAAAAACCATGTGAAAAAACCAACATTTTGGACCCATTTTTGGGGTTTTTCAAGAAAAATCAAGATTTTGGCAGTTCCTTCAAAATTTAATGCGTTTTTTTTCAAAGTTTCGGATGTATTTTAAATTTTAAAGGGTTTTTCAAAATTTAAACTAGGTTTTAAAAATTAAATGATGTTTTTTCAATTTCAGGGAGTTTTTTAAAGTTAAATAGGTTCTTTCATTATTCAGTGGATTTTTTCATTATTGAAAGGGGTTTTTCAAAATTTAGGAAGCTTAAAGTTCAAACTAGATATAAAAAATAAAGAAGATTTATTAAATTTCAGTGGGTTTTTCAAAGTTAATTAGATATCTTTCAATATTGAATGGGTTATTTCAAAGTTTAGGATATTTTTTAAATTTTAGTGGGTTTTTTCAAAATTTGAACCAGGTTTCAGTAAATAAAGGATGTTTTTACAATTTCAGTTTTACAAACCCACTTAACTGTAGAAAAACTGTTGTTATTTTGACAGAACACATTTAACATAGAAATACCTCTCAAATTTGAAAAAACTTAATTTATAGGTGAAAACCACTTCATTTTGAAAAAACCCAGTTTTATGTGGGTTTTTCAGGGTTTTTTTTTTTAAAAAACCCGGGTTTTTGCCAACCCTACCCTCAACAAGATATGGGTTGGCCAAACTGCTCTAGCACCTTCCATAAACTATAAGTGAGGGTTGAGAAAAATACATTCCGTCCTGCTTATCGATATAAGTATACGAATCAATCGTAATATCGATAGGGTTGGAGGAATTAATTGCGTTATGTTATGTTTTAGTGTTTGTATGGTCACCACTCTTTGTTAACATTAATTATTTTTAATATGTTTTCAAGTTCTCGTAGATTATAAACAAAGTGGCCAGGAAATTATTCGAGAAGCTAGGTAACCATAAAAACCCTACCCTGACCAACATAGCCAACTATGACCCCTCTCTACCCAAATTTAGGGACCGCCCGAAGGCCTCGAGCCTCCTAGAATACAAATAATGTAGCATAAGGGGATTGATAGTAAAAATAACTAAGACAGAGGGGGATTACTCCTCCAAAAAATGTATCATCAAATCAGGCGCAAAAAAGCCGTACTGAGAATACATGCATTCTATAATATACTGTAAGAAATAGACGAAAAATATTGTAAACAATGATGGTAAACAATTGCTGTAAAAAACAGATTGAAGCAAATGTAAACAACGAATCATGTAAACAAATTGTGAAAATAAGATGTGTTCTACTCTCATTGATAGATCAGGGAGGAGTGTCCTTTGTATATTTTTATGTTATGATAATAAATGCGAGCGGGCGTCGGATCGGCGTGTTCGATGATCCCTGGATCCGGAGTCACCTGGTGTCGGCGCACACCCAACCATCCCTCTCCACGTCAGACAAAAATCCCCTCCACCTCAGTGGAGAATTTCAGAGCTCCAAGTCCCTAAGCACCAAGAAATGACATAGCAAAGGTAGGGAATACGTCGGCGACAGGCGTCCCCGTACAAAAGGTTCGGTTTAGATTATAAACAAAGACGTTGTCGAAATCTTGTATAAGCTCTCACCTAATCTTAAGGTAGAAGGGCGCGATCTGTTACATTAAGTAGTAATCTGTAATCCTTAGAAATTACGCGTACAACTATTCAAAACAATCAAAGTACATATTGTTAGTTTTGGTTACATATTGGCAAGCAAATAAAAAAATTGCAGTGGTTCAAGCATTTTTCATAAACTTAGGGCCATTTATGACCTATATCCATCCAGCTATCAAAATAAAAATTCTCCTTTTTTTTTATGAAAATTTGAAAATGCACATTTTGTGTGGTTTTATAATAGAACCCTGCGCGTTGCCTCTGAGAGCGGCAAATCGGCTTTTTCCAAAATCTAACGCGGGACCGATTTCTAAGAGCGGTGGGCTAATGGGAAATCGGCGCGCCACAGAGATAGAAAGCGGCAATTTGAAATAAGTTCGTTGATATCAGCTGAATATCTCGCTGAATTTCTCTCTTCTGAAGGGGGAGCTGGGGAAAGTACTGAAGGAGTACTACAACCCTGCGAAACCCTCATATTTTTAAACTGAATAGTAAAGAAATTAACCAGATTCTTATTATTTATTTTCAATGCAATTCTAAACTTCCAAATGCCTCTCCTGAAAATTTAGGTTTTTTGAGATATGACGTTCTTGAAAGGAGTGAGCGATTTAACATAGAAATAACTTTCAAATTTGAAAAAACCCACTTGATTTATAGGTGAAAATCACTTCATTTTGAAAAAACCTGCACTTTTTCAGAAAAAACCCAGTTTTATGTGGGTTTTTTCAGGGTTTTTTTAAACCCGAAAAAAACCCAACCTACTTGGGTTTTTTCAAAAAAAACCCGGGTTTTTGCCAACCCTGCCCTCAACAACATTTGGGTTGGCCACCCTGCTCTAGCACCTTCCATAAACTCATTAATTATAGTATTATTAATTAATTAATTATTAATAGATTATGGATAATTATATATATTCCATAAGCTATGATTGAGGATTGAGAAATATACATTCCGTCCTGCTTATCGATATAAGTATACAAATCAATCGTAATATCGATGAGGAATTGTAATTGCGATCTGTTATGTTTTGTTGTTTGTATGGTCACCACTCTTTGTTAACATTAATTATTTATAATAGGTTTCGAGGTTCTCAATATCTACACCA
This sequence comes from Tetragnatha versicolor, assembly GCA_024610705.1. Lineage (NCBI taxonomy): Eukaryota > Metazoa > Arthropoda > Arachnida > Araneae > Tetragnathidae > Tetragnatha > Tetragnatha versicolor. Next base: position 467,863 of record JANDEH010000069.1, read on the forward strand.
ATTCGATGTCGAAATGTTGTTTAAGCTCTCACTTTATCTTAAGTAAGTTAGAAGAGCGTGATCTGTTACATTAAGTAGTAATCTTTAACCTTAGAATATTCGCGTACAACTATTCAAAACAATCAAAGTAGGAAGGTGGGGCACCTTTCAACAGATTTCGGTTTTTATTTTTTTGTGACCTAACAAATTGACGCATCCTAAAACTTTCACTTGCATATCCTACCGTGGTCTTTCGGACACATTGTGTAATTTTACCCAAGTTCTCAGAGAAAATTAAGTGGTCCAAAATTGCGTTTTAAAAAAGGTTCTCTTCAGTTGAAATCTGGCAACCGGGTGGGGCAGGTTTCAACAAGAGGTGGGGCAGGTTTCAACAGCGGGTTTATTTCTAAATTTTGAAAGTTTCAATTGATTTAACTCTTAATACATTGAAATATACATTATTATAAAGATAAATTACTAGTTTGTAGTAAAAATTTCTAAAAAATTTTCCAAATTTTGATGTTTTTCTATTTTTTGTGTTTTTTGACTCAAATAAATGTGTTTCACTTTATTTTTTCATTTAAAAGTTCTTTTGAGCTGTATTACAAAAATATCTTGTTAATTCAAGTATTTTTCGATCAGAATTTACCAAGGATATTCTATTTTTAATCTCTTTTAATTTATGTAAAATTTTGCTACTTACTAGTCATCAGAGAGAGGAATAAAATAAAAAGTTTTTATTGAAATTGATGTATATATTTACTAAATGCATAAAAATAGTTTTTAAGACTCGTACAGTAGCTGTAACTTTAAAAATTGTATGTATTTTAATGTAAATAATATAAACCAATTTTCAACTGTTTTTTCGTTAAAAATAAATTTTACCATAATAAAATACTATTATTTGCTATATAAATAATTTAGGACAGTTTACTTTGTGAAAAAACATTGAGAAAGCTCAATATATCATGAAAAACGCATTTTTGTGGTGTTGAAACCTGCCCCACCCTAAGTGTTGAAAGGTGCCCCACCTTTGGTCGTCACGGTTTAAGACCTCTCATTCCCTTCAGAATAAAGATATCAGTTTGAAAATGGTATACATAGAAGCAAAAGACTTTATATAATAATATATGTAAAAATCACTCCCCTAAATTAATAAAAAGGGGGTGAAATCCGATTTTTTCAAAGAAATCAAAAAGTTACTTTGAGACGTCAAAATCAACTTAACTCGATTATAAAAAATTTTAAAGGTGAAAGGGTGGAAATACAACGGACACATGTTCTCATGATAAAAAACATTATTTAACACCAGATGGCATCTCAATCAACCGCATAACTAACGAGAAGACGATTTTAATCGAAAACGAAACTGTTGAAACCTGCCCCACTCTCCCCTACATATTGGCAAGCGGATAAAAAAATTGCAGTGGTTCAAGCATTTTTCATCAACTTAGGGCCATTTATGACCTATATCCATCCAGCTATCAAAATAAAAATTCTCCTTTTTTTTTATGAAAATTTGAAAATGCACATTTTGTGTGGTTTTATAATAGAACCCTGCGCGTTGCCTCTGAGAGCGGCAAATCGGCTTTTTCCAAAATCTAACGCGGGACCGATTTCTAAGAGCGGTGGGCTAATGGGAAATCGGCGCGCCACAGAGATAGAAAGCGGCAATTTGAAATAAGTTCGTTGATATGAGCTGAATTTCTCTCTTCTGAAGGGGGAGCTGAGGAAAATCTCCTAACCACACGAAGAAATTTCTTCTCTATATATGTTTGTCTAGGTCTCCTCTACCTACCCTGCCCAGTTTGTACGATGAATTTAGGACCACCCGTATATACATTTCAGACGGGTGTGTCTCGATTGACCGAAATCCATCTTACCGAAGCTCCTCTTTCCCGAACGCCACAAGCCCGAACGGGACACTTGCCCGACAGGACTTCTTACCGAATGGGACACTTGCCCGACAGGACTTTTTACCGAACGGGACACTTGACCGACAGGACTTTTTACCGAACGGGACACTTGACCGAACGGGACACTTGACCGAACGGGACTTTTGACCGAACGGGACACTTGACCGAACGGGACACTTGACCGAACGGGACTTTTGACCGAACGGGACACTTGACCGAACGGGACACTTGACCGAACGGGACACTTGACCGAACGGGACACTTGACCGAACGGGACACTTGACCGAACGGGACTTTTGACCGAACGGGACACTTGACCGAATGGACTTTTTACCGAATGGGACACTTGACCGAACGGGATTTTGACCGAATGGTGCGTTTGGCCAACAACTCACTATGGTCACTCATTTTAAATATGGGCTTTCGATTTAGGTGTCCTGTTGCTTGACCACTGGTCAAGATTACCTCTAAGGCTAAAATCATTATAAAATTAATTTTGGAGATGTTGATTGATATTTTGTAATCTTAACAGTTTTGACATGTGTCTTTGGTTCCGGTGAACGGATACTTTTGGGACACACTGTACATAAATTAATTTATACTCAGTTACCATTCTGTAAAAATTTTAATTAAACTACCTTATTTATTACTATTATATGAACTAAACGTTGAAAAAAGTGTTTCGTATTTATGGAAAAGAGTAAAACGCAAATAAGAGCATAACACAGGGGACTGTGTATTGTCATTCTCCTAAAATTGCAACTTCAATTTAAGAGATTTTAATTAAGATTTCTTTGTTATTTATCCTATAGGTATCATGATTAGAAAATTAAGGATGCGAATCTAAAAATTGTTTAACGCTTCTTATTTAATTCCAAATATTATATAGTTCGCACTCTATATACTTCATATTATACTTAACAATTCTATTTACTTTTTTAATATACATTACTCATTACTTCACTTACTGATAAGGAATTATTATTAATTTATATCTTTTAATTAATATTTTATTAATTAAAAGGTATAAATTAATTATTTAACTACATTTATTACTTTTGTAAATATGTTCAAGTTACATTTTAATTAAAAGTTTAATAATTATTAGTTATAACTTTTTGTCATTAAAATTGCCAAAAAGTCCCTTTTGTCATTAATTTTCGGCTTTTTATTCTAATTTGATGGTTCTAATCACAGTGTTTTATTCTGTGGATCAATCTTTATTATCTGGCTTGGTAATGCATGTTTTACTAATGCTTGATTTTTGGGGAGAAATTTTTGTTCCTCACAATAAAATTAAATAAAATGAAAAAAGTATGGGCATTTGACAAACTTAAACTTTAAAATTGAGATATTCTTATGGATTCCAGGTGTGTAACAGTAATTATTACTTAATATATAGGCAAAGAATGCCTTTTCAATCGAAAATCTTAATTTGCAGTTGACATAGATTTGGGAGGCAAAAACGTATTTTGGAGCATAAAAAATGCTCAAATTACGTTAATAATTAACGTAACCTTAATTATTAAGGTTACTTTCAGTAAATCAATTTAAAAAATTTATGTGTTTTTCTCATTTTCATGTCGCATTATCTTTCGATCTTTTTTGCTACACTAAATAAGGTCGAAAATGTTTTTGAGGCTTTAAAAGAGTTTTTTTGCCATGCGTTTACTATAGGGAAAACCACTAGGGCATTCGTGCCTGGAGTCCCTTTTAAGGAAAGTTTTTAATTTTGGTGCAAAAATTAAAATTTTAACCTTATATATTTTTTACTATTTTTCCAGTTGTTTTGGTGTTATTTACTATATTTTTAACACATATTTAAGAAAAATAAAAAGTTTGGCATTAATGGGTTAACGAAGTATATTTGTGTGAATAGAATTATAATTAGTCAAAAATTACCATGCAACGGTGCTAGTAATGAATATGAAAGTTTTTTTAATGGTGTTCAACTGTTTTACTATCGTGTCTTTCTAGAACTTAATTCACTTTATTTTGCTTTTTAAATTATTAGTCGGAAAACTATTTCGCTTTGGTAAAATTATTAGTATTACAGGAGAAACTTGTTAAAATATATTTATTCATTATTATTAATTACTGGTTATTACAATTAATACCTGGTGTTTTTATTCATTACTGATTATTATAATGAATTACTGGTGCTATTATTCATTACTGTTTATCATAATTAATTACTGGTATTATTATTAATTTACTGGTTGAAGAGTTCACTTTTGTTACTCATACTGTGTGTATCAAATAATTTTTTATTTTAAATATTAAAATTAATAAAAAAATTATTACTGGTATTTTATTATTATTTCCTGAACTAGATATTCAAGTAACAAGTTGCCCTAAGACAAATTAAGCTAAAGTCAACCTCCCCTTTGCAAATAAACTTTAAGTAGTCGCTTTTCTAATACTAAAATGAAAATAAAGGAGTGAACCTGATTCCTAGTTTATTAAGAATTGCAATTAAATATTTTTTAATTGCAAACATTACGAAAGTTTAATTTTTATTAAATATATAGGGTAATTCAACAAAAAATATGCTCCAGTGTAATTATATTTTATTAAAAGTTATGCTTAGTTTCACGTGTTAAATAAAAAAAAATAAAATATGATATCTGTATTATTAGAGTGAATTGAACCACAAAAACTATTTCTGTTTAAAAATCTAATGGAAAATTGCAGCATCTCTTAAAATTCTAAATATACTTTTAATTCAATCAAACATATCTCTTGATTCAAAAAATTTTTGTGCTTTTACACAATTTTTTTTCCAGTTAATTATGAGATAGTTTATTACAGAAAGCACCTAACTGGGTGACGTTACGCGTGCCTCTTGTAAATGGGGGAAGCACCGTATTATCGAAACACTATAAGGATGTGAAAAAAAACAACCTTAGAGCTTTGCCTTTTTAAACAGGAATGATAATAAACAATGCACGCATGACGTCACACGTTGCTTCAACTTACACAGAAAAGAAGCTACTTTAAATTGAAAATAAATTATATTTTAGGGCTTTGGTAATCTTAAGGTTTTTCTGGAGGTTTCAGCTATTCTAAATACACAAGAATTAACAAAAAATTAGACTGCAATTATTCATTGCTTATATTTGTAATAGTATTCTATAACGGGCAACAATTTTTAAGTTTTGAAAATAGTTTAATACTTGTGCAAGTTTGTTGACCTTTCAACAAACTTGCACAAGTATTAAACTATTTTCAAAACATAAAAAAATTAATCAGTTTTTTCCCGGTGCATGAATGATACTAGAATGTCCTATTTTTACAGTAAGATAAAGTTCTTTGCATAAAAATTAAACGCATATTTCCGATTCAAGCATGGAAGACATCAGTATTTCATTAACCTAATACATTTTTTAAAACGTAATTTATTATCTATTTTTCGGTAAAATCAGAAACTACCATCTTGACCAGTGGACAACCGGAAAATGTTATAGGTCTCAAGGTGTTTGGTTTGAGCCCCCACATGACCTACTTCAGTGCCAAAGCAAAGAAGTTACAGAAAGTGGACCGGACTGACCAATGGTCAGCTGGAACCAAAAACACATGTCAAAACTGTAAAGATTACAAAATATCAATCAACATCTCCAAAATTAATTTTATAATGATTTTAGCCATAGAGGCAATCTTGACCAGTGGTCAAGCAACAGGACACCTAAATCGAAAGCCCATATTTAAAATGAGTGACCATAGTGAGTTGTTGGCCAAACGCACCATTCGGTCAAAAGTCCCGTTCGGTCAAGTGTCCCATTCGGTCAAGTGTCCCGTTCGGTCAAGTGTCCCGTTCGGTCAAAAGTCCCGTTCGGTCAAGTGTCCCGTTCGGTCAAGTGTCCCATTCGGTCAAGTGTCCCGTTCGGTCAAAAGTCCCGTTCGGTCAAGTGTCCCGTTCGGTCAAGTGTCCCGTTCGGTCAAAAGTCCCGTTCGGTCAAGTGTCCCGTTCGGTCAAAAGTCCCGTTCGGTCAAGTGTCCCGTTCGGTCAAGTGTCCCATTCGGTAAAAAGTCCATTCGGTAAAGTGTCCCATTCGGTAAAAAGTCCTGTCGGTCAAGTGTCCCGTTCGGTCAAAAGTCCCGTTCGGGCTAAAGGTCTTTCGGTCTTGTGGCGTTCGGGAAAGAGGCACTTCGGTAAGATGGATTTCGGTCAGACGGGCGCGACCCATTTCAGACACCGCGATGGGAACTACTTTGTTAGTTAGTGACGTATTAGGTTCATTTTAAGTTGCTGTCTAGTACAGTATAAGTTTTTGAAGAGCGCCATCTAGGGAGTGCGGCGCGAGTTCTTTCCTGCATTCCGGGAATAAAGGGATTCTCCCCATATTGCCCGAAGCAGGGATGTTCTGTTGGTTGTAAAAGTTTAGCTAGGGCAGGTGGTTCCACGAAAAAATTTAGGGGTTCCATGGGACAAACTTTATTTCATTAAAAAAATAAGAATGGACAGCGCCGCCCCCCTTGGACCCAAAAATGTTCTCAATATGAGTTAAAACCTTACTTTTACCAGTCGAATTTAAATTTTTTTTTTCTGGGGGAGGACCCCCAGCGGTAACTGAAGGGGATCTTGCGTGAGACTTTCAGAAAATCCTCAAAAATTTGACATTTTTGCCAAAAGGTAAAGGTGATTGTCTTGGAAAAGTGCCCCCCCTGGACCCGTGCTGGATCTGCGCCTGGTTTCATTTAATGTCATATATTAAATTTTAAAAAAATCGTTGATTAAAAAATATTCAGGGTTCCGCGATCACATTGGTAACAAATTTGGGGGTTCCACGACCAAAATAGTTTGGGAACCACTGAGCTAGGGTTTTGCTGAACTTTTATTGCTCTCAGTTTTATCTAGCCGATCTCTTTTTGTTCCCCTGACACCCTCTTCAAAAGAAGGAAATTCATTTGTTCGCTTATTGACCCACAAAGAAAGCGGGGGTCATCAAACTGGCCGTTGTAGAATTCTTAGTACCTTCCATAAGTTATAATTTGAGAAGTGAGAATTATATATTCCGTCCTACTTATCAATATAAGTACAGTAGAACCCCGATTATCCGCGAGTGCCAGAAACAAATTTTTTAAGGATTAGAGCAAATTTTAGACGAGATTAGAGACATTTTAGATGTAGAGCAAAGGTTTCTGCTGTACTTTACATATTTCAAAAGTTTTACATATCATGTTTTTCGTACAATAAAACAAAGTTTTTATGCTGAATTTTTTTTTCGTGTTTTCACCTCATTTTTAGTCTTTTTTCGGATTATCCGCGGTACCCTTGCCACCCAATTGCGCGGATAATAATCGGGGCTCTACTGTATACGAATCAATCGTGGCATCGATTGGGTTTGAGGAAATTTTAATTGCGATCGGTTGTTTTGTTATTTGTATGGTCACCACTCTTTAGTAACATTAATTACATATAACTAATTTTGAGCTAAATGAAATCGGCGGATCAGCTCGGAATATCGACCTCACTCGTTTAAGCTCTCACTTTATCTTAAGTTAGGAGAGCATGATCTGTTATACAGGGTGGTCCTTAATTCATGGTACAAACTTCTAGGGGTGTACATCAAGACGAACAAGAATTGGAATAGGAAGGGGGGTCGCAGTTACACCGTTAAAGAGCTAGGTCCTAATGTAGTGCGTTTCAAAAGGCCGTTTTTAGAAGGCCCGTGTGACGAAACATAATAAAATGAAAAACATTATTGCATGAGGTACAGGAGTATCCGTACTACTTAAATCCTCAATGTGATAGAAATTGGACCACTTTCTAAACCGCGGAGTTAGTTTCAAATGTGCAATATTAATCTTTTAGTCAAAGAATCACATTCCTTAATGGTATTTAGAAAAATGATGATCGGGGAAGGAATTTTCAATGATCGTAACATGCACGTTTTAAAACTAACTCCGCGGTTTAGAAAGTGGTCCAATTTCTATCACATTGAGGATTTAAGTAGTACGGATACTCCTGTACCTCATGCAATAATGTTTTTCATTTTATTATGTTTTGTTTCGTCACACGGGCCTTCTAAAAACGGCCTTTTGAAACGCGCTCGCACTACATTAGGACCTAGTTCTTTAACGGTGTAACTGCGACCCCCCCTTTCTATACCAATTCTTGTTCGTCTTGATGTACTCTAACACCCCTAGAAGTTTGTACCACATGAATTAAGGACCACCCTGTATTGTGTTGGAGAAGGTGGGGCACCAGTCAACAGTTTTCGGTTTTTATATTTTTTTTGAACACACAAATTGACTCATCCTAAAACTTTCACTTGTTAACGGTAGGATTTCCCGTGGACTTTCGGACACATTGTGTAAATTTACCCAAGTTCTCAGAGAAAATTAAGTATAGCCTAAAATTGCGTTTTAAAAATGGTTCTTTTCTGTTGAAATCTGGCAACCGGGTTGGGCAGGTTTCAACAGCGGGTTAATTTCTAAATTTTGAAAGTTTCAATTGATTTAACTTTTAATGCATTGAAATATACATTATAATAAAGATATTTTAATAGTTTAGAGCAGGGGTTCCCAACCTTTTTGCACCTGCGTACCACTTGACTTTTTGAGAAATTTTGGCGTACCACCCCAGTACCTTCTAAAAGTTTTCAAAGGCTTTTTGAATTAAATTCATGAGAAAACTTCATATTTAATGGTTAGATATTTGTTTATTTATGACATGCTTATAAAAAAGGAGAAATATAAAGATGAAAATGGCATTAATTTACAGTTTTATTTATTATTCCCATAGATCTATAAACATACAAATATATCGCTTTCACTCACGCGTACCACCTGAAACGTTCCCGAGTACCACCAGTGGTACGCGTACCACCGGTTAGGAACCCCTGGTTTAGAGTAAAAATTTTTAAGTATTTTCCCAAATGTTGACGTTTTTCTGTTGTTTGTGTTTTTTGATTCCAATAAGTGTGTTTAACTTTATTTTTTCATTTAAAAGTTCTTTTTAGCTGTATTAAAATCACGTAATTTATGGATGTCCCCAAATGAGACGGGGCGTTTAGTATATTCCACCGTTGCGTGAGAGCGCCATCTATGGGAGTCGGCGAGAGTGATTTCTTCTTTGTCTAGCTAGAAGGTCGGAACTACCGGGTGTTACTTTTAAGTGTTCCATAACTTCTAGGAAGGGTAGGACACCATCAAGCTAGACGACTCCGAGGTACCTTGAACCTTGAAGGGGGGGGTCGGAAATGCACCCCAAGCGATCTTTTTATAAAATGGCTTGGGAGGTTATATAATCCGCATTAGAATTGAATCGTCAGTTTGAAGAAGGGAATAAATCCAAAATATGACAAATTGACTTTTTGTGCTCAAAAAAATCTCCAAGCTTTGCTCTACACATGGGTGAAAAGAGGGGAAAAATAACTAACCCCTATAGGGAGATATCACCCCTTGAAGTTCTGAAATCGATGTCCATTCATTGTATTTTTATGGTTGATTTGGAATTAAAGTTAATTTGTCTTTCTTTTCATATTCTTTGTGCTGTAAACTAAGTTAAAATAAAAATTTCTCTTAATTTAAATTTATTTCAAACTTTTTTTATGCAGAGAATTTTTGACTCCATTCATATTCACTCACTCCATTGATACTGCTTTAATAACTCAGTTTCACTATAATTTTGAATTTTATTTGTCTTATTCTTTTTATTTCACCCTTATGTGGTGTAAACTAAGGAGAAATATAATTTAAATGTGAATTTAATGGTTTTTAAAGATTGTTTCATCAGAAAAATTTAATAAATTGGAAGAAGGGAATAAGTCCATCAACTTATTTTGACTGTAAAATATTTTTGGATATACTTATATTTGTTTTGATGATTGCTCTGTTTTCTAAATAGGGTTCTGAACTTCCAGTAAAAATTTGGTGGTTATACAATGAAAATTCTATTACTTTTATACAGATTTTTTTTCAATTTTCTTAAAACTTGGTTTTTGGACTTATTCCCTTCTTCCAACTGACGATTCAATTTGAAACGTAACCTTTTATGCTTGTATTAAAACCAGCTAATTCGTTCGATTGTGGCATTTGGAATCTAAAAAACCGGCTATTTAGCAGCTGAAATCGCAGCTCTTAAATCTGTTTTATGGAATAACTAGCGGATATGCCCGGCCTTGCACGGATGGAGTGTATAAGTTTATTTTTTTAAGTTTTCTTAAAATACATTTATAAATTTGTAAAGAAGCAATATATTACATATCAACCTGGTATCCCAGGTGCCTCTTTCCTATCCCGGTGTTCCCAGTAATTTTCAAATCCCGGTTTTCCCGGGAATTAATCCTATCCCGATGTTCCCGGTCATTTTTCCTATCCTGGGGTTCCCGGTAATCTTTTCTATCCCGGCGTTCCCGGTAATTTTTCTCTATCCCGGTGTTTCCGGTAATTTTTCTCTATCCCGATGATCCCGATATTTTTCCACTTTCCCAGTGTTCCCGGTAATTTTCCTTTTTCCCGGTTTTCCGGGTAATTTTCCTATCCCGATGTTCCCTATAATTTTCCTATCCCGATGTTGGAGGTTATTTTTATGTCCCGGTAATCCCGGTATTTTTTCCAATCCCGATGTTCCAGGTAATTTTTCTTTTCCCGGTGTTCTCGGCAATATTCCCTAGTAAATTAATGAGTCTAGTGAACTAAAATAACAAATTTGAAACAATAATAAAAGATCTAGTAAATTGAAAAGTCTAGTGAACCGCTTCATTTGAAACAATGTTTTATTTTTAAGTCGTTTTCCATGAAAAAAAATTTACACTTTTCCATAAATATTTAAATTTTAAAGGAAAATATCTTAAAATAGGGGAAACTAACGTTTCAAAATTAATTATTTGAATTTAATTTGGTGTTTTTACATCTGATATAGTTTTTAAATGGACAATTATCGAGTTTTTCCTGTTAAAATATTTAATTTTTGAAGGTTTTCATCTCGTTAACAATAGTGAGTCGAGCAGATCTGCTCTGGTAGAGAAATGGAGAAATAAGCGTTTTTGGCTATAAATTCGGTTAAAAGAGGGTCAAGGGGTCGTTCTAGAACTTTGAAACATAGCCTATGTTTTTTCTGGGATTGTTTTACGTATGTATACCAAGTTTGGTGCAGATTGGAAGTAAACTGTGGATTTGTATAAAAGACAAACATACATACCCACACTTAACTATACTATACTATACTTATACTAGCTGATATGCCCGGCCTTGCACGGGTGAAGATTATAAATTTATTATTTGAGGCGTTTGCTATCAAAACCAGCTAATTCCATATTTTTCTGAAATCCACTTTTTTGCATATTTTGAAAGTTTAGAGGGTCCTTCATAACCTGGCGAAGGAATATAGCTCAAACCCAGCTCATTCCAACCCAAAATTAGATTAAAAGTGAAAACTGTGATCTCAACTGTGAAATTTCAGATCATTTGAAAAAGTTACTTATTACGTTAAAGTTACGTCATTTACTTAAAACTCGTAAAGACATAAATATTAACTGGTGAACTGGAAAAAACCAATTCACAACTTAATTGAACAAACAAACTGAAAAAAGCATGAAAAATCGTGTTTTTGCATCAAAATCAGCTCATTCCAACCTAATTAGTGTAATTACGCCCAAGGTAATGCAACTGGAATGAAAATAAAAAACTAATCAAATTCTAAGTGGTTGTACCTACAATTAAAAATTTAAAAAACAAATTTAGCTTTAGAACTGTGGACGTGAGAAGTTTTTTGTCTCTCCTGTAAAATTTCCAAAAATGGAATAAGCTGGTTTTGATAGCAAACGCCTCATTTTTAAGTTTTCCCAAATACATTTCTAATTTTATATAATCAACATTTACCAATCATCCCGGTATCCCAGGCGTCTTTTTCATATTCCGGTGTTCCCGGTAACTTTTCCTATCCCGGTGTTCCTAGTAAGTTTTCTTATCCGGATGGACTAAAATTCCTTCAGTACTCAAGCGCAATAGTATAACTTTTGAATGATTTCCACATTTACAACATGGAAAAAATATTCTAAAAATTATTTAAAATTTCTCAGATTCCTTAATTAATCATTTCTTTAAGAATAAACGTTTTCGGTGAAATTATTCAATAATTAAAGCTTATTCCGTTTTGAAATTTAAGAAAAAAAATCAATATTTTCTAGTTGAAAGGGAGTTTTAATGGTTTTTGGTTTGTTAACCAACTTTCTTAAAAGTTAAAATATTATCACTTTTTGATTTTACATCCTCGTTTCCATGGACACTATTTTAACAACAATGATATTCTATAAAGCTTTTAAAATATAAAAATTAGATAATCTGTCAAATAAAAATATGTTTAACTATACATAACTTTTAAATTTCATTGAAATATATCTCTCTATTCTAAAAAAAAGTTTTTAGTGAACGGTTTCCAGAGAAAGGCTTTTTAATTACTGAACCGAATGACACATATATGGTATCAAAATGTCCGGATTCTTTCCGGATTTCCGAGTAAGCCCTTCGATTTTTCAAAAAAATTCTCAATTTTAAAATATTTCCATTTTTTTAGATAACGGATAAGGTCGCAGTTATAAAGCAAGTACTGTCAATCAAATTATTATGCATCCAATCACAACGTCCGATTGACGCTTTATTTTAAGATGAAACATGTTTCTTCACCTTTTAAAAAAAGTACTTTCTTGATGAAATATCACTCAAAGACTGATAAAAACATATTCTAAAAACTTACATGAACGCCATTTTATACTAAAATTTCACACTTTTTGTCCAATATTTATAATTTTTATTCTGATTTTATCGAAATTAATTGTAAACATAGTGATGTTTTGTCTCTTATTGTTTTCAATTGCTTAAACGGTATTGTTTAACAAGTCTGGGTTTAAAAAAAATTTGAATGATAAACACTAGGCATATTATACTATCGAGTTACTTTAAAATAATATTTTTTGTTTGGTCCGAATATTGATAAACAATTAGAATTAGTTATTTTTATAATCATAGATTAAAAATAATTAAGATGAATATTTTTAAAAACATTTCGTTTAAATTTTTGATAAGTTCGAGTTAATATATACCGTAAAACGGGGTGAATCGGATCAGCGGGGTGAATCGGATCACTTTTGAAAAAAGTTTTTTAAACCATCATAGCTCTGGTTGTGTTAGAGTTATAAAATCAGGATAAATTCTGACTTATTCTACACATTGTTCAGATGATGTTTCAGCCATCAAAAATTATTTTGCGATAAAATCTTAGGTCTACCACGGCTTTGAAGTTGAATACAAAAAAGGTCACAAAAACGTGGCTGTCAAAACTTTGCTTATTGAACCAAAAAAATAACTTTTTTTTCTCAATTTTCGGTATCCCCCGTGTAGTCCCGATTCTTCCAAAGATTTTTTTGCAGTCAAATTTTAAATATATGGTAATTCCGATTTTTGCTGAATTTTTTAGTAAAACAAGTCTATTCCGACTTCTGATGTGGGGTGAATCGGATCAGTCATGAAAATGCGTGTTTGAAATTTTTTTTTGAAAAACTGGTAATGGGTGGAGATTTCAAACAAAAAGGATTTTGGTTTATGTATATTTAAGAATATAATGTATGGTTTTGGTAGTTCTGGTGGTATTATTTCTTTTCAAAATGGCGGTTAGAAAAGAATACCGCAAATGACGATTTAAGTTAAATTTTTTTGGCCGCTTCAAAAACTGGAAAGAATGCATGATTCATGGCTAATAAAAGTTTTGCTGTATGTTTACATTAATTTATCAAAGTATTAAGGCTAACCGATAAGTTTTAAATGGGAAATTTTGATCTCAAACATAAAATCTATTGCGAAAAACCTCTCTCTGTATTTGTTGGTCATTCGAAAGAAATGTTCACTAAATCGACATCAAAATCAACAAGAAAACTTACATATAGACCCAGTTGTTTAGTTACATGCCGTATATTAAATTATCTTTGAATATAGGTGCAGAAATCAGTTCGATATTTAAGAGCGCATTATTTTTTAGCTTCTAAAAATTGCACTCGCTAAACTTACGGTAAAGCGAACGAAGCGATTCTTTTCTTTATATGAAAACACAATAAAAAGCAACACTGTTTGTTCTAAACTGGAAATAGATAAAACAATAATGTTATGGAAAGACCTTCAATGCTTTAATAATTAATTTATTTCAGAAAAACATCTGCTGCAGAACATCTGTCTTGAGTTTATTTCATACACCAGCTGTTCAACGGAGCGAGTGAACTATGGAAAATTACCAGTAACATGCAGTTTTAAAGCCAAAATTTGCTATCTGAAACCTATCAAAGCATCTCAAATATTTGACATCTTAATTTAAACATTGAAAATACACAGCTAAACTTTTATTAGCAATGAATAATGCATTTTTTACAGTTTTTAAAGCGACCGAAAAAAAATTTACGAAAATTGTCGTATGCGGTCTTCTTTTCTAACCGCCATTTTGAAAAGAAATAATACCACCATTACTTCCAAAACCATACATTATATTCTTAAATATACATAAACCAAAATAACCTTCGTTTGAAATCTCCACCTATTACCAGTTTTTCAAAAAAAAATTTCAAACTGGAAACTTTGGTAAAAAGTATCATAACTTTTCAGAAAACCTTATATTTTATTATTAAAAATGTTCATTATTATAGTAAAATGTATTCATTTTACCTTATTAGACTATTTGAAGGCTAATTTCAGGATCCTGTATCACTTTAAGACGTAAAAATTGCGTTTTTTCCACAAAAACTGGCAGTGATCCGATTCACCCCGCATTGAGGGTGAATCGGATCACGGCACTAAAAATTTATATAAAATAAACCGTTCAAGATAGAGGAATTTTTTAAACGGGATCTTTAAGTATTAATTTGGACTCGAAATATTCTTTTCAAAGCATTCCAAAATCTTTATTGTTAAACTTTTGGCAGCAGCTCAAAGTTCAAAAGTGATCCGATTCACCCCGTTTTACGGTACTCAAACTTTTAAGGGAGATTTATTCATGGAGGGGATTTGAAGTATTTTTAATAAGTTGGTTGACGTTTTTTCTGTAAATTGTTTAATTGTTTTATAAAGTGTGTTAAGTTCAACGAGTTGGAATTTGTGGGAATTGCGAAGCAATTCCAAAAGGTCCTGCGTCAGCAGTTTACGGGGGTTGGCGAGCGATAGCGAGCAGGGGGCGGTAGCTCCCTAGTTTTTAAAATATTAATATAATTTTTAAATAGATTTGTACCTAGTGTTTCTATTAAAAATTGTTGTTTAGCATTAAATTTTCTTTGTAACAATGGAGTAAGCAGATCTCTTCTTGAGGGGAAATGAAGCTATTTCAGCAAAATGACCATAAAAAGGGTCGAAAGAGGGTCAAGGGGTCATTAAAAGTTTTCGAAACATAGCCTATGTTTTTTTCTGAGTTTTTTTACGTAGGTATACCAAGTTTGGTGCAGATCGGAAGAAAACTGTGGATTTGTATAAAAGACAAACATATATACCCACACTTTGTTTTATTATATTAGACTAGCTGATATGCCCGGCCTTGCACGGGTGAAGAGTATAAATTTATTATTTGAGGCCTTTGCTATCAAAACCAGCTCATTCCATATTTTTCTGAAATCCACTTTTTTGCATATTTTGAAAGTTTAGAGGGTCCTTCATAACCTGGCGAAGGGATATAGCTCAAACCCAGCTCATTCCAACCCAATAAACTGGAAAAAAAACCACTTCACAACTTAATTGAACAAAAAAAACTGAAAAAAGTATGAAAAATCGTTTTTGCATCAAAGTCAGCTCATTCTAACCTAATTAGCGTAATTACGCCCAAGGTAATGCAACTGAAAGGAAAATGAAAAACTAATCGAATTCTACCTACAGTTAAAAATTTAAAAAACATATTTAGCTTTAGAACTGTGGACGTGAGAAGTTTTTTGTCTTTCCTGTAAAATTTCCAAAAATGGAATAAGCTGGTTTTGATAGCAAACGCCTCATTTTTAAGTTTTCCCAAATACATTACTAATTTTAGATAATCAGCATTTACTAATCATCCCGGTATCCTAGGCGTCTTTTTCATACTCCAGTGCTCCCGGTAACTTTTCCTATCCCGGTGTTCTTAGTAATTTTTCTTATCCCAGTGTTCCCAGATGGATTAAAATTCCTTCAGTTCTCAAGCAATATAATTTTTGAATGATTTCCACATTTACATGGGAAAAATTAATCTAAAAAGTATTTAAAATTGCTTAGATCCCTTGATTAATCATATCTTCAGGAATTAACGTTTTCGGTAAAATTATTCAATAACTAAAGCTTATTCCATTTTTCAAATTAAGAAAAAAAAATCAATCTTTTCTAGTTGAAAGGGAGTTTTAATAGTTTTTTATTTGTTAACCAACTTTCTTAAAAGCTAAAATATTATCACCTTTTAATTTTACATCCTCGTTTCCATGGAGACTATTTTAACAACAATGGTATTCCATGAAGCTTTTAAAATATAAAAATTGGATAAAATCTCAAATAAAAATATGGTTAACTATATATAACTTTTAAATTTCGTGGAAATAGATTTTTAAATTAGTATTATAATTTTTAAATAGACTTGTACCTAGTGTTTCTATTAAAAACTTGTTGTTTAGCATTAAGTTTTCTTTGTAACAATGGAGTAAACAGATCTCTTCTTGAGGAGAAATAAAGCTATTTCAGCAAAATGACCATAAAAAGGGTCAAAAGAGGATCAAGGGGTCATTAAAAGTTTTCGAAACATAGCCTATGTTTTTTCTGGAGTTTTTTTACGTAGGGTACCAAGTTTGGTGCAGATCGAAAGAAAACTGTGGATTTGTATAAAAGACAAACACACCCACATATATACAGTAGAACCCCGATTATCCGCGAGCGGTTGATCCGCGGTGCGGATTATCCGCGAGTGCCCCGAAACAAATTTTTTAACGATGAGAGCAAATTTTAGATGAGATTAGAGACATTTTAGATGTAGAGCAAAGGTTTCTGCTGTACTGTACATATTTTAAAAGTTTTACACATCATGTTTTTTGTACAATAAAACACAGTTTTTATGCTGAAATATTTTTTTCGTGTTTTCACCTCACTTTTAGTCTTTTTTCGGGTTATCCGCGATTTTCGCTATCCGCGGTACCCTTGCCACCCAATTGCGCGGATAATCGGGGCTCTACTGTACGTATATACCCACACTTTGTTTTATTATATTAGATTGCCTGAATCGACGGGATCATAAAAGTTGGCGTGTCAATTTCCTCAGGGAATTTCACAACCCATACCCGCTTGTGAAAACACCTAGATCCTGTCCAAGTATGGAAAGAGGCTTACCGACGGTGCAGAAATACAGTTTTTAATAATCCCAATTGAATCGTCAGTTTGAAGAAGGGAATAAGTCCAAAAATCAAGTTTTGAGAAAATCGAAAAAAACTGTATAAGTAATGTAATTTTCATTGTATAACCACCAAATTTTTACTGGAAATTCAGAACCCTATTTAGAAAACAGAGCAATCATCAAAACAAATATAACTGTATTCAAAAATATATTACAGCCAAAATAAGTTGATGGACTTATTCCCTTCTTACACCTTATGAAATTTTTCTGATGAAAAAATCTTTAAAAACCCTTAAAATCACATTTAAATTATATTTCTCTTTAGTTTACACCACAAAAGGGTGAAATAAAAAGAATAAGACAAATGAAATTCAAAATTATAGTGAAACTGGGTTAATAAAGCAGTATCAATGGAGTGAGTGAATTTGAATGGAGTCAAACATTCCCTACATAAAAAAAGTTTGTAAAACATTGAAATTAAGAGAAAATTTTATTTTAACTTAGTTTACAGCACAAAGAATATGAGGAGAAAGAAAAATTAACTTTAAATCCAAATTAGCTTAAAAAATACAATGAATGGACATCGATTTCACAACTTCAAGGGATGATATCTCCCTATAGGGGTTAGTTATTGTTCCCCTCTTTTCACACATGTGTAGAGCAAAGCTTAGAGATTGTTTTGAGCACAAAAAGTCAATTTGTCATTTTTTGGACTTATTCCCTTCTTCAAACTGACGATTCCATTATACCAATTATTTTTATGCGTACTAATGGATTCCGATAATGTTAGAGGAGAACATCCGCTTTCAGTTGTTTAAATAGTCACCACTCTATTGGTTAGAATTTTATATAATTAACAATATTGTCAAACTTATTTCGGGAAAGAATTAAAAAAAACTTTCCAGAAACAGCTCTTTTCCCAAGGAGAGCTGATATTGAAGATAAAAGAATCGCTTTTTACTACAGCTCTCCTATCACATAACCAGTTATTCCTCAATAACTGCGTTTAGCAACGTTTCCTGAACCCTGTACGTCACTACGCGGAAGGAGAAAGTGAAGCCTGTTGGATTGATAGGAGGAGTTCAGGTACGCGAAATGTTGTTAAGACACTGTACAGGGTATTTCAAAATTGCGTTGCACGGCTTTTATTCAGATCCAACGCCTCCTAGGGTCATGGAATAGAAGCAAGGTCTACCCCTAGGTAAGTGAGCCTGGAGAATGGACTGAAATGACTAACAGCGCCCCTAGTGGCGAAATTAAAAAGTTAAAAAAAAACTAAAAGAGATAGAGCAAAAACCTCAAAGAGAGTATTGTTGCCAACGTCATGAAAAACTCACTGAAACAAAATTCATGAAAATATCTTGAATATTCGCCGAGATATTAGCATGTGAAAATAGCCCTTTTTCAGGGGTCAAAAAAGAAAAAGTTCGCATATTTGCAAAATTTTTAAATTTTTTTTTAATTAAATTTTGTGTTCTTTAAACTAAAAAAACACAAAACTACAAAAAAACACTGAAATATTTGCAACTATGCGAACTTTTTCTTTTTTGACCCCTGAAAAAGAGCTATTTTTACATGCTAATATCTCCGCGAATATTCAAGATATTTTGATCAAATTTTTTCAGTGAGTTCTTCATAACGTTGGCAACAATACTCTCCGTGAGGTTTTTGCTCTTTCTCCTTTAGTTTTTAAGTTAATTTTTTTAACTTTTTAAATCCGCCGCGAGGGGCGCTGTAAGTCCTCTCAATGGATTCTCCAGACTCCTTTACCTTACTTTCGTGACCGTAAGAGGCGTTGGTTCCAAATAAAAGTCGTGCAACGCAATTTTGAAACACTCTGTATATATACATTTCAGACACCGGGATGTGAACCGGGATGTGTTAGTGACGTAGTAGGTTCATTTTAAGTTGCTGTCTAGTAGTATAAGTCAGTGTTTCCCAACGTGGGGCGCAATCTCATTTTCTAGGTGAGCAATTTGAAAATTTTCAACCAAATTGCCCCCAGGTGGGGCCAATCCAGGGGGAAAATTTAAAAAAAGCTTTTTAAAAAGATGTTTATAAAATCTGATTCTATTATCCTATCTGTCAATGTATGTCTGAAATCTGGACCAGTATGTATCAAAACCTAGTTGAAACCCTGTTTTTAGGGTCTAATTTCCAAACCTTTCCTGGGAAATGACCGAAGATATCTTTGTTTTTAGAACGCTTATATTTGAAACTTTTTTCATTAGGTTTATCAAAATGCAAATCTTACCTAATGATTTATATCCAAAATTTCCCAACTTGGGGTACCAAACTATAGTTAAAAACCTGCTTCCTAGTGTCAAATTTCCGAATATTTGCTGGGGGAGGACAATATACAAATACAAATTAAGTCGACCAACTACAGGCGTAAGCCCAGCAAGGTTGGTCCAGTCCTTTTAACCCAAATTACCGGAATCCCAGTAAATGTCCATTTTCCTCTTGAACTCGTTTACTCCACTTGAATTTACAATTGTTTCAGGCAACGCATTCCATCTATCCACTACCCTATTAAAAAAATAATGCTTCCTACAATCCGTGTTAAATTTTCATAACTTAAACTGGATATACCCTTGACCATTTTAGTAGCCCTATGTTGAACCCTTTCAATTGAATCAATATCTTTTTTTAAGTATGGAGACCAAAACTGATAGGATAGGATATACATAGGAGGGAGGGACTAAGAAATAATTTTGGCTCTTTCTCAAAATATATTTCTATATATGCCACTGAGACCGGGGGGGGAGCATGGATAATTTAGAAAGGCTTTGGTGGGGTATGGACCTAAAAAGGTTGGGAAACACTGGTATAAGTGTTTTTGAGAGCACCATCTAGGGAGTGCGGTGCGAGTTCTTTCTACATAATTCTAGGAAATGGTATCCTGGAAATGTGCTAAACTTTTGCGTTGACCTGTTTTATGGCCTGGCTTTCTTGGTGGGTTCAATTAGCGAACAAAAGAATTCCTCTCATTTGAAGGGGATGCTGGGGAAAACTTCCTAACCACACAAAGGGATTCTCCCCATATTGCCGGAAGCAAGGGTGTAAAAGTTTAGGTAGGCCCATAGGGTTTTGCTGAAATTTTATTCCTCTCAGTTTTATCTAGCCGATCCTCTTTTTGTGGTTTTTGTCTCTTTTTGTTTCCCCTGACACCCCTTTCATAAGAAGAAAATTGATTTGTTCGCTAACTGACCCCACAAAGAAACCGGGGCCATCAAACCAAGAATTCTAAGCAAAGCAATTTAAATAAATAATTTTAAATTCTCATGTCCCCTGTCTTTGTATGCCATTAAGAGTGGCAGAAACGTAAAAGCAAGTCAAAGAACCGTTTATTTACTTAGTTTATTGAATAAATAGAAATTGTCGATTTTAAGCTAAAAATATGGTTTAGTTATGCAGATTTTGATGCTATAAAAATATATGTTATAAAGATTTTAAAGCATTTTTCACGTGTTTTTGTGTTATCCCGTTATTATGAGAATAAAATACTGAAATTTCAGCTCAGTCGGCCAATTAGGGACCCTACGGTAGTCTTTGAAATGAGGGGTGAAAAAAACCCATAGTGTGCCTAAAAAACCCACTTTTCTTTTTGTAATAAATGATAAAAATAAATAAAAAAATTTTGCAAAATATTTAATATTATTCATGATATACAACTAATTATGCAAATATAATAGTTGTTTCAGTAATTCTTGATTTTTTTTCAGTATTTTTGAAAAAAACTCAATGATACCAAAAACAGCCATTTTCCATGAAAATATAGCATTTTACCGAGTTTTTACTCGAAAATGGGTTTTGAGAGTAAATAGTTACGGGTTTAAAATAAAATATTAGTGCCAATTACCGTTTTTAAGCTTTTTTTTTATAGAAATTGTATTAAGTATTTGTATTTAATAGGTCGCTTTCATCAAAATGCAACAATAAAAACGCTATTGTCGTTGTGTTTTGAAGGCATAATTCTTGAGTAGAAAAACTTATCACAGTTTTAATTTTAGAAATAATTTGTGATGAACATGGTTTTAATTATCTTAACTATTCTCTTTTCTATCAAAATAAACCTTTCATTCATATCTTTTCTTAATATTTTGAGTATTTTCAAACGTGGTTTTTTTTAGGGTACATGGGTTTTTTTTAGGAAAATTGGTTTTTTTTTGGATTCTTACTTAATTGTTTGCAAATTTGTAACGGAGAGTTGGAATTAAAAATACTAAGCACTAAAATGTAGGGGAGGATGAGCCGTTACAACACTATTTTGTTCGATTTAATTATCATATTTTTTAAGCTTTTAATGAAGGAAATATGAAAAAGTGGGTTTTTTTTAAAGGACAGCACTATAAAACTAGGAATTTAAATTAATTTCTATGAAATAGTCGGCCCGGTACCATTTGATCCACGGACCGGCACCGGTCCGTGGACCTGGGGTTGGAGACCACTGCCTTAGAGAGATAAGCGTTCTATATATATTATGGATTGCAATGATTTGTTTTTGAACTTTCATTTCATGAGAAAGTGAAGGAAAGTCATGGATTTCTAAGTCCAAACTCGTGGATTTTTTTTTAAATATTTCCAACTCCAGTAAAAAAAAACTTAACACTGTATTGGTTTACATTACAATACATGTAGTCCAGTCCATATCACGGCCTTTACTCCAGAACGCTTGGAGCAATTACCATTAACTTGGTGTCTACCCCTAGTAAGACGCTTTTGCTCTTATCGATACTTTTTGTACTTATCGATATAAGTACGAATCAATCGTAACATCGATAGAGTTTGGGGAAATTTTGATTGCGATCTGTTATGTTTTTTTTCTTACTATTTTTTTTATTTGAATCAATCAAGTTTATAACAATAAACGAAACACTGACAAAAATGTATACAAAAAAGAAAGAAAAAAGAGGGGGGAAATACATTTATCCATAAATTTCTTATCCCAAAGGAGCAACTTGCTCGTCCATTGGTTACAGGAATTTCAAAAATAAATATGTGATAAAAAACAGTGGATGAATAATACATAAATATTTGATTGTAAGATCACCACTTTTTGTTTAACATTAATTATTTATAACTCTGAAGTTCTCTAATCCATCTGATGGTAGAAGAGCCTGATAAGTAATATAAAGAACTTGTTTCTATAGAGTTTACGCGTTCTAAGTATGATAAGGATTGCAATGATTACTTTATGAATAAAAAAATTTCATGGAAAAGTGAAGGAAAATGACACTGTTTAGAAATTGTTTCAGGCATTAAAAAATATTTTACTATCGTACTTGGGGTCCGCCATGTTTTTGAAGTTGAATGCATAAAATCTCTCAAAATCCTGTGGCTGTCAAAACTTTGTTAATTTTAACAAGAAAATAACTTCTTTACCTAAGTTCTTGGTGCCTCGAAATCTCTCTATTTAAAAAAAAAGTAACAGTGACCGTCACCGCCGCCGCTGATTTTGAAATTTTTATTTTTGAACACTATTAACTCACACTATGCAAAAACTATTTGAAGGAATATAATGAAATTTGACCATTGGTAGACAAATGTACGAGGGTCATTTCAGTTTCCAAACCTAATTAATTAGTTCTGGAGTTATTTAATGTCAAAGTCGAAAATTATTTTTTTCGGCTGCGAGTTCGCCCCCAGCAAAATCTATTTACAGCAGAAACATAATTTTTTGCAGACACATACTCTTAGGTGTGAAGTTTTGCACCTCGTTACCCTTTTTTCGAATTTCGAATTATTTTTGGAGTTATTAAATTCTAAAGTTTCGAAATTTTTTACCCTTTTTCGGTTTTTCATTATAAGAGAAAAGCTAATCACAGTAAAACTATGATATTTTAAACACGCATACAATTATTTTTTATAGAAATATTGGCGTTTCGTTTTTCAAAAAATTCGAATTAGTTTTAGAATTATTAAGATACCAAGTTTCAATTTTTTCTTCCCTTTCTGGTCGTTCACTAGAGAAACAGGCGATTATTTTTATGAGTCTGATTTCTTATTCCCGATGATTCACTAGATACACACCTTCATTTTATAAATTTAAAAGTTTTTTAATGGCATTTTTTTCTCTAAGATGGTTGATGATAATTAGTAGACTTGCTGGATAATTTTGAAAACATTTCGGTTAAATTATTGGTAAACTAAAAAGGAATATTTTAGTAACAGTTTTATTTTGATATTTTTGTAGTAATGGTCCGCATTAAGTTATTGATAAGTTAGAGAGATAGAAAGTTTCGATTTTAAATGATCATTTACTAAGCAGACAAGTTCCAGTTTTTACTGGATAGTTGAGATGAAACAAGCGAGCTCTGCTCGCTAAAGGCCCATTCACACTGTTTCACTTTCACTGTTCATTATCGATGAAACACCCAAAGTGAAAGGGTGGGAATGTCGTTTTCATCAGAAGTGAAAATGAAAGATGAAAGATGAAACAATCACTTGACCTTTCACCGATGAACTCATCCAGTGTATTCTCACACCTAAGAAAAATGTGATCATTTAATTCTGAGACTTAAAAAGCTTTTTTTCAGTGTTAAAGTGTGATTATTATGAAAAAAATTTGTTTTACAATTGTATAAAAGTGAATTAAAATATTAAAGCTTCTTAAATCACAGCAATTAAAATCCGCAGCACAGCGGTTTTTTAACGTGATTTCCGCCGAGATCGAAAAATTATTTTATAAATGAGATAATTAAAATATGCATCCTTCTAAACGATGTATTTAAATGTTTTGAAAATCAATGTATGGAAAAAGGAAATAGTTTTAGATATTCTTAAAACCTAAAAATTAATCAAAATTCTTGGTACTACATTTCCTTCATTTGCCTGACAAAATTTTATATTTATTATTTTAATCTAGTTATTGTTGGTTTTATAGCTTGATGGTTAGCACGTTGACTTGTAGATACAGAGGTTGTGCGATCGAATCCTACCAAACGCAATATTTTTTTTGCTTAACGGAAATTGCGTATAAATGAAAAATGTTTCTTTAAATTTAACAAATTTTTCTAGAAAATAAAAATGTAAAAATAATTTTTTAAACGAAATTTTAATGTTTTGTAACTTTACTATTAATTAAATTATTGAATTAGATTAAATTCTACCGATGAATTCCTCTGCAAGAATAACTATTTAATAAAACTATCTTAGAATTTTTAAGAGCCGTGTTATACCAATTGTGACAGAATAATGATTTTTTTTGCTTCGAATAAATCTTAACTTAGGGAAGGATAGTTATAAGTTAATGAAATTAATATAAATTATATATATATTCTTTTTATTTACAGTTCTATATCACCTTCAGCTCATTTTATTCATTTTTTTCTATTTGTGTATTTCGCTTTTTAATTTTCGGAACAAATATTCTTAACATTATTAAATATTGCTTTCTAAAAAGTATTAATTTTAATAATTAAAAGGAAATATTTTAGCTGTAACTCCGGGTCCACAGCCACACATGCGCGCGAATGCGAGTGCCGAATATTTTAATTGGATTTCTTTTGTCTTTATAGAACAGCGGGTGCTGCTTACATGTTCGCAGTTCTCCACGAACATACGTTCGAAATGGAAGTGTTGTTAAGGATGCTTTTTACATTTAACCAATTAGTACCATTATTTAGAGATTTCAAAAAACGAAGACGATGAAAAGCATGATGAGCAAAGACAGGGGTCTCCAAACTACAGCCCGCGGATATCTTTGTATCACGAAAAATATTACTAATATATTGTGTACTCAAAAGATCCAAGATCCTCCCCCCTAAAATTTGGACTAGGGGTACCAAAATTATTTAAAAGCCTGTTTTTCAGGGTCAAATTTTGAAGAATGTTCTGGGGTAGGGCCCCCAGACCTCCCCCCTTTTAAAAATTTTAACTCACTACTCACATTCATTTCAAAGTTCAGAAAAATGAGAATCCTACCTAAAAATGTATTAAGGTACATTAAACCTATTAATGTATGCATAAGAGGGGCTTAGGGGTAATTTTAGGTCTCTCTTCTCTGGTGAAAAATTTAGCTTGTGGTATGATACATACTATAATGACTTTTCTTAGAGGATATTTGGAACCTCCCGTTTGCTTATTTAAAGTTAAAAATTTCTTAAATGCATGTTTTTTTTCTCTTTTTAAAATAATAACTGTGATTTATATACAGGGTGTCCCATAAATAATGGGTCACACTTCTAAGGGGGATAGTAGACACCTAGACGATACTGGGCAAGATCTGATCATCTGACTAGGACTCCGTAATTATTTCCTTTTTAGTTTTTGTTTCCAGACGTATGCTCTGAACCCCCTTGAATAGATATTTTAAATTAATAGAGTATTAAATTCATGCTTAAGATGGTATCCTCTCCCTAATGTCATCATCTAGATCTAGGAACAAACAATTTTTTATTTAGAGTAGGGTGTATGTATTATGCACACTAATGATTTTACAATCTAAGAAATAGGACTATATTTTGAAATATTAATAAATTTTAGTTTTAAAAAATTCCATAAAGGTGGTAAGATTAAAACTCTTAAAAATGTATCATTTGATTATTTGAAATTATATCCCCTTGACCCTTGATAAAGTTGAAGAAATTTTGAAACTTTATCATTACTGCATTTCATTTGATCAGGTAGCAGTGGCGTAAATAGAAATTTATTTCAGGAGGGGCCTAAAATTATTTTTCACCCCCTCCCAAGCAAATTTATTACGTCCAATGTAACTTTCTATATATTTTTTCTTAAAATTTAAATCTAAAAGAACTTATTATATAAAGAAAGTTGTGAGTAATTTGGTTCCGAGTACCAAAGGGGGGTCTGGGTAGCCTCTCCCAGAAAATTTTTGAAAATTTGACTCGAAAATTTGATTTAACGAGTTTTGGCACACCTAGTCCGAATTTTTTAATTAAAATTTTTAGATACGATTTGCATTTGGGGGAACTTAATATAAAAACAAGTTGAAAATAATAGAGTTCCAAGTAGAAAAGGGGATCTGGAGGTCGTCCCACAGAAAAGTTTTGGAAATTTGCCCCTGAAAACAGAATTTCTACTCGGTTTTGGTACACCCAGTTTTAATTTTGGCCATATATTAAGTAGGATTAGGATTTTGATAACTTATTATAAAATGATTTGTAGTAATAAAATTCCAATCAGAAAGAGGGGGTTGGGGGTCCTCTCCCAGAAAATTTGTCCCTAAAAACTTGCTTTGGTACGCCAAGTCCGAATTTCGGGGGGCAGGGCCCCCTCGCCCCCTAATATACGCCAGTGTCAGGTAGTCGAAACAACGAATGTTTAAATGGATAGTTCGTGTTCGCTTCTGATTCTTTGACTCGTGCCCAAAAAACCGCCTCTGGAGCGAATGTAGGCGAATGCATTCGTGAAGCCAGGTGCATAAGTTCGTTGGAACACGAACGGTCCGCTTACACAACAGATGCTTTTTTGTTATTGTGATTCGCACTCGCGCGTATAGGTGGAGGCGGAAATCATCACATATAAAATTTATTTTTCCTATCACTTATTATTTCCTTGTTCTGTTTAGAATTTCCAGGTTTTAAAGTTCGTTGCCGTTTCATTTTGTTGTTTCATTAAATCGGTCAATTGCTGATGAATAAAAACAATAAAAACAGTTAAAATAAATTTAGCTGATTATTTTTATTAATTGTCATTATGTTAAATTCTATATAAAATGGACAAACAAGGAAAATTGTAATTTTTTAAAATTAACGCTATACTATTGATCTAATACCGGCTTAACATTTTAATGATGATACATTTTAAAAACTTATAATGGTCATACAAAGATTTTTTAGTTTAAGTAAATGTAATAGGTTGCCATGGTAACGAAGTCTGTATAGTATCTAGTAACCTGGTAAGTATAAACAACCGATGAAAGTGAACGAGTCTGATGAAGAGTGAAAGTGCAAACAAAGCTGTTCACTGAACTAGTCTTTCACTGCGATGAATCACTGCGATGAACAGTGAAAGTGAAACAGTGTGAATGGGCCTTTAGATCAAAATCGCGAAGCGAACTTCAAAGAACTGCGAAGCAGTTCCGGGGGTTGGTGAGCGATAGCGAGTAGGGGGCAGAGCCTCTAGTTATTTCAAAAATTTCTTTGCAGTCAAATTTTAAATAAATGTTGATAACCATTTTTATTGAATTTTTTAGTAAAACAAGTCCATTCCTACTACTGATGCGGAGTGAATTGGATCAGTTATAAAAGTAATAATTGGGACTCAATGGGGAAGTTGCATGAATTTTTTTAATCGATTCTTCTTGCAAAAATAAGCAACTACCCAAAATTTGAGGCCGATCGAGGAATTTTTTGATCGCCAAAAAAATAAAAAATAAAAATTTTAAAGCGCGCGAAAACGCCAAGAGTTAGGGATCATCGTATGCTGAAGTCATCATACGATAAACATTGTTGGAAAGCAATGGAGTTGATGGTATGATTGTCGACATCTTTAAACAATAAGCGTTTTCAGTCACGTGTTTTTTTTTCTCGACTTTAAATAAAAATATTTAATTACCTTAACTTTTTTTTGAAAAACTGACTAGATATTTCATTTTAGCATACAAAAAAAACCATAGGGAACACTTGTTTGTTTTTGAAAATCTGACACATGCAACTTCCTTATTCGCCCCATCCTTAAATACGTTTGTCCAATCTGGGCTAATACAGATTACACCAACTCAAAGCCGCACAAAGCAAAACACTTACAATGATAACTAACTCTCCCTGGTACATTAGAAATGAACACATTAGACAAGATCTCAAAACTCCCCCTCTTCTTGCCTTTATTGAAAAAACTGCTACAAAATTCTTTAACAACATCCCAACACCCGTAAATTCCTTAATTAGCATCCAAGTCATTTTTTCCACTATAGACGCAAAATTTACATATCCCTACCAAACCACCATACTAACTGAAAGATATCATCCCCTTAATGATAAATACACAGACGTATTGAGCCAGGTGTGAGATTTTAAATTTAATTCAAGAGTTGTTTTTAAATAAAAATAGATATTTTTTTTTCTCTTGCCTTGATTTTAAACGACTTTTAAATTGTATTTCCGTTGTTTTAATTGGAGGGTTCAGAGTAGAAATGAACCAAGTCCACTTTAGCTACTTTTGAACTACAGACGTTTAAAGCTTCATAGCAAAATTATATGTTAACGCAACAGAACTTGCTGCTGCCAAGCGGATATTATCAGAACTAGGACTTGGTTCACTATTGCACTGAAATTTTACATAGTTGGTGCATGTTATAGCGTTGCTAACTCAAAAATGACAAAAAGTGGACTTGGTCCATTTTAATTCTGAGCCCTCCAATTGTGCTTTTAGTTAGACCCAGGCCCGTAGCTACGGGGTGGCCAGGGGGGCGAGCCCCCCCTGGCATCTTCATTTGCCCCCCTTAAAAAATATTCCCAAATTCTATCCACAAGCACAGCCATCGGGGCAGGGAGGGGCAGCTGCCCCCTTCTTTATTTCCTTCTAGCTAAGTTAAAACCCAGTTTTTTAGGGTCAAATTTGGAAAAATTTTCTGGGGGAGGGCCCCCATATCCCCCCATTTGTATCAAAATCAAAAGTTCGTCAAAATCAAATTCTACTTAAAAATTTATGTCCGAATGAAGTATTAAAAGCAGTTTAAATCCTTGTTTTTAGGGTCAAGTTTCCTAAAATTTTCTGGGGGAGGACCCCCAGACCCCCCTTTCATACTTGTTTCCCTTATTATTACAGAAAAACTGTTCTTATATTAATATAAGAACTGATCACACGAATTAATGAAGTTGTCTCAGACGAAAATTCAACTCCAAAATGTATAACAAATAATTAAATCTATGTACAATTAAATCTATTAAATATGCATTAAATCTATTAAATTAAGGGCTGACTAATATTTTTAGGCCCCTACCGAAATAAACTTCTGTATAGCCTAGCACTGACTGAAAAGGGATGTTAGGTTGACACCCTTTATAAAATTATGTCTATTTAATGATTAAGGAGTGATCCAACTCGATTTTCGAGTTTTCCTTTTTAATTCTGGTTCTAACATCGAGCAGTTCCTTCTATACTTTTACCCAAAGGATCTAAAAATGGGCTAAAACTACTTTAAGCTTCAAATTTCTAAAATTTAAAAAAGGAAAACTTAAGAAAACAGAAAAGGTAAAACTAGAAAAATTTAGAACCTAACTCCTCCCGAAACAAAAGTCTTGTAACAGCTCCTTAGGCCTGAGGGTCTTATGAGTTTTGTCCCATCAAACAGTTGAACTTACGCCTATGACACCTCTGAAAATCCCCTTGCCCCCCCTGAAAAAGTGGGCGCCCCACCAAAGGGAAATTCCTGGCTACGGGCCTGGTTAGATCTACCTTATTCAATTTTAAGTTGCTTTAATTGTTTTTACTTACCATGTCCAATCGTATTTAAGTTGTTTTTGTAATTGTTAATCAAAGATAAGGGCCCTATAAGCCTAGGTGCTTTGTATTTAAGGGGGCTCAGTACCAAAATTTTGTCAAAATACCGAATTTGAGATTTTGCAATATAAATAAAGATAATACCCTTAGAATTATTCCTACCAAGTTTCATAATGATACGGGGATTCTAAGTGTGAAAATTTTGAGATTTATGAACCTAGATATGCGAAACCCAGAATATGCGGGTTTGATAGTTTTACCCTTTTTTCCTAAAATTACTATTAAAATTTCGCATATTCTGGAAAAATTTGGTTTTTCTGTAGTTTTATCCCCAATTAATAAAATTTCTTTTTCAAATCTTAAGGACCCTATTGATACGTGTAATAAATGGGGAATTTACAGGATTTTTTGTAGTTGTGGTTTGTCCTATATTGGACAAACAAGACGTGCACTGAAATTTAGACTAAAAGAGCATTCAAATTACATTAAAAAACAAGAATTTTATAAATCGTCTATAGCCAAACATGTTTGGGATAATGATCATTGTTTTGATTTTTCTTCCGCTAGTATCATAAAAACTTGTAATTCAACCCTTGACCTTGATTTTTTCGAAGGTTATTTAATCAATAAATATGCATCTGTCTTAGTTAATGACCTAACCAGTACACCCTTTCTTTCTCCGATTTGGAGCGAATAATTGTTTTTGATGTTGCATTTTGGTGATTTTCTTGTATTTTTGTCATTTGATCTTTTGTATACATTTTTCTCCTTTGCATTTTGGCAACGCTTGTTTTGTTGCGGGGTATAAAAGCTGATTTTTCTTGTAATGTCAACTACCACTGACGAAGGGGATCCAAAGAATCCCCGAAACGCCGTATGGCTTTTAATAAATTTATGTGCAATTTTTTTCGTTGTTTTATTTTAAATTACAGTATTGCACAGTTTGTGGCGTTATCCTCAACTTTATAGAATGTTCGGCAAAAATTAAAGCAAAATGCACCACTGGAACAATTCAAATGTTCCTCATGCTAAATGGCTCACTGAATCCAAATTTGACAGTGGCAAAATATTTATTTAAAAATTAAAAAATTAAATTGCATTAATTTTGAGCCCCTCCCGAAATAAACTTCTCTATACACCAAGTTTTAAAAATTTGGCTGTTTTTGAAAATTCAATAATATAGTATTTACCGGGGTTAGAACCCGCGACCTATAGCATGCTATTCCAGCACGCTACCACTACTCCAGCGGTATTAATTGCCTAATTGACCTAAATATAATAAATACGTTGTTTTTTGTGACGCATGCGCAAACTCCCGTGACCTTGTAGTAGGTATTTCGGGTAATTTTCACAGCGCCATCTAGGGAGGGGAGAAGGAACTCAGAGCAGGGGAAAACCTTTATTTCAGCAGGCGACACAGATCTCGGACATTAAAATGAAAGTAAAAAAAAAAGTTTCTTACATCAAATCATTAGATCACCCTCTTTGAAATAACTGTTGGTCAGATATTCTTTATTAAGGAACTCTAGAAACTCATTTTAAGAGAATACTTTTTGATTGCCACCTCGTTAAAAGAAAATAATTTGGGGTCATCCATAAAATACGTGAGGTCAAAAAGGGGGGGAGGGGTTTGGAAAAATCTCACCAAATCTCACCAAGGGGGGAGGGGTGGGTTAAAACCTCACGTCAACTTTTAAAGTTAGAAATTATACGATTTTCTTAAGTATGGAAAAGGAATAATACCCACGGATAAGATACTGTGGTGATTTTAAGGCGGAATAATGTCCTTTTCCCCAACATCAATAACAATGGATAAGTTTTAGGTGCTGTGAAGCACAAAATGCAAACGAATAAGATAGAAAATTATTTTTAAAGGGTGTAGGTATATCTCACGTGGGGGGAGGGGGGTCCTGCAAAATCTCACCAAGGGGGGAGGGGGGTCCAGATTTTGGAAAAAACACCTCACGTAATTTATGGATGCCCCCTTTTATATTTTCTAACAGTCACGAATACAGGAAAAATATTTAAAAAATTCCAGACTTAATTTTTCATTAAGATATATGGTTTTTTTATGGTAAGGCACAAACTTAAAAACATGATTTACAGCTGGTGTAATAATTGTTTTTACGAATAATCAATTTAAATAAAAAGTATATGTTGTGTTTAAATGTCACTTAATTTACCAAGCGATATTTTCAAGATTTACTGGTAAAAAAAGATCAATCAAAATCTTTGATTAAATACAAAATGGATGCAACTGTTTTGGAGACATAAAAACCTAATAATCAGTGAGAAGCTGCCATCTGGATCCACACTGAGTAGTTAAAATTATATATATTATGTATGTTCAAGATGTGGCACAAAATTCGGATAACTTAACATTTAACACATGTGGGAATTGAGGAGTTTTATTGGTATGTGCTGAATTCGGCACACCGTGCAGTGAAGGGTTAAAATAGTTTTCTATCCAATTAGTTTGCATTTTTTGCTTCACAGCACCTAAAACTTTTCCATTATTAATGATGTGGGGGAAAAGGACATTATTTCGCCTAAAAATCGCCACAGTATCTTATCTGTGGGTATTATTCCTTTCTCATACTTAAAAAAATCGTATATTTTCTAACTTAAAAAGTTGACGTGAGATTTTAATCGAGCCCCTTCCCCCTTGGTGAGATTTTTCCAAACCCCTCCCCCCTTTTTGACCTCACGTAATTTATGGATGTCCCCAAATGAGACGGGACGTTTAGTATTCCACCATTGCATGAGAGCGCCATCTATGGGAGTCGGCGAGAGTGATTTCTTCTTTGTCTTTATCTGCACGATATAAAACTATAAAAACCATTAAACATTCATTAAATACGTAGCAATTTTATCATTTTTTTCTCTTAAGGGGCGTCAAATCTTCTCTTTTAATAAACCAAGAGCCGACACCCAAAAATGGTATTTCTCAATGGCTTATGTATCGAATTAACATCCTAATACCCCGTTCGCACTGGCAGAAAAAAGACCCTCTATTTTCATTTCGCACTTAGTTGCCATAGAAACACACTTTAGGAATAACAAAATCGCCCCATATTTTAAGGGTGTTTGAAAATCACCCTTAATCAACAAAGATGGCGGAACACAATGTTTCCCAGGATGGGAAAAGCTTATTTTCGGTGATTTTTCTTCAAATAAAGACCAAGGACACTTTTAAAACAGTTTAAACTGGACACAATTACGAATATATTTATAGGTTATTAAGTTCTTTGAATTAGTACAATAATTTAACACAAAAAAGCCCATCAAAAATTGAACCGTGAGCTAAACAATGCTGTACTTCAATACCTCCGCTCATTGCTTTTAATTACTTAATAGTATAAATGTAACTAAAAACAGCTGCTGATAAAAAGAAATCAAAATATTATGCAAATGTTCAATCAAGAAATCTTTTCAGAACATTCTTGTTATGAATATGATAAAATTTATTTCGTGTTCTGCTATGCCAAACTAATATATCCATTGTATCCAAATATTTTAGATTTTTAAGGCAAAAAGACCCAGTTGGTAAAATAAAAGTACATCAAAATATGGAAAACAATGGACCAAAAACTGATTAAATTTAGTTTAATAAAAAAATTTAGTTTATTTACCTTGATATGATCCAATTTATCCCACTACAATCCAGTCAGCTTGTCTTGTTTTTGTTTTTATTTGAAATTCAGAAATAGTTTTCTTAAATCGTCTCTCAATTAATAATTATTTATGTATTTTTACATTTTTACTTGCATTTTTTTTAAAAGTTGGTGATTATATTTATTAGTTTTAAGTTATATAAATAGGGGAGAGTGTTGTACCTCTGGACAAAAATCACGTTTGGATTTTTCTAAGACAGGTAAAATCACATTTTGACCATTTAAAGTGCCCAACCTATAGTCCAAACCTTTGTGAGTACAGAGATATTTTTTACTAGCCAAAATCTTGAAAATTGGATTTTTAATCATTTATAATACCATGGAAAAATTTGTGTCCAGAGGTAATGGACAGACCCAGTTGTACCTGTGGACACCCTTAAAAAGGGAAATTTTAGTTGAAAAAAGCTGAGAATTAACATTTTTATTGATGCATTACCTTTAAATAACCTATTTCAAGCCTTTTTAAAATTGAAAATAGATTTTTTAAAGTAATGTAGTTTTAGATCGTAAATGATCATTAAAACGAAGTTGAATGATAAAAGTCTTGATTTTTTACCAAAAACACAAAAATCACATGGCATTTTCAGATCAGAATTTAAGATAATAGTTTCATCAATCATGCTGATTGATCTGACAACTTCACTGATCCCCCCCAAAAAAAACAATTCGATCAACACTTAGTTGTGCAAGCATTTGGTGGTAATAACAATAATAACACAGGTCTGCAATGAAAAAGCTGTTTGAATAATTTTAGCGATTTCCTATGTATTTTGGTGTGCTGATAACGAAAAAAATATTGAAAAAAATCCTATACGTCAGGATTTTTCACAAATTGCAAAATTATATTCGAATTTGCCCATTTTTCATAGTTTTTGTGCATTTCTAGCTCCTTTAGTTTTAAAAATTAGGAGCTGTGAATGGTTCACATAGTAAACTATCTCATCAGGACATTATAGAGATAGAAAGAAAATATTAGGGAAGATTTAATCGGGGAATAATGAAGGATTTTTGTTGTATAGTTCAAAGAAACGTTCTTTTTGCTACTCACAAGGGTAAAGGTACCAAGGGGAGTTTCATGAGGAGAAAAAATTGGCTTTAGATTGTGTAAGGTTTATTTTAGTTATATAATGATTTTCATGAAGAATATGTAACAATAATTTTATTTTATGAACCTATTTTCATGAAAATTGAAATAATGACTTATTTTACAATTTTACCTAAACTGTCAGAAAACATGACATTCTATGGCAAAACAGAGACCATTTTTGAACT
This sequence comes from Tetragnatha versicolor, assembly GCA_024610705.1. Classification (NCBI taxonomy): domain Eukaryota; kingdom Metazoa; phylum Arthropoda; class Arachnida; order Araneae; family Tetragnathidae; genus Tetragnatha; species Tetragnatha versicolor. The sequence continues at coordinate 502,425 of JANDEH010000069.1, forward strand.
CAGGGCACAAAAAAATCTTAAAACTAACAACCTTAAAAAATAATTTGGTTTAAAAAATCTACTTCATAAATATACTTACATTTTATGTGAAATGTTGCTATATTTGCTCAATTTGTTACAAAATGTGGTGTCTTAAAAATCAAAAGAGGTATTTTTTGGATTCAGCACACCATAAATCATAAAAAATTGTTTTCGAATCAAGTTTGTGTCGAAAAATATTTTTTTTAAATATTTACTTTTATTTTCTTAAAAAATTGACATATTTACTCAAATTGTGAAAAAAGGTGAAGTCTTATGACAAAACGGAGGTCAGTTTTAGGTTCAGCACATCAAAAAACATAAAAAAAGATTTGGTTGAAAAAATTTGAATAAAAAATTTAGTATAAAAAGTTAATTTAACAAAATTTTAAGGCATTTCCCAATAAAACCTAAAAATCTGAATTGTCAAAAAACGTGACGTCCCAGGACAAAATGGAGGTCATTTTTGGATTCAGCGCACCAAAAATAACAAAGTGTAGGTGAAATATCCAAAACAGCTCGAAAAAAGTTTTTTTTTGCAGACCTGTGTAATTTGGTGGTAAATCTTCTTCAGTGGAAATTTCAAGTTTTTTTAATCATCATACTTAAATGCGATAGGGTTCTTAGGATTTTACACCATAATTTACATTAAATTCCAAGTAGAATCATAAATTTAAAAAAGTAGTTTAGATCACAAAATATTTGATTTTTCATCTAAAATTCACTTGAAAATAATCGCTGACAAATAGATTACCATTTAAAACTAATTGAACCTTTATTAAAATGTATTCAGTTGAATGAAACCTGATTCTAAAACGCCGATTAGCTACAGACACCCACAAGAACGTGTCCGTAGGTACAGCACTTATGGTGTCCGAAGGTACAACATGAGGTGGTTTTGCACTCAAAGTTCTATAAAAGATAAAAGAATTGAGATCTGACGATTTTTAATATCAAAACTAAAAAGTCAAAATCTTGGGGATTCCCCCCATGTATCCCATTTTATCTTATCATAATCATAGGGGAAGAAAAGAGTTAATGTAGTGATGCACTAAAAAAAACTTTGAGCACCTAAAAACAGTATTTTTGTTATATAAAATTTAAATAATATTTTAAAGAGCTGATTTCACGTTAGCAACTAGATAGCATCTGTTTACGTTCAAAATCGACCACAAATTCAAATTTACATTTTTTCCCGAATTTTAAAATGAGGTGGCTGAAGGTACAACCGTCCGTAGGTACAACACTCTCCCCTATAAATTAAATATTTCTTAGATTTCCACAATTAAGTGCTAAATCACCCTTTGCCAGTGCGAACGCCGTTTTAAGAAAACACACTTTAAATTTAAGTGCGATATGTTTTAAGGGTACTTTAGCGGCAGTGCGAACGAGGTATTAGGGAATATTTACCTTCGTTTATGATTAACTACAGTGAGATTTTCCGGAAATAAATTCAAACGCGGATGTAAAATATTAATTTTGAGTGGTGTTCACCATCTTATGGCTAGGAAAGACTAAAGAAAACTTTCTATTGGGATTAAAACATTTTATCGGCCCTATTGTTTTAAAAATCCTCTTACCTCTCTCCAAAAAAACATTTCCTAGCTGATAATGCTTTTATATAAAACTTTCCTTCAAAAGAAGGGTCGTGAATCCTTTTCTAATCAGGGTTCATTCTGACTCTGAGTTTGCCTTCACTAAATGGCAAAAAAAAAGTCTTTATCAATAATTTTTGAAATACTTTTCGGTATTTTTCACTGATGATATAATAACAACCAAGATAATTTTAATGTCCTCCCCATACTCAAGAGATAGTATTTTGCATAGAGCTATTGTTGACTTTTATGCACTTAAAAAGATCCATCATATCCTATCTTATCCAACGCAAAAATTTAGAAAAAAAGCTGAAAATCCAATTTTTTGTTACACAAAAATGGGACGTGGTGGAACTTTTTTTAGCTGCAGATATTTGAATAATTAGGGGACATCCATAAATTACGTGAGGTGCTTTTTCCAAAATCTGGACCCCCTCCCCTCACGTGGGATTTACCTACAACCTTTAAAAATAATTTTCTACCTATTCGTTTGCATTTTGTGCTTCACAGCACCTAAAACTTTTCCGTTATTAATGATTCGGGGGAAAAGGACATTATTCCGCCTAAAAATCTCCTCAGTATCTTATCTAGTGGTATTATTCCTTTCTCATACCTAAAAAAATCGTTTAATCGGTTGTTGTTAAAAAACCACTGTCGACTTGATGTGTTATTTTTATGCGTAGTACGAATTGATTCTGATAACGTCGGAGGAGAACAACCGATTTCCAGTTGTTTATAAAGTCACCACTCTTTTAGCTAGAGTTATATTTTTATAAATATTGTTATAAAAATCAGATATATCTCAAACAATATTTTTCATTTGTACATCACGAAACAGTTCTTCTACCCTGGAGAGCTCATTATAAGCCCATTTACTACAGCAGTTCTATGGTAGGCTTCTATGTCGTATGAGCAAATCCCATGAGAGCCGAAATATTTGTTTGTGCGCATGCTCGAGTTAGCGACACATCATTTGCGAGATCATGGCTTCATAGGAGGTATTTAGTTTTAATAATGTTTAATTTACCACCGATTCGATGGCTCAGTGGGCAAGATGAATGCTAGCTGTACGAGTGGTTGTGGGTTCGAATCTTAGTGTCGGTTTGTGTTGTTTTATCGTTTTTATTTAATTAAATGTTATAATTATTTTTATTAGATTTATAGATTTTGAGAAAAGTTTTGTAGTTATGATGTGAATATTTTTAATTATTAAATTTGATAACATTATATTTAATTTAATTAAAGAATTTAGTTACCGTTCAATTAAATGTTAATTTGTTAGAATTTTTTTATTATATTTAAAAATTTTGAGAGTTTTGTGAAGTATGATGTAAGTAAATAAATTTTGATGTCCGGATGTTCATAATTTTAAATACTTTAATATTAGGGATCGTTTTACTATAAGCTCCTGTGATTTTTCATTTAAATCCTATTCAAAACACGAATTATCCAGAAATAGACTCTCAAACCTACGACCCAAACCAAAAACATACAGCAATTTGAAACTGGGATAAGAGCTTCGCCAAATATTTTTTGCAAAATTGCTACTTAGCGCATGCGCACAAACTTTTTTTTTTCAACTCCTATTGGTTGTCTTAAAATTTAAAAATTTTAGTTACTTTTAAAGTTAGCAGATGGCAGCCCGTTGAAAATGTCGCAAAATCGTTCTGAGTGCAGGATATCGATTCTTCGATTATTGTCAAGATCGATTCTTTTTATTGAGATTGAAATATGCCAAAAGAAATATTTCATGTTCTCGAAGTCAAATCAAGTTTCAATCTCTATCTCAATCTTAATGAGCTAGGACCTAATGTAGTGCGAGAGCGTTTGAAAAGGACGTTTTGCCAAGGCCCGTTTAACGAAAAAAAACATAATGAAATGAAAAAATTTATTGCATGAGGTACAGCAGTATCCGTACTACTTACACCATAAATTTGATAGAAATTGGACCACTTGCTAAACCGTGGGGTGAGTTTTAAAACGCGCAGTATTAATCTTCTAGCCAAAGAATGGAGTTCCTTTAAATTAGTGTAATGGTATTTGGAAAAATGAAGATCGGGGAAGGAATTTTCAATGATCATACAGCATTTCCAGGGGCTCCGCGAAGAAATTTGAAATAAATAAATTTTTTGATAATTTCTAATTTGCGTTGCTCTGAAATGTTATAGAAAATAACTTTCTGCAATTTTTTTTTGAGAAAACTCCAGCTCTCAAGCATCACCTCCAACCGTGGACCGGTTTCGCCCTTGTTAGGGCTCATCAGCACGGTATCAGCACTTTTTCCGTTATAGTCGGCTAGAGTGACTAAAAGCTCTCCCTCCGCTCTCTTGCGTTACCTTCCTATACCGTGCTGATGAGCCCTAACAAGGGCGAAACCGGTCCACGGTTGGAGGTGAGTTTTCTCACATATTCCTCTAACCAGAGGTAGTGGTAAAATACTCCCTTTTCATAATGAGTTTTTTGTTATGTAAGAACTTACTTTTGCTTCTTCCAACCCAAATTTTTAGAGCTCTAAATAACCCTTAAATTTAAGTGGATTGACGGGGAGCTCTTTTGATCATAGTTTTTTCTGGTTTTTGTCTTTTTTTCCAAGTCTTTATTGGTTTACCAAAACAAGTTAAAACCATGTTCTTTAGGGTCAAATTTTCAAAATTCTTCTGGGTTAAGTCCCCCAGACCCCCCCTTTTGTTTTTAAAACCTTATTATTGTCAATTTTTAATAATACGTTCGTTAAAATTAAATTCCAACTTAAAAATGAATGTCCGAAATTTGAACTACGATACCTAAAACAAGTATAAAAAACTGTTTTTAAGGATTCCACAACATTAACACAGACTCCCCTATCATAATTGGAACTTAAAATTCATCAAAATTTTTCTTATATTCTCTTAGATGCAAATTATACCTAAAAATGTTTTAAAAAGCTGCATTAAACCGGTTAAATATGCATGGGAGGGGCTGTGGAATAATTTTGGAACCCTTTGAAATAAATTTCTATTTACGCTACTGCATATATGCTTTTATTTCTTTTAGCAATGTTTTTTATGTAATATGCTTTTTTTTGTATCTTGAAAAATTTATCTTCGGAAAAGGGTTCCGCAAAGATCCATAAATTACGTGAGGTCAAAAAGGGGGGGAGAGATTTGGAAAAATCTCACGAATAGGGGGGGTATCGATTAAAATCTCACGTCAACTTTTTAAGTTAGAAATTAAACGATTTTTTTAAGTATGAAAAAGTATTAATACCCACAGATAAGATACTGTGATGATTTTTAGGCGGAATAATGTCCTTTTCCCCCGAATCATTAATAATGGAAAAGTTTTAAGTGCTGCGAGGCACAAAATGCAAACGAATAGGAGATAGAAAATTATTTTTAAAGGTTGTAGGTAAATCTCACGTGGGGGGGAGGGGGGGTTGAGCAAAGTCTCACTAAATCTCACAAAAGGAGGAGGGGGGGTCCAGATTTTGGAAAAAATACCTCACGTAATTTATGGAAGGGCTCCGCGATATGGAAAGTTCGGGAACCACTATAGTACAGTATAAGTTTTTGAAGAGCGCCATCTAGGGAGTGCGGCGCGAGTTCTTTCCTCCATATAGGGAATGGTATCCTGGAAATGTGCTTAACTTTTGCGTTGACCTGTTTTATGTAGAGATGTAAAATTCCCACATTTTTTGGGAGGCGGGAAAAAACCCGGGATTTTTGGGAATAAACCGGGAATTTTAAGGAAATATTGGTAATTTTGACCCAACACTAGATGGCGCTTGGTGCCATCTAGTGCAGGGGTGGCCAACCCAAATGTAGTTGAGGGCCACTTTGGAAAACCACAATACTCTCGCGGGCCGCATATAAAATTTTAGGATATTATAGGTGCACACAGAATGACACTGAAATAAATTGAATAAATTAGGTATATAAATTAGGGAGTTTCTTAGATCCTTTGCTTAGTTTGACAGATTCCTAAATAAAATATTCATTTAAATTTACCTTAAGGAGCAACCCCAAGAATACCTTATGTAGTATATCCATAGAAACTAAACAGGTGCTGTGTTAAAAACACTTGGAATCAATCGATACTATAAGGAGCCTGTGGCGCTTATAGAAATTTATTTAGGGAGGACACAAATTTTCTCTAAAAATTGCAGCTAGAATTTTGCATCGGGAAAAAGTACTACACCCAAATCTTCCTCTCATGCCCCCATGCATATTTAATTGGTTCAATGCATAAATTAAAAAATATTTTTAGTTAAGATTTGCAACTGACTGAACTAATATCCTAAAAAAGTTGTGAACAATTGAGTTCTTAGTACTGAAGGGGGATCTGGGGGTCCTCCCCCAGAAAAATTTTTGGAAATACGACTCTAATTAACAGACTTTAACGTGTTTTGGTACACTTTGTCCGAATTTGGAGGCCTTAACTTACCCCAAAACTTTAACTTTTGATTAAAAAAATTCTTGCAGACCACAAAATTATTTCAAAACGGGCCGCGGGTTGGCGAAGCCTGACCTAAGAGGTATATGGGGGGTCGGGGGTTTCCCCGAAAAAATTTTGAAATTTAGTGCGCTAAAAAGTGTTTTGAAGCTACTTTTAGGAGAGTTTTCAGAGAGCTTCGCGGGCCGCACAAAATGACCCGGAGGGCCGCATGCGGCCCGCGGGCCGCGGGTTGGCCATGCCTGATCTAGTGTATTAAAGTGCGCTATATTTTGGTTTCTTGCCAAGGGTGTGGGCTCTCCTAGGATTTTACCAAAAAATTTTCTGGAATAGGAACCCCTAAATCCCCTAGAAATTTCCCAATTCATAATATACTTTTAACTTTTTTCCTTGAAAATACTACCGCTTTTCATGTAAAAGGCTTCAAAATGAGCTAAAACACTATTTTTTTTAGGGTCAAATTTCACAAATTTTCTGGGGGAGGACCGTATTTAAACTGAATGTATTTTTCCTTTCTCATACTTAAAAAAAATCGTTTAATTTCTAACAAAAAAGTTAACGTGAGATTTTAATCGACCTCTCCCCTTGATGAGATTAGGTGCGATTTTTCTAAACCCTACCCCCCTTTTTTGACCTGACGTAATTTATGGATGTCCCCTTATCTGAATTATTTACAAAAAAGTTGGTTGTTAGAAAACCACTGTCGACTTGTGTTATTTTTACGGGTACGAATTGAGGCGTTGAGAGTCAGAGTGGACCAACCCCAGTAGCTGTTATTTCGAGAAAAACGCTTTACAAAATTGTAGTTATATTTAAACTTTCTTTTTTGAGGTTAGTATTTAATGTATAGATTTGATCTTCTCGTGATCAATAATTAGAGGATCCTGTTGAAAGTCAGAATATACCTAGTGGCTTGATCCATTCTGGCATAAAATTTTTGTGCGATTTTAATTACTAGATCAAACGAAAAAGTGATGGCATCTTGTGGGAACTAAAAAAATGCGTTATTTTCTAACTGAAATCAATAGATGTCTCTACATTCTACTGAAAAATAAAAAAAAAAAACGCTTTTTCATTTTTTGTGGGTTGGTCCACTCTGACTCTCAACGCCTCAATTGATTCTGATAATGTTGGAGAGGCACTTGTTTGAAAAGTCACCACTCTATTGGCTAGAATTATATATTTATATAAATATTGTTGTATCTTTATTTCTTAGCTTAACGCAAATCCTGAATCATATCACGAAAGGATCTCCTCCTCAGGAGAGCTCAATATTCGCAAATCTATAGAGATGTAAAGGCTGGAAAAAAAACCGGGTTTATTCCCGGGAATAAACCCGGTTTTTTGGGATGGGAATTTTGAATTTTCCTGTTTCCGAGATTTTAGAGTGGAATTTTGATTCCTTAGCGTTTTGTAAAAAGGTAAATGATTTCAAGTATTTTTCATATGTCATAGTACTATAATTTGTATAATTTTAAGATTAATTTTAATTCTAAGACTTGGATTTCGGTTTAACACTAGAACCGCCAAGGTGCCTTTTTTGTCCCCTCGTAAAGTTAGATGCTTTGCAGATTCTATATTTTTTGTCCGATCACTCTTAAACTCAGTGACTTTTATTGATTTTACGCCCTGTACTGAACACAGAAAAAAATACCCGCTCAGTCACAAATTTTAGGAAAAAAATGCGGATTATACTAGAACCGCCAAGGGGACATTTTTGTCCCCTAAGGCAAAACTGTGCTTTCACGCGCCAGGTATGACTATCTCTCTTCCCCTCCGTTGGCTATAACTTGTCTTTCGTGGTTAGGCGGTACTTGGACCCTATATTGAAGTAGATGAGTAGCTCTTTCTGTCTAAAACTCAATGCCGTTTTACTAAGTTTATAGCCTCAAAACCAGATTTTTGTCAGAAATTTTGGAATGCCGTTGACAAAGAAACTAAATACTTGATCAATGCATTACGATGAGTTCGACGGGCAAATAGGCAGTAATAACAAATCTAAACCCGAAAAAGACATGTTTATATCAAAATAAAGTCTGGGGTAGACGTTGTTGACACCATGACTCACAAGTATTCTGTGAAAACTGCATCAAGGAGATGGCCTTTCTTACATTCTGTTATATTTTGGACTTAGAAGGAATTGATAGATGGGTGTTGTATAAAGAAGTAACGACTTAGGTAAATGACTAAGACTACTTTTATATAATCAAAATGAAAATTTCTTACTTTTGCCTCATGAGGAGCATTTTAGATTGCAAAAACTACGTAATTTCCACCTAATTAATCGTGCGTTTTAGGGGTTTTATTCAAGGCATTTCTCTCCACAAAGTGTCATTTCTTACTAACTCCATGCTGCTCTACAACTTAGTAATTGAGTAATTAAGCAAGTTTCTAATAGTTTTAAAAATAAAAATTATAGTTCCTGAAATTTCCGCTAGAGGGCGTTGAAAAGAGTCAGATCGGAAAGGCCTTGGTCACTTTACTATACCTAGACCCCACTTTCATCACTTTAATCTGTAGGGGTTCAAAAGTTATAGGGGGAGGACAGTTATGTTGGGTCACCCTGTATAGCCCTTTTCTGTTATTTTTCGCTTTATTGAATTAGTTGTAAACAATTGTTTAACTGGTAATAAAGTTTTCTTCAGTAATAAAACTATCATTGTCTAAATAGTACCATTTTATCCGAACTTTTTAAACCAAAACGCCAATTCTTTGTCAGGAGACATTTTTGTCCCCTTGGCGGTTCTAGGTAGGTAGCTAAGTCCGGCGGTTCTAGTGTTAAGCTAAAAACAGAAGTAAGCGATATAATATTATATCATGAGACCAAACTATTTAAAATTGCGATTATTTATGTTTTCTAACGTCCTAGGAAAAATTTTGAAATCAGACCTTTAAAAGTTGAGTTTTTACTCATTTTGAGAACTTTTTTCCCTTGCAAGGGGGGGGGCACTTTCCAGAGTGCCACACCCCCCTGGATCCGCCACTGCTCATCTCAATCATCAAATTTTTTAAACGAGACGGCGCTTTTAGTAGTATTGCGTGAGAGCGCCATCTATGGGTGTCGGCGAGAGTGATTTCTTCTTCGTCTTTATCAGCAACGAAAGAGAGAAGGTCGGAGAACAACCGAGTGTTTCATTTAAGTGTTTCATAAGGAGGGATAGAACTAGAGATGTAAAATTCCCACATTTTTTGTGAGGCGGGAAAAAACCCGGGATTTTTGGGAATGAACCGGGAATTTTAGGGGAATATTGGGAATTTTTAATGTAAACAAACACAACTATATTTCACCATCAGTTTTCATTTTCTCGGTACTCTTTTGAAGTTTAAGACAATTTTTGATATAAATTCACTGAAAGACCATTTTTCAATTGAAATTCTTATGAATAATAAAACAATTCAAATAGTTTAAATCTGCCCATTTTCTGTTTCAATGTCTGAATACAATTTTTTCTCTGCAAGTTGAAAAGTGTTATCAAGGATGCTATTTTAAACATGATCAAACACTAGTAATTGATAGTTCTACCCGCTTGGTTCTACACTTCACTCTAAAATCTCGAAAACGAAAGTAGTTTCATATTTGAAAATCTGGGAATATTCAAAATTCCCTTCCCTAAAAACCGGGTTTATTCCCGGGAATAAACCCGGTTTTTTCCAGCCTTTACATCTCTAGATAGAACACACCTAGACGACTCGGAATCACACTCCACAGAGAATTTTACAACCCATGCCCGCTTATGTAAACCCCCCCTGTCCCCAAGAATGAAAAGAGGCTTACTACTGACGGAGAAGAAATACAGTTTCTAACAATCCACCTCGTAACAATTACACTAGTCGACAAAATTAAAAAATTTTTCCCTAACAAAAATGATATTAGGTATTTATGACTAATTTCAAAGCGTAGAATTTTGTAAAAAAAGCTGTAGCACGTTATAAAAAACTGTTTTTAAGGATTCTACAACATTAACCCAGACTCCCCTATCATAATTGGAACTTAATTCATCACAATTTTTCTTGTATTATCTTAGATGCAAATTATACCTAGAAATGTTTTAAAAAGCTGCATTAAACCTGTTAAATATGCATGGGAGGGGCTGTGGAATAATTTTGGAACCATTTTGAAATAAATTCTATTTACGCTACTGCATTTATGCTTTTATTTCTTTTTTTTTATGTAATTTGCTTTATTTTATGTAATTTGCTTTATTTTATTTTATGTAATCTTCGGAAAAGGGCTCCGCAAAGAGTTTGTCTCTTGCGGAGCATTCTTCAATTTGACGATTCATATAATAAATGTCAATGCGTGTGCTTTAATGTTTGTCTTTTATACAATTTCACAGTTTTCTTCCAATCTGCAACAAACTTGGTATACATACTGTAAGTATTCTAGTAACTAGTAGTAGTTTCTTGGACTGGTATGTTTTATATCATAGAATGGATTATAATACCTAATTAAATAAGGTATAGAATGTATGAAAATTGTAAAGAAGGAAATTGTAACTTCCCCCGTGCAAGGCCGGGCATATCAGCTACTAGGCTTAATTGAGGATTGAGAAATATACATTCCGTCCTGCTTATCGATATAAGTAAACGAACCAATCGTAACATCGATGGGGTTTGAGGAAATTTTAATTGTGTTATGTCGTACGACGGACGCCTAGCCCCACGGCTATGGCGACCGACGTATTGTTTAGTACTGTATTTCACAATTATTCACAATCCCTGCAAGATTTTTATACTTATTAGCAATGCGCATCCATGTGGACTTGATTCTTGCTGTTTCTATAAAATATTTTAGCGAAATAATTTTATTTTCAATAGCAATTTTTAATGGAATAGTAAAAATTTAAATTAAATTTACTGAAAAGTAATTACTGGGTTCGAACCTACGACCTTCCGCACACCAGTCAGACACCCTACCACTACCTCATCCGGGCCACGCTAGCTGCGATCCTAAATACGTTAAAACCACGCCTTTAACCCGAGCATGCGCACAACGGTTACCCGACGGTTTCCTAGTCACTCCCGTTATGTTATGTTATTTGTATGGTCACCACTCTTTGTAAACATTAATTATTTGTATTTATAATTTTCAATTCCTAACATTACATTCCTACATAGTTATACTTATTGTTTCATTCATTAAAGCTCCTGACTAATCCAAAGTTAGTAGAGCATGTATGAAGAAGCATCCACCCTGAGTTGACACTTTTGGCTAAGGCAGGCCGTCTCTCTGAAGGCACCTACCAACCTAGGGATTAACACAGCAAGCAATGAGAGTTGAAAAAAAAAGTCTGTGCATGCGCTGAGTAGCAATTTTACAACAAATATTTGGCGAAGGAATCGCTACTTGGCGAAGCTCTTATCACAGTTTCAAATTGCCGTATATTTTTAGTTGGATCGTAGGTTTTCAAAGTCTTACTAGATAATTCGTGTTTTACATAGGATTTAAATGAAAAATCACAGGAACTTATAGTAAAACGATCCCTAATATATTAAAATATTTCAAATTATGAACATCCAGAACATCAAAATTTATCTACTAACATCATAACTACACAAAACTCTCATAATTTTTAAATATAATAAAAAAATTCTAACAAATTTTACATTTAATTTATTAATAACTAAATTCTTTAATTAAATTAAATAATGTTATCAAAATTAAAAATATTCCATATCATTACTACAAAATTTTTCTCAAAACCTATAAACCTAAAGAAAATAATTATAATATTTAATTAAATAAAATTCATTAAATCAAGTTTAAATTTGGTAAAATAAATGATGCGCCCACGCCAGTATTCGAACCCACGACCACCGGTTCAGCTGTCGTTCAATCTACCCACTGAGCCATTGTAGCACATCAGATGGGATGAAATTATATTATTCAACCTCAGTAACTTTGAAAAATGCATTCAGAGTTGCTTGATTTAAATCAGTGTTTCCCATCGTGGGGCGCCCGCCCCATCGGGGGGGGGCAATTTGAAATTTCACAACCAAACTACCCCCTATATGGAGCATGGATAAGGGGCCGTTCAAATATTACGTAAGCACTTTTTTTGGTCATTTTTAACCCCCCTCCCCCCTTGTCAGCAAAGATAAGCAAACCTCAAACCCCCCCACCATAATTACGTAAGAAACTGTCGGACCCCCCCCCTAAATTTTGATATCCCTATTAGTAAGTACTGTTTTTTTCCTTGAAGGTTAGGTGACTTATAAGGAGCTGTCCTTTTTGGGCGTAACCCTAAGGGTTCAAAAATGAGTCGAAATACTACTTTTCGGGGTTACAATTTCAAAATGTTAGGGTGGTCCATCTCCAGAAAAGAGTGCTTACGTCAGATTTCCTTATTCAATTTTTGTTACATTTATTTTTGGTTGAATTTTGAAATTATTTATGCAAGAAACAAGAGATTTTCGAAAATGCACCATCTTACGTAAGCATCACTCATATCCCCCCTCCCCCCTTGTCTGCAAAAAAAAGCAAAGAGCAAACCCCCCCTCCCCCCTTAGGTGCTTACGTAATATTTGAACGGCCCCTAACCAGTATCTATTGGCTTTCCAAGAAGGATTTTTGAGGAGAAAAAAAAAGACGGGGGGGGCAAGGAAAGTTTTGAAAGCCTTTGGTGGGGGGGCATGGACCAAAAAAGGTTGGGAAACACTGATTTAAATTGTGATTTTAATCATGAATAAAATCATTAATTTTAATCAAAATTATTTAACTAGTAAAATTCATGGAAATTAACTCTTGATAAGTGAATGATTATTAGAAAAAATATAACATTAACTTGTTTTAAATTTATTTCCAAAAGTATAGAACAGTTAATTCATTATATCAGAGTTGCCAGAAAAGATCATTTATTAAAGAGTTTTTATATTGTTATACAAAATCTAAATAATTTTAAGTTTTACAGCAATTTTTGATTTGATATTTTATTTCATTTTAAAATGAAAAGCTTATATAACTTCTATTTACGAATTTTTGTTTCATAATTCAAATACATCAAGAAAATCTACCATAAAAAATACTGCATCTGCCAGGGCACGCGCCGCACAATGAAAGAGACGCTCATTTGATCAACCTACGATACTACATATCTACCTTCCCCACCCGCGAATAAAATGGAACGGCCCTCTAGGTTGGTAGGTGCCTTCAGATAGACGGCCTAGTGTACCAATCCGCCCGAAAAAATAGTACTAGTTTGAATTGCCATTTGAAATAAAGAACATGCGGACAAATTTTTAAAAATGTGTCATACACAGTGTTCCCAGATTGGGCTATAAGTAGCGGATTGGGCTCCTTTTGTAGGTCCTTTGCGACAAAAATTTCGATTTGGGCGACAGGCTACTTTTGGGCTACTTAAAAATTAAATCTGGGTTTACAGCATTTTTAATCTGCGACTTTTGTGTTTTGAAAAAAAAATGGACATAATAATTAAAAATGCACACTTCTAGTGTAGAAAGGTGAGTCATAAGTAATTCATCATCATAAGTAATACTCTTCCAACCTCTTTTCAATCCCCGCCTCGAAGCCCTGGACATTTTATAGGGACAAATAAGGGAGTTGGAAGAGAAGAAAGAGGGTAGGGTAGAGATAAGGGCAAGAATTTTCCGATATGGCGATTTATGAAACGAGTATTGATCATATCCTTTTAAAGTTTTTAGTATAATGAAATATTTATGTCATGCAAAAGTTCCTTTTCGAATAGCAATAGATGAATGACTTTAAACTAATTCGTTTTTAGATTAACTATGTATCTAACTAATTGAAATCTAAAAAATTCTAAAGATATTTTATTCTAAAAGTATCATTTTTTAAAATAGAATCTGAAAAATTAGCTTTATTCAAGTCGAAATAGCTTTAAAAAATTAAAGGATTATTTTTTTAAGTTCTAGAGTATATAATAACAGTTCATTAACAATGTTAAAAGTGTGTTTAACTTTAAAATTACCACTGAAATAGAATTTGGGCTCCAAAAATTTCAAATCCGCTAGTTTTAGATCTTTGATCCGCGACTTTTTCGTCAAACTGTCTGGCTCTAGCACATCCATTCGTTTTCTAAACGAACCGGTCTTTCGAATAATTCTGAAAAATTCACAGGCACTCTCTGGCACCTTAGACAACTTTTCCGCACTAAAGGGTCATCAAAATCGAAAAAAATTTTTTTTTTCGATACTAGGGGGCTCTGCCCCCTGCTCGCTATCGCTCACCAACCCCCGGAACTGCTTCGCAGTTCTTTGAAGATCGCTTCGCGATCTTAGCGAGCAGGGCTCGCTTGTTTCATCTCAACTATCCAGTACAACCTGGAACTTGTCTGCTTATAATCTGTTCATTTAGAATAGGCGCCTGCAACAGCATCAAAAACGCTCAATAATGCTTAATAACGCTTATCAGACAACTTCAGTGACCGATTGTTTCTACAGTATTTTAACTATTTCTGCTTAGGTTGCCTTGTCATTGCAGAAGAAAATTTTTTTGACGATAATTAGAATAATAACTGCTTTTAATACATTACGTCTCAGGTGCTAATCATAAATGAACAGAGTATAGTTAATGATCATTTAATATCGAAACTTTTTGTCTCTCAAACTTTTCAATAATTTAATTCGGATCATTACCACGAAAATATCAAAACAAAGGAAGTAGGGGGCTACCGCCCCCTACTCGCTTACGCTCACCAACCCCCGTAACTGCTATTCAGCACTTTACAGATCGCGAAGCGATCTGTAATATCTGTAATCGATCTTTAGCATCAGAGTAATACAAACTTCCCGAAAATCCTCTTCCTTTCGTCGGCACAAATAGCACTCAAAAAAGCTAAATTATTTATTTCTCTAGTAGTTCAAAAAATATCGAATTATCTTTAAAAGATTATTAACCAAGTCTATACTATATCGCTAGCAAACTTAGAGCAAAAATGTGCACCTCAAAACTTAATTTAAATATCCGTGCTCGCGACAATCTAGTGAACAGGCAAATATAAAATTTAAAAACATTAAACACGTCTGATAAAGACCTACTAAACTATGAAAAAAAATTAAACTTTGATGCTTAATAGTTCCAAAACTAATTATAATTTTTTAAAAAATTAAACGCCAATCTCTTTCTAAAAAATGAGAGTATAAGTGTTTAAAAAATCATATTGATACCGTGATTAGTTTTCATTTTAGATAGAAAAAAACGAAAAAGTGTCAAAAATTTCAAAAATTAAAAAATTAATTACTCTAAACCAAATTCGAAATTCGAAAAAAGGGCGACGTAGTGCACATCTTCATACTTCAGAGTATTAGGCTGCAAAAAATCATAGCTCTGCTGCCAATAGATTTTGCTGAACTGGATTACGCGGCGAAAAAAGAAAAACTTCAACTTTGACCTTAAAAATACCCCACAACTAATTATCACATGAGTTAGCTTTTTGTTCTAGAATGTGCCCCAAATATTCCTCTACAAACGTTTCAAGTTTCATAAATTTCTATCAAGTAGTTTTTGCGATATAAGAGTTCAAAGAGTTGAAAAATAAAATTTTCTGAAACAGCGGCGGCGGCAGCGGCAGCGGCGGCAGCGGCGGCAGCGGCGGTGACAGTAACTTTTTTTTAATATAGAGAGACACCCTACTGTTGCCGTTTGGCAACACGACATTTTTCTCCATTTCCTACTCGAACTTTCATTTCCAAAAGGTCAAATAAATAAAATAAATTTAACCACGGGGAAATCTTTCTTGCTTACTCCCTAGATGGCGCTGACACGAGGTTCACAAAAATACTGATTTGAAACGTGAGCTTCTTTCTCGATTCAATAATTTTAATTTAAAACTTTTTTTAACTTTTAACTTACTTCGGGGAGCGATATACACACTCTGCAAGTTGCGGAAATTTAGCAGTTTCTTCAGTCGAAATTTAGCAGCGTTGGCCCAAATGGAAAAAGCATTTCGAAGGGATAATTAAATTTTCCAAATATGTAGCGATGAATTCGCCTCATTTTCGTAAAAAGTTTTTTTTTTAGAAGAAAATCAATAAGGATATTTGACTGAAAGTTAAAAAGCATTCATCTGTAACTTTTTTGTGTGTATTCTAAATAAAATCATGAAACGTAAAAAAACAGAGATAACACAATGAACTTTTTATTACTTTTTTCAGTTTTTTTTAACATTATTTTCGTAAAATTTGATATATTTCTTTTTCTCAAACTGGCCATTATATCAATTATAACTATTCGATAGAAAAAGAGATGGGTCTAAATCATTTAAGTAATGAGGTATTCTCACGTTTTGAGATTAAATTTTTATTAAAATAGTAGATAAAAAACCATGAAGAATGACGTTTACATCAAATATTTTCGTAGCCTAGTTTCTGAGATATAAAGTTTTGAAATTTCGTTTTTTGTTTGGGCGCGAAAACACTTTCGAATCACAAATCATGCGCTGTGAGGTCACATCCAATAGAAGCCCGTTTTCTGATAACGTGACTTTTCTGACGATTTGCCAAAAATAAAATTGAATTTTAAATTATTTAAAACACATTTTTGACCTTAAAAATCAGATATTTGGGAGTTTTAGACCATAATGTATCGAAAAAGTATAAAATCAAGCAAATCCCTCACTCGTGCAAATACCTTATTGTGAGGCGGAAAGCGAAAAGGGACCTCTTGTCGGCAAAGTTGAATTCGAGAAAAAGCAAAAAAAAAAAAAAACGGAAGAAGGTCAAAACGAACGAATTTTTTTCTCTCGATTTTATAGATCCTTGGACCCTTTAGAACCGAATAGTATTGGGTTTTAAAGGGAATCGAATCGGAAGTAACCTAAATTTTTGAAAGTTTTTCACATTTTGAAAGTTTAAGGTCGTTTTTCGCGAAATCCACTTATTCTATTATAAAAAATTTTATTACTGTCGATTAGTCATTTTTTGAGCTACAAGGATGATGATGGTCTTAAAATCTTCATAAATCTGTACAGATTGAGAA
Organism: Tetragnatha versicolor; assembly: GCA_024610705.1. Lineage (NCBI taxonomy): Eukaryota > Metazoa > Arthropoda > Arachnida > Araneae > Tetragnathidae > Tetragnatha > Tetragnatha versicolor. The sequence continues at coordinate 519,426 of JANDEH010000069.1, forward strand.
AAAAGATAATAACTCCATTTAGACGAACGCCGACAAGAGGTCCCTTTTCGCTTTCCGCCTCACAGTTATTAATGTATGAAACATTTTTTTTCTTGCAAAATAAAACAGTTTTCAAGATCCTAATTTTTCTGGAGGAGGACTCCCGTTTACAGTATTGGAGACTTAGTTACCGACCAATCGATAAGGTTTACCAACAAACAAATGGAAATTCAATTGCGATTAAAATTTAATTTCGCATGACAACTGAACGTTTCATTGCAATTAAGGGAATTATAATGTAATTTCAGTTAAAATAGTTTTAGGTTTAATCGATAGGTGTTCAGGAGATTTTAATCATCATAAAATGCAAAGATTTGTTCATTTATGAAAAGGAAGATTGAAACTTCGGTTTTCCAGTTGTAAAAGTCACCACTCTATTTAGTAAAGTAAAAAATGTATAGTGCTTCAATGGCCACGAACATGCGGAATTTCATTTCACCAATCACGTAAATCCTTGAGTGCTTCTCAATGGAAGTTAATAGACGAAAAGGAGAATGGACTAGTAGTACAGGCATGGCCAACGCGCGGCCCTCCGGGTCATTTTGTGCGGCCCGCGATGCTCTCTGAAAACTCTCCAAAAAGTAGCCTCAAAACACTTTTTAGCACACTAAAATTCAAAATTTATGCATGGGGGCATGAGAGGAAGATATCTGTATAGTACTTTTTCCCAATGCAATTTTTAGAGAAAATTTGGGTCCTCCCAAAATAAATTTCTATAAGCGCCACAGCCTCCTTATAGTTTCGAGTGATTCCAAGTGTTTTTTTAACGGCACCTGTTTAGTTCCTATGGATATACTACAGAAGGTATTCTTGGGGTTGCTCCTTAAGGTAAATTTAAATGAATATTTTATTTAGGAATCTGTCAAACTAAGCAAAGGATCTAAGAAACTCCCTAAGGGTCTATTCATTAATTACGTAAGGATGATTTTGGCAATTTTCGACCCCCCCCCTCCCCCCATGTAAGGGTACGTAAGATTTTTCAAACCCCTCCCCCCTATTCTTACGTAAGATTCCATTATGTTTCTCAAAACAATAAAATGTTAGAAAACTCTCCGTTTGATGTAAATCAAAGATTTTTATTTTTCAACAGATAAGTAATATTCTTGCTGTCAACTACATATTACTATTATATTATTATCTCTTGATTAGAATAATTGGAATTTGTTTATATTAACTAGGAAAATCTTACGTAAGAATTGGTTTGACCCCCCCACCCCCCAAGTAAGGGTATGTAGAGATTTTTCCAACTCCCCCCTCCCCCTCGGGACCCTTACGTAATTAATGAATGGCCCCTAATTTATATACCTAATTTATTCAATTTCCTTCACTGTCATTCTGTGCACCTTAGTGGCCCTCAACAACATTCGGGTTGGCCACCCCTGGACTAGTATGAAATGTGTATTTTTAAATATATTGGTTCTAGGGGTTTCGGACGTAATTATGTCTTCATTAGCATAGCTTTCGGTTATTATGGATCTTTTACTCAACTATTTCTGGTCTAAAATAAGCTGTTTAATTTCACAGGTCTGCGAAAAAACTTTTTTTCGAGCTGATTTGTTTATTTCACCTGAACTTTATTAATTTTGGAATCCAAAAATGACCTTCATTTGCTCCTGGGACGTCAAACTACATTTTCTGGGTTATATGCTTCTCCCACAAACAAATCCACTTAAATTTACTCATCCTAAAAGTTAAGTTGCTTAACTTCTACTTAAAACCTAGACCTTAACAAATGAATTCATAACCCTTAACCCCTCAAAAATAAAAATACAACACACATCCCAGATTAATTCCCAAGAAAGGAAATAGACCAGAATATTAATCTAGTATTTGCAAAATGATATCTATTCTTGTAAGGTTGAAACTTAGGTTTTCTTGTTGTAAAACTCACCACTCTATTTAGTAAAGTAAAAATTGTATATCGCTTCAATGGCCTGATAATAATTGTGTTGCCATTTCACGAATCACGTAATTCCTTGAGTTAATAATTCAATGGAAGTTAATAGTAGAAAAATAAAAACGAATAGAGTTTAAAATGTGTATTTTTATTACTATATTGCTTCTAGGGGGTTTCAGGCGTTATTATGTAGTATGCATTAGCATAGCTTTCGGTTATAATGGATCTTTTACTCAACTATTTCTGGTCTAAAATAAGTCGTTAATTACACAGGTCTGTAAAAAAAAACTTTTTTTCGAGCTGATTTGTTTATTTCACCTGAACTTTATTAATTTTGGAATCCAAAAATGACCTTCATTTGCTCCTGGGACGTCAAACTACATTTTCTGGGTTATATGCTTCTCCCACAAACAAATCCACTTAAATTTACTCATCCAAAAAGTTAAGTTGTTTAACTTCTACTTAAAACCTAGACCTTAACAAATTAATTCATAACACTTAACCCCTCAAAAATAAAAAATACAACACACATCCCAGATTAATACCCAAGAAAGGAAATAGACCAGAATATTAATCTAGTTAGTATTTGCAAAATGATATCTATTCTTGTAAGGTTGAAACATAGGTTTTCATGTTGTAAAAGTCACCACTCTATTTAGTAAAGTAAAAATTGTATATCGCTTCAATGGCCGATAAGTATTGTGTTGCCATTTCCAGAATCACGTAATTCCTTGAGTTAAATCAATGGAAGTTAATAGTAGAAAAGTAAAAAGGAATAGAGTATAAAATGTGTATTTTTATTATATTGCTTCTAGGGGGGTTTCAGGCGTTATTATGTATGCATTAGCATAGCTTTCGGTTATAATGGATCTTTTACTCAACTTTTTCTGGTCCAAAATAAGCTGTTTAATTACGCAGGTAAATGCGAAAAAACTTTTTTTCGAGCTGATTTGTTTATTTCACCTGAACTTAAACTACTTTATTTCACTAACTACTGGCATACTATCAGAAAATAACTTTATTTCGACACATCTTCATTAGTTAATTTTATTAACATTCAAAACTACAATGCGCAGAAATGATGCATGTGCGGGATTGCGAAATGCAAATTTCCCTGACGTAATCCCGGGCATGCGTCGAGCCACTACTCTGCGGGATGCAAATCGGTAAGCATAAAAAGACAGGCACAGTGTGCTAAAGGGAGAGATCTTCGCTGTGTGCGATATAGTCCAAGAAAGTTAAGGGTTGAGGTGGAACAAATTGTAAAAGAAAGTTTGATGGGTGATTCTTATAGGAAATTTTCCGTAGAAAACGATGGTGAAACGTATACCAAAATTAACCTCGTCCTTTAGCCAATATGGCGGATTTTCCAAAATGGCGGACAATCGTTTTTAACTTATAACTTCCTAAAAAATTTTAATAAAATTATAAATTTTGCAGTAAATGATTAGAATTTAGTAGCAAAAACAATGGGACACTGTTTTTTTCTCTTACGATTTGTCATTTATCCAATATGGCGGATTTTCCAAAATGGTGTCCACTAATGTTTATAATAAAAAAAATTATGATGATAAATTCGTAATTTTTTCAGGATATGGTACGAATTAAGTCATAATAATATTCATATCAATTTCCTTTCCTCAATGTATCAAATATGGCGGATTTTTCAAAATGGCGGACAATCGTGTTTTACTAATATGCTAAAATTCGTTAATAAAATAAAACTTTTGCTGTAAATTATTAGAATTTAGTAGCAAAAATAATTTGGAACTGTTTTTTGTCTCTTACGATAAGTCATTTATCCAATATGGCGGATTTTCCAAAATGGCGTCCACCTAATGTTTAAAATAAATAAATTATGATAATTAATTCGTAATTTTTACAGGATATGGTAAGAATTAAGTCATAATGATATTCATATCAGTTTCCTCCCCCTCAATGTATAAAATATGGCGGATTTTCCAAAATGGTGGCCACATATTTAGATCCTTTTTATTTTTAACGTTTTTACATATAAATAAATTTTATTTTGGCATAACATAAGTATTTATATATTAAATTACCTATAAAAAAGTATATTAACCAAGATTTTGCGATACATAGAAATAATTTCCAAAAAGACGGCCCCATATTTCAAACTTAGTGGTAAATGGTAATTTTTGAATTTCTACCTACCTTAAACATTATTTACCAGTAAATTTTAGTAAAATATAAGTATTCTGCTTATATTTTACCAAATAACATTTAATATTTCTAATTATTAAGAAAACAAATTTAAAATTTAAAAAGGCTCTAAATAAGTGGCCGCCATTTTGGAAAAATCAGCCATATTTGATACATTGAGGGGGAGGAAACTGATATGAATATTATTATGACTTAATGTTTACAATATCCTGTAAAAATTACGAATTAATTATCATAATTTATTTATTTTAAACATTAGGTGGACGCCATTTTGGAAAATCCGCCATATTGGATAAATGACTTATCGTAAGAGACAAAAAACAGTTCCACATTATTTTTGCTACTAAATTTTAATAATTTACAGCAAAAGTTTTACTTTATTAACGAATTTTAGCTTATTAGTAAAACACGATTGTCCGCCATTTTGTAAAATCCGCCATATTTGATACATTGAGGAAAGGAAATTGATATGAATATTATTATGACTTAATTCTTACCATATCCTGAAAAAATTACGAATTTATCATCATAATTTTTTTTATTATAAACATTAGTGGACGCCATTTTAGAAAATCCGCCATATTGGATAAATGACAAATCGTAAGAGAAAAAAACAGTGTCCCATTGTTTTTGCTACTAAATTCTAATCATTTACTGCAAAATTTATAATTTTATTAATATTTTTTAGGAAGTTATAAGTTAAAAACGATTGTCCGCCATTTTGGAAAATCCGCCATATTGGCTGAAGGACGAGGTTAATTTTGGTATACGTTTCACCATCGTTTTCTACGGAAAATTTCCTATAAGAATCACCCATCAAACTTTCTTTTACAATTTGTTCCACCTCAACCCCTTTTTTGAGCTAACTTTCTTGGACTAATAGAGATCATCGCTGTGTGCGATCCATATTTAGATGCTGTGTGCATCATATTTGCTTTTACTTTATATTCGTTTTTTTTTTCTAATGGGCGGGTACTAGGACATTATCCTTTACCACTGAAAATGCCCTGGGAAGTACCTACTTAGCGTTACCCAGCGAGCACCTGTGGACCGAAGCCACGGAGGTGAGGTACTGTTACCCGCGCCACACACACATTCACTAGCACAACCCCTTTTTACAGGGGGGCCACATTCATTCAACACACAAGGACAGAAATTAACATCCATGCCAAACGGGGATTCGAACCCCGGACGTACGGCTTCGCAGTCAGAAACGCTAACCACTCGGCCAGCACGTCGGCTGTACTTTATATTCGTAATAAAAACGATTGGTTTATAAAAAGCCTTTTTCCTGAGTCCATACCCAACAGTTTTGGTATGGCGCATGACATCCCTTCTTGTCTACGGCACGGTTTCGACACTTGTACGAAAACGTGTTCGTTAATTCCTTTCCTTTGATTGTATCGATTGCTTGAAGATTCGGGGAAGCAGAGTTGACGTCACGTAGGCACCACCTCCCATTCCAGCGATCGTAATTTTTTATAAAATTAATTTTAAATTAAATAATAATATTAATAATTAATATTCAATAATAAATTAATTAATAATAATTAGTCAAATTTATTTCTATGATTGTAAAAAATCAATCGTTCCTGGACGGTTTTTCGCTTTTCGAAAAAGTAGCAACTTCTTCCAGTCTGTTCTTTTTTGCTGAAGGTGAGCTGTTGAACTCTGCACGGTCAGTTGTGCTTTCAGAAGCAACGAGCCGATTCAAAAATTGCCAGGGAATGATTTAGAACCCTTTATAACATTCGATTAAGCTCGCGTGATTTTAACTGTTACTTGCGATTCAACTATTCTAAAAAGAACAGGAACTAAATTCCAGTGTGTTTGTTCTGATGTTCTCGTTCCGAATCAATGCGGTATGATTGATAAGGGCTTCTAAAGTTTCTCTTTTGTTAAGTTGAAGGAAGTACAGGTGCAAGAAGATAAACAAATTATATCAGGTGACAAGTGCGCATAACAAATTTTTTCGGCGCAAGTTCAGAGTTGCGTATGCTTGGCAATATTTGGCTGTTTAGCCGCACATTTAGAAGCCAAATTACTCTTTTAACATGAGTTAGGGTTACCATATTAGTCTTCTTTAACGCTAAAAACTTGGCGCATACGCAACTCTGAACTTGCGCCATTTTTTTCTCCCAATTACATTCCATTTATATAACCTTAAAAATTACTGTTTTGATTTTAGTGGTGACTAATTACCTTCGAACTTAAATCAGGTTACTCTTAAAATATTTCTACTATTTTTTATTATCCCTTTAATTAGTTGTGGATAAGAGACTCTTGGGACATTTTTAAAAAGGTGTGTAATGTTAATAACAACTTTTGTGCCCCAATCGAAAACACGAGTTGAAAAGTAATTAGACAATGTTTTTATCGTTTTTTCGGGCTTGCTGCATGACTGACCAATAAAAAATTAACAGCACCTAAAAGAACAGAATCGAGTAAAATGTTATTTAGGACTTAAAGAAAAATTTGAAGAGCAGGTTTATAGAACAGTGAGGAACACATATTAGTATTAAAACTATCCATTTTTATGTTCAACTCTAGAATGACCATTCACTCGATTGACCTTGAATTTTCGTTTCCCTTTGATTTTAGAATATCGTTTCTAGTATAAGTAACAGTTCCTTTAAGTCTGTTCTTTTTGGTGCAAGTGAGTTGATAATTTCTGGCTTGTTATCTGTGCTTGCAGAAGCTATGAGCTGTTACAAAAATTTGCCCAGAGTGATATTTAGAACCCTTCTCAAGCATTATTAATATGCTCGGTTCGATGGTAACTGTTACTTGCGATTAATTAAAATATTCTAAAAAGAACAGAAATTCCATTGAGTCGGTTTTATAGTTCTCCTTAAGCTTTGATCGAAAGAATGCGGCGTAGCTAAAAAGGACCTTTATAATTACTACTACGTGTAGCTGGTAATGAGGGAAGAACTGGAGAAACAAAAATAATTATAAATTATAACAAGTAGCAAGTATGAATAACAATAACAGATATGGTCTGATTTTATATAACACTAATGATCTTTGCTGTTGTTTTAGTGGTGACTTTTAACCTTTGTATTTAAACCAATTTTGATTTGAACCAATTTTGTTTTAATTTTTTCATTTTAAAATAAATTTATTTTATTTTTACTATCCCTGATACTAATTATGGGTACGAGAAGTAAAGGCCTTACTTACATGACCTTATTAGGCGTGTTTTTTTTAAATAAAGAGGTGAAACTGTCCCTCAATCGAACAAAAACTTCCCAACAATAATCGTTATCTAGCATCTAAAACCCTTCATCTGAGAGAAAAGTTTTAACCGCAATTTTTGTTGCTTGGTTAGAATTCTTTATGTTTGTATTGACTGTTTTTCTCAGAAGTGAAAAAGTTACGTTCTAGGGGCAGAAAACGAAAAAAAAAGCGAATTTTTGCTATTTTTTCGAATTTTCACAAAGTTCCGTCCCGAAATTTTGTTCGGATTCAGCCCCCTCAAAAAACCAATATAGCACTCAATAGAAAAATTTTGCATGTAATCTCTAAGAAACAACTTAATTTAGCTAATTAATAATTAATGAATTAATTAAGCCAGGGGTTCTCAAACTTTTTAACATCGCGACCCACTTTTGAGAAACAAAATCTAACGTGACCCACCGACTTCAGTTATTTATAGTTAACTGAACTGAAATAATTATCTCATGCCCCCTCCCCACAGAATTTTAACTTCTCTGACTGGGGGGTGTTCACCAACCATTTAGTTACAAGGGTATGAAATAGTTTAATTGTGGTCTAACAATGATCCCTACAGTAAAAAGGGGGTCTGGGGGTACTCCCCCAGAGAAAATTTTAAAATTTGACCCTTAAAAACATGGTTTTAACTTGTTTTTTAGCAATATGGGATAAATTACATCAGTTGCATCATTTCCCAAGAAAATTCTTAAAATTTGCATTAACCCCCCAGTGTGGATGGTGGATGGGGAGAAACACTATAAATATTTTTTTCAAATCTTATTTGAATGACCTCCCAAAGAAAAAGTCACTTAAAAGACTCACAGTCTTCGGAACCCAAGTGGAGTGGACGGGAAAGACTAAGTACCTGGGGGTGACCCTGGACAGTAGATTGTGCATGAGGGCTCACCTTGAAACAGTGGTGAAAAAGGGGATGATAGCGTTAAGAATACTCTATCCGCTGATAAATGGGAATTCAAAACTGCCACTGAGTTTGAAGCTCTATATATTCAAGGTATATATCAGACCGGTATTGACCTACGCAGGGCCAGTTTGGGGGGCTATGTGTAAAACTAGCAGGGAGAAGCTCCAGTCAATACAGAACAAAATACTAAGGGTAATAACGGGGGCACCCATACTAACTCGCAATGATGACCTGAGAAGGTCCCTCGGCATTCCGACACTGGACGGGTATATAGCCGAGCTAGCAGAGAAATTCTATGCGCAGGCTGAGAGGCATGAAAACGGGGAGCTCAGGGATATGATAGACTACGACCCAACCCTGCCTCACAACTCACACAAGCCTAAAGCTACATTGCTCTTGGCTTAGCTAGAGACACCTACGCGGTAATAAATGTCGACAGTTGACAGAGTTGGGCTCACCAGAAGCCAAAATACCTAATCATGATGTAATTGATAAGTGATAATTGATAAGTAATATGCCAAATGATAATGAAATGAAATCACTATTAACGACATATGTGTCAATATGATGTAACCTAAACTTATTGTTTGCCAACAAACATGGCGACAGTTAGGGCCTTTTATGTGATTGTCCGTGCTCTGGAGAGTTGCTTTAACTAAGGTGGGTCTTCTTGTTGATGTGGGCTAGGCGTAGGTGAACGGGTGCCCTGTTTGGGGGCTCCTGTTTCATGGTGATCTTCTTCTTCTTTTCTCTTGTCTCCCGCGAACGGTCGTTCTAAGATGGCTAAACAGAAATCACTAGGACTAAATAGGCACACTAATGTATATGCGCAGCGAACAACATATCCAGGTGCTGGGAATAAGGCGCCTCCGGCGCCAGGTGTCCCACCAACAAAAGTTTAGTTTAGTTTATTTGAATGACCGATTAGATTTGCATTATCAGCACATTAAAGTGACACATATAGTACGTATTTACATTAATTGTCTTTTCCGTTCCACTCCAAGTAGTGTAGTTTTTCCTCAAATTTTTATTCTTTTTATATAGTATGGTAATTTGATAATTTCAAAAGTTCAACTAATAGTTTGATAATTCAAAAGTCAATAACACCGTTTGTGAAAAATTAAAAATCTTCTCGCGACCCACCAAAAACTGACTGGCGACCCACCAGTGGGTCGCGACCCACAGTTTGAGAAACTCTGAATTAAGCTATAATCTCCTATAAAACTTTCGTTCATAAAAGAAATCTCGTAACGAAAAGGCATTTTAGCTAAACATCTTTGGAGTAGTTTTTAGATGGTTGATTTGATGAAGAATATTATTAAAGCAGTTTTTTTATAATTATGTTCCAAAAAATGCGGCTTTTTGGAGATAGTAGTGACAATTTTTTTCTACCAATCGAACGAAAATAGACCCTTTTTCAACGTGCTCTATCGGCGAAACTATGCGTCTGAGAGAAAAGTGGTAATTGACTTTTTTGTAGCATTTTTAGTGTTCTTTATTTTTTGTATTATCTGTTTAGCTCAGAAGCGCAAAGGTAATGTTAAAAGGGGTGATTTATTCGAATTTTCACAATGTTTCGTCAAGAAATTTTGTTCGGAAACCTCAGATTCGGATTCAGCATCCCCAAAAAACATACAAATAGTGAAAATATGTTCTACCCCAAAATTTTCCCTAAATTAATGACCTCTTATTTGAGCAATACCAGCAATTTTTGAAAACAGAAATAAATGCATTTTTCAAGTAAAGGAAATAGATCTAGATCCAAAAATCCACATGATAAGTTTCAAAAAAATTTATATAATTAAATATTTAAAATTAAAATCGCCAAGCCCTTTGTCTTTGTATAGGGTATATGTACGTCACAGCTGACTCATACTAAAGCCCTTAACGTGAAACCCAACAATAACTTTGATTTGTTTTTTAAACAATTAAAGCATTGTTTAAAATCAATGTATCGGATGTAAGTACGTCATATTTTGATATTAGACGATTTAACGCCATTTTTTAAAGTGAAACTTGGAAATTGCATTAAAAATAAATAATAATCGTATTTAAAAAAATTTGCGCGTATATTCCGCTCTTGAGTACCTCAATCGAATAAAAAAAATGCTGATATTGCCCATTTGACTGGATTTAGAGGCGAGGAGGCGATTGCCATTGTTAAAATATTATTTGAGGGTTGACTGTTTCCAACAATCCGTCCTGCTGACCAATGATCTGTATGCGTACGAATTCATAGTAACATTGAAATTATTTAATGAGATATTTTGATTGCAAACCTTAATCTTTTTGATTTTTGTAAAGTCACCAATCTTATGTTGAAAATTTATTAATTTTAATGGGTGCATGTCTAATATGTAATATTTATTTCTAAATTCATCGAAGACACATCCAAGCATTTCTTTCACTCAGTTCAAACTCACCCCAACACCCTAATCAATGTTCAAATGATCCATTCAGATCCTAGTCCTGCAAATAAATTTCCATACTCCACCACCACGATTACCCAACGTCTGCATCCTCCCTGATGACGTCACCAATCACCTGATATTATCACCTGTTGATATTAACTAATTTCAGACTGACTTTGACTAATAACTATTTTCTACCAATCGCCTGATGATGATGAATAATCCCACTTCCACACTTCTTTTCTTTGTTATATTTATTGGTACCATGGCCAACTTTAAGCAAAAATTTGTATTCATGTCCCTTTAATCTCATGTTGTTATTTCAGGCGGAGATAAAGCGCCTTCGGCGCTGTGCGCTCCTAATAAAGATGTATGTATGTATGTATGTAATATTTAATCCGATTTTATTTCCTACCTTCTAATAATAAGTTCTTCGCTTAGCATAAGCTAGAAGAACATGTAGGGGAGAGTGGGGCAGGTTTCAACAGTTTCGTTTTCGATTAAAATCGTTTTCTCGTTAGTTATGCGGTTGATTGAGATGCCATCTGGTGTTAAATAATGTTTTTTATAATGAGAACATGTTTCCGTTGTATTTCCACCCTTTCACTTTTAAAATTTTTGATAATCGAGTTAAGTTGATTTTGACGTCTCAAAGTAACTTTTTGATTTCTTTGAAAAAATCGGATTTTACCCCCTATTTATTAATTTAGGGGAGTGATTTTTACATATATTATTATTTAAAGTCTTCTGCTTCTATGTATACCATTTTCAAACTGATATCTTTATTCTGAAGGGAATAAGATGTCTTAAACCGTGACGACCAAAGGTGGGGCACCTTTCAACACTTAGGGTGGGGCAGGTTTCAACACCACAAAAATGCGTTTTTCATGATATATTGAGCTTTCTCAATGTTTTTTCACAAAGTAAACTGTCCTAAATTATTTATATAGCAAATAATAGTATTTTATTATGGTTTATAATTTATTTTTAACGAAAAAACAGTTGAAAGTGGGTTTATATTATTTACATTAAAATACATACAATTTTTAAAGTTACAGCTACTGTACGAGTCTTAAAAACTATTTTTATGCATTATTTAGTAAATATATACATCAATTTCAATAAAAACTTTTTATTTTATTCCTCTCTTTGATGAGTAGTAAGTAGCAAAATTTTACATAAATTAAAAGAGATTAAAAATAGAATATCCTTGGTAAATTCTGATCGAAAAAATACTCGAATTAACAAGATATTTTTGTAATACAGCTCAAAATAACTTTTAAATGAAAAAATAAAGTTAAACAGATTTATTTGAGTCAAAAAACACAAAAAATAGAAAAACATCAAAATTTGGAAAATTTTTTAGAAATTTTTACTCCAAACTATTAATTTATCTTTATAATAATGTATATTTCAATGTATTAAAAGTTAAATCAATTGAAACTTTCAAAATTTAGAAATAAACCCGCTGTTGAAACCTGCCCCACCTCTTGTTGAAACCTGCCCCACCCGGTTGCCAGATTTCAACTGAAGAGAACCTTTTTTAAAACGCAATTTTGGACTACTTAATTTTCTCTGAGAACCTGAGTAAAATTACACAATGTGTCCGAAAGACCACAGTAGGATATGCAAGTGAAAGTTTTAAGATGCGTCAATTTGTTAGGTCACAAAAAAATAAAAACCGAAATCTGTTGAAAGGTGCCCCACCTTCCCCTATTCAATAACAGGAGGTGGTCACTAATATAAGGTGCGGTACTAAAATATGGGAGTGGCAACGGCGGATTTACACGCCTGAGGGCCTGAGGCATATTCGCACATACCAACGGTTTGGTCCTGACGAGCTTAGTGCGCATGCTCGGGGAGAAAAAAGGGATCTTCTTTGGATAAGTTGTATCCTTAATGAATATATCCGCTGGTGCAGTGGTAGCGTGCGCGCTTAGCATGCGGAAGGTCATGGGTTTTGTCCTCAATTAATTGCTTTATTAAAATTTCTGAAAAAAACCAGCTATAATTAGTCCACACGCATGCGCACTAAGCTCGTCAGAACCAAACCTTTGGGATGTTGTGTGTTAATGCCTGCTGCATAAGAGAGAATTTCTGTAACGATATTTCTCCCAAAAGATGGCGTTTCAAGCAAGACCTGCGCAACCGAATCGCTTTCTGCCCCAGGAATGCCGGCCAGGATCTTTGCTTGTGTTTTTCCTACAGTCCCTTTCTTAGTTACTTTATGTCAAACAGAATATTGAAATTTTCATTTCAAAACAAAAAATCAGTTAATAACGACTAGCATTATCGCTTTTATTCGCAATCCTAAGTAAAAAAAATATGAATTAAAAAAATTGAAGCTAAAAACAGAGAATTGATAAGAAAATTTAATACATTGTCTTTATAAAATATAAGTAGCGAGTTTTTCAAGCTTTATCCGTAATTGCGGAATTCGAGGCCGAAATGCGGAATGATTCCACAAAATCAGGGATGGTTGGCACCCCAGTGGTGGATCCAGGAGGAATTCACTCTGGAAAGTGTACCCCCCTTGGATACCCAAAAAGAATAAAAACTCAACTTTTACAGGTCTAAATTCAAAATTTTTTCTGGGGGAGGATCCCCACACCCCCCATTAATATCAAAATGGGGTATTCAGTGTTTATTTTTAGGAAATCCCTAAAATTTTGACATTTTGGGTCAAAAAGTAAAGGTAATAGTGTTGAAATGTGTCTCCCTTAGACTCAAAATGTTTCTAAAAATGAGTTTAACCCCTACTTTTACGCGTCAAATTTTAATTTTTTTTTCTGGGGGAGGACCCCCATACCCCCAATGGTACCACAAGGGGATCTTTGCTGGAAAAGTGCCCCCCCCTTGGAGCCGTGCTGGATCCGCGGCTGCAATGAATAGGGTTGCTTCTCTCGTGATCGTACCCTGGGAAATGGAGTATTCATGGGGGGATAGGTACCAATATTTAAAAATATCGTCATTGATTTTAAATTCGAAACTATAAAAAAAAACATACTTTTTTTGGATGAACTGACGATGCAATTTTAAACCACGGTAATTTTATCTGGAAAACTTTTTATATTTATAAATTATTTCTTTCAGTTCGTGGTGCTATAGTCACCACTTTACTAATAAAAATAAATAGTATATATATATTGTGCTTATACATTAGAAATTTCGTTTTACTTTTTCCTATTTATTTGCTTACGTAGACTAAGTTGACTATACTCTGTCTCACCTTAACTTGGCAGCACTGGGAAAGGCAGAGAATGTACCAATCCGCCCGAAAAAATAGTTCAAGGTTGTATTGCAATTTAAAATAAAGAATATGCAGATACGTTTGTAAAACTGTGTCATACATTTTAGTTTATTGGGATTTTTATCATATAACTTAATTTAATCATGCGTTAATAGTCTTTAAATCCAAGCGAATGAATATAGTCCGTAGGGTAGGGCCGGGTAGAACAGCGCGGGACGGGCAGGCTATTCCGGCTGATTGGCTGGGAACCGGTTTCCTGGCTGTAATTCGGTCGCCGTAGCCTTTTCTCCACTGCCAAGTTAAGGTGAGACAGAGTATAGATATTTCATTTTACCATATAAAAAACCATACGGAACACTTGTTTGTTTTTGAAAATCTGACACATGCAACTTCCTTATTCTAAACCACGGTAATTTTACCTGGAAAACTTTTTAACTTTATTAATTATTTCTTTCAGTTCGTGGTGCTATAGTCTTTACTGATAGAAATAAATAATATATATAAATATTTTCTAGATGAAATCAATATAAAAAAATATTGTATTTGACTCACTTTGCTTAAGCTCTCAACTCCTCACAGTTGAGAGTATGTATTCGGAAACTAAGGGCTGTAGTCGGAAACTGTGGGCCACATGCAGCTGCCATCGAATCGAACCGAATATTCGTAATGGCATCGTAAATCGAAAAAAGCGATTCAGCAGCGTCAGAATCGTTTTTCTCCATGACGTCGACCTGGCGATGAATTGACCCCATTGGACTTACTTCACGTGACGTAAGGATCACGTGTTAACTACCATCCAATCAGCATTCACTTCGATTCACGTGACCAATATTCGAGACCCTCCGGAGGTATCGAACTCGTTTTTGATCACGTGACTCGATACAAGTAGCAGAAGTAACAGGTTATTTCGATATGCGATGGCAGCTGCATATGGCCCTTTAACACGAGGTTGAATCGAAAATATATCTCCTCCACGGCTGTCGGCCGCCATATTGTTCTGGGTTTCGAAAAGCATTCCGATTGCTTTTTTTGTGGCCCGTTTAATAGTTCCAAAAAAAATCTAAAACAGCTATTTATTACTGTTGACTTCTTTAAACAATAAGCGTTTTCAGTCACGTGTTTTTTTTCTCAACTTTCAAATTAAAATATTTAATTACCTGTGCATTTTTTTGAAAAATTGACTAGATATTTCCTTTAACCATACAAAAAAACCATACGGATCACTTGTTTGTTTTTGAAAATCTGACACACGCAACTTCCTTATTCCCTATTCCTCATACAAATCAGATCGAATTAGCCTCTCGTAGGTGCCTTAAGGGTATGGTTACAACAGGCGCAATAACGGTATCAGTTCGGAGAATCTAACTTCTCCGTCCATCGGACAATATGAAAACCGCAAACCAGGAGGTTTCTCGGAATCAGTGGCGGATCCAGGGGGTGGCACTCTGGAAAGTGCCCCCCTTGGAGCCCCAAAAAGGTTCTCAAAATGAGTAAAAACCCAACTTTTACTGGTCTAATTTTAAATTTTTCCTGGGGGAGGAGGACCCCATCAGTAACAAAATGGGAATTCAGTGTTTATTTTTATAAAAAAAACCCTACATTTTGGGTCAAAAAGTAAAGGTAATAGTGTTGAAAAGTGCCCCCCTTATAGACTCAAAACGTTTCTAAAAATGAGTTAAAACCCTACTTTCAAAGTAAATTTCTGTCCAAACTATATCATGCCACTTGGCTCGAGTCCAATGCTAATCCTATGGAGGGAACCGGCTGTGGCGAACAGAAAACCTGTTTACCAATCTGCGCGCGCCATACTGAGTTGTCGCCTCTCTCTCGCATACAGGCTCTCTAGGGTGCATAATGGGGGATTTACAGCACCGCTGCAAGTCATGCAAAAAGCAGCATATTTTAGTACCCGCTACTCACAAAAGATGGCGCTCGTCAATTGGTTTATTGGAATAACAAATTCCCGTTTCTTGCCGCAAACCGAAAATGTCGCGTTTACAGTAGTGCTGTAAATCCCCCATAAGTAGCCAAGACTAACGTCTCTTAGTAGCAGTGTATTCAAACGGAGGAGTTTCTGCGCATGCTCCAGAACTTGAACGCCGTGAGTGCTTTTATTCTTACAAGTATATATATTTTATTACTGTTTAATGACACATTGAAGTGTTTATAATTCGTATTCCATTAATTTTTTTATTTCATTGTAAATTTCTAAAATTTAATTAAAATCCAATTCAATTCTCTCCATCTTGCTCAAAAAAAATTATTGTATAGTGAAATGGAAAACGAGAGAATAAGAATTCTTAAAATATAGGATTTCCTAATGCAAGAGAAAATGCGTAATTAAGCTGAATGAGATAAAAGTTCTTGAGCATGCGCAGAAACTCCTGCGTATGAATACACTGCTGCTAAAACACGTTAGTGTTGCCAAGGCAGCAAACTGTTTTCCCGCACCCCTTCCCTCCGCCATACTAGCGCACCCAATTAAGTTAATTACTAGGCCGTCTATCCGAAGGCACCTACCAATCTACAAGACCGTTCCATTTTATTCGCGGGTGGGGAAGGATAGTATGAGGAACTTAGCGTTTTTTCGGGAGCACATGTTCGTGCGTTCATTGAAAAATGCATTCAGAGTTGCTTGATTTAAATTGTGATTTTAATAATAAATAAAATCATTAATTTAAATGAAAATTATTAAACAAATAAAATTCATGGAAATTCATTAGTTAGTTGTATGTTGTATGGGCTGTATGTAAAATTTGTAAAATATGCTGTATGTAAAATTTATAATTAAAAAACTGCTTGTTTTTTGCTTGCTTGTTTTAATTAAAAACTGCTTGTTTTAAAAAACTGCTTGTTGTTCTTATATTATAAAACTTAAGAAAAAATAACATTAACTTGTATTAAATTTATTTCCAAAAGTATAGAACAGTAAATGGGCAATTCCACGGGTAACTGACTGACATTTTTCAAGAAAAACGCTTAGTATTTTGTAATTTTCTTCCCAAAAATAAATGATAAAAAAATAATTTCCACCCAGTTTATTGCTTTCTTGTTAGCTTAATCTAATGGCACAATTAAATTTTCAAAATTTGTTTTTATTGATTTTTAAAAAATTTTAAACGACATGGTAACTGACTGACATAAATGTTTCACAAATGTCAGTCAGTTACCATGTCGTTTAAAATTTTTAAAAAATCAATAAAAATTTATTTTGAAAATTTAATTGTGCCATTAGATTAAGCTAACAAGAAAGCAATAAACTGGGTGGAAAGTATTTTTTTATCATTTATTTTTGGGAAGAAAATTACAAAATACTAACCGTTTTTCTTGAAAAATGTCAGTCAGTTACCCGTGGAATTGCCCAAATACATTATAAGATCAGAGTTGCCTCTAAAAGATTATTTATCAAAGAGCTATTATATCGAATTATTTAGAGCTACAAAATCTAAATAATTTTAATTTTTATAACAATTTTTGATTTGATATTTTATTTCATATTGAAATGAAAAGTTTATATTACTTCCATTTACAATTTTTTTAAAATTCAAATACTTAATTCAAATATATCAAGAAAATCTTAATATATAAAAAAGAAACCCGGAAGCTGCCTGTGTGTCTCTGTGTGTGCGTTTCGGCCATTTGATTGGAGCTCTGTGCGTTTCGGGCATTTGATTGGTTTGCTTTTCAAAGATTTGTCCTCTCAGGCTATTCTTATGTTAGAAAGATTAGTCCTGTCGATAAGCGCACTACGGTTACTGTTTCCCGGAGTTTTCTTAGGACAGGCATTTGATAGGCGAAAAATTTCACTTCCTCTTGGAGTTTCGAGTGATTCATTGAGGCTGCGAAGGATAAGCGTTTTTTTTATTATGAGTGCTTATTGATGCACTGATTGATTTATGTATTTTTATCCCATTTTCGTTCCTACTCAGATATTCTTTTTGACGCCGATTATTTTATTATGTTTTGCTTTGGGAGTGTAGATTTCGATTTCGCAAAATTTGCTCACGGCGGTAATCGGAGGGCAATGCGATGAATGAATGCTTTTAGGATGCTTTGCTTGATTTATTTTTTAATTTCGTACACTAAACAATCTTATGTAGTTTTTCACTTCTTTGAAACATTGTTTTCTGATTTCTTACACTACCAAATACACCGTAGTTAGCTTGCAGTGTCGATCACAAGAGAAGGGGGGAAATTTCGATTTCTTTATGGCGGGTGCGCTGAGAGGGCGAAAAGCCCGTACAAATTTTTCAACTAGAAAAGGACGTTAACTTTTAAACACGTGTAGGTATACTTAAAAATTTACTGCGCCCGGGCAACGCCGGGTCTAGCGCTTTAGCGCTAGTCTACCATAAAAAATAGAGCATCTGCCACGCGCACTGAAAGAGACTCATTTGATCAACTTAAGATACTGCGCATCTGCCTTCCCCACCCGCGAATAAAATGGAACGGTCCTCTAGCCTAGTGAAATACTTAGCAAGACAACACCATAGAGGCGTTCCTTACTGTTCTTGAGTTGTCGAATAAACGTCTATATTAAAATATTAAACCAAATTTATATTTAAAAATCTTTTTAACTAAAATACTGGTGACTTTACAGTGTTTCAAAAGGCCGTTTCGTGGCTTTTATTTGGGACCAACGTGTCCTATGGTCAACGAAGTAAGGTCAACCAAGTGACCCTTGGGAATCCATTTAGATGACTTACAGCACCCCTAGCGGCGAAATAAAAAGTTTGAAGAATTAATTTAAAAACTGAAGGAGTTGGAGCGAAATCCTCAGTGAGATGATTGTTTTCAAAGTTACGAAGAACGCAATAAAAAACATTTCATGAAAGTATTGTGAGTATTCGGATATGAAAAAAGCCCTTTTTCATGCCTCATTAAAGGAAAAGTTTACAAATTTGCAAAGTTTTTTTTTATTTCGATTTTTTTATTAAATTTTGTCGTTATTCAACTAAAAACCACAAAACTACACAATAACACTTAAAAATGTGAAAATTTAGGAACTTTCTTCTTTTTGGGACCTGAAAAAGGTATATTTTCACATGCTAATATCTACGCAAACATTCACGATATTTTCATGAAATATTTTTTCATTGAGTTCTTCATAAGGTTGGAAACAATACTCTCACTGAGTTTTTTTTGCTCTATCTCCTTCAGTTTTTAAATAGTTTTTAATAGTTAAATATTTTTTTTTCAGTTACTTTTTTATTTCACCGCCTGGAGTGCTGTAAGTCATCTCAATGGATTCTGCAGGGTCACTTTTCTTGTTGTAAACCTTACTTCCGTGAACCTAGGACACGTTGGTTTCAAATAATAGCCGCGAAACGGACTTTTGAAACACCTGTGTGTAAAGTAAATTGAGTAGGTACCTAAAGATACCGTTTTGAATAGCGGGAGCTGTAGAGTTTAATATAATCATTTCAAAACTCAAACAATGGCATATTAAATGTCAGTGGTTCCCAAGGTTCCCAGTCAGTGGTTCCACGGAACCCTGGGGTTCCACGGAAACATTTAGGGGTTCCATGGGACAAACTTTTTATCATTTAAAAAATTAGAATGGTGTAAAAAAAATAAGAATGGACCCTTGGACCCAAAAATGTTCTCAAAATGAGTTAAACCTTACTGTTACCAGTTGAATTTCAAAATTTTTTCTGCGGGAGGACCCCCAGACCCCACACGGTATCACAACGGGATCTTGCACGATACTTTTTGGAAAATCCCCAACAAGTTGACATTTTCTGTCAAAAGATAAGAATGGAAAATTCCCCTCTTGGCCCCAAAAAGCGTCTTAAAAGGAGTTAAAACTCTACTTCTACAAGAGAAATTTCAAAATTTTTTCTGCGGGAGGACCCCCATACCCCCCAGCGGTACCAGAAGGGGATCTTTCGTGATATTTTTAGAAAATCCCCAAGAATGACATTTTTTCCAAAAGGTAAAGGTGGACCCGTGCTGGATCCGCGCCTGGTTTCATTTAATATCATATATTAAATTTTTTAAAATCGTTGATTAAAAAATATTCAGCGTTCCGCGATCACCGGTGACAAATTTGGGGGTTCCACGACCAAAATAGTTTTGGAACCACTGCTGTATGTTAACCCCTAGACCAGTGTTTCCCAACCTTTTTCGGTCCATGCCCCACCATAGTCTTTCAGAATTTTTCATGCCCCCCCCCGTCTTTTTTTTCTCAAAAATCTTTCTTGGAAAGTCAATAGATACTGGTTATCCATGCACCATCTTGGGGGGTAATTTGGTTGAGAATTTTCAAATTGCCCCTCTAGAAAATCATATTGCCCCCCGGTGGGGTGTGCGCCCCACGTTGGGAAACACTGCCCTAGGCAGACAACAAGCACTCTTTTGGTCATTTTTAACCCCCCTTCCCCCTTGTTAGCAAAGATAAGCAAACCTTAACCCCCCCACCATAATTACGTAAGAAACTGCCGGACCCCCCCCCCCCGAAATTTTGACATCACTTTTAGTAGGTAGTTTTTGTTCTTCTTGAAATTTAGGTGACTTATACAAGGGAGTTGTCCATTTTGGGTGTAACCCTAAGGGTTCGAAAATGAGTAGAGACACTACTTTTCGGGGTTAAAATTTCAAAATGTTTTGGGGATCCATCCCCAGAAAAAAATGCTTACGTCAGATTTCCTAATTCAATTTTTTGTTAATTTTATTTTTGGTTGAGTTTTGTAATTATTTATGCAAGAAACAAGAGATTTTAGAAAAAGCAGTATCTTACGTAAGCATCACTCATATCCCCCTTGTCAGGAAAAATAAGCAAAGTTCAAACCCCCTCCCCCCTTAGGTGCCTACGTAATATTTGAACGGCCCTTAAGCCAACCAACGGAATTTCTTCGGTTATTGGGGGGGCGCCATCTAGGGAGTGTAAGGCGAACTATTTCTTTCATTCAGACAAAGGACTTAATCCCCATAACAGTCCCTCTCTTAAACAGTATAGCTAGCTTTCCAGTAGAGAAACTCATATGAATGAAAACGTGCAGATAACGAGGAGAAAATCAGATAGATTGAAAAAAAACAAGTGTTGCGTAAGTGAAATTGAAAAGATTTTGATTTTGGGCCCTTTTTCTCTCTGTTTTATGTTTTGTTTGTTTATCTGTGTTGTCCCTGTATTGCCCTTTGATTTGCACCCCCTTTTATTTTTCTTTATCTCATCTAGTGGTTAGAACGGCCTCTGGCACCACACATAGGCTTAATCAAGCAAGTATCATCCACAGTGTAAAGAAATTTTGTTTGGTAATATTAACCTTCTGTTTTTTCTAAGATCACCACTTTTATATTTATTTATTATATATTAAATACTTTTGCAGAACGATTTAACGAATTTGAATTTTATTCATTCATTGAATTAAGCTCTTCGCCTTCTTAGAGCTGAAGATCACGTTATAATTGAATCGTCAGTTTGAAGAAGGGAATAAGTCCAAAAAATGACAAATTGACTTTTTGTGCTCAAAACAATCTCTAAGCTTTGCTCTACACATGGGTGAAAAGAGGGGAACAATAGCTAACCCCTATAGGGAGATATCGCTCCTTGAAGTTGTGAAATCGATGTCCATTCATTGTATTTTTTAAGTTAATTTTTCTTTCTCCTCATAATCTTTGTGCTGTAAACTAAGTTAAAATAAAATTTTCTCTTAATTTCAATGTTTTTCAAACTTTTTTTTATGTAGGGAATGTTTGACTCCATTCATATTCACTCACTCCATTGATACTGCTTTAATAACCCAGTTTCACTATAATTTTGAATTTCATTTGTCTTATTCTTTTTATTTCACCCTTTTGTGGTGTAAACTAAGGAGAAATATCATTTAAATGTGATTTTAAGGGTTTTTAAAGATTTTTTCAACAGAAAAATTTCATAAGGTGGAAGAAGGGAATAAGTCCATCAACTTATTTTGGCTGTAAAATATTTTTAAATACACTTATATTTGTTTTGATGATTGCTCTGTTTTCTAAATAGGGTTCTGAACCTCCAGTAAAAATTTGGCGGTTATACAATGAAAATTCCATTACTTATACAGTTTTTTTCGATTTTCTCAAAACTTGATTTTTGGACTTATTCCCTTCTTCAAACTGACGATTCAATTATAAGTAGGATTTATAGATTTAACTTAATTCGATGGAGCTTCTTTAAAAAATAACTTTATTTCGACAGATCTACATTAGTTAATTTTATTAACATTAAAAACTACAATGCGCACAGAAGGGTTTATGGTTTGGCGCGTGACATCCCTTCTTGTCTTCCGCACGACCCACTTGTAAGAAAGCGTGTTTGGCATTGGTTTAATCCTTTCCTTTGATTGGTTGAAGATTCGGTGAAAGCAGAGGTGACGTCACGTAGACACCACCTCCGATTCTAGCAATCGTAATTTTTGAAAATTAATTTTAAAAAAACTAATGATAAAAAAATTTAAAAATTTGAAGAAATCCGTTTTATAGCCCCATCAATGATTTCCAATTGTCGAAATCTTGAATAAATGAAATGAGGAAGTTGTCAGATTTTCAAAAACAAACAAGTGTTCCGTATGGTTTTTTTGTATGGTAAAAAGAAATATCTAGTCAGTTTTTCAAAAAAAATGTACAGGTAATGAAATATTTTAATTTAAAAGTCGAGAAAAAAACACGTGACTGAAAACGTTTATTGTTTAAAGCACTAGGGGGCTCTCTGCCCCCTGCTCGCTATCGCTCCCCAACCCCCGGAACTGCTTCACAGTTCTTTGAAGATCGCTTCGCGATCTTAGCGAGCAGAGCTCGCTTGTTTCATCTCAATTACCATGTATAATTACCAGTAAAACCTGGAACTGTCTGCTTAGTTAATGATAATTTAATATCGAAACCTTTTATCTCTCTAACTTATGAATAACTTAATTCGGACCATTACTGTCATACGCCACCCCACGTTTTAAAAAGGGGTGGTGGGTTCGGTTATACCTGAGCAGTGATAATTGGAAAGAGCAAAGAGACAAAATGAAACATCCGCCAAATCGTCTGGGCTAAAATTTTAATACAGCTAAAAAAATATATATACAGCGAGCGAGACCCCACAGGTCCACGCTCATCATGCTCAAAACAAGGAATCCAAAAACTAAACTTCTCTCTCCTCCAACCGACCCCCTTATATAGATGCTCCCCCACCCGCCGTTAGTCGGCGCCATTAATCCGTGGGAGAGCACCCCTCCTTTCAGAACAAAAGCCCCGGTCTAGACAGACCGGCCTTTTCCCAGGCTTGGCGGAGAAACAAACCTTTAGGGGTGAGGAGGAACTTCACACCTCCCCCCCAGTTTAACATTACGGGACCCCTTGTCCCGAAATTGAAACTAAAAAAAAACATCAAAGTTCCTCCGATTAGCAGTCTCTCCTAAAGTTTCAAAACCCAGGCACCAAGGTGTGTGTACGTGTTTGTGTCCCCAAAAAAAAATCACAGGCTAACATGCCTAAAATCAAAACAAACCCACAACTAGAAATAGGGCCTCAGGCCTCAAATAACACTCTTCAAGTTACAATTAACACTACTACATACTTTTCTTTCCTATTTACCTCCAATCAATTCACTCTTACACTTTTAATTGACTATTAACAGATACCTTATTATTTTTTTTCTCCCACTACATTTAACTACTTCAATATCAACAAACACCAACATAAATTAAATTTAAATCACTAGGCGACCAACACCTAAATACCCACTCAAATATTACAGCACACACAATTAAACCCGACACACTAATAAAACTGAACACTTTTAACTTCTAAAGGACCTACCACTATTAAGCAAATTCAACCGTATTTACTATTACAATTTTTTTTCCAATCGGTTCACTTCATTACATTTAAAGTATTATTTACAAATGTTTGAACCTTAAATTCAACCCTTTCTTTTTGTATCAAAAGATCCTCCAGAAATATGAAAAACGAATCTCCACCCAAAACTCTCCTGAGTAGGTTAACAACTACAACATACGTATTACAACAATTTTTTTTAACGCTATCACATAACTGGGCCAGCAACCAGCAATACTCAGGCAATATCCCTAATTATTCAATCACAAACAAAAAAACAACTGCAATTACATCACAAACACAAAATTATCCCCTGGCATAATAACTTGTTGGCCGAAAATTTTTTTACAGTACTCTAACACAATATAAATCAAACAGGCCAAAACCACATCCAATTATCAATTTCCTAAATCATAATCTTAAAACCAAATTTATCCAATTACACCCGTCAAACAATTTCACTATATGGTGTCCCACCTTTGAATATCCAGATCCATAGCTCGGGATCTGTATCCACCGGCAACATTAAACCACCCTCAGTTCTTAAATTTGGCTCTTCCGGCGGGCCCTTTTCATTTGCCACTTCTTCATTGCGGGGTTTCCCTAACCCTACGAACTCTTTCCTAGACTCTTTCCTACTGTAAGCGCGATTCTTCTCTTGCTTCCTCCCTTCACTGGACAATTCCCTTTCTCCCGTGGTAACGACTGATTCCAACCTTTCTTCCACCCCCAAACTATCTCTTACCCCAAAATTCTCCCTTAACTCGAATTCGTCTTCCTCCATCTCATTACCCATCAACTCCAAACTTTCCTTAGGGTCCAAATTCTCGCTTTCCTCTGCATCCAAACTTTCCTCGTTTCTCCCATCCTCGCCTGTTTCCCGACCATTCTCCGTTCCCCCAGTCTCGAGATATTCCAAACTTTCCTTCGATTCCAAATTATCCTCTAGATTCAAACTACGCCCTACTCCCACGCTAGCTTCTAATCCCCTTTCCGCTGTCTCCTTTACATCCTCCTCTACTTTCTCCTGTTTTTCCTTCTCCCTTATTTTCTCCTGTCTTTCCTTCTCCCTTATTTTCTCCTGTGTTTCCTTCTCCTTCCTTTCCTCTTCCCTCACTTTCTCCCGTCTTTCCTTATTCTTTCTCCATTTCTCCAGTTTTTCCTTCTCCCTTAATTTCTCCTGTCTGTCTATCTCGTCCCTCCTTTTCTCCTGTCTTTCCTTCTCTTTCAATTTCTCCTGCCTTTCTTTCTCCCTGTCCTCTTTCGTATATACTTCCCGAAGTGCCCTCACAATCTCCTTATCATATCCACATATTCTCCATTCCCTCTCCCTTTTCATAATCTGACTATCTCGCTCCCGCCGTCGCCATTCCCTCTCCCTCTCTTCCCATTTTTGTCTCTCCTTTTCTATCTCTTCCAGTATTTCTATCTCCTCTCTTTCCTCTTCCATCAAAGTTTCCAAATTTATCATCACGATCTCCTCCATATTCTCATAATCCTCCATCCCCATTATCTCCTTTACAATCTTCCTCTTATCCCATGACTCCTCGACCTCAACCTCCCAATCTTCCGCTATCTGCAATAGCATTACTTTTGTCCCTTTCATAAAAAAATCCATCTCTCTTTTACACCTTCCAGTCCTAGCCAACCAAACAAAACAAAAACTGACCCCGGCTCAAACTATCTTCTCCGAATACACACTAACCACCATAAGACCCTTCACAAAGTACACCAAAAATCCCTTCAATCACTAAATACACAACAATTCACTAAACTTGCACTAAAAACAATACTCTCAAAAATCCCGCTAAACCAACCCCTATTCCCTAACAACATCATGCACTTCAAAACAAAATCAAAAGTGTAACCCCCCTGTTTCATTTAAAAAGGTACCTGGGTTACCAATGGGCTGGCTCCGACGCGTTGTTGGGCTGGCTTCAGGCGCACGGGTCACAGGCATCCCGTCGTTGCGGTCAGCGAATCTGCTTCCGGCTCTCGTGGGGTCTTCCACGGCCACGGTCTTCCAAGGGTCTCCGTCGAGGGCTGGCTGCGGTAGGCTGCGCTCGGGCCTACGCGTCGCACGGCATCATCCCCTCCGCCGGTCGTGGCGGGTTTCTCCAGGTGCCGACAATCGCGCACCTCGTCGTCGCGGTCTGCGACGGGTTTCCTCCTCCGCAGGTCAGCAGTGGTCTCCTGGGCTAAGCTTCGCCCCTTCGACCATAACCTTCCGAGCTCTGGTTCAGCTGGTCCCTCTACTGCTCAAGTCCTGGTGAACTGCGCCACTGTCATACGCCACCCCACGTTTTAAAAGGGGGTGGTGGGTTCGGTTATACCTGAGCAGTGATAATTGGAAAGAGCAAAGAGACAAAATGAAACATCCGCCAAATCGTCTGGGCTAAAATTTTAATACAGCTAAAAAAATATATATACAGCGAGCGAGACCCCACAGGTCCACGCTCATCATGCTCAAAACAAGGAATCCAAAAACTAAACTTCTCTCTCCTCCAACCGACCCCCTTATATAGATGCTCCCCCACCCGCCGTTAGTCGGCGCCATTAATCCGTGGGAGAGCACCCCTCCTTTCAGAACAAAAGCCCCGGTCTAGACAGACCGGCCTTTTCCCAGGCTTGGCGGAGAAACAAACCTTTAGGGGTGAGGAGGAACTTCACATACTACAAAAATAAATATGTTACTAAAATATTCCTTTTTAGCTTATTAAGGCGATATAGTACCCAAAAAATCATCAAAATATCAAAAAACTTTTTATTGATTTAATCCATACCATAGATCTTTCTGAATGTGTCTTCAAAATTTCAGAGCTCTATCTTAATAATTTATGAAGTTATTTACATTTTTCTGATGCGATGATGAGGGTTTTCTATGAAGAAACGAAATTTTAAGTTGGATTTTCTCCACGTTGAATTTTTGTGTATTTACAATATTTTGAAAGCCTAAGGCTTTTTATGTACTTTAAATATAAGTCTGAAAATTTTTATATATATTCTGAAATATATGTATTATAGAACTGTGCATGGGTTTAGCTCTAATAAGGTTAGATTTTTTTTTTAAAAATATTAAAGTCAAAAATGATAAATTTTTCCGGTTTTTTGGGGGGTTTTTACTACAAAAAATTCTAGAAAATAAAGTAATATTCATAAAAAGAAACCCATGCACATTTTTATGAAGTATAATATAATGAACCAATAAATGAAAAAAAAATTTAAAAATATGCATAATTAAAAAAGCCTTAGGGATTTAAAAAATGGTCAAAAATTTTGAAAAATTTAAAATTTTTAAATTCTGATTATTAAAATCGAACTTTTTTTTAGGGGAATGGGTATACCATATTATCCCACTAAATATGCAATTAAAATCAAAATTATAATATTAAAAACTAAAAAAAAATATATTTGGGTACTATATCGCCTTAATAATTGAATCGAAATATTTTCAAAAAATATCCAGCAAGTCTACTAATTGTCATCAACCATCTTATAGAAAAAAACATGTCATAAAAAAAACTTTTAAATTGATAAAGTGCACGTGTGTGTCTAGTGAATCGTCGGGAATAAGAAATCAGACTCATAAAAATCAATGCCTGTTTCTCTAGTGAACGACCAGAAAGAGAAGAAAAAATTGAAACTTTGTATCTTAATAATTCTAAAACTAATTCGAATTTTTTAGGAAACGAAACGCCAATATTCTTATAAAAAATAATTGCATGTGTGTTTAAAATATCATAGTTCTACTGTGATTAGTTTTTCTATTATAACCAAAAAACCGAAAAAGGGGTAAAAAATTTCAAAACTTTAGAATTTAATTACTCCAAAAATAATTCGAAATTCGAAAAAAGGGCGACGAGGTGCAAAACTTCATTCCTTAGAGTATGTGTCTGCAAAAAATCATGTTTCTGCTGTAAATAGATTATGCTGGGGTTGAACTCGAAGCAGAAAAAAAATAATTTTCGACTTTGACATTAAATAACTCCAGAACTAATTATCTAATTAATTAGATTTGGGAACTGAAATGACCATCATGCATTTGTCTACCAATGGTCAAAATTTCATAATATTCATTCTCATAGTTTTTGCGTTGTGATAGTTCAAAGTGTTCAAAAATAAAATTTTCAAAATCAGCGGCGGCGGTGACGGTCACTGTTACTTTTTTTAATATAGAGAGATAAGATGACGTCAACAATAATACCATCAACTCCATTGCTTTTCAACAATGCCTACTATAAGATGACGTCACATCCCAAACTCTTGGCGTTTTCGCGCGCTTTTAAAAAAGGGATTTTTGTTTATTTTTTTGGCAATCAAAAAATTTCTCGATCGGCCTCAAATTTTGGGTAGTTGCTTATTTTTGCAAGAGGAATCGATTAAAAAAATCAGGCAACTTCCTCATTGTGAATTCCTCTCTGCGTATTGAAGTAAAGTGAAATCATTCATCTTTTTCTTAATAACACGCTTTGCATTGGTAAAATGTTTCTTTGGTGTCTGTAAAATAAAAGCTCCCTTTTTTTGCTGCTAGGTGGTCCGCAAATTCGTTACCGCAGTGTCCACGGATCCACTGTAAGACCTTAGAGTAGTCAGATAAGCTCTGCAGGAGTTTCTGACGCTACACAAGATGCTAGAGGAGGTAGGAGCAGACTTTTACTTTTGCTTTGAACAGTACCTTGAATTTTCGGCATCGGCTGTAAGGGGACATCCATAAATTACGTGAGGTCAAAAAAGGGGGGAGGGAGGGGTCGATTAAAATCTCACGTCAACTTTTTAAGTTATAAATTAAATGATTTTTTTAAGTGTGAGAAAGGAATAATACCCACAGATAATATACTGTGGTGATTTTTAGGCGGAATAATGTCCTTTTCCCCCACATCATTAATAATGGAAAAGTTTTAAGTGCTGTGAAGCACAAAATGCAAACGAATGGGATAGAAAATTATTTTTAAAGGTTGTAGGTAAATCTCACGTGGGGGGAGGGGGGGGGGGTCCAGCAAAATCTCACTAAATCTCACCAAGGGGGGAGGGGGGTCCAGATTTTGGAAAAAAACACCTCACGTAATTTATGGATGGCCTCTAAGGCTAGAAATTTATCCTCCTGTTCATAAAAAAATGCAACACCAAGAAGGAATTGTCCGATCAACTTGAAATTTTCAGGGTATGTTCATTATGGTTTGATTATCAAATGATATCAAATTCAGAGCTATAGCGCATGCGCGAGCTGAGCAGTGTCTTCTCAACCACTGATTTATTCGTATCTTTGGGGGGCTGTAACGGGACGTTAAGGGCTTGTAAGAAGGTTGTTTAACGTTGATTTTCTTGTCATTAGATGTTATTATACCCCTTCCTTAGACCTTAACGGATGTCATATGAAAATTTAACAGAGTTTTAAAGAGGATTAATGTTAAGCCTCCCGGAGGGGTGTTTTTCACACTGTTTTACCGCTGGTCAGATGAAGTGAAACCGGACAATATTGATATGAGTTTGTAAGCAGAGGTCCAAAAAGGGTAGGGCGAGTTGAAAATTGGGGTCTGGACCCTCTAAAAATTTTTGGAGCCAAAGTTATAATTTTTGATACAAAAGTTATAAAAGTAAGTTATAAACTTACTTTACATCCAATAAAGACAGTATCTTTCTCGACAAATTTCTTCATCCAACATTTCACCTATGGAGCTCGACTAAAATTTCGTTGGTTTTTCCTCATGCTTAAAATGCTTGTTATGTTGCCAATATTGGCAAACTTTGAGATGAATCTTAGATGAAAATCACCTCCTCAGTCAAAATTTCAATCTATTTGATTCGATGACCTGTCGTATAGAGGCTCTCATTTCAGCGCGTATGGAAGACATCAAACACTGATTTTCGATAGTCATCAAGTGATCTATGTACATAGATCACTTGATGTGTAAATTTCATCAAAATCTAACGAGTCCTTCATAGTGTTGCATTTTTTATGAATATTATTACTTCTACGAATTTCAGTAAATTTCGGAAAAATATATTCGTATCAATAACCACCACTTTTAAAGATATTTTTATATTTATTAATAACTATTAAATTAATCAACCATGTTTTCATTTCTCTGATATAATCAATATTATATACGAATTGCAAACTGCAATTTCTTTTATAAGGAATGTGAGATCCCATATTTTCCTTCATCCAAATCTTTTACATGCCGAAATTCTCAAATGGGAACATCATAAAAAGACCACTTAATTTTCATGCTGGAATTTGATACCAGGTAGAAAGCAACTCAAAGATACGAAGCTTGTGTTAAAGTGGATGGAAAAAACCGACAAATGTATTTCAGGTTTAAACTGTTCTTAGATAAGGTTCTTAGATAATCCGGGCTTTTATTTATTATCAATGTAGAAAGGATAATTAAGAATTCAACTTATCAGGGTCCGTTCAAATATTACGTAAGCACTTTTTTGGTCATTTTTAACCCCCCTCCCCCTTGTCAGCAAAGATAAGCAAACTTCAAACCCTCCCCCACCATAATTACGTAAGATACTGCCGGACCCCCCCCCCGAAATTTTGACATCCCTATAAGTAAGTACTGTTTTTTTCCTTTAAAATAAGGTGACTCGTACAAGGAGCTGTCCTTTTTGGGTGTTACCTAAGGGTTCAAAAATGAGTCGAAACACTACTTTTCGGGGTTACAATTTCAAAATGTTAGGGTGGTCCATCTCCAGAAAAAAGTGCTTACGTCAGAATTCCTAATTCAATTTTTTGTTACGTTTTTTTTGGTTGAATTTTGAAATTATTTTTACAAGAAACAAGAGATTTTCGAAAATGCACCATCTTACGTAAGCATCACTCAAATCCCCCCTTGTCAGCAAAAATAAGCAAAGAGCAAACCCCCCTCCCCCCTTAGGTGCTTAAGTAATATTTGAACGGCCCCTCAGAGATTAATTTTAAGATTGAGTTTTGCGTCCGTTCTAGAAGATGTAGATTTTGTAATCGATATTGAGTCTTTGTCGACTACATTAAAGGATCGGCAAGTAAAAAATTTATTAAAAAATAATAATTTATTCACCACGCCACATTTACACAGAAACGAGCAATGCAAAAAAAGAAACATCGTATTGCTCACTATTAAGGGGTTTGGGTCCAATCTTTTTCATCCAAAAATGATCAAAAAATTAGTTTACAAATTAATAGAAGTAATACAAAGATCCTATGAATCAATAGTAAAAATATCGTTGCTATAATATATCTTAACAGGGAGAATTTTTGTGAGTTTCTGTACCTTGGGGGAACGTTAACTACAGTAGGAGGAACGGATTTTGATATTTTGTATAGAAATGAAAAGGCCTGCAACTGTTACAGAAATTTAATTCATTTTTGGAAGAATTCTAACTTTAAGAGTGGAACGAAACCTACATAAAACACAATTAGATGTAGATCAGTCCTTTTATATACCTCTAAAATATGGAATATGACAATGGCTTAAATTAACAGTCTAAAATGTATTTGAAAACAAATGTTTTTTAATAATGTGGTATTCCGAAAGTAAAAATATTTAATTTAAATTTTAAAGTTGGTTTAAGATTCATACTTTATTCAATGTCTTCAACTTTAAAGTGGTGACTGTATTCACCACGCCATTACAAAGGATATAGAAATTTCTTATATACAGAAATAGATTTTATACAGAGAAAGCACTAAAATATTTTTAATTTGTGGAAGAACCCCCTTAGGCATCTTTGAACCAAAAGATAAAAAAAAATAATTAAGCCATAAAGTAGAAATAAGTACGTAAAATACTCAACGGTCAAAATGAATGTTTTTGAGGGTTCTAGGTAGTTCATCCTATATCTTCGGAACCCGTTATGCAAACCAAACCAAATTTTTGGATGGCAATAATAGAAGCCTAAGTTAGGAAAAGTCAGTTAACCAGTAAAGTTAAACCAGTTAATTAAATTAATTGATTAATTAATTTTTTGGCATTAATCAGTCCACGATTCAAATCCTACCTATGTGTTCAGTATTTCGGGGTTAGTTAAACCCTAAATAAAATCTATTCTCTATATCGATAAAAGCCCCTTAGCTCCGATGTACATTTTTACTTTCAAGCTAAATTAATGGATAACTCGTAAAAATAAACCTCAAATTGTAAGTTGCACATAAACCAATATCCTTCATTCCAAACGGTTAGCATTCTATTTTTACATTATCTGACTCTCTTTCTCTATGTACTAAGTCCAATTTAGATCGGGTTAAGTATTTTATTTAAAACTAGCTGTTATACCCGGCCTTGCACGGGTGGGGTGTATAAATTTATTGTTTTAAATACTAGGGAGCTACCGCCCCCTGCTCGCTATCGCTCGCCAACCCCCGTTAACTGCTGACGCAGGGCCTTTCGGATCGCTTCGCAATCCCCACAAAACCCTGCTCACTAAAATTATTTATTTACAAAACATTCGTTATAACAATTAGTAGAAAAAACTTCAACCAACTTTCTTGAAGCACACTCTCTTAAAAGTTAGAATATTTATTGGTTAAATTATCAATAATTTAATCAACACGGTTTCCTTGAAAATATCCATCAAGTCTGCTCGTGCTATTGTTATTCAATATTTACAAAAACGTTCAGCAATGAATCTGTTAAATTTAATATAGTACCTAGTAACTCGTCAAAATATCTAGTGTTTTATCATTCAAGTTTTAGTTTTAAAACAGACTTTTTAAACAATACTATTTAAGCTATTAAAAATGATAAGAGACAAAATCTACATTGCACTCAATGTTTACAAACAATTAATTTTGGTGTGTGAAATTCTATACTTGAATAGTAGATCTGTGAGTTTCTGGAAAACTCTTATCAGTCTTTTAAAAATATTTTATTTAGAAAGTACATATTTTGAAGCGCATTTTCAAAGCGTGAAAGGAATTATTTTCATCGTTAATGAGTAGCGTCGGTTGGTCATTGTGATTGGAGGTATAATAAATTGAACGACAGTTTCTTCCTGTTAACTGCAACCTTATCCGTAATCCAGAAAAATGGAAATATCTTAGAATTGAGAATTTTTTTAGAAATTCTAAAGGCACTTTGCACATCCTCAAAAGAATCCGAACAGTTTGATACCAAAAACATGTTATACGGATCAGTAATTAAAAAGCCTTTCTCTGGAAACCATTTACAAAAACTTTTTTTTAGAATAGAGAGATTTCTTAAAATACATTTATAATTTTGTAACTTAGCAATATTACAAATCATCCCAGTATCCCAGGCGCCTCTTTCCTATCCCAGTGTCCCGGTAATCTTATCCCGGTGGTCACGGTAATTTTTCTAATCCCGGCGTTCCCGGTAATTTTCCTATTTCAGTGTTTACGGTAATTTTTATATTCCGGTATTCTCGGTGTCTTTATGGTAAATTTCCTATCCCAGTGTTCTCGGTAATTTTTATAACCCGGTAATTTTATATCCCGATGTTCTCACTAATTTTCCAATCCCGGTGTTCTCGTCACTTTTTACAATCCCGATGTTCCTGATAATCTGATAATGTTTAATATCTTGGTGCCTTTATAAAATAATAATTTTAAACCACAGTAAAAAGTCTAGTAAATTAGTAAGTCTAGTGAACAAATTTTACACCAGTGTTTAAAACTAAAATAAAAGATCTAGTAAATGAAAAGTCTAGTGATCTCTCATTTGAAACAATGTTTTATTTTTAACTCGTTGTATGACTGGTAAAACAGGTTTTCAAACACGGAAAAATAAGTGAAAAAAAGCAGGAAAAAAGGGGAGAAAAGAATGAAGGACTGATTTTCTCTTTATAAATTATAGCCTATGTCCTATTCTGATGTATAAGCTACATTATTGTAAAGTTTCATTAAAATCCATTCAGTAGTTTTTGCGTGAAAGAGTAACAAACATCTAGACAAACATTCACAATTATAATAGTAGTAGGATTAATCATTTATTGGTATTAGTATATTAGATTTTGAATTGCATTACAAACTCAATAAACTAGACGTAAAAACCCGGGTATAAAATTCTTAAAAATAAAGGGTTTTAAGTATTTACTAGCGCTGATATGCCTGGCCTTGCACGGGTGTAGTGTATAATTTTTTTTAATTAAATTTTCTCAAAATACGTTAATAATTTTGTAAATCAGCAATCACCAATCATCTTGGTATCCCAGGTGCCTCTTTCATATCCTAATTGTCTAATTTTCTTATCCCGGTGTTCCCGGTAATTTTCTCCAATC
Organism: Tetragnatha versicolor; assembly: GCA_024610705.1. Lineage (NCBI taxonomy): Eukaryota > Metazoa > Arthropoda > Arachnida > Araneae > Tetragnathidae > Tetragnatha > Tetragnatha versicolor. Next base: position 553,367 of record JANDEH010000069.1, read on the forward strand.
CCGGTGTCTTTTTTCATCTTAATAAAGTAACAAACTTGAAACTAAACGGAAAATAGCGTTTGAAAATAAATTATTTGAATTTATTTTGATGTTTTCATAGCTGATAAAGCTTTTAAATGGACAATTATAGAGTTTTTCCTGTTAACTCTTTAGGGCTAGGTGGTATTCATAACATACCACATATTCACGATTTTTTTTGAGTCTTTGCATATGGGTAAATATCTGCTACCAATTGTTTTTTGTGTTCACACACTTCTATTCTTCAAATATAGATGGCGGTTGTTGTCCATTTCCGGTGCTCTCGCTTCTGATTTCATCGGTGCTTCTTGTATACATTTAATGTTCCACTGACATATTTTCCTTAATATCAGCTAAAGATATGTTGATAGAAGATACGTACATTTGATAAATAAATTTAATTATAATAATAACTATGTAATGTTGTTGATCATAAGGCGGTAGTAAAAAAATACCACTGTGCATTTATGCAAGTCAAAAAAGCAAAGCATGGAAAGTTGAAAAACCTTAATATTAAGTAGATAAACGTGCAAATTAATTAATTAATGTGTACTCTAAAGCCTGATACGTATTCTTAAGTTGTAGGCTTCTATTATACATGCAAAATGGTAATTTGTGTAATGATGTCTTGTTTGATGTCCATTGAAACTCTTGTAAATGAGGTTTTATAGCAGTTAAAATTTTGCATAATATATTCTATCAAAACTTATGACTTTTTTTACTATATTAGATGTCTATAGTATTGTAAAAAGGAAGTAACGGTGAAATTGCTCTTGTTTGAGATGAAATTCCATCAGATGAAGAGAGCGTATGATTCATGATCGACTAAAAATAATATTTAACTAAATTAAAGACTAATTTAACTAAATTAAGGACTAAAAATTAAAAAATCAGTGTAAAAGTTGTGTATGTTCATTGGAATTTTTACGTCCATTAAAGCATGATGGTATACTATGTTTACCACCTCACAACTGTAACTGTAATTACTAAAAAAATTAAAATGATATTTTTCAGTTTTAATAACATCCTTTAGTTCGTAGATATAAGTAATTTTGATTTCATGAGTGAAATAAAAATATGTGCCTTAAAGAGTTAAAATATTTAATTTTTGAGGTTTCTACCTTTATATTTAACAAACGTATTGATATTGGTGTAGATTTTCAAATTACTAATATGAACACTGCCAGTCACCACTTTGTTATTAAAAAATTAAAATATATAATTTTGGGCGATTAATAATAATTGTTTTTGTTGATACTCGATATATTCAAGAATCCTCCCTGGTCGGGGAGGGTTCAATCCTAAACACGTAGTAATCCAGAAAATACAGAAATGTTCGCTCGACCATTATAGATTCAAGTAATTTTTTGAGGCTTGACTCATATCATTGGAGTGTCCAAAAACACTATCTTTAATTTATTTTTATCTTTATTTGATTTTTTATGGCAGCCATCGAAAAAGCTGATTTTTGCGTTTGTAAGGGTTTCTGTTAACTTTCGTTACTCCTGACTGGTTTAACTTAAATTCATACAACAAAAAACCATTGTACTCAGAAAGATACATCCTTCAAAGTTTTCAGTACAATTGTTTGGATAATCCTCTCACAAATATAGAGAAACAGCCCAAAATTAGAACTTTAAAAATGACGATTTTTCCATTTTCGAAGGTGTAATTTTCCCAAAAGATTTATATTTTCCCAATGATTTTGTAGACAATGTGTAGCCTACTTACTGGACTATATTCTGAAAAAAATTCAACTCTGGTATTTTGTTCTTTTTTGTAGTTATAGGCCTCCAAAGTTGGAACATTTCAAACAAATCCAAACTTTGACCCTCTATATCTCTGGTGGAACAAAGTTTTAATGTTTGAAAATTTCACAGGTTACCCTTCACTTAAGTATTATCCTCCTGTGAGATTTCACCTTTGGTATTTACTTCTAAGTCGAATTACAGGACCATAAAAACGTTAAGTTTGAAGAACATTAAACTGAAGAATGATGGTATCGTTCCATTAATGCAGTGTGGTCCAACCCGCGGCATTCGGTCCAACCCGCGGCACTCGGCCACAAAATGTAATGTCCTCATCATATTAAATAGGAAGGTATTTCAGTTTTATATAAGAAATGTGTTAAAACCCCGCTTTTATCGGTTGAATTTTCAAAAAAATTTCAGGGGAGAACCCCTGAACCCCCTTTTCGAACTATTTCTGACTGGTTCTTAAATTCAAAAGGGTATAAATTGTGTGTTTTGCTTTGCGTAAAAATCTTTGAAAATATTTATTCTATTTTTAAAAAAAAGACCAATAAATAAAACAGGCATGCTTTATAGGTAGATTATTGTTCCTTGGTCAGACTCTTGTTCCTTGTGCCATAAAACTAAAAACAAACTACGAACTAAACTCTAGTATTAAAATGTTTTCGTTGTGACATTTTCTATTGTGTAGTCTATCTACCTACAACGCATGCCTGTTGCATTTATTGGTCTGTTTTTGAATGAAATAAACATTTTCATAAGATTTTTACACAAAGCATTTGAATTGGTTGAATGAAATAAATGCCGGAATCGAACAATTGCCCAGATATGCAAGTTTTTTGCTAATTTTCACCCGTGATTTCACCCCTTAAATTCCACTTACGAGACCCTATCCTATGCCAATTCTTGTTCGCCTTGATGTACCCTATACCTCCCCTTATGAAACACTCTGTATATTACCAATCTTTCATGTTTTCCAGCAATTCAAACGATTACCAATGCAATCGTTTTCCTTTCGCTCTATACAAAACCAGCATTACATTTCGCAACCTTTTGCGTAGATCTTCAATCAATACACACCAATGGCAAAAATCTCATGCAAGAAATACTATTATCTCACATTTTTTGAATTTATATAATAAAAAAGTTCTTTTAAATCTGAAGTACTTTTGAAACTGTCGAATTTAATGGTTATAATCAAATCTAAACGAAAAATTAGATTTTGTCCAGGAAACCATGGAATTGTAGCTATTCCTTTTGAGAATTCAAGTAGGTCCCTTTTTCCTTCATTGCCAATGTTTTGTGCTTCCTTTGAAATAAAATGTTTTCATCTATTAATTGTATCAGATTAGTCAGTTTGACCTTTAAATCTGTTCCAGAAGTTAGTTGTTTCTTTAAAATTTGGAAAAGAAATATTTCTTCAAAACACAATCACCACTTTTTAAGTGAAGTATAATATTTCTGCTTCGTTTAGTATTTCGTTAAAGATTAAAAACTTACAAGGTGATTTTTTAATGTTCCTCGGTCTTCCAAGACTGCTTTGTGAACGAAGTTTTGAAAGTGAATTGCTAATTTCTGAAACATGTCAAACGCCACTTTTCATGTTCTGAGATAAACGAGAAAAACTTCAATATAGAAGCTCACTACATGATTATTAGTCCAGGCAACGAATGCTCAAAAAAGGGTGTAGAGGGAAGTTCTTGGAACACAATTTTTGACTTTAGAATTTTGTTTGGACTAGTTTGGAGGTAAACATATCAAAAGTCCTCGACCCTAGCCCCTGAGCTTAATGTAGGGGGGGCGTTTAAAAGTCTCATTTTTCAGTTTTTGGCTTATTACTCTTAGAAAATGCATCCCCACGAAAAAGTTTCAATTATCTTTTTTAAAGACGATAAATTTACCAACAATTTAAGACCATTCCCAGGTTTATAGGTCCAATAGATCCCGAGTTACATCTCTTCAAAAATGGAAAATTTGTTAAAAAAAGTTCGAAAAATTGAGTAAAATTCGTATTTAAAGCAATTTATTGGCTATATTACACTTCTAAGAGTGAAGTAAAGGCTAAAACCTTATAACACAATTATTTAGCTTGAATTTAAGCCCTGAACCAAGTCTGCGAGATCAATAGTTCTTTCGCTATCTGGAAAAAAAAATTGGGAAAATGGGATTTTCCCAGAAAGGGAACCTAGAGGTTTGAGAGTACAGTAAAAGAGAAGAAAAGTGGTATAAATTAATATACCAATATTGAAAACAGTATTTATTTGTTTGAAGTATTCCATTTTTACCTTATAAAATTTATTAATTACCTATTTCTTAATTAATTATTTTCAATTTAATTAATTTTTTTTCTATATTTATTGAATTTAAAAAATGAGGGTCATATTTATGAATTTTGCATACTTGTCATATATAAATTACAGCTTATAACATTTAGGAGGCATGTTGGTATAACGGTTAAGAGGAAATTTCGAGAGGCTTTTGTCCCCTCAAAAAGGAACGGATAGGGCTATGTTGGTGTAAAAAAGGAAGAACACTGAAAAAACAGCAGGCTACAGGTTTGTAGGAATACAGTAAAAGAGAAGAAAAGTCGTAAAACATGAAAGACATGACCACTCTATACAAAATGAAAGCTGATTATTTAACTTTAATTTAAGCCCTGAACCAAGTCTGTGAGATCAAAAGTTCTTACTCTATAGTTTTTTTGATGCTGTTCATGTTTTGATTTTTCCCGGGAGCGCCATTCCGATTCGATTCCTTGCTGAACATATCGAAACCCTCTAGCATTTTTACTTAAATTTAATATTCTTCGGTAAATTAAATGTCGTCTGTGTTGTGATATTCCAAGTCTAATAAATTTAAATTTTACTTTAAGACATGTCGAAGGTCCCAAGTGAGTCTTTTGTCCTGGCCCCCCCCAAACTTGTAATTCGTGCTGGAATTAGATGTATGGATGGAAGATGGAGAATAACTGCCTGGTCCCAGTGCATAGTGAATTAGCAGCTGCACCCGACGATATTCTAAAAGCAATTTTCTGCCGATGCGTGAAAGACTGTGCCAGCACGAAGTGTGGTTGTAAAAAAGCAAGCCTATGTTCCCCAGCATGCCAAAACTGCCAGGGGAACTGCCTGAATGGGGTCTCTCAAATTGACTCCGAAAGTGAAGAAGAACAGGAGGATCCTCTGTTTCCCTACAGGGATCCGATGGAGAGGATGATACAGAAGATGAAAACAAAATCGAGGATCAAGGTCCTCCCCGCCCTAAGAGAGCAAGAAATTAACTGAATGATACCTACTATTGTAATGTATTATGTTTACTTTTCAATGCCAATAAACTTCGTTTTCACTAAACGGTTGTTTTGTAAAACTATCACAATGCCTATCCTATATGCAGAAACATGGTCATAGCAAAATATTTTCCCATGTCTAGATATTCTTTAATTAAGTGTGAGGAACCTGGTCATCGGGCCTACACTTGTACTGAGTAAAACTTGAGGCAAATTTAATCAGCTTTCATTTTGTATAGAGTGGTCATGTCCTTTATGTTTTACGACTTTTCTTCTCTTTTACTGTATTCCTACAAACCTGTAGCCTGCTGTTTTTTCAGTGTTCTTCCTTTTTTACACCAACATAGCCCTATCCGTTCCTTTTTGAGGGGACAAAAGCCTCTCGAAATTTTGTCTTAACCGTTATACCAACATGAACCTATGCCTCCTAAATGTTATAAGCTGTAATTTATGTATGACAAGTATGCAAAATTCATAAATAGGACCCTCATTTTTTAAATTCAATAAATATCTCTCTATTCTAAAAAAAAGTTTTTGGTGAACGGTTTCCAGAGAAAGGCTTTTTAATTACTGAACCGAATGACACATATATGGTATCAAAATGTCCGGATTCTTTCCGGATTTCCGAGTAAGCCCTTCGATTTTTCAAAAAAATTCTCAATTTTAAAATATTTCCATTTTTTTAGATAACGGATAAGGTCGCAGTTATAAAGCAAGTACTGTCAATCAAATTATTATGCATCCAATCACAACGTCCGATTGACGCTTTATTTTAAGATGAAACATGTTTTTTCACCTTTCAAAAAAAGTACTTTCTTGATGAAATATCACTCAAAGACTGATAAAAACATATTCTAAAAACTTACATGAACGCCATTTTATACTAAAATTCACACTTTTTGTCCAATATTTATAATTTTTATTCTGATTTTATTGAAATTGTAAACATAGTGATGTTTTGTCTCTTATTGTTTTCAATTGCTTAAACGGTATTGTTTAACAAGTCTGGGTTTAAAAAAAATATGAATGATAAACACTAGGCATATTATACTATCGAGTTACTTTAAAATAATATTTTTTGTTTGGTCCGAATATTGATAAACAATTAGAATTAGTTATTTTTATAATCATAGATTAAAAATAATTAAGATGAATATTTTTAAAAACATTTCGTTTAAATTTTTGATAAGTTCGAGTTAATATACAGGGTGATTCAGAAATAATCATCAATAATTGGGAGGGAGGTAGAGGGGCCCTAGACAAGCATATTTTGAATAGGGATGGTGGGGCGCAGCCTTGCCGTTAAAGAGCTAGGACCTAATGTAGTGCGAGCGCGTTTCAAAAGGCCATTTTTACGAGGCCCTTGTGACTAAACAAAACATAATGAAATAAAAAAAATTATTGCATGAGATACAGGAGTATCCGTACTACTTAAATCCTCAATGTGATAGAAATTGGACTACTTGCTAAACCATGGGGTGAGTTTTAAAACGTGCAATATTAATCTTTTAGTCAAAGAATGGAGTTCCCTTAATGGTATTTAGAAAAATGATGATCGGGGAAGGAATTTTCAATGATCAAACAGTTTCAATGATCAATGTAACGATCTTTGAAAATTCCTTCTCGGATCATCATTTTTCTAAATACCATTAAGGGAACTCCATTCTTTGACTAAAAGATTAATATTGCACTTTTGAAACTCACTCCACGGTTTAGAAAGTGGTTCAAATTCTATCAAATTCATGGTGTAAGTAGTAGGGATACTTTCTTACCTCATGCAATAGATTTTTTCATTTTATTATGTCTTGTTTCGTCACACGGGCCTTCTAAAAACGGCCTTTTGAAACGCGTTTGCACTACATTAGGTCCTAGCTCTTTAACGGTAAGGCTGCGCCCCACCATCCCTTTTCGAAATATTCTGGTCTAAAGCCCCTCTAACTTCTCCGCAATTATTGATGATTATTTCTGAATCACCCTGTATACTCAAACTTTTAAGGGAGATTTATTCATGGAGGGGATTTGAAGTATTTTTAATAAGTTGGTTGAGGTTTTTTCTGTAAATTGTTTAATTGTTTTATAAAGTGTGTTAAGTTCAACGAGTTGGAATTTGTGGGAATTGCGAAGCAATTCCAAAAGGTCCTTCGTCAGCAGTTTACGGGGGTTGGCGAGCGATAGCGAGCAGGGGGCGGTAGCTCCCTAGTAGAAAAAAAATTAATTAAATTGAAAATAATTAATTAAGAAATAGGTAATTAGTAAAGTTTATAAGGTAAAAATGGAATACTTCAAACAAATAAATACTGTTTTCAATATTGGTATATTAATTTATACCACTTTTCTTCTCTTTTACTGTACTCTCAAACCTCTAGGTTCCCTTTCTGGGAAAATCCCATTTTCCCAATTCTTTTTTTCAGATAGCGAAATAACTATTGATCTCGCAGACTTGGTTCAGGGCTTAAATTCAAGCTAAATAATTGTGTTATAAGGTTTTAGCCTTTACTTTACTCTTAGAAGTGTAATATAGCCAATAAATTGCTTTAAATACGAATTTTACTCAATTTTTCGAACTTTTTTTAACAAATTTTCCATTTTTGAAGAGATGTTACTCGGGATCTATTGGACCTATAAACCTGGGAATGGTCTTAAATTGTTGGTAATTTTATCGTCTTTAAAAAAGATAATTGAAACTTTTTCGTGGGGATGCATTTTCTAAGATTAATAAGCCAAAAACTGAAAAATGAGACTTTTAAACGCCCCCCCTACATTAAGCTCAGGGGCTAGGGTCGAGGACTTTTGATATGTTTACCTCCAAACTAGTCCAAACAAAGTTCTAAAGTCAAAAATTGTGTTCCAAGAACTTCCCTCTATAATCCTTCGTTGCCTGGAATGAAGATGTTTAGTAATTTTTATTTCTTAAAGTAGGCCTCATTTGGATATCTTACAGGCAAAAAGAATTTTTTTAGTGTTTTTATTCTTTTCATAAAAAACTATTTAAATATTTGAATTTGACAGGTTTCTGCAATAAACAGAGTATTCAAACCTATTTTCATATCTCAACTCTAATTTAATAAATAAAATCTTTCGAGCTTTTAAGCTGTGGTCAAACGTTAAAAATTATTTTATTAAAAACCCTAAACGTTTCGTCCGAAAACTTCGCCGGACATCTTCAGTAGGAAAGGCAGACTGACAAATCTGCAGTCCGCCCGAGATAATCATTAAATTCTTTTTGAATTTGAATTTGGGGCCGATAGGACTGAAAGGGATTTATAACTTGTTTCTTGTTCTTGGATACGCTGAATATGTTGCGTCAGCGGCCGCTCTAACAACCGTATGTGGTGGGGAGGGAGGCATTACACCACGCGGTTTGCGCCAGCGATTCCGCGGTTTTCGGGAATTTCGACAATCGCAGTAACTCAGCGACCTCTCGAAAGATGGCGCTGTTCAATGAGGTATTTGCATGAGAGGGATTTGCTTGATTTTATACTTTTTCGATACATTAATTCAATTCAATTTCAATTCAATTGAATTTATTATATTATATATACACATATATTACATCAACAGAGAATGAACAAAACAAATTATGATTCGCCTGGAGGAAACAAAGACCTGTATAGGCGAAAGAAAAATTACAATCTACAAAAAATAAAAAGTAACATAATATGATGAGATAAATAATTAAGTTTAGCAGGGAAAAAACAATATTTATAATAACAGAATATGAATAATTAAAGTATATAAACACTTAAATTGAATATGAAAAGAAAATAAAGGCACAGCAAGGCTTAAAATTTTTATGCTTCTGGATTTAGACGGAAAAAAACATCCAAATTATCAATGTTACAAATAAAATTAAATAATGATCGCTTGAAAATATTAGCAGATGGAAAACTCTGAATTTCTATAGGCAAACAATTATATAATTTTGGAGCAAGATAAAAAAAATGTTTTTTGAAAATTTCTTTATGAAAACGGGGAATATTAAATATTGTTGTGGGTCTTCTATTTGAGGTATGAATTTTTAAGTCGCAAATATTTTTATGGTGATGTAAAAAAAGTAACATTCTATAAAATGCAAAATGGCGAATAGGTAAAATTTTTAAGTTTATTATTAAGTTACAGGGATAATCAATATATATATCAATATATTAATATTTTGAAAATTTTGTTTTGAATTGATAATAAAGGAGACAAATTAGATTTATATTCACCTCCCCAAACTATAATGCCATAATTTATTAATGATTGAGCCCAAGAATGATACAAAGTAATTAAAAATGACTTATGAACTTTATTTTTAAGAAAATGCAATTTGATTAAAACGAAGCGAAGCTTTTTAGATAATTCAGTGATGTAGGTTTTCCATTTAAGGTTCGAATCAATAAAAAGACCTAAATATTTTATACTATTTACTTGTTGCAATAAATGACAGTTGCAATTAACAAGAAGACCATTACATGATGAAGAATGAAATTTAATATTAAGGGTTGAACTTGATTGAATCAAATGGAAATGAATAAGTTTAGTCTTATTTAAATTTAAAGAAAGGTCGTTAAAAGCAAACCATTTCCCGATAGCAATCATATCAGATTCAATTTGAGATTTTAGGTCATAACTATAGAACAGGAGTATAACAAAACAGAATCATCAGCATATGTTATTATTTTACCATAAAGATTCAATTTGCAAAAATCATTAATATAAATTATAAATAACAAAGGACCCAAAATATAGCCTTGAGGAACACCACGATTTGAAAAATAATAATCACTAAATGAGTTGCGAACTTTGATGCATTGTTTCCTATTAGAAAGATAAGAGATAAACCAATTTAATATGTACCCACGGAAACCTGCATTTTCTAATTTTTTGATTAATATTGAGTGGTTGGTCTAAAACTCCCAAATTTCTGATTTTTAAGTTCAAAAATGTGTTTTGAATAATTTGAAATTCAATTTTATTTTTGCCAAATCGTCAGAAAAGTCACGTGATCAGAAAACGGGCTTCTATTGGATGTGACCTCACAGCGCATGAAAACCATTGTGTTAGCTGTTTTCACGTGATCAGAACACGGGCTTCTATTGGATGTGACGTCACAGCGCACGATTTGTGATTCGAAAGTGTTTTCGTGCCAAAACAAAAAACGAAATTTCAAAAATTTATATCTCAGAAACTAGGCTACGGAAATACTTGATGTAGGCGTCATTCTTCGTGGTTTTTTGTCTACTATTTTAATAAAATTTAATCTCAAAACGTGCAAATACCATTTTTGTCGCAAACCGCATGTCGCAGAATCGCTGTCGCGAACCGCCTTGAAAGGCAAACATGAGAAAATCCGTTGTCCCTTTTAAGCAGCGTTAGAAATTGGAGGGAAAACCACTGGTCCCCAGGACCAGTGCTTTACCAATCTTGCTGGTCCACAACAAAAATCACTGGTCTGACAAATTAAAAAGGACCAGTGTAAATATTATTATAAAGCACTGAATGTGAGTACCAAATAGTAACGTTAAAAATTAATACATATTCGATAATAATTTACCAGCTGTAAATATGAAATTTAGATAAAATAAGAAATAAAATAAATTTATGAGAAATAAGCAATAGTTCAAATAAACAAATAATTTTAAAAATATAATATTAATTAAATACTTTTCTTGATTAAATAATATTTCACTGACTGACATACAAATAAAATAATCTTCTCGATTAAATAAAATTTCTCTAATTGACATACAAATTGGATACAATTGCACTAATTGGCAAAAAATAAGAACTTTTCTTGAATAAATAATATTGCACACAAATTAATACCTAACTTCAAATTAGTTTTACATTGTTAGTTGACAAACTGGTTGTAATCTGGTGAATAAATTTTTTTGCCTTTGGGGCCGTTCAAATATTACGTAAGCACCTAACGGGGGGAGGGGGTTTGCTCTTTGCTTATTTTTCCTGATAAGGGGGGAGGGGGCATATGAGTGATGCTTACGTAAGGTACTACATTTTGAAAATCTCCTGTGTCTTGCGTAAATAATTTCAAAACTCAACCAAAAAAATTTGACAAAATATTGAATTAGGAAATCTGACGTAAGCACTTGTTTCTTGTCCCCCCGAACATTTTGAAATTTTAACCCCAAAAAGTAGTGTTTTGATTTCGACTCATTTTTTAACCCTGAGGGTTACACACAAAAAAGACAGCTCCTTGTAGGTATGTCACCTAATTTTCAAATTTTCAAGGAGAAAAAAACAGCTCTTACTAAAATGGTAGTCGAAATTTCGGGGGGGAGTCCGGCAGTTGCTTACGTAATTATGGTGGGGGGGGGTTGAGGTTTGCTTATCTTTGCTGACAAGGGGGGAGGGGGGTTAAAAATGACCAAAAAAGTGCTTACGTAATATTTGAACGGCCCCTTTCTCCCGATTCCAAGCAAAGAGAAATTGCAGGCTTAAACTGGAGGGTGGGATATTTTTTAACCCCTGGTCCAGCGGACCAGTGATTTTCTGATTCCACTGGTCGGAACCGTTTTATGGTTGTCCCGGACCAGCAATCCAGTACAATTTCAAACGCTGCTTTTAAGAGACAGACGGGAAGAAAGGTGAAGGAAAAGGGACAGCACAAACGACACAAATAAAACACACAAGAGAACGTTTGACTGCAGAAGCTGCGAGTAGGAGAGCAAGAAATTGTTAAGAAGGGGATCTGCTGGTTACACAGGGAGCGACGGAGTTCACTCCTGATTTTGAAACTGATCAAGAGAGATTTTTTTTATTTAGAGGGATTTTATCATGTTAGGGAGGGTGATATCTATCAGTTAGTATTGTTGTTTGCGTATTTAGAATCTGCATCAAGTATAGAATGGATGTCTTGAACATTTATTTAAGTTTGACATTGAAGTTTGAATTTAATAACCACAATCGATCTCCAAACCTGGTTTAATGACTAAATTTTGAGTAAAATCGGGCCTGGTTTGATCAGTTTGCAAGATAGTTTCAGAACGAACTTACACCATGTTAACATGCAATTAAACCTCGCGTTTAGAACAGAATTAAGATTCTTGAACAGCAAAGTTTGCTAATATAGGTTTAAGATAAGAAATTAATGTTTCCAATTTTTCAGTGAACTTTATAATAAAGGTAGAGGGAGGAAAAGTACTCAAAATTTTAATATTTTGTGCTTTAATATAAACTAATTATTTTCTAAATTATTTCAGATTAGTTAGTTTGACCTTTAAAAAGTTTTTTTAGGGGGGAAGATGGAAAAATGGGAAGATATCACCTAGATTCAATTATTTTTTCAAAACACAATCACCTCTTTTTAAAAGAAATATAAAATTTAATATCATTTTCAAGTTCTAATTTAAACATGTTCTTCGAAATCAATAATGTTCCAGTTTATATCGGGTTTCGTTACTAGATATGAACGTAGTATTCCAAGAACAAAATTTTTTTAGCGTCCTATGTTTCATTTCTGTGCAATATTGATGACTGAAATCGAAATATTGACTCCAAGAATGTGAGGAAATCTTACGACTCCCAAAACCTGTAATGAGGAAGTTGCATGATTTTTTTTATTTTTTTAATCGATTCCTCTTGCAAAAATAAGCAATTACCCAAAATTTGAGGCCAATCGAGAAATTTTTTGATTGCCAAACAACAGATTTGAAGGCAACTTGCCTTCCTACCTTGTCCTACCTTGTTGCCTTCCTATACCATGCTGATGAGCCCTAAAAAGGGCGAAACCGGTCCATGGTTGGAGGCGACGCTTGAGAGCTGGAGTTTTCTCCTCACAATCCTTAAATGATTTTAGGTCCTATATGAACAAAAGGGGATCTTCAACGAAGACAATGAGAGAAGACTAACGTTGCAATCGACAGTAACAAGTATCACATTGGGAAGAAATTATAAATGAGATTAACGGCAGCGATCAAGCAGGCACTGAGTAAGTCCAAAATTAAACTTTATCTTGAATAAAGTTATTAAAAAAACAGGGTTCATTCTAAAGAATTTTTAAGAACTAGCCGACTCTTTATAACCGTTCTATTTTGTGTCAATAAAAACTACGAAATTAGAAAATAATATTCATTAACCATGCCTATACTCATTAATACGGCTAGTATTTATATGTACTTACATATTTGTTCAGGAATCTGATATTAAAGTGTGCTCTTGAATTCTATACGTTTTAAAATATTTGGAATTGATTAAGACCATGTTTATTTTACATATTTTCACATATTTCGGTTTATTTAGCTCGTTTTGAGACCCTTTGGGCTGCCTGCATCCAAAGAGAACAGTTTCTAGTAAACCAAATAATTTTCTGGGGAAAAAGAGTTGTAAATAAATGTCAAACTTTAAAAGGGGGATAGGGGTTCTCCCCTAGGAATTTTAATTCCCCTTTAAACTAGTGTTTTATCTCTTATTCAAACCCTTTGGGGAGCTTCTAAAGAGAAAAGTTTCTTGTAATAGGAATAGTTTTCAAGGGGGGGGGGAAACACTAAATAAGAGACGTGGAAATTTTAGAATGGGGCTGGGGATCCTCCCCCAGAAATTTTTTGAAATTGAACCCTCAAAAGTAATGTTTTAACTCCTTTTGAGACATTTTGAGTTGCACTCAAAGCTCCTTGTGGAAGTTACAGAATTTTCAAGGGACTTGCAGCTATTTTTCATATTACAGTGGAAACCTTGGGGGGTGGCGGTTGCCCCCCCCCTGCCCCCCCTAAATGACGCCCCTGTCAGTTACGGTTAAAGTGAAAAAAAATTTGAAAAATCCCAATGTAACCCCCCTTTTTTATTAGCGCTATGTGATCCCCGATGTCTAAAAACACAAATAGAGTTGAAACGGCACCTCTAAGTTGTAAACTCGCTCCTAGAGAGGCAATTGAAAACAGCTATGAAACTGTTATTTTTGTAGCATCTAGACTAGTGAATTGTTAAGAAATTCTGACTTCATTGTTATTTTTTGATTCACTAGTCAGAATTTTTACCCCCCCTAACCTTTATACCCCCCTAAATGACGCCCCTGATTTTATGCCAACCAAGTTTTGAAGGATCTTTAAAATTGAGGTTCGGTGAATGACTAGTTGACCATAACTGTGATTGCAAATAAACTCTTAACATATGCTGGTACAACGCTTCCTTTACTTGGTGGAAGTCTTTCTACATCTGCATATTTTTTAGTAAATAAATGTTTCCTAACTTTATTGATTTCTTTTTCGACGCTTGATTTATCATACATGATAATGACGAATCGTTCTATATTTTGAATATGGTTAATTCCTTGTTTGATGTGGAAAGTTTCCAAAATGTATCTGTAATTGTTGGGAACAATTCCCAGGCCAAATATGTGATGCCAAATATATCTCTCTCTTACTTTAGGGTACTCCATAAGTCCATCAATCGTTTCAAGCAACTTCTCTTTTAGTCTGGTTGAGTTCACTCTACCTTCGATTTGTAGTTCATATACTTGACTAGTGTATTTCTATATAAATTAATAGCCAAATCAGCTAGCCTACTCTTCAATCTTATTTACAATTTTTACAAAAGCGAGTGACTATTTCCGTCTTGTCATTGTGGCCTTCATTGGAATTTAGACTCTTGTGTTTGATATCTCTTATACCCCGTTCGCCCTGGCCTTTATTTTTGCCTCCAATTTCGTTAGCACTTTGTTGTCATGGAAACAGGCAAAATCGCCCATCTTTTGAAAACGGCGTTTGCACTGACAATATAAAATGAGCACTTATATAATTGAAAATAAGCACTTTACTGTGTGTAAACAATAACAGCATGATTTGTAAAATAATTAAAATTTAATTTCTCAATATAACTTACAACTAATGAATAAATTCACCAAAAATACAAGTAAAAATACATTAAAGATTATTGATTGACTAGTGAATTGATCAGTGTGTTTCCATGACAACAAAGTGCTAACGAAAATAGAGGCAAAAATAAAGGCCAGTGCGAACGGGGTATTACGCGATTATTAAAGGAAACGAGACATTGACGGTGGTATTTAACTTCGGACACATAGTCAACAGCAAGCTTAGCTAACAAATTTGGATCTTCCATCAACTTTGCAGATTCCCACAGCTTTTCACTGAAGGAAAGGTTCGTAACCAAGTGTGATGCTGTTCATCTTTAAAATCAACTCATCACAAAATAAGCAGTGCCTTTTCTTCAGTGATCGAGTGTAGGCTCGTTTCGGATCCTTCTCGCTTTCAAGGGGACTTTCGAGGTTCTCTTCCAGTTGCCTTAAGGGTACATCCATAAATTACGTGAGGTGTTTTTTTCCCCAAAATCTGGACCCCCCTCCCCCCTTGGTGAGATTTAGTGAGATTTTGCTGGACCCCCCTCCCCCCACGTGAGATTTATCAAAAACCTTTAAAAATAATTTTCTATCCTATTCGTTTGCATTTTGTGCTTCACAGCACCTAAAACTTTTCCATTAATAATGATGTTGGGGAAAAGGACATTATTCCGCCAAAAAATCACCACAGTATGTTATCTGTAGGTATTATTCCTTTTCCATACTTAAGAAAATCGTATAATTTCTAACTTAAAAAGTTGACGTGAGATTTTAATCGACCCCCCTCACCCCTTGGTGAGATTTTTTTAAACCCCTCCCCCCCTTTTTGACCTGACGTAATTTACGGATGTCCCCTAACCCCTAACTTCTTTATATGTCTTTCTAGCTTTACTGAATTAGCTCGACAACTTTTTTGCAACACTGCCCCTTTTGTTAACAATATTTCAGAGATACTTTGAGGAGCTTCACAAAGCCGGTCAAGATTTAAAGTAGTAGTTGGTATAGCATTTGATTTCTGAAAGTCGATCCGATTTTCTTCTAGAGTAATATAACTCGAGTCTATTGGATGCACTACAGATTTGGAGTCGTCAGCTACTTGGCAGAAAATACAAGTATCCCAATGGACAATACCACTATTTTTTTTATTCGATAGAGGTACCCTAGAGCGGAATATACGAGCAAAAATTTTTTAATTGCGATCATTATTTATTTTTTTTATGTAATTTCAAAGTTCGACTTTAAAAAAGGGCGTTAAATCGTCCAATTTCCTAATATGACGTACTTATCCCCTATACATTGATTTTAAACAATGCTTTTAATTTAAATTGATGAAAACTTCCACGACCTGAAGAGTAATTTATTTCATTTTCCGGGATAGATGGCCGTGTTTGATGAATGGAATTCCCAAACGTTTCGCTTTCTGCTTCGGAGAGCATCCTCAGTGGCAAAAAATCAACTGATAAAAATTGAAAATAAAAACAAATACCAAACAACTACAGCGTGAATGCTAACGTGGAATGAAAGTGAGATCAGATACTAATACCAGCCAGCGGGCGGCCATTTTGATATTGACAGGAAGTCCCGAACGGGACTTCCGCCAGAGTGCTTCCGGTCCATTTTGGATTCACAATGTTTGAAACTACATTTCCACCGATTTTGGTGCCTTTATCAAAGTCTGAACAACTCGGGTGTTTTTCCATTTAACGGCCCTACAATAACCCATAAAATAAAATACGCATTCAAATTGTTAAAATTAGTGCGCCGAATGCTGAATTTAACTTTTAAAAGGTTGTGAAATCGGGATTGTCAGATGAAACATGTCAGGCGCTCCGAAAAGGGAAGTAGACACATGGTTTTCGTTTTTTTCTCCTGACAAGATAGCAAAAAAAAAAACCTTAGCCGTCGGCAAATAGCGAAAACTAAAACCCTGGATAGCAAAGTAACGTAGCTTCCTTTACATTTTCTTTTTATTGTTACATATTTTGGCATTTTTTAATACATATTTTGCTGAAAAAACCCCATATTATAAGTACATTTATAATAATAATTTTTTTTTAATAATTTTTTTATTTTTTGCTTTAAAAATACCATCTACAAAATAAGGTTTGGTCACCAAGAGGCAACAGAGCCAGTACTGGTGACTACTTAAATTATATAAAAAGTAGGTAAATAACAATAATAATTAAGTTTATATAAAATTACAAAATTCAAAACAACAGAAACGATAGAAAACAAAATAAGGTTTTTGAATTAATAAATTAACACAAGACATAAATTTATCAAAATATACATAGATTAAACATTCTGGACAAACTGGAAAATATAAAGAGTAATTTCGCTTCTAAACGTGGAAAAATAAATCAATATCGTCAATTTCAATTAAAAACGTAAATAAAACTTTCTTGAAATGATAATAGTTGTTTATTGACTGCAACTCTAATGGTAAACTATTATATAACTTAGGAGCTAAATATAAAAAATGCTTGCGATATATTTCTTTACGTATAGCTGGTAGTTCAAAGATTACGTCTATCTGAAATGTTTTCTTTTAATTTACAGAGTGATTTATTTTTAAAAAGTTGTAAAATTATTCTAAAAAAGGCATTATAACGAATTGGTAGTAATCTTAGGGATTTATAATGAGGTGTATTAGTAGTTTTAAAGTAATTTAAAATTTTGAAGCATTTATTCTGTACAGATATAATCGGATACAAATTGGATTTATAGTCACTCCCCCAAACTAAAATTCCATAATTAATAATAGAATAAAACCATGAGTAATAAAGAGTGATCAGAAAGTCTTTTATTTTTTAGGTAGTAAAACTTATAAAGAATAAAACGAAGTTTTTTAGAAATTTCATTGACATGCGTTTTCCATTTTAGATTGCAATCAATATACAAACCAAGGTATTTAATACTATTAACAGATTGAAGAGAATAGCATGAACAATTCGAAAATGCTGCGCAGTTAGGCGAGTGATACTTAGGTTCAAAATTAAAGCTAGGGTTCTTCAAACTGAAATATATGTATTTAGTCTTATTCAAGTTTAATTCTAGGTGATTTGATGAGAACCAATTACCAATAATAACTAAATCCTGTTCTACTTGTAATTTAAGAGTATCTAAATTGGAACATGAATAAAGCAGAACCGAGTCATCAGCATACGAAATAATAGATCCAAATAATTTTAATTTACAGAAATCATTTATAAAAACTAAAAAAAGTAAAGGTCCTAAAATAGAACCTTGAGGAACACCCTTGGTGAGAGAAATAAAACTACTATAATCACTGTCTATTTTTACTCTTTGTTGTCTATTATGTAAGTAAGATACAAACCAATTTAAAATGTTACCTCTTATTCCAGCATAATTGAGTTTTTGAATTAAAATTTTATGATTAACGTTATCAAATGCCTTGGAAATATCCAAAAATATGGCTAGGGTCTTTTTGTTATCATTTATGCTGGTATAAATAAAGTTATTGAATTTCAAAAGAGCATCTGTGGTGCTTCTTTTTTTTATAAAACCATATTGGTTTTCAGCAAAAAATTTTGTCGTGTTTAGAAAATCATAAATTCTATTCGATATTAATTTTTCAATCAATTTAGAAAAAACGGGCAAGATTGAAATAGGTCTATAATTTGATAAAATATTTTTGTCACCAGATTTGAAAATGGGTGTTACAGTGGCACATTTTAATGAATTTGGGAATAAACCCAAATCAAAAGATGAATTTAAAAAATTTGTCAAAAACTCAACATTATTGATGGAAAATTGCTTCATAATTTGAAAATTTAAACCGTCATAATCGTAAGATTTTTTGTTGGAAAAAGAATTTAAGACATCATATATTTCATAATCAAATATTTTTTTAAAAAACGAAAGATTTTTCACAAGGTGAAATATACTGTTTAAAATTATCATCACTTAAAACGTTTGAAGACATATTATTGTGACAGAAATGAGAATTAAATTTCAAAGCTAAATCACAATTACTTAATGAGTCAGGTAGTTTATTAGACTTACTTTTATTTATGATATTATTGACTAAATCCCATTTTTGCTTGTTAGACGAGCACTTGACAAATTGTTCTTTATAAAACTCTTTAAAACTTTTCCTACATTTTATTTTTATTTTGATTGAATTTACAGTTGATTTATATGCTACTTTATAGATTTCATCATAAGGATATTTTTTAAGTTTTTTGAACAATTTTTCTTTCCTTAGAACCAAACAATATATAGTTGGAGTCATCCAATTTTTGTTAAATTTTTTACCGAATTTTCTTTTAAATTTAAAGTTGTTTACAATAGAATTAATCTTAAACACAAATGAATTATATTGTTGGTCCAGAGAGATGTTGGTATCCCATTTCATTTTATATTGTGATAAGTAATTTAATAGTTGATTATAGTTAATTGAGATATCAGAATTATTTTTTTGTTTTGAATTAAGTATTTTGCTTGAGTTTAATTTGCATAATATTCGATAATGATCCGTTAAGTCATTTAAAAAACTGCAGTTTGGGGAGACATATAATTTTGATGTTTAATAAATACGTGATCTATGCACTTAGTAGTGAGTAGTGATCTAGTTGGTATATTGATATAAGATTGAAATCCATAATGATACACTAAATTCAGATAATCTTGTATACAGTTATTAGAGTCGTTAAGAATATTAATGTTTAAATCACCAACTAAAATTATATTTTCATAATTTTGCTTAGCTAAAGTAGATTGAAGTTCTAAATTAAAATCTGAGATAGAAAATTCATGTGAACGGTATACAGAAAATAAACACAATTTCAAGCTTTTACTATATAACAAAATAGCTTCAGCAGTACTTAAATCCGAGTCTATTTCAATGAGATCAAGGTTTTCACGAAAAAACACAGCAATACCACCTGATCTGTTATTCTGTCTACAACAAAATTTGGAATTAAACCCATTTATTGAGTATAAGCTTTTTTCACTGTCATAGATCCATATTTCTGACATAACAATAATTGAGATATGTTGTATACATTTAGAAGTAAGAGCAATAAAATTATCAAAGTTCATACGGATGCTTCGAATGTTTACATGAATAACACTAATATTACTACTATTTCCAGGCAATAAAAATTTTTCTAAATCATCCAAATAGGGTTGTTCTTTAATTAACTTCCGTTTTGCTCCTGAAAAAAAAGTAGCAGGAATTTCAAAATAATTTTGCTACTGGTAGATAGGTACATCCTTGAGGATCAATTTCCCTCATTACTGGAAAAAATCGGACATTTTTTCTATTATTTATCGAATTTACAAGCGCGCTCCTCGAACTTATTTCCCGCCAACCCATAGATAATTTCTCTTCCTTTAAACTCTGTTCGCATTAACAATAGACAATCGGCAGGCAGGTGATTTTTGCAGCATGCTATTGTGGATGTTTAAAACCATATGTTTTGCATCTGCCAAGTTCCAGGCATTGGGGATTCTGGAGTTACAGCCATAATAAACAAGGCAATATCAATAGATTCGCAGGCAAAGTGTGCGCTGAGGGGGAAAACGGCTGTCCGAACCAATGCGAAGATCAACGAAAAATCAAACTTTTCATGAAGCGGAATCGAAAAACTTGTGAAATGGTACGGTAAATGGTCTATTTAAAGGTGATTACGATGAAAAGTAATTAAAGATGTTTGTAACCTTCCGTAATAACCTTATTTTTAAATATTCATTTGTTTTTTTATTATTAAACTATCAAAAACGGGAAAATTTCGAAAAAGAGCATTTCTCTATGGGTTGGCGGGAAATAAGTTCGAGGAGCGCGCTTGTAAATTCGATAAATAATGGAAAAAATGTCCGATTTTTTCCAGTAATGAGGGAAATTGATCCTCAAGGATGTACATATCTACCAGTAGCAAAATTTTTTCGAAATTCCTACTACTTTTTTTTCAGGAGCAAAACGGAAGTTAATTAAAAAACAACCCTCGTACAATAACTGTTTACAATCCGGAAGAGTTACCTGAATTAAATCAATTGGAGAGGTCGCCATTTAAGTCCTCCTCAGTTTGTATACGATAAATTTTGGATGTTTCACTTTTTCTCAAGTAGATCTTGCCATCTCGCACCCAGCAAAACTTGAAGTGGTTTACTTTTTTGAAGTTCCTTGATAAGTAGAATATTTTTTTAAGTTCAGGTGTGAGGTGCTCATTGAAGTATACAGGCATGTCAGTGAATCGTGGATTTATTTCAGATGTAGTTATCTTTCTTTCTTTCAACTTTTTTTGTATTTCATCTTTAGCTGGCTTAGATTTAAACTGTACAATAATAGATTTAGGTCTTTCTTTATTAAAACTTGGCACACGGAAGATATTTTAGGAAGATATTTATAGGAAGATATTTTAGTTTTGTAAACTTTATTATCCTCATAGAAACATATTTTAGGAGGCCTACTATTTTTATGTCTAAATTATTTTAATATCAAAAGTTACAGAACCAAATGTGAAAAATGAAAAAAAAACCACCAAAGTTCAGTAAAGGTTAAAGTTTTACTGTTCATAAAATAAAAAATATTACACCCACAGCCAAAAAAATAGTAGGGCTCCTAAACCCTATTAAGTCAAGTATTGTGCCAAAGTTTTATAGAAATCCACTAGTAATATTTTGAGTTATGTAGTTTTGCGGAGAAGGAAAATAGCAAAAATGTGATTCTGAGAAAAACGCGAATTTCTTTACTATTTCCTTAATAAAATGCCTTTTTAGTTTTAAGTAAAATTTCTCTTAACTTTTGTTCTAGGAAAGATAAAAACAAAACTTAAACTGATTTGGAAAGCTATAGATGTTTTTTGAAATAAGATAATAAATTTTTTCTTGGAATTTTTGGTCCGAAACTATATTTTTAGGTAAATAAAAAATATTACATCCAAAAAATAGTAGGGCTCCTAAACCCTATTAAGTCAAGTATTGTGCCCAAGTTTTATAGAAATTCACTTATAATATTTTGAGTTATGTAGTTTTGCGGAGAAGGAAAATAGCAAAAATGTGATTCTGAGAAAAACGCGAATTTCTTTACTATTTCCTTAATAAAATGCCTTTTTAGTTTTAAGTAAAATTTCTCTTAACTTTTGTTCTAGGAAAGATAAAAACAAAATTTAAACTGATTTGGAAAGCTATAGATGTTTTTTGAAATAAGATAAAAAAATTTTTTTGGAATTTTTGGTCCGAAACTATATTTTTAGTTTGGCAACCACCTAAATTGATTAAAAAATCAATCGTTCCCAAAGAATGCGGTATGGTTGATAAGGGCTTCTAAAATTTCTCTTTTGTTAAGTCAGTCGGTTTGAAGGAAAGTATACAGGTAAAAGTAGATTTAAAAAATATTACAGGCAACAAGCACGCATAAAAGAATCTAACCTTCAGCGCATATTCTTCTCAATTTATATAACCTAAAACAATTCTGATTTTATTTTAATGGTGACTAATTACCTTCGAACTTAAATCAGGTTACTCTTAAAATATTTCTTCCCATTTTTTATTATCTCCTTAATTAGTTGTGGATAAGAGAAGTAAACTCTTGGGACTTTTTTAAAAAAGGCGTGTAATGTTAATACCAACTTTTGTGCCCCAATCGAAAACACAAGTCGAAAAGTATAATTAGACAATTTTTTAATCCATTTTTCGAGCTCGCTGCATATTTTTGGATCGGCTCGTTGTTTTTGCAAAAGCACAACTGACCAATCAAAAATTAACAGCACCTAGAAGAACAGAATCGAGTACACTGTTATTAAGGACATCAATAAAAAGTTAGAGAGCAGGTTTATAGAACAGCGCAAAACGTTTCAGTATTAAAACTATCGATTTTTATGTTCTTCTCTGGAATAATAATAATTCACTCGATTGGTCTTGAATTTTCGCTTCTCTTTGATTTTAGAATTATCGTTTCTAGTAAAAGTAACAGTTCCTTTAAGTCTGTTCTTCTTGCTGCAGGTGATTTGGTAATTTCTGCTTTGTTAGCTGTGCTTGCAGAAGCAATGAGCTGATAAAAAATTTTTTCACAGAGTGTTTCAGAACACCCCCCTGAAGCATTCGATTAAAAAGCTCGGTTCGATGGTATAACTGTTACTTGCGATTCTATTATTATAAAAAGAACAGAAATTTCATTGAGTAGTCAGTTTTATCGTTCTCCTTAAGCTGTGATAGAATGAATGTGGCGTAGTTGTGTGAATACGACCTTTATAATTACTACTACGTGTAGCTGGTAATCAGGGAAGAACTGGAGAAACAATAATAATTACAAATTATAACAGGTTGAAAGTGTGAAGAACAAATTTTAAAATCGTCTGATTCTATATAACACTATTAATCTTTGTTGTTGTTTTAGTGGTGACTCGTATTCAAGCCAAGTTTTTTTTTCATTTTAAAATTAATTTATTTTATTTTTACTATCCCTGATACTAAATTATGGATGCAAGAAGTAAAGGCCTTGCTTACATGACCTTATTACGCGTTTTTTTAATAATGAGGTGAAACTGTTTTGAGCAGTGGCGTTTATAAAAAAATTATTTCGGGAACGGCACGAAATTATTTTTCACCCCTCCCATGTATATTTAATTCAAATGTTAATTAAATTAAAGGGACGATCTATTTCACATGTACCTATTTTTCTATATTATTTTGAAAAAGCCTTCAACAATGAGCATATTACAATAATCCCAAAATGTTGCTAATGGTCGTGTTTTATTGTTAGGTTTAATTATTTATTAATTAACACTTGAGTATACAGAATTTTCATTTCATTGGCTTAACACATAATTGAAGCAGTTCTAATAGTATCCTGTTCCAAAACAGGCCGCGTTTCGGTGATAAAAGTGACTTTTTAGTGATTTTCCATCAATCGGACAAAAACTTCCCAATAATAATCGTTATCTAGCATCTAAAACCTTCATCTGAGAGAAAAGTTTTAATTGCCATTTTTGTTGCTTGGTTTGTGTTCTTTATTTTTGTATTGACCGTCCAAAGGAGATACCATGCTTGCTCCTCTCGTCTCGTGACCGTACCCTAAGAAATGGAGTTTTCATGGAGGATAGATACCAATATTAAATAATATCGTCGATTTTAAATTCGAAACTACAAAAAAAAACATACATTTTTTTGTACGAACTGATGATGCAATTCTAAACCACGGTAATTTTATCTAGAAAACTTTTTATCCTTACAAATTATTTCTTTCGATTCGAGGTACAATAGTCACCACTTTGTTTATTAAAATTAAAAATTTATATATATTGAGCTTATAATTCTAATCTTACTTATTATCGCTTATTATTGAGTTGAATCTATTCGAAATCTCTCACCTCCTCACAGTTGAGAGTAAGCAAACAAATATTATCTGGATCAGGAATTCACCATTAACGCTTGGGACGCGGACTATAGGGTCGTAACTAGACTTTTTTTCGGATGGGTTTTGGCAATAAATTTTTCTTGACCAAGGTATGTAAACAGCTAAGGATCCAGGATTTTGTTTTTAGGGGGGCTAAGAATTATCAAAATCGTCTTCTAATAAAACACTCCACTCCAAACTTTTTTTCTTTGGACTTATACTAAGAATACCAATTTTTCTTCTTGTGTTGTCCACTTTATCGAAATATTATATTTAATTTCGAAAATATATTTAATTAAATAACGATTGTGCCATTGTAATATCAAATAAAAAAAAAGGTTGGTAGTTTGTAGTAGTTTTTGACTTAAGAGAGTTCGGGGAAACCAGCTTAAAGTTAAACTAGTTTCTTTTCGCTAAACTAGATTAAATCTAAGACAGTTCGTTCGGACATGTACGACTTAAGATAGATCAGCACTTAAACTATATTAACTTTTCATGTGTGAACGTAGGGGAAGGTGGGGCACCTTTCAACAGATTTCGGTTTTTATTTTTTTGTGACCTAACAAATTGACGCATCCTAAAACTTTCACTTGCATACCCTACCGTGGTCTTTCGGACACATTGTGTAATTTTACCCAAGTTCTCTGAGAAAATTAAGTAGTCCAAAATTGCGTTTTAAAAAAGGTTCTCTTCAGTTGAAATCTGGCAACCGGGTGGGGCAGGTTTCAACAAGAGGTGGGGCAGGTTTCAACAGCGGGTTTATTTCTAAATTTTAAAAGTTTCAATTGATTAAACTTTTAATACATTGAAATATACATTATTATAAAGATATATTACTAGTTTGGAGTAAAAATTTCTAAAAAAATTTCCAAATTTTGACGTTTTTCTATTTTTTGTGTTTTTTGACTCAAATAAATGTGTTTAACTTTATTTTTTCATTTAAAAGTTCTTTTGAGCTGTATTACAAAAATATCTTGTTAATTCGAGTATTTTTCGATCAGAATTTACGAAGGATATTCTATTGTTAATCTCTTTTAATTTAAGTTAAATTTTGCTACTTACTAGTCATCAGAGAGAGGAATAAAATAAAAAGTTTTTATTGAAATTGATGCATATATTTACTAAATGCATAAAAATAGTTTTTAAGACTCGTACAGTAGTTGTAACTTTAAAAATTGTATGTATTTTAATGTAAATAATATAAACCAATTTTCAACTGTTTTTTCGTTAAAAATAAATTATAAACCATAATAAAATACTATTATTTGCTATATAAATAATTTAGGACAGTTTACTTTGTGAAAAAACATTGAGAAAGCTCAATATATCAAGAAAAACGCATTTTTGTGGTGTTGAAACCTGCCCCACCCTAAGTGTTGAAAGGTGCCCCACCTTTGGTCGTCACGGTTTAAGACCTCTCATTCCCTTCAGAATAAAGATATCAGTTTGAAAATGGTATACATAGAAGCAGAAGACTTTAAATAATAATATATGTAAAAATCACTCACCTAAATTAATAAAAGGGGGGTAAAATCCGATTTTTTCAAAGAAATCAAAAAGTTACTTTGAGACGTCAAAATCAACTTAACTCGATTATAAAAAATTTTAAAGGTGAAAGGGTGGAAATACAACGGACACATGTTCTCATGATAAAAAACATTATTTAACACCAGATGGCATTTCAATCAACCGCATAACTAACGAGAAAACGATTTTAATCGAAAACGAAACTGTTGAAACCTGCCCCACTCTCCCCTAATGTCTAAAAAATATAATAAAGAGTTGCATACTGCAGTTTATGTTTATTAGAAATGTTAGATTTGCAATTGATTGAATCGTCAGTAGGAAGAAGGGAATAAATCCAAAACCAAGTTTTGAGAAAATCGAAAAAAAAAAAAGCTTAGTAAATAATGGAATTTTCATTGTATCACCACTTAATTTTTACTGGAAGTTCAGAACCCTATTTAAAACCTGGAGTACTTGTACTAGGTTACTTTTTAAACCTTTATACCTTACTTTTGCTATCCCTGTATTATTTATGGATACGTGAAGCAAAGTTGGAACAATTTCAAAAACTTTTTAGTACCTAGTTTTTTCCAACCTTTGCGCCACAATCGAAATAGATATGGAATTTAACAGCTCACTTTCACCAAAAGGAACACAGCTGATTAAACTGTTATTTTGAATAAAGAGTAAAAAAGTTAAGGAGCAGGTTCATAGAGCAGTAAGGAACTAATTAGCATCAAAACTATTTATTTTTAGGTTGACCATTCACTCAATTAATATTGAGTTTTTCTTTTCTCTGACTTTTTAGGATCTGCATGGTAACTGTTACTTGCGCTTCAACTATTCTAAAAAGAACATATATGCATTGAGTCGCCTATGTTGTTCTCATTCTTTTGTTATCAATTAAATTTTGAATAAGGTTTATTTATATTTACTTCTATAATATTTACTATTCTGTTATGGCGGTGTTTGGAAATGAACAGGATTATATAGGGGATGATAACCGGTTAAAAAATAACAAGTGATTATGTTGATAACAGTTTCCATATAAATCTCTATTCTAAAAAAAAGTTTTTGGTGAACGGTTTCCAGAGAAAGGCTTTTTAATTACTGAACCGAATGGCACATATATGGTATCAAAATGTCCGAATTCTTTCCGGATTTCCGAGTAAGCCCTTCGATTTTTCAAAAAAATTCTCAATTTTAAAATATTTCCATTTTTTTAGATAACGGATAAGGTCGCAGTTATAAAGCAAGTACTGTCAATCAAATTATTATGCATCCAATCACAAAGACCGATTGACGCTATATTTTAAGATGAAGCATGTTTTTTCACCTTTTAAAAAAGTACTTTCTTGATGAAATATCACTCAAAGACTGATAAAAACATATTCTAAAAACTTACATGTACGCCATTTAATAGTAAAATTTCACACTTTTTGTCCAATATTTATAATTTTTAGTCTGATTTTATCGAAATTAATTGTAAACATAGAGTAATGTTTTGTCTCTTATTATTTTCAATTGCTTAAACAGTATTGACAAATCTGGGTTTAAAAAATATGAATGATAAACACTAGGCATATTATGCTAACGAGTTACTTTACGTACTTTAAAATTATGGTTTTTGTTTGGTCCTAATATTGATAAACAATTAGAATTGGTTATTTTTATAATCATAGATTAAAAATAATTAAGATGAATATTTTTAAAAACATTTCGTTTAAATTTTTGATAAGTTCGAGTTAATATTATAATCAAACTTTTAAGGGAGATTTATTCATGGAGGGGATTTGGTGACGTATTTTTTGAAAGTTGGTTGACGTTTTTTCTTTAAATAATTGTTTAATTGTTTTATAAAGTGTTTTAAGTTCAGCAAGTTGGAATTTGTGGGAATTGCGAAGCAATTCCAAAAGGTCCAGCGTCAGCAGTTTACGGGGGTTGGCGAGCGATAGCGAGCAGGGGGCTGTAGCTCCATAGTATATAAAAAATAATTACTTTAGATATGATTCTTGTGGTCACTGCTTACCTTCGAGCTTTACAGCGTTCCCCTTTCTATGTTCTTCACCTCAAATCCAGGGGTCGCAGCCCTCCTATATTTCCTATAAATCCTATATTTTTGAAAAAACCTATTATATTCTCCTATATTTTTGTATTAAAATGAATAGGAATGAATTTGCTCTTTTCGAAAACGACTTATAAATAGAAAAGTCGTATTAACGAGAAACTTTTAAACGGTGCTTTACTGCTTTTAATATGTTTTCTTCAGGCAACCGGCAAAAAAAAATATCATCTCTCTGCATTAGAGTAAATGTTTTTCCCGATAGAGTTCCGGGCACCCACTACTTTTTTTACGTTAATAGGATTTCACGCCCAAAATTTCAACTCTGTATTCGGATGTCCAAAAGGAGTTCAAGTTCAATGTAAAAATAAAAATGTATTTAAAAAAAATGACAAAAATGGAAAAAAAGTATGCTGTTCAGTTTTGGTCTCCATACTTAAAAAAGATATAGAAAACAAAAAAATAGTATAGACCCAATTTCAAAATAACTTGCATAGAACCCATTTTCATAGTTTTTCATCGTGTGGTATATTATAACTCTTATGATTATGTAAATAAACACGTTTAATGATAACTAACTGTAATTTATAATAAAATAATGATAAGTTTTTGAGAAAAATGTGGAAAAGGCTTCCAAGTTAAACTTTTAATTAATCTTAACAGAGCTTTAGGTCTTTCTAATTACGGTAGAGAACTTTGCAAGAAGGGCAGCAAATTTAAAAAATTGGCAACTTGATCGAACTTTATTTTTCCCATAAAAAAAACCTCTTATATTAACTTGGCTCACCGCAAACGGAGCTCTAAAACTTTCCGTCTGTACCAACAGAATTGATCACCAGTAAAAAAAGTGTATAGACAGGTATTAATTATTTATTTTGACGAGAGCGTATTACTCTTCAATCTCCCAACTCTCCTACCTTTTTTCAAAGCCTTGCCCTGTTTCAGCGAGGTATGATATTTAAAATAGATTATTACTTGATAGATTCTAATATTATTAACACCTTGTTAGAGGTTTTTGTTAATGCTTTTTTTTTAAATGTTATTAACATTTTGTGTATCCTAATAACCTACATTGCGGGACTAGGCCCTCTAGGCGTGGGTTTCGGGTTTTTTCAATAAAACCCTGAAAAAACCCATTTAAAACTGGGTTTTTTTCGGAAAAAGCATGGGTTTTTTCAAAATTAAGTGGTTTTCTCTTAGAAAGTAAATGGGTTTTTTTCAAATTTTAGTGAGTTCTTTCTATGTTAAATGCGTTCTGTCAAAATAATGTCAGTTTTTCCACAGTTAAGTGGGTTTTTTTCAAATTTTTATACTTTGAAAAAACTCACTGAAATTTTAAAAACACCCCTTATTTACTGAAACTTGGTTTAAATTATGAAAAAACCCACTATAAAATTTAAAAAATATCCAAAACTTTGAAAAAACCCATTCAATATTGAAAGAAATCTATTGAACTTTGAAAAAACCCACTGAAATTTAAAAACAATCTTCTTAATTTTTCATATCTAGTTTGAACTTAAAACGTCCTCAAAAAACCCATTCAATAATGAAAACTGCTGAAATTGAAAATACACCATTTAATTTTTAAAACCTAGTTTTAATTTTGAAAAACCTATTAAAATTTTAAAAATATCCTAAACTTTGAAAAAAAAAACACTTTAAATTTTGAAGGAACTGCCAAAATCTTGATTTTTCTTGAAAAAACCCCAAAACGGGTCCAAAATGTGGTTTTTTTCACATGGTTTTTTTTTTGAAAAAACCCATTGGGTCCAATTCAGCCAACCCTTGGTGGTACCAAAAATAGTGGTAAAATGTTCTGTTAATCGTGTCAGTACGAAACCACTCCGTAAGGGGGGCCTGGGGTTTCTCCCCCTGAAATTTACGTCAGAAGAACGTCATTTTTAATTATGATTATTTCGTTAAACCCATGTATAAATAGTGTCTTTTTATTCATCACGATTCGCGTATCGAAGTTCCTCCTATCAACCCAACACAGGCTTTGTGTTTACTCACTTTCTCCTTCCGCGTAACAACGTACTGGGGGTTCACAGGAAACGTTGCTGTGAAGTTTAGAATTTAAAACAGGTATGGGCAACCTTTTCGAATCCGCGAGCCGGATTCAATGATTATAATGACGTTGAGGGCCATAGAGTAGATAATAGGTAATATTTTTATCACCAGTAAATAAAGTGTAAATATAGGTAATTAATTATACTTTGACTTGTATAAGTACTTTTGACATTAAAAGCTTTAATTTTTTACAGCCTTGCTATGTTTTGGCGAGGTATGATATTAAATAGAATTTACTTCTTTGATTTTTTTAACCCCTTAACAGTGGCATTTATTTATTGTAGAAAAAATTCACCCAAAAATGGAATTTCTTTGACTGTTTAATTTTGTTCTTTTTATTACTATTAGTGTTAGAAAATAGTTTTTTATAACAAAAATCGAAATTTAAATGAAATTGCAAGTGTATTAATTATTTTAACATACACACCTAAAACAGGGTGGCTACAGAACCTGGAAATCAGGGATTTCAGGGAAAAGTCAGGGAATATTATTAATCTGGAAAAATCAGGGAAAAGTCAGGGAAATTGTTGAAAATATGTTAAAATCAGGGAAATTTCCTGATTGAGCTACAATTTTTCTTCCTCTGAAATCTTGTGAATATTTTTTACTTTTCTTAGCTTAAAGAGAAACATTCTGCATTTCATACTATGCTTGGACTAAAGCATACCTCAGTTGAAATTACGTTTTATATTTTATATGTATTTTTTCACTCAAAAAACAGTTCTGCTCCCACAATCAGAAATTCGGTTCTCCCAATCGAACCGTCCTGTTGATATAGGACTGAACGAACTCTCCGTTTGCTGTGACCAAACCGGTTCGAATGAGAGAGGTTGGATTGGGAGAACAGGACTGTTTCGTTGCGCCATCGAAACTAATTTCCTCATATTTGTTTGGGGGAATCCGACAGTCGGGTTGGCGCAAACAGCGTTAGTTCGTTTGTCAGAAACGGAAATTTTACGGTTGGCGCAATCCGAATGGGGGTCTACGGATTTTCTCTTTATATAGGATATTATTTTTAAATTTAAATTACCCGTATGCTTTTATGTTTCTAGAAACATATTTGATACTTTTTTAACCATACTTAAATTAAATTACAAAAATATCCGATAGACGTTTCTGTTTACATGTTTTGTTTACTTTACGTTAAAAACTTAAGAATTTCTTTTCAAAAATTGCAATCAAGTTTAAAAATAGAATTGCTTGTAGGTACTTACCTTGCATTTAAAACTATATTTTGTCTGTACTTATACATCTTACTGTGTTATTACATCTTCAATCCCAATTTAGAAATAGCCAAGAGTATGAATTTTACTAGTTGAAATTGTTATATATGGATCAGTCCCTTCTATCATCTTCAAATTCAACCAATCAATACTAAATTCAGAGCATAAAACTTCAAGATACTACTCCAGATTTGAGGATACCTACTTAAAGATTAGCCAATGCAAAAGTTTCTTCAATCAAACAACGTTGGCAATGTTTTTATTTACACACATAAAATTATAATAAAAATATTAGAATTTACCAGCAATTCTTACATATTGATACATTTTGCTTTCTTTTTGTTCTGATAACTTATGGTGACTTTCCATAATTCCCGAGTCTAGTTACTCCTTGTTTCGATGGTTAATATTTACAACTTTGGGAAAATCAGTTCAATTAATGAATACTCAAATATTTTGGATGCCACATATTGCCCAATTTTTTTGGTCATTGATATAACTATATTTCACTTGATAGGTTAATAGTTTCGGAAACATTTTTGTATTTTAGCATCTGAAACAGCTTGGGGACATTTAACAGGACAGATAAGGGAATTGAACTTAAATGTAGTATTACCTTAATATCAAACTTCAAGTTTATTTTACAAAACAAATCAACCAAACAGTTTTCAAAATCAAGTTATTTTATTGTATAATTTCTTATTGAAAAACAAAAAATGCCAATATCTTTTAAAATACAGTCCCACGTTGTGATACATTTAAAGAACACAACTTATCGATTCTGTAATAGATTTAATTCTAGATCAAATTTAACATGATGAAATCAATACTAGTATTAACATTCAACCTCAGTAAATAAGATATCATCACAAGTAATTAAGTTCACTTTACATGCTAAAAACAATCAAATACATGGAGAATATGAAAATAAGAATTTAACCATTAAATTCCATAAAATACTTCTCTAAACTGTAGCAATAAATAAAAACAAATTTAAAACAACAATTACATTTAATAACTTACCTGAGCAAGATACATATTCCTGAATTTGCACACTTGTAAGGGTCCTAACCTCTGTATAACCCATAAGCATATAATGATTTAATCCTAATAATTCAAATAACAAAGATGACACCAGTTCAGTTTATATGTTCAGTTCTCAGTTTATATGAGTACTCCGAGTCATCCATCATGGATGAATTTCAGTGCATTGGATAAGTCACATGTTATGGATGAGTCATACACTGGGTCAAACGTCCCGTTCGGTCAAAAGTCCAGTCGGCTCGCATTTGCCACATTGGTGACCCGGTATACGAATACGCACCATCACTAACGTCACCAGCTCCAAACCACTCTCTTCGCTATGGTTGGTTTCACACAGCGCTTCATCACAGCTCTCGGCTTCGCATCATCACCTAGCCACGAGAGTTCGTTCACATAACTTACGAATCCAGCCCAGCTGCATTCTGGAGAAGGAGTACTGGGGCAAACTTAGTCACGATAGTAAATACTGACTGAAGCGATTATAACTCCGAAGTATACTTTTGAGTTGTATCATTTGGCGTTCGGGAAAGAGGCACTTCGGTCAAACAAGACACACCCCATTCCACCACATCTTCACTCCAGGAATTTCAACCGCGTTCCACCTGAAACAAAACACAAATGTGTAAATCTACAAGACAAGATATTCTCCAAATACAATTCAAGAAGTACTTGAAAGGGCAAAATTTCTTCCCCAGGGTTGAGCCGATAATAAAAAAAATAATTTCAATCGTATTATTATTGTTTGGAAAATATACTAGAGATTCTGGATGATCTCTTACGTTGAAATTAATACAACAACATTTTAACGATTTAATACAATGGATTTTGAGTGCTTTCAAAACCCAAACAATTCCTAAAACTTTTTATATCAAGACCCCTATACATAAGGCGCGGATCCAGCACGGCTCTAAGGGGGGAACTTTTCCAGACAATATCTCCGTGTGGTACCTTTGGGGGTATGGGGGTCCTCCCCCAGAATAAAACTTTAAATTTGACTTGTAAAAGTAGGATTTTAACTCATTTTTGAAAAGTTTTGAGTCTAAGGGGGGCACTTTTCAACACTTTTGTCTTTACTTTTTGACCCAAAATGTCAAAATTTTGGGGATTTTCTAGAAATAAACACTGAATACCCCATTTTGATACTAATGGGGGGTATGAGGATCCTCCCCCTGAAAAAATTTTGAAATTAGACCTGTAAAAGTTGGGTTTTCACTCATTTTGAGAACCTTTTTAGGTCTCCAAGGGGGGCATTCCAGAGTGCCACCCCCCTGGATCTGCCACTGCTATACATATTTTAATCTTTACGACCCAAATTCTTAAAGTACATATGAGGCGGTCCTTGCCAGAAGGGCAAACTCATTCATACGATATGAACATAAGTTCGCCCTTCTGGCACGGAGTTAGGCACAGCTTCAATAAGTCGACCAGCCACCATGTTTACCCACAGCTCAAATTAGATCTATGTGGTTGTGTGTCATCATTTTAACTGTGGGTAAACATAGCGTCAGGTCGATTCTAATCAAAGCTGTTCTTTAAGTTATATACAGTATAGGACCCCAGGAATGCAGAAAATGTGTTTACTTTCAAGATTTCCCCCAATCCATACAAAAATTTCCCCAAAATTTAAAAAAATTATAAAGACCTTCAAAAATTCTGAATTATTGTCAGTATCATAAATCAGTTAAAAAGTAGTGACACGAATCGCCACGTATATTTTTATTACTGTACTAAAATTCAATTCAATAGTATACTTTTCCACAAAATTTCCCCAGATGGCTAAAATTTCCCCCGATCCTAGATTGCCGGATCTGACATATTCTGCATCCCTGTAGGACCCCGTATCGGGCTCACTCGGGACCGGCATCAGTCGGGTTTACGGGAAAATCTGGTTTGCGGAACAATTCCCGAAAAAAGCTCAGAAAGACCGCGTCTGTGTACTAACGTAACTGCGGATACGCACAATCTGCAGGGTTGCGCGAGGGAGCAAAATAAACAATCTCGCGCGGCCCCTGGCATCCCACTCCCAAACATTTCCCGTTCTGAAAAGCCGAAGTGAAATTCTTCTTTCAACCAGAATATTCTTAGAACTGCATTACACCCCGACCCCATAGAAAATACGCATCTAATTGGTCTTTTCCCTTCCACTGATAAGAAACAATCGTCTGTTAGCGTTCTGGTCTCCGCGGATCTCCAACTGGACAGGGGGCGAGAGCGGGTCGCGGAATATGGAGGGGCAGCAGACTGAGGACACTAACATCGGAGTACAACGGTCGGAGCTCACTGGATCCTTTCGGAGCATGGATTTGGAACTTTAATTTTTTTTTTAATTTTTTCCACTTACATGTACTATCCTGATGGTTCAGTATGTTTTTAGAGGGGGGAACCCTAGGTCAAGTAGAATCTGCAGACATCCCCAGTGTTCCCTATAGGGCTTTTACGTCGTCCACTGTTTATGTCTTCTTCTGGTCCACAGTTGTAGGGATCATCAGGTGTCCTCCAATCAGTCTTCGGTTGAACAGATGCTCAGATGAGAAGTTGGCGCACATCCTTCCTTGTTGTGGGTCAGCTTGCCAGGATCCTGGAGAGATCTTGCATAACACTGACCTTCAAACAAGTACATATTTTAATGAATTAATGTCTGAACAGCTTTAGAAAGAGTCCTCCAACCACCATGTTTACCCTTAGT
This sequence comes from Tetragnatha versicolor, assembly GCA_024610705.1. Classification (NCBI taxonomy): domain Eukaryota; kingdom Metazoa; phylum Arthropoda; class Arachnida; order Araneae; family Tetragnathidae; genus Tetragnatha; species Tetragnatha versicolor. The sequence goes on from JANDEH010000069.1 coordinate 588,167, forward strand.
TCAAATGTTGACTGACAAACATAGAGATCTAATAAATTAATATTACTAGATCCTAAAGTAATAATCTAGTAATTATTTTGACTTTAGGTGTTAATCGCAATAACACTAGTAATTAGATTTCTATGGTTGTCGGTCATGATTTGAGCTGTGGTTAAACATGGCTGCCGGAGGACTCTTTCTGAAGCTGTACCTTTTATTCATATAGGTTAAAACAAAGCAAACTCTTAAATTTTACTTACAAAGCAAGACATTAGAAAAAGCCCACCTTACTTTTATCCACTTTCCCAAATTCCTTCGCCAAAATTTGGCTACCATCTTGGCGACCTCCCCTATTACGGAACAATACCCCCCTTATAGGAATAGCAACAGAACTTATGGATATTACGGTCTTAAATAAAATATATTGAACATTTTACTTACTTGAAATAATGACGCAAATTTTCCATTCACGCATTCAAATTTGGATGACGTCACTTATGTGTTGATTGTTGCCATTTCCAAAAATTAATCCAAATCTTTGTTATACCTGATATAGAACAAAAATAATAGTCGTGTTCTAAAATAATAAAAGTTATCAAACCCTGGTTAGAGTAAGGTTTTCAAAGCGAATTTTGATGAAATTTTATACTAATTAAATTTTTGGAAAGCCAGGAATGACAACATATGCACGATAGAGCCATTCTGTTTGTCAGTACATTTTGTGTCTCCCTGTGTGAGGTTAATTTGTTATTGGCATTTCAGACCTGTTAACGCTTTAAAAAAACATTTCTAAAGCATAAACTTAAAGAGTACCTCAAAATATAATGTATATTTAATTTTTGTGTAATTCAATAAAATATTAGGGTGGTTTTCAGTGTCCGGAAAAAACAGAACTTTGTGTAAAAAACACAAGTTCGAAAAAGCCTAATAATTGGTATTTAAAAATAAGTTTAATTTTTTTTGAATTTTTATTATTGTTGTAAAGTAACATGGTAAGCTTTTTCCAGAAATTCAAATTGATATGATGATTCTGACGTTATCCAGGAATTTTTAAACACAAAAGAGACCACCTTGTCTTCATAAGAATACAGTAGGTTTTTTGGGTAGTAGAAAACGGGAAAATGGGGAAGATAAGAGTGGACCCCCAAGTGTTTTATATCACCGTGTTCCATTTGACTAGTAGATTGAGAATATATTAAGTATAAGGGGGCGTGTCCCATATTTCGGGAGTTTTTTCAGTGTAACTGGAAAACTTAATCTGGGGGCCATGCCCACAGCTTTTTCTACTTCCTAAAGTCCCTAGATCTTTTCCTCGGTAAAGTTAATGCTAATCTTATAGGTCTCAAAGAGTTCTTCAAGAATCTGGTAACTTTTAGGCTGTAATCATAATATTTCAGCAGCTATCCAGCTTTAAAGATAGCATGTGTTAGGCTTAACGCACGACGAGATGTCTGTTCCCGCCAAACACTACGAGCTTTGTCTCTTTGCTTTAAAAGTACATTATAGAGCTTTTTGCAACATAATATTAAGATTGATTAGATTATATGAAACACTTTTTGATTAATAACAATATTTCCGAAAATTTTCGTGCATGTCAATATTCAATTTATTTACATGATAATTACAAAACTCTGTCCATAATCTAAATTTCTAAGAAAAAAATTTTTTTCGTTGATAAAAAATATATAGGACCCATACATGATATTAAATTATAAGCATAAAATAATTAAAATGTAAAAATAAAAAATGGTGACATCCGGGTTCGAACCGTGGACCTATTGCTCAGTAGGCGGACACCATATCAACCATGCCATCGGGTCTGTTAGTATAAGACGTTAGCTTTAATATATAAAACGTAATGCTACATTAGTCAGGCCCATGGGATTTTACAACTGTTGAGACTTTTTATTAAATCTTGGGGTTGCAATAAGACCCTCATTTATTTGTACATCATTAAAAAAATTAAAAAGTCCAGTTCCAGACCAGTAATTCATAATTACATTTAAGGGATTTTAATTCCTAAAATTTTAAATCTGTATTTTTTGTTGGAATAAAACAAATCAATTAATTCTACTCTAATTATTAACTTTCCAGTATGATTTAAGATTAGTAATAAAAATTCTTGAATATTTTATGAGGTATAAAATTTTTAAGTGTTCGTCAAATCATCGACACTGGTAGTATCTCATAGTATCAATTTTTCCGTAATAGTTTCATACCGGTTTTAAAGTTCCCACATTATTTATTTGATTCAAACTGGTATTGAAATTCCCAGTATGCATTAAAACTGGGATCAAAATTTCCAGTATAGTATCCTTAACACTTAACAGTCGGTATCGGGTATTGTGAAAGCGCATTTACTATACGGCATACGTGTTTCGCATTTGTTTACGGCAAACGAACAAGGTTCGGTTCTCAGGCTCGAACTTTGCAACAAAATGAGTTCTGTTGAACCAAGCGGACCGGTGGGGTTTTGGGAAACGATCGCTTTAGTTTTGGCAACTAAACCACTCTCAACCGAACTGGGTTCGGTTGGTTGAAGACTACCATTTTTTTGAGTGTTCATTTTAAATAACGAGTAGCGATTTTTTTAATTATCTTGTTTGCACTTAATGGTTCTAAGTACAGAGAAAGCCAGAAAATTAATGAAATTGGATCCTGTAAGTCAGGGAAAAGCTGCAAGTTAAGTCGTGGAAATCAGGGAAAAGTCAGGGAATTTGTTTTCACAGTTTCTGTAGCCACCCTGTAAAAAGTATTGGATTACACACACATCTTATTCAATTAGGAGGAAGATTATCCAAACATAATGTCTAAACGAAGAAAAGTCACTATCATCTTCGAAACAAACTCAGTTTGATGGATGGCGCTGAGACGAGAGTTCATTTTATTTATTTGTAATTGTTTCTACGTCTTTACATTATTCAGTGTTGCGCGGATTCAAAGTGCCTTAAGTGTCTTGAGCTAAAAAAAGTAGAGATAAGATGTAAAATGCGATTGAAGAAAGTATATTTGAAAAACTGTCAAAACTAGTTTGTTGTTGTTGTTGTCGTATGCCACTTGGAATATATCCAAGCTCCATCCGCAGAGCGTACAGGGTTTAAGGCAAAGCGGGTGCGGCTCCTGAGAAAGTGAGGCCCATGAAAGGCAGGAGTCCGACTTAAGCCTCGGATGATAGATGCCGCCACCATCTATCGCCACCTCCACAATTTTGACATGCATCTGAAGGGGAGGGAAATAGTCTCCAGACACCTGGACCCAAGGTAAACTGCGCCATGACCGACCTCAGGACTTTCGGACCCACAGATTTAACGAGCACGTACTCCGCATATACTCGATGGGTCTTCAGCGGTGTCGGGAATCGAACCCGGATCCCAAGGCCAATGCCTTAACCACTAGGCTCCCCACGGCCTAAAACTAGTTTGTAATATCACCATAAATACGAGTATGAATTTGAAGTCTCCACAATGAGGAAGTTGCATGATTTTTATATTTTTTTAATCTATTCTTGCAAAAATAAGCAACTACCCAAAATTTGAGGCCGATCGAGAAATTTTTTGATTGCCAAAAAAATTAACAGAAATACACTTTTTAAAAGCGCGCGAAAACGCCAAGAGTTTGGGATCCTGGTATGTTGACGTCATCATACGATAAACATTGTTGGAAAGCAATGGAGTTGATGGTATGAATGTTGACATCTTTAAACAGTAAGCGTTTTCAGTCACGTGTTTTTTCCTCGACTTTTAAATTAAAATATTTAATTACCTGTGTATCTTTTTTTAAAAAATAGACTAGATATTTGATTTTACCATACAAAAAACCATACGGAACACTTGTTTGTTTTTGAAAATCTGACACATGCAACTTCCTTATTATCAGATTTTCAAACCATGTTTATAAGGAAATTAAGTGCTGTGAGACAAATAACACTGTTCTACAAATTTGACCTTCAAAATTTTTTCCTTGATGAAAATAGTCATTTCTTATGGATTTTGGGTCGCTGAATACGAAAATCACCATTAAAATTCTCAATTGACTCAGGATTTTCGAGGAACAGCCCCTCCCTCTTTTACGTTTTTCGACGACATTATAACTTTAAACTCGATTTTCAGGGTCAAAAAGCATTGTTTTTGTCTTCAAACTCCCCCCAGGGAACAAGAAAGGTTCAAATTAATAAAATATGATAAATTTATAACAAATGGATAGGTTTAAAGGGTAATTACCCCCTAAAAATACAAAAAAAATAATTAAAAATAACTAAACTCACTCTTGATTATAATCAAGAGTGAATGTGTTAAATCAGCGTTAGAAATACTAATCCCTTCTTAATCTCAAAACAAGGGTGATGGTGACTGTCGATATGAAATCAAAGGATCTTTTGAATGACATTGAATTGGATTTCTCCCTTTGCGAACACTGACGTCATTCCCTAAAATCTGGCTTCTTGAGCGGCTGTCGTTCATACTAAGAGAAAAAGAATTTTCAGTAAGAGGAAAACTAAATTTTGGTCAATTGGTTTTTTTATTCACCACTATTTAAATGATACAATATTAAATTTAATGGCTCACATCCAAACGATTAGCATGGGGTACGCGTTGTTTTCATGTCTATTTTAAATAAGGCAGGTGATATATCTGCCATTTAAGTTTTGAAAAAGAAGTAACGTAAAGGATTGTGCTGTCATAATTTTAGTGCCTAAACAAAATCATGAATACCTTCTACATTCGTTACACTAGTCGACAGTGGTTTCCTAACAAGAACCAAATTACTATTTTTTTTGTTACTCATTCATATAGCTAATCAAATATCTGCAAGTAAAAAGGTTCCACCACGTTCCATTTCTGTGTAACAAAAATTTTCGATTTTCTGCTTTTTTTCTTAATTTTGGCGTTTTAAGCGTCATTTTTGTCCAATCGCAACCCTGCAATCCCATCCAATTAATTTATTAATAGTATCCCAGTATATAGACATTCTTTTAAAAGTGTGGCTATATGTTTTTGTACTGCAGTTCATTTTGAAAATTAACAAGGTTTCAGTGTAGCACATTATGCACAATACCTTTTTCTAAATTTTGGTACGGTTAAATTGCTCATTCAATATTTAACAGAAAAGGTGGGAAAATTTTTTCCCGACTGATTTGGGTCCAAATAGGTGACTAAAAGGAAATCTGGGCTCCTCACGTGTGTTGCAGAATGTGTGTTTTTTTTACTGCGTAAGAGTCAAGAGTAGTTTTATGCAAATTACTATACCTATAGTATGGGGAAGATATTCAAATTGTATTGGTTGTTTAATATCAATGACTAATTCAGGAAAAAACGTTTCATAAAGTATTTAAAAGGACTTTTTTTGCCCTTAAGTAAGTGAAGGCAAACTCAAAGTCAGTATGAATCGCTTGAGTAAAAAATAATTCGCGACAAGGAAACTTAAATAAAAACGCATTATCAACTAGGAAATGGTTTAAAAATAGTTTGGGAACCCCTGCTCTAGAGTAGGGGTCGGCAAGTAATTTTACTTGGAGTCCAAATTATTTTGAAAATTTTCATCTGGAGAAAAAATAGGTTACCAAATTACTACTTTAAACTTCAAATACACATATTCTATGTATTATAAGTAATTTGAGTACTCTTACCTGCTTAATTAAGTTGTTGAATTGAATATTATTAGAAGTTTATACGTTAAAAATGGGCGTTTCCCAGAGGAAGTTTTTTTTGAAATTTGACTCTTGAAAAGCGGGTCAAACTTATTTTTGTAGTATAAAAATACATATTAATGATTTTCAAAACGTTTTGGCGGGAAATAACCTCAAGCGGTCACTTGAAAATGGTTCACGGAATGGGAAACCCTCTTCTAGATATACTAAGTTAGAAATTTTTTTTGGAACCACCCCATAAACATTAAGTTTTCATTAATACAATGTAACTTAGTCACCAGTTAAAAATTTAAAAAAATTAAAAGTATTAATATATTTTTCAATAATTTCTTATCTTTATCTTTTTAACTCCTTATCAATTTTTAAAGCCTTGCTCTGATTCAGCGAGCCGAGGTATGATATTTTAAATAGAATTTTTTAAAGGTTTTTGTTAATGCTTGTTTTTTTAATATTATTAACATTTTGTGTATCCTAATAACCTACATTGCGGGGAAGTATTCCTTAAGAAAATGTTTGTAAATTTCCCTAAAAAAATAATGTTTCATCTAATTATTCCATTAAGGGTATACAACTTTCCAAATCTCAAACTCCTAATTTTTTGTGAGAAAACTCTCACTTGCTCTCAAGTGAGTCAACTCACTTGACTTGCTCTCAAGAATCGATTCCAACCTGGAATCGATTGGTCAGTATCGATAAAGTAGAATCGAACTTATCTATTTCAATCACAAATCAAGGATAAATTTTTATTAATTTAATTAAAAACCAGCAAAAATATTAATTGAATAGTGAACAAAACTGTTGATAATTATTATCTGTATCATCAATCAGAAAATTAAGTACGATTCCTAAGTTTCAATTCCTGCTGTATAATACTATTTAATTATCAAAATACTAATTCCTAATTTGTGAACAGAATTGCTTATAATTATCTGTATTAATTAGAAAATTAAGTACGATTCCTATTATTTGATTCCTTCAAGGTATCGATTCCAAGGTATTCGATTCCGGAATCGATTCTTTCAGAAATATTTCGAGCCTTTTCTTTAAAATATTCTCTCTATTCTAAAAAAAAGTTTTCAGTGAACGGTTTCCAGAGAAAGGCTTTTTAATTACTGAACCGAATGACACATATATGGTATCAAAATGTCCGGATTCTTTCCGGATTTCCGAGTAAGCCCTTCGATTTTTCAAAAAAATTCTCAATTTTAAAATATTTCCATTTTTTTAGATAACGGATAAGGTCGCAGTTACAAAGCAAGTATTGTCAATCAAATTATTATGCATCCAATCACAACGACCGATTGACGCTATATTTTAAGATGAAACATGTTTTTTCACCATTTAAAAAAGTACTTACTTGATGAAATCACTCAAAGACTGATAAAAACATATTCTAAAAACTTACATGTACGCCATTTAATACTAAAATTTCACACTTTTTGTCAAATATTTATAATTTTTAGTCTGATTTTATCGAAATTAATTGTAAACACAGCGGGATGTTTTGTCTCTTATTATTTTCAATTGCTTAAACGGTATTGTTAACAAAAAAAGTCTGGGTTTAAACAAAAATATGAATGATAAACACTAGGCATATTAAACTAACGAGTTACTTTAAAATATGCACGCGACTTTGTAAAGTTACAATAATTTTAGTTTTCTGTTCTTAATCATATTTTCTCCTATAGGGTACCTGTACGATATCAGTGATCCTGGCTTGAACACAACGTGGCCGTCGTGGAGTACCTCCAAACTGGAAAATTCCGTAAGAAACACATAACCTTTTATACATTGTAAATAAGCGAAAAGGCATCGAATGTGGATACAGAATCCAAATTAAACGTTAATTACTCAACTACACCATTGAGCAGGTTTTCTTTTAAAAATATTTTGTCAGTTTTGTTCAAATTTACAAGTAAGATTATAAATTGGCTCAAAAGTCCCCAAGACCATTTTAAGACAAGAAGATTGAAATGATAATCTAAAGCATTACACAAATATTCTTAATAATATCTATTTTATTTCACACTAAGAATATCGTAACTATCTAAAATGTTGAACACTTGTTTTTTGTGAGTTTCGCACTTAGCCTTAGATTCGTAGTAGATTTCGCACCTAGATTTTTTTAGCTATAGCCTTAATATTGGAACAACCTATAGCAGGGGTCGGCATTTGGCAACCTTTAGAAAGGGAAGAGCCAAAAGTAACAGTTTACGAAATTTCCCAGTTTTTAAAAGGAGCCACTAATTTTTTTTTGCTTCAATGTAATAGTAATCTGCTTAGTATAAATTTCATTTTAGATAGGGAGGGGTGATTTTATCTGGGGAGCATTTTAACCCAACATTTTTTCTGTTGGGTAAAAATGCTCCTGAACTAAAATCTCCATTTCCTCCTTTCGGGTAGGGCAGTGGTCCCCAACCTTTTTACCACCACGGACCGGTCAACGTATGATAATTTTAACGCGGCCCGCTGGGGGGGGCGTATATTGTTCACATTCTAGATTATTTTGATTTATTAATTTTAATTTAATTCTATTTAAATATGCTTTCAAAATAAAATACAGTTACACCAAAAAATAAATATAAAGTGATTTATAATTCATTTCATTCATTAATTTGGAGGATAAAACTAGGAATTTAAATTCATTTCATTCACTAATTTGGAGTATAAAACTAGGAATTTAAATTCATTTTCACTGTAATGTTCGGCCCGCGGCTCGGTACCATTTGATCCACGGACCGGGGGTTGGAGACCACCGGGGTAGGGTACTTTTTTACATCAAGTTTTAGATGACTTACGTACGCATTGTAAATTAATTTTAGTGAACTTAATTTCCAAATTTTGTATAAAAGATGTGAATTCCTGGAAAAAGATGGTCTGGGGGTCCTTTCCCCAGGGGGGTGGTTCCTTTCGAGGGGGTGTGGATCCCACTTCAAAAAATTTTAGAAATTTGCCCCTAAAAAGTATTTTAATTAGTTTTTAAACTTTTATAACGACCAAATAACTTATAAGTCACAGAATTTTCAAGGAAAATCGGCACATATTCCAAAATTTTTAGGAGTGTTAGGGGCCATTCATTAATTACGTAAGGGTCCCGAGGGGGAGGGGGGGTTGGAAAAATCTCTACATACCCTTACTTGGGGGGTCAAACCAATTCTTACGTAAGATTTTCATAGTTAATATAAACAAATTCCAATTATTCATATCAAGAGATAATAATATAATAGTAATATGTAGTTGACAGCAAGAATATTACTTATATGTTGAAAAAAAAATCTTTGATTTACGTCAAACGGAGAGTTTTCTAACATTTTATTGTTTTGAGAAACATAATGGAATCTTACGTAAGAATAGGGGGGGAGGGGTTTGAAAAATCTTACGTACCCTTACATGGGGGGGAGGGGGGTCAAAAATTGCCAAAATCATCCTTACGTAATTAATGAATGGCCCCTAAACACTCAGAAATTAATATGGAATTCTCATCCTTAAAAATATAGTTTTGATTTTGACTCATCTTTAGAACTTAAAAATTTATTGTCTGATTTTTTAAAAGTTTTGATTAGTAAATTATTAATTTTTTCGTATGGAACTGGATAGCCGCATTTTTACATCGAAAGAGCCGCAGGTTGCCGACCCCTGACCTATAGCATAGTGTGAATGAGTTAATTTCTCGTCTATTTCAGACAAGATAGCTTCCAAAGACCCTGTGCTCCAGGACTACCTGTCCTCCATCCACTTCTCGTACGAACAACAGAGAGAATTGGCGGCAAAACAGTAAGTCCCGATCCTAACATCAATATTTTCAAAACTTCTCTATTGGAATCCCCCCTTTGTGTTTGGAACTCTATTGTTCGTAATTTTTACATTGATAAGTTGAAGTTGGTTGAGAGAGATATCTGATGTACATTCTTGTAAGAGGAAGGGAGGGGGTCCGACCCCCTGAAAATTCCAACAATAGGTGTACAAATATCTACAGTTTTTCTACTTTAAATTTCCAAAAATTTTCTAGGAGAAGATCCTCCTTTTATATATTTTTATACTCAATGTGTCTTAACAAGGTTTAGCAAGTAGAAAATGCATTAAATATGCATGTAAGATAATTTTCGATCCTTTCCCCCCCCAATAAAAATCTAGCCTCTAAAAATTTTGAAAACATTTTCCCTCTGAAATAAACTCCTAACTCCTCCTATAAGTATTGGATATCTTTAAAACTGTATTAGTACCGAAGCGTACTGTATTGTTTGTTCAGAAAGTTAAAGGTGGATTCAGAAAGTTAAAGCTTTAAAAAATGTAATAATCGTTCTCCTAACAAGATAGAATCTCCAAATACTGTTTTTTATGAGCTTTTCAGCTTAGATAAGCTTCCCTATTGGGTTTTCCCTTGGGGAAAAACGTTCTATATCCATCGTCTTTGAATATTTTTTAAATGCAACTAAAAACGTGGGAAGAACAGTGAAAATAGAGGTGTAATTATGAAAACAAGTATTAGATAAAAGGGGAGAGCATAGATTCATTAGAAATTCTGGCCACAGTTTGGAATTATTTTTTAACTGTAAAAAACCTGTTTTGAAAATAAATTTTCAAAAATAATAATTATGAGGAAAAGTATGAATAAAAGAGGAATGAGAGGAAAACGAGGAATGAGTTTTGAGACATCAGAGAAGACTTTTATGATAAAAAAGGATGAGTGGAGGATGTTGGGGATGAGGAGAGACTAAAATAGATGAAGGTGAGTATAGCAAAACTCAACATCGCCACTTTCGGAAATTTTTCAGGAGAGCCCAAAAACGTGATACAGAGTCCCGTTAGCTTTGAAAACCAAACCAACGCCATCAAATAGTTTCTCCCACCACCCTTTGAGTAGACCCTTAATTATAATTTAATATCTTGAAACCAGACGCAATGATATGGGAAAATGTTTTGGAGATGTTAAGTTTTGAAAAAATCACAATAAACTTTAACATTTTTAGCAACAGAAAAATATTTTAAACAAGTAAGAACAACATATTTATTTTAAACATGTTAAATAAAAATAGTTACAGATTTCAATATTATACTCCGTGTTGTTTAGGAGATGTGTATGCCAGGCGAATGACGCGCCAGGAGAATATGTCCAGGAAACGTTTCCTTAAAAACATGAAATGTTTTGTGTTAAACACAGAAATGCGTGCCGCAAAGTAAAACTGGGTGACGTAATGCAATGAAACACACCTTAGAGTGTGGACAATAAACAAATGCACTCTATTGTCAAATTTTACAACAGTTCCCTGTTGTAGAATTGCAAAAATAAAATAACAGATAGGCGTTTTTCCAAAAAGTGTGGAGATGTTGAGGTTTGGAAAAATTAGCGCATATCGTCGTGGAAGATGCAATACAGCACATCTAACATTTGAAGCACCTTTAGTATTCCAAGTAAATTAAAGTTGATTTAAAAATAAAATGAAAGATATGCACCGGAAGACCCTCTCATCAGGGGGCACGGATCCCCCGGTACATAGAGGACTTTTCTGAGAGGCCCCATATCGTAAAGAAATGGGACCCCGTACCCCAAAGTCCTCCCACGCGAAAATAGAGTCTAGCACATCAAAAAATAAATTTACAAAGAAAAAACACATCAAAATTCTGATTACCTTACTCTCAACTGCACCTTGTTTTTTAAAAAAACAAATCAGTATTATATACCATAAACCATACGTTAAGATTACAGTTAAACAGCAGAAAACAAGAAATGAGAAAAGCTCTAGCAAACACTGAAACCAAAATCAAGAACCCACTTCTCCACAGCACCACGTGTTCGAAACCAGCAAAAAACATCATTTTTCATATCTGTTACAGTATTACTTCAGTAGGAATCTAAACAATATCTGTGAGGATGATTGTAATTGTGATCTGGAGGAATTTCGTAGTTTTGTTGATCCTGTTCATGGTCATGTGTTGACCGGAGATCTTAAAATTGTTGGGGATCACAATCTGAGAAAAATATTGGAGAAGGGTTCAAAATATAGATTAAGAAAACTTTTAAATTTAAATGACATAATTGTGTCTATGAAAAAAGATCTTGATATCTTTATTTTGAAAATCTCAAGGAGATACAATTGGCCCGAGGAGGGTTTTGAAGAATGGAAACAAAAGGTTTTGCTAAAAATAAGGGTTAATTACAATAATTGTCAAACAAAAAAATACTCCAATCAGGGGAACTTCGTGAATTATTGGTTGTTAAAATCTATACGTGAAGTGAAGAATAACTGGATAATCACTGTGGTGGACAAAGCAGCAAACAATTTTTGCTTTATGTGTAAGGCTTTTTTCAAAAAATTAATTTTAAATGAGTATAACTCTAATACTACCTACAGTAAAATATTACTGCCAAAAAGAGAATTGGTGAGCAGAATACTGGCTTTGAACAAGAGGAATAAACTGAAAAATTATTCAATCAGGTTTCCCTATTTGTTTCCTACAGTAAAGTTTCACAAGAATCCGACAAGCTTCAGATTTGTTACTTGTAGCACTTCTTGCTATAATACATTGATGGCAAAAAAGTTTTTCAAATTTCTAAAATTAATTTTAAAGAAAATAAAGGAAAGTGAAAGATATATTTTTATTAATAACAACATGGATGTTCTTAATTTTTTGAGGAACGAACATATAACTACTATTAATACTTTTGATTTTGAGAATTTATATACAAGCATTCCTCATGATAATTTAATTGAAATTTGTAATATTTACTACGAATCTTTTTTAAAGGATTTATTATGTAAACAAGAATGGATAGATTTGGTCAAATGTAATATTTTTGAAAATTATCTCTTCAATGGTTTAGCATTTTTCAAACAAACAAGGGGAATTCCCATGGGAACCTGCTTTTCTAGTGCTTTTGCTGATTTGTTCTTACATTTTTATGAAAGGCAATATGCCGATAATTTGAGGGCTTTCAGATATATAGATGATCTTATTGTATTTAATGAAGAGTACGAAGTTTTTTTGAATTGCTATCCAAATGTTCTCAGCTTAAAAAAGACCAACTCGGTGGTTACAAGTGCTTATTACTTAGATATAGGTATAGTCATAAAAAATAATTATGTTCTTACGCATATCTATGACAAAAGAAAAGATTTCAATTTCGAAGTAAAAGTCTTGACCAATTTTTATAGCAATCTGAGCCCCAAAATCTTCTACAATATTTATTTTGGGCAGTTGAATAGAATAAAAAAGATCTGCAATAATATAGAGGATACAACCAACGCCTTGGAAGTGTTAAATAAAGATCTTACAGGTTGTGAGTTTCCTGTTGGTTTCTGTAACAGATATGAAAAATGATGTTTTTTGCTGGTTTCGAACACGTGGTGCTGTGGAGAAGTGGGTTCTTGATTTTGGTTTCAGTGTTTGCTAGAGCTTTTCTCATTTCTTGTTTTCTGCTGTTTAACTGTAATCTTAACGTATGGTTTATGGTATATAATACTGATTTGTTTTTTTAAAAAACAAGGTGCAGTTGAGAGTAAGGTAATCAGAATTTTGATGTGTTTTTTCTTTGTAAATTTATTTTTTGATGTGCTAGACTCTATTTTCGCGTGGGAGGACTTTGGGGTACGGGGTCCCATTTCTTTACGATATGGGGCCTCTCAGAAAAGTCCTCTATGTACCGGGGGATCCGTGCCCCCTGATGAGAGGGTCTTCCGGTGCATATCTTTCATTTTATTTTTAAATCAACTTTAATTTACTTGGTGTAATAACTTTATGGAACGATGCTGCTATTAGCGCACGATCCTAGAGCTTATTAGATTTTAAATTTGTAGTAGTTCTTTTGAATTTAAATTTATTGCCTATATTATTTAGTATTCCAATCCTCTTTCTCGCCAAACAGTTTTCGCGACTTCGTTTGGCGGTTTTAATATTGCTGTGCTTTTCTGTAAACCAAAATTTTTTCAAAAATTGATGCTTAGATATCTGATTACTTGATCAGGCTCCGCACCTAAAAGTATTAAAAGCATTTTTAAAACATCTTTATAGCTCTAGTAAGCCGTGATTTAACACATTTTCACATTGGTCAGAAAAAAGTTGCCGATCTTTCTTGATCTGTCAGTATTTATTTAGAGAATCAATCTCGATCAAACCGTTTGAGAACGTGAAAGATATTGGTTTATTTTTAGTGCGATTTTGTTTTGACGACTATTCCTTCGAATATTATTAAACTAATTTAAAAAAGATATTACTGGCTCTTCGATCATGAGTTACTTTTTTATTACATGTACCCATTTTTCCTTTAATTAGCTTTGTAAAGTTCCCAAATAAAGCATGCTTTATTTTATGTCGTGGTACCTTACCTGCTACAAACTTATTGTGATTAAAATGTAAGTAAAATGTATACAGTTTTGTAATTTTTTATACTTCTATTATTTGTTTTTGGTTTATACACCGATACGAGACAAGAAAAAAATTTTCCCATAAGAATTGCATTGAAAATAAAGTAATCAAACAATTAATTCTGATAATATAACAGAAAAAGTGCCTATTTACAAAAAATATTAATGTGTATTTTATGTATCTATGATTTGAGACAAAATTAATAGAAATGATGGACATTCTTTTCTGAAAAGCAGAAAAATGCTCGATATGGGCAAGAGAATAAGAAATTCTATTAGCAAGCGATGTTCCGAAGTAGTCACCCTCCCAAGTATTACCCGTACCTTCAAGTGCTTAACTGCAGTGATGAATAAATGTGATAGTGTTGGTTTACACTCGATTTAAGCAGCAACCATACGAAACTATATTTGGCTATTTATTTCACTGCCAATTGACACAATCGACAACTACTTCAAACTGTGTCTTTTTCCGATGTTAGATGTGCTGTATTGCATCTTCCACGACGATATAGCTATGCACAACTGAAAGGAGATGTTAAGTTTTGATGAAATCACTAATTTTCTCCCCGCTTTTTTGAGGGGTTATACCCACTTTTGGAAGAAGATATTTTTACCTCTTGTGTAAACCTGGAATCTCAGTCCAAAACAGTAATAAAACCTATTTTGGTCGGGGGTGGAGATGTTGAGTTTTGCTAAACCCACCTTCAGATGATGAAGAAAGAGAATATAGATGAAGTAGTCAGGTTGGTGTGAGGAGGAAAAATTATTGGAGTGTAAATTAAACTCTATAACTTTGATTACAAATTTTTAAAAATAAGAAATAACTTTCACTAAAGTAGAAGAATCCGTCACAAATTTCTCACATAGAATATATACACTTGAACCAGTTTTTGTGCTCTTCTTCATTTGTGCTCTTTTTTACTGCGATTTTTATACAGCGAAAAAAATCGCACAAAAAAGGACTGCACAAAGACAGGTTTGAGTATACGTTGGTTCTGCAATGGTCGTTGATTTCGGGTATATCGTTTGCTTCCAGAATAAGCCTCGATCTGGAGCCCAAGCAAAGGAAACCCCTCAGGAAGAACCAGTTGCCATGGCGACCAAGCACCTGTTGCCTTCTTTGCTATTAACTGATGGTCTATTATTGATGATGATTGATGCCATCAAGCAATATATATCCCACAAGGGAGAAAAAAAATCACTCACGTGAAATGTTGAGTTGAGTGATCACACACCATCTTTCGGCAAACAATTTAATAACTTTTGTTCGCCTCTCCCGGAGGAAAAGGAGAAAATTCCTGGGAAAGCCGAACCACTGTTACCAAATTTTAACGAACATGTAGGGAGTTATATTATTTATTCAGTGTATATTTATGTGCTTCAACCTTTTATTAGTAAATGGTGTGTATATTATTATTTTTAATGTTGCGTTGGACACGTTTCGGCCCATGAATAACTTTTGTTCGCCTCTCCCAGAAGACAAGGAGAAAATTCCTGGGAAAGCCAAACCACTGTTACCAAATTTGTAACTCTGCCGTTGCCGGTCCCAAGCCCGGATGAGAAAAGAGGAGGGTGCCTTAAAGACCTGGGCATAACCTGTCCCAGTCAGCATCAAGTGGTCAGGGAAAAGGCGACTCAAATGTCCAATGCGACCGACGAAACTATCTTAGACAATATTCAACATGTACAACAGGGTGTATCAGATAAGTGTTTCATAACTTCTAGGAGGGCACACCTAATATTAGGGGGTTGGAAAGACACCCCTAGAGACCTAATAGGGGGTTTTATAAGCCGAAAGGGGAAGCTGTAAAATTTATTATTAAAATTGACATGTTGTAACCTTTTAACCATCTATTCAGGTATTTATTCCATAAAACCAATTGAAGAGATGAAATTTCAGCTTCTAAATTGGTTTTTGTGTAGAAAATGCCGGAATCGAACGATTTTGTTGGTTTTAATCCAATTTTGAATGGTTACGGGTCAGTTTAATCTTCCATGACCCAGAATCCATGAATTCAGAAGATATTCGTCCCACGTCAAACGCTTAATATTATTCCAATTTTTTGTAAGGTGTAGCCGTATTTCGTTTACTTCTAGTAGAACTTACGTAAACTTGACATATTAGGTAATAATATGTGTTTTACTAAGGGAAATGGTGTTCTGGCCAATAGGAATGGTTTAGAGCAGTGGTTCTAAAAGTGGGTTCCTTGTGCCCCCCTTAGACCCAAAAAGCTTCTAAAGATGAGTTGAAACTCCACTGAAACTCCCGTCAAAACTCCACTGAACTCCAGTTACTGAAACTCCAGTCAAATTTCAAAAAGTTTCAGGGGGAGGACCCCAATAGCCCTAAGTGGTACTACAAGGGGATCTTGCATGATACTTTAAGAAAATCCTTTTGCCAAAAGGTTAAGGTCATTGTCTGGAAAAGTGCTCCCCCCTTGGACCCGCTCCTAATTTCATTTAATATCAGATATTAAATCTTGAAAAGTCGTTGATTAAAAAATACTCAGGGTTACACCATCACACATTGGTGACAAATTTGAGGGTTCCACGACCAAAATAGTTTGGGAACTACTGGTTTAGAGTTTAAATAATTATTAATTAATATTATTAATTAAAGTTGAAATATAAAAGAGATAGCGCAATTTAAAAAAAACCCTTATGAAGTTTTATTAAGAAAGAGCAAAATGTGGATAGTTTTTTTGACAGCCCATAAAAATTTTAAAAAGTAGAAGAACTTGAACCGTTGATCCTTTTTTCTTTCCACTACGCACTTTTCCCCTCATATTGAATTCGTTTGAAAGAAAAATCAAAGTCAATCAGCCAACAAATGGAAATAGCGCCACCTGTGGACCTTCTATTAACTGTGGTGTGATTTTTCTAGTGGCAACGCAGGGCTGTGATGCCCAAGACCTGCTAGAGAAGGTGAGAGCTGGAAACGCTTTTCTATTTCAGGCAAGTTTGGATTTCCAATACTAGTTTATATTGTTATACATACTCAGTTGCAACTTAAATTTAACTCTATTATGTAACATTTTTCTAAGACGGTACAGCTTTAGAAAGAGTCCTCCATCCTCCACCACAGATCAAATGATGATTGACAACCATAGAGATCAAACTATTAATATATCACTGTTATTAGTTCCTATAGTAATAACTTTAGTATATTGTTATCAGAAATCTGATAGATCTATACTTGAAACACTTAAAATCACGTTGTTATGGTGACGACTGGAGGACTCTTTCTAAAGCTGTTCCGATGAGACCTGTAGCGATATCAGAATGTTTTTGTCCATCTGAAACCTAGTTTTGAAATGGAGTCATTTCCCCCAAAATATTTGGTATCAATCGACGTATTTGTTGAAGTGAACAGATTAAATGCAGTGAAGTTACCGATCGAGTTTTTGTTCTTTTTAAACAACAGATCGGATGTAAAATGATGCATGTAAGGTAATTCTTAGGACTTTCGCCAAAGTTAATTCGTTTGAAAGTGGGTGATACAGCTTGTTTTCTCATAAGAGCTTCCACTGTACGATGTCCACTCATAGATCCATGTTAGAAATGAAATCAAATCGTTTTTCAAATTCAGTCGATTCAATGTAGTTGATCATTGGATCCAATCTAGTTTTGATTGAACTGTAAGAAGGTTTCAGGAATACTCGATCGGTAATGCAGAAACGATCTTTTTTGGACAAAAATTAAAATCTGATCAGTTTTTATTCAGTCATCCAGTTAAGATCATCTCAATCGATCCGTTTTTTTACGTTCTGCAAAATTTGAGGCTCTGTGTTCTTAATGCGATCCAATAATTTTAAAGTTAACTCCCCCTTATGCTTAAGATGCCATCATTATGCTCAAATTCAATGTTAGGTACTTGCGTATTATACCGTCGACCGTTCGGCAGCCGTTAAATTCAGCGTCACAGCTATACAACATTCAATAGACTTTTGGAATTCAGCGGCACGGCTGACGGAATAATACGTTAGAACCCAATGTCATTATAGATTAACTGGGTTTGGATTGTTGCCTTAATTGTTGATATTAGTTACTTTATCGTTATTTTATAATTTCCTCCCATTATCACCTGGTTCTCTCCTATCTGTGATTGCATTAAAATCGTTTAGATCGTCTCATTTTTGAACCGATTTTTTACCCAAACATAAAGATAGCATCAGTCGATCTTTTACGAAAGGTATTTTTAAAGTTCTGAAAAATTGAGGATCTGTTTTCATAATGCAATGCAAAAATTTTAAAGTCTACTTCCCCTATTAAAAAAGTAAAGTCCATGCTTTTAAATTTAATATCTACTTAACTATTATTATGTTAAATGTAGTTACTTCATCATTATTTTAATATTTCCTTTACGTTATCACCTGGTGCTCTCCTCTGGTCTTAAACACTGCGTTTGCATTAAAACGAACATTTGAAAAGAGAGGGGGGCAGATGTTTTTCTTGCCGCTCCAAAAACAACGTAAGAGCTAGGAGAGGCGAAAAGTTCTCTCTCAATGGGAGGGGGTCGTTCACCAATTTACACCTGTTGGGGATCATATATGTGCTTCAAAAGGGAACGGTTCCTCAAACCATCAAACATTTTTCATCCCTCAAACCCCGATCAAATAGACTTAAAATAAAGGTTTAACTATAGCAGGCGCAGATCCAGCACGGCTTCAAGGGGATCACTTTGCCAGACAAGACCCCCTTGTGATACCATTGGGGATTTGGGGGTCCTCCCCCAGAAAAAATTGAAATTTTACGTGTATAAATCGGGTTAAAACTCATTTTTAGAAACGTTTTGAGTCTAAGGGGGACACTTTTCAACACTATTACCTTTACTTTTTGACCCAAAATGTCAAAATGTTGGGGATTTCCTAAAAATAAACACTGAATACCCCATTTTGATACTAATGGGGAGTATGGGAGTCCTCCCCCAGAAAATTTTTTTAAATTAGAACTTTAAAAGTTGGGTTTTTACTCAATTTGAGAACTTTTTTGGGTCTCCAAGGGGGGGGCACTTTCCAGAGAGCCACCCCCTGGATCCGCCACTGAACTATAGTGCACAAATTCTTTTTATTAAGAGTTTTTTCTGTAAAGTTGGGAAAATGCTGTAACTGCATAACTGTTATGTTGCGCCTTAAGCAACAGACCGACATATTAATTAATGTCTGGAGCAGAGCCTAGTTAGCGATATTAAACTAAAACTATGATAGTTCTGGAAACCTGTTGGTTGAACAGCGGTTCTTTTTTATTTGTCTCTCCCTATATTTTCAAAAAGTGCCCTAATGTGTCCTAAAAATGTCCTAATATTTTCAAAATGTGATTAAAACTCCAGCTAACCCCTTACCTTAGGATTATGACTTTTCCCCCGCATTTTAGGTTTTTTAATGTTCCCTGTGTACAAAAATTTAATAAATTCTGATGGTATGTGTTTTTAAAAAATGTTAGGTAGAGAAATAATAGAGATTTAGATTTTTTCAAAAATTGATCTTTGGTCTTTGATAAATGCTTAAAATTTCCCATTGCAAAATCCTTTATTAATTTTTTTACTGTTTGAAATGTTTTCTTTACATTTTTCCCAACTCAATATGATTAACTTAAATCTTAATGTTAAACTACTAACTGATGTTCGATGAAGTTTATTTTTTTATTCAAAAAATAAAATTTTAATCTAGGTGTAAAGTTACTAAATTTTACAAATCGTAATTTGTTCTCTAGTCAATTTGAATCTTGCCTATTAAGAGGCTAGAATAGAAAGATTTTGGTAATGCTTTGATTCTTAGGGATCGAATCCTTGAAAGTAGATCTGGCTGAATTCGAAATTTTACATAAACAGAACTAAAAGTAGAACCTGGCTCTATACAGGGTGTTTCAAAATTGCGTTGCACGGCTTTTATTCGGTACCATCGCCTCCTAGGGTCATGGAAGTAAGGTCTACCCCTAGGTAAATGACCCTGGAGAATCCATTCAGAGGATTTACAGCGCCCCTAGCGGCGAAATTAAAAAGTTTAAAAAATTAATTTAAAAACTAAAGGAGATAGAGCAAAAACCTCAGTGAGAGTATTGTTGCCAACATCAAGAAGAACTCATTGAAAAAAATTTGATCAAAATATCTTAAATATTCGCGGAGATATTAGCATGTGAAAATAGCACTTTTTCAGGGGTCAAAAAGTAAAAAGTTCGTATATTTGCAAATTTTTCAGTGAAATTGTGTAGTTTTGTGTTTTTTTAGTTGAAAGAACACAAAATTTAATCAAAAAATCAAAAACATTTGCAAAATATGTGAACTTTTTACTTTTTGACCCCTGAAAAAGTTCTATTTTCACATGCTAATATCTCCGCGAATATTCAAGATACTTCGATCACATTTTTTTCAATGAGTTCTTCTTGAAGTTGGCAACGGTACTCTTATGAGGTTTTTGCTCTATCTCCTTTAGTTTTTAAAATAGTTTTTTTAATTTTTTAATTTCGCCGCTAGGGGTGCTGTAAGTCCTCTCAATAGATTCTCCAGGTTTACTTACCTAGGGGTAGACCTTACTTCCATGACCCTAGGAGGCGCTGGTTCCGAATAAAAGCCGTGCAACGCAATTTTGAAACACCCTGTATATGGGTTCTCTCCTCTAGTTGAAAACTACGATTGCATTAAAATGAACATTTGAAGAGAACTCTATGGCCACAGTCACCATGAGTGCAGAACCAGGCGTATCTTATCGGGCAGTGGATATCTACCCCCACTCTTTTGTTTGCTAATGGAATTTTAACCTAACCACCCAAAGAGATCGGTGTGATTCACCTGCGCTTAGAGAGATCGTGCTCTATAGAAAAGAGAGAAGGCAGCTGATCTTTGCGGTTCTGTTTTAATTGTCCCTCCCTATTTGAGAGTGCATTATGCCATTATTATTCCAATTTTTGATCCTCGAATTCTTAACGAGTCTATTTCTTTGGTTCCGCATTGCATTATTATCCAGGTATTATCCATAGGCACTGGTTATCTCCACGAAAGTAACAACTAAACTCTAACGAATTTCGCTAATAAAAGCTACATAAAATCATAATTATTAAAAGTGGCACCCAGGATTCGAACCCTCTGGGTTTTTAGACATGAGTCGTTTAGTTTTAAAACCGGACAGATCCATTTTGGCACAGCTTCAATAAGAGTCGACGCGGTTGCCAAATGGAAGACAAGTTGGTGCTATATCCCGGCCGGCCGTCATGTTTTATTTTACCACGACTCAAATGATAACACTTACGTGCGTTACGAAACATAATTTTGTTCATTTTTTTAAATTAAATTATTGCTTGGGATCGAAAACTGAAACTTCATTAAAATGAACATTCGAAGAGAGAGGGAGGCAGCTGTGCTTTTATTTGCTGACTAAAAAACAACGAAAGAGACGAAAAGTTCTCTCGATAGGAAGGGGTCGTTCACCAATTCATACCTGTTGGGGATCCTGTATGTTCTGATGCAAAAGGGATCGGCTCCTCAAACCATGCTACATATTATTTCAAATAGGGGGGCGCAGATGTACCGCTAACATTCGAGATGGTATATTATATCCATATTTTTTCATTCTTTGTTGTTCGTTTTTTTTTTCAAATTCATTCTACCGATCCTATATCGAGGATCTACTGGTTTTAGGTGTCCTGTGTATTCATTGTGTACTAGTATATACTGTCTTTTCCATTTGTCTTTTTCAGAGTCCCTCTATGAAGGAAATCTCTGTGACATGAGTGCACCAATCGGTGGCTGATTGGACTGCTGATAGGGGAGGAGCCAAGTCTAGAGGTATTGCTTGTTTAATCTGCTTCTGTATTGTGTGGGAGGGTAGTTCTTACAAGAAAACGTTTTCTTTGGCTAAACCAGTGGTTCCCAACTCAAATATGTCTGGGGACCAGTTCGATTCCATTTGAACCTCTTGCAGACCATTTCCATCCCAAACTTTTAAAATTTTAACCTTTTTTCAATGCATTCATGCCTCACAGATGGTCTGAAATTTTACTTTTTTTCTTAAGTAAGGGAAATCGAGTCTTAAATACTATAGGTTTCTTAATGGAACTGAAAATCAAATTCAACTAAAAAGAAAAATTAACGTTTCTTTTATTTTGTAACCAATTATTAAAGATAATACCTTTTATAAAAGACATTTAACCATTCTTATCAAGCTCTCACTAAATTCAACAATTCAAAGCTATTTTTTTAAATTTACACATTTTTTGATAAGTTTAAAAACCTTCTCACGGACCACCTCCAACGGCCTCACGGACCACCTGTTGGGAACCACATCCCGGAGTGGCCAAGCACATTCAGCTAGTTGGCACAACACAGTGACTTTTCAATGAGGAAATTGATTTCTTTACAACAGAAGTGTACCAGCAAATAGATTAAAAGTTGAGAGCTCTATTTGGAATGAGAAATTAGACGCGACATTCACTTAAATCAAATTTCACTTTCTTCCTCTCCCTGGGTTTAATCTGCTTCATCCATAGAGTTAGTACAAATATAGAGACAGCTTACTCTTCTCGGTAAGGCAACCCTGTATGTCGAAAAGACCTGTGTGAGTGGCGGAAGTAAATTTTTAACATTGGAGCTCCCGTAGGCGGGTGGAATTTGAGGTATAAAAACTGCTCCCAGAAAAATGATGAAAAAAAGAAACCGACAATTTGAAACTCGAGAAAAAGCAATGATGAATCGTTCAGTGAAGAAAAAATTTCTCTATCTCAATTAGTTTTTTACCTGTAATTATTTTAAATTCCGCGGATTCGGAAAAAACAATTTAAACTGTATTTTTATAATGTTGCGGGGGGAATTTCTTTAAAAAAAAGTTTCACACTATATAATATGAACCCTCCTGATTCGATACGAGTCATTTCAGATTCGTTTAAACAAGTATTTAAGGGAGAAAATTGCTGATTTAGTGGTCGAGGTAGGAACTGGAAGTTGGCAAAGCTTGGCGCTTGGCGGTATGAGCTTGGCGGTATGAGCTTGGCGGGCGTTTTTGCCGTACGCCAAAAGAGGGATTTAGTGGCCAAGTTGGTTCAAAAAGTCAAGTGTGAGTGGCAGAGCGAAACCGGGAGACCGGTCACGCTTAGAACAGCGGAGCAGATGTTTAAGCTGTCTCTATATTAGTACTAACTCTATGGCTTCATCACAAATAGATGGACACATCGGACACAGTAATTTCTCCGCAGTTTCGGCCTTGGATTGGGGGTCCGGGATGTGTCTCTGCTGTATTGTTGTAGTTTTGTATTGTTTCATGCGCTTTTTTATCATTTTAATTAATTTTTGTTCATGTTGAACAATTGATGATCCTTTTTTATTATTAGATTTAAATTGATTCAGAGAAAACGCGGCTAGTTCATTTATGCCATTTGTGCACCTTTTCTGCATTTTTCGTCTAGTAAGGTTGACTTTGCGTTAAAAGTGATGATTTTTAAGAATTTTTTACAGCTTATCAACTGTACTTAATTTTTTCACAGTATATGTCATATGGGGCCGTTTAAATATTACCTAAGGCCTTTTTTTGGTCACTTTTAACCCCCTCTCCCACCTTGTTAGCAAACATAAGCAAACCTCAACTCCTCACCCAACATAATTACGTAAGAAACTATCAGAACCCCCCCCCCGAAAAAAAATTACATCACTTTTTAGTAGGTACCATTTTTTTCTCCTTGAAAATTTGGTGACTTATAGGAGCTGTTCTTTTTTGGCTGAGGACTACTTATTGGGGATAAAATTTCAAAATATTTTGGGGGTCCTCTAAAAACATTTTATGTCCTATGTCGCAATTCAATGCAAAGAGCGAACCCCGCCCCCCTTCATGTGTGCCTTCGTACTATTTGAACAGCCCTAATATCATCTACTAATCCCTGAAAACTTTCCATCTATTTCTGTGAGTTTAGAACGTTTATCCACCTTCCGAAGAAAAAACAACCCCTCGAAATTTAGACGTTGATGTTTATTTTGTTTCGGGTCTGAATGTGTGGACAAACACTACTTTTCAGGGTCAATTTTTTTGGAGGGAGGACCACTAAATCTCCCTCGAATATTTTGTTTCTATTACAATGAAGATAAAATCGAAATCCTGAAGCTATAAGGAGGAGTTATAAGGAGGTTTATAAGGAGTGGTTTCCTTTAGGTGTTCCTAGTAGCAGCTTTGGGGCCGTTCAAATATTACGTAAGCACCTAACGGGGGGTTTGCTCTTTGCTTATTTTTCCTGACAAGGGGGGAGGGGGGATATGAGTGATGCTTACGTAAGGAACTAAATTTTAGAAAATATCTTGTTTTTTGCATATATAATTTCAAAACTTAACCAAAAAAAATTAACAAAAAATTGAATTAGGAAATCTGACGTAAGCACTTTTTTCTGGGGCTGGACCCCCAAACATTTTGAAATTTTAACCCCGAAAAGTAGTGTTTCGACTCATTTTTAAACCCTTAGGGTTACACCCGAAAAGACAGCTCCTTGTATGTCACGTAATTTTCAAGGAGAAAAACACCGGCCAATCAGATGAATCTGATGAGAATATACCACGTCTACCTGGTGAATCGGTGAACTAACGCTTTTTATTCCACTGATGATGTCGGGCACAGTTTCCGACGAAACGTTTGGTTTTTATCTATAGAACACGGCCTACAAGCCCGGAAGCATGAATTTTAGAAATTATATTGTTTCAGTCTATTTTGGGTAATTTTTTAACCTTCCTTTAATGTTTTTTTTCTGTGTGTGTGAACATATTTACAAGCTTTCACTCCAAATTTAATTATTATTTTGTGATTTTCACTGCTCAAACTTCCTTTTGCGACCTCCTATTCTAATTCTTCATCGTCTTGACTAGATAGCCTGTATAGGAAAGAAAGGCGACAACTCAGTATAGCGCACGCAGATCGGTAAATCGGTTTTCTGTTCGCCACAGGCGGAGTTAGGTTTCCTTCCATAGGATTAGCATGGGACAAGCGGCATGATACAGTTTGGACAGAATTGGACGCTTTTAAGCGAGTTGTCGCCTCTCTCTCGTATACAGGCTCTCTATAGTCTTGTCGAGTTCTATCATCCCTTGAAGTTTGGCATTTCAAAATTTACCCTATATTTTGTTCCTTATTTGATCACAATATTTTTCAACATGGGTTAACATACAGGGTGTTTCAAAATTGCCTTGCACGGCTTTTATTCAGAACCAGCGCCTCCTAGGGTCACGGAAGTAAGGTCTACCCCTAGGTAAGTGACCCTGGAGAATCCATTGAGAGGACTTACAGCGCCCTTAGCGGCAAAATTAAAAAGTTAAAAAAATTAATTTAAAAACCAAAGGAGATAGAGCAAAAACCTCAATGAGAGTATTGTTGCCAACGTCAAGAAGATCTCATTGAAAAAAATTGGATCAAAATATCTTGAATATTCGCGGAGATATTAGCATGTGAAAATAGCACTTTTTCAGGGGTCAAAAAGTAAAAAGTTTGCATATTTGCAAATTTTTCAGTGAAATTGTGTAGTTTTGTGTTTGTTTAGTTGAAAGAACACAAAATTTAATCAAAAAATCAAAAAAATTTGCAAATATGCGAACTTTTTACTTTTTGGCCCCTGAAAAAGTGCCATTTTCACATGCTAATATCTCCGCGAATATTTAAGATATTTTGATCAAATTTTTTTCAATGAGTTCTTCTTGATGTTGGCAACAATACTCTCACTGAGGTTTTTGCTCTATCTCCTTTAGTTTTTAAATTAATTTTTTTAACTTTTTAATTTCGCCGCTAGGGGCGCTGTAAGTCCTCTCAATGGATTCTCCAGGGTCATTTACCTAGGGGTAGACCTTACTTTCATGGCCCTAGGAGGAGCTGGTTCCGAATAAAAGCCGTGCAACGCAATTTTGAAACACCCTGTATATTATCTAAGTAAAACGCACAAATCCTAGAAACTTAAATGAATCAGTAAAACTCGAGATCGTTTTAAAGTTTTTTTATCAAAATTTAATCATCAAATTCACACCCTCTTTAACAAAAATATTTTATTTTTTGTGTTCACAGGAATCAAATCTTCTGCTGAATCTGTGACTGGTGTCATCAAGGAACTCTTCTGGAATAGAAAACTTTCAGAGCTTAAAAAGAACTTAAAATACTTTTAGCGGAGCTCCAAAATGTCGACAGAATTGTTACCAATGAAAGTCCTGTATAGCTCTGTTCCTGTATTTTTGGTTAGTTTTCAAATGAAATTGTAGAATTTATTATTTTCATTCGCTATTTTTGTGTTTTCTAGCAGGTACATCATCCTTATTTACTTACATTCTAAAAGTAACTCTGCAAGAAAGTTGGAGCGCCCTTATTTTTTTTATATCTACTTATGTCCATTACCTTACTTTATACTCTCCATGTGTTCTAATATGCTAAAATAAAACATTTTTACAAATAATATTTTCTTTATTGAAAACTAAACAAACAAAACATATAAGCTATGTGATCATTACCATGACAGCTTCTAACTGATAAACGCCTTAAAATAATACATTAAGTTAATAAAATTATTACTCATATCTTAAGCAAGGATGGTCATTTATCAAGGGCAAAGTATTTGACATATTATTCCAACCGTTTTTACTTGTTAAACTAATTCCCACCGAACAGGAAAAAAATATATATAAACTAAAGACCCCCAAAATTTAGAATTTAAAACTTACTACTAGCCTATTTTTCAAAAGCTGGCAGTTTTTTTATAATCACCATAAAGTTAACCCAGTAAAGAAGATGTTATAAGTTTTAATGATTCTGAATCTCCTCTGGAGCAGTGGTTAGGATGCTTGCTTAGCATTCGGCAGTTCCTGGGTTCTATCCTCGGTTATTATTTTATTAAAAGTAACATTTTCCCAAGAGAAATTTCAACCTACCAACCAATCAGAACAGACTCGGCAAGGCTGGATATGCGATCTTAGAGGGGTTAGCCTTGGTTGATTTTCTTAGAAATTTAGTTGTCCTCAATGATGAATCGGAGTCTTATTCATAGACTAGACTTTTATTATTAGACTTTTCCCTAATCAATTATAAGTGTCAAGTTCTCTGAATTCTAAGCAGTATGCGACCAGATGGCCGAGTGTGCTAGAGCGTCAAGTTACAGATCCAAAGGATCTCGGATCGAACACTGGCTACCGTCATATTGAATATTTTTATTATTTCTTCAATTATATACTAATATAGTGCCTTTATTGGTATTCATTGTATATTATACGTATACAATTATATACACAATACGTATATACTACATGTATATATTTATAAGTTTACATGGTGAAGTATCAACTTCAAATTAATTAGAAGATCAGACAGGTTGCAGGAACCGATGGCTTGGTGTGCTTGCGCACGTACCATCATCCATCTCAAAGGCCCTCAGGTCGAACCTCCCTCGGTTCGAGTCTGAGCCTCTCCCCGGGTATAGTTCTCGGACATAAATACAGTTGGGTATTTATAAATTTGTTCCTGCGTATCTAACGGGGGGACGTAATTTTTCTAAATTTCAAAGTTAACTGTAACCGTACCAGTCAATTTCTTCAAAATTCCTACTATTTTTAAAGACTTTTCTCTTTATTTTGCGAAAAATCCAAAGATTCTACCCTTTCTGCCTTCGGCGGACACTAATTACACTTAAGAACCTTAGTAAGAATCTAAGAAATATAAACAGAATATAATTAGTTACCGTCCCAAACCCCGACCGCCCAACCCCTGGCTTCGCTTTTACCTTCATGATTTTTACCTAATTCTCTGAGAGGTGACTAAAGCCGCAGGTGTCGTTACATTAAATTGAACAAGCATCAGCAGTTCGATTTTAAGTTACGATACCTGCGGCTTTAGTCACCATTCATTAAATTAGGAAAATATAATGAAGGTAAAAGCGAAGCCAGGGGTATATTACTTTGCCTTACCTTGGAACATTTTTCATAGACCTAAAATAGATGACTGGGAAATTCTTTTAAACCTTATGGTCGAGTTGTCGATATCTGCAATAACCTTTTTTTTTCTCTTGAAACCCTTTGAAGGGTGACTAAATAAGTACAGCACTGTCACATTTCCTCATTAACATTTTTAAATATGAATTATCTAAATTTAAGAATTTAATTCCAGCTTTTACCTAGGAGTGTCTTAACGTTTCTCAATTTAAGTTAACTCTAAGCATATAAATAATTTTCTTTTGCTTATTGTATTCATTTTGTAGCTTAATTTAGAACTTTGCTCTACAGTGTTTAGGACGAAAAATGAACTTAACTTTGATTGAATTAAAGCACCCTTTCATTCCAATGTTTAAATATTTTTCAAAAGTGGTGACTGAAGTATACCGTATTGCTCACAACTTTCACTTCGGTCAATTTTTCAAATTAGAATAAACAGTATAAGAGATTTATCTACCAGAATGTCTTCTTCACCTTTAGCCACCTCTTAAAAAATTTATTAAAAATTATGAAGGTAAAAAGAGTTAATCCTGATGCCCCTTAGAATCCATTCGAATTTGGCTTTGCACAGATTTTGGCGCATATATCTTTGCCAAGTATTTAAGTTACGATATCTGCGGCTTTAGTCACCATTCATAAAATTAGGAAAAATTTTTGACGGTAAAAGCGAGGCTAGGGGTAGATTACTTTGCCTTACCTAGTAATGTTTTAAGACTTGGCCTTCCTCTTTGATGTCTTCCGTCGGGTGCCCAAGTAACAATTATAAATACTTTAAATAGTGAACTTAAAAAGCTTCAAAGGGGAAAAACTTTTCAGATAAATCTGCAAGCATTTGTATCTGTCTCATCTACGATAATTAATACTAAACAGTCCAGATAAGTCAAACCGCTTTTGGAGGTACCTACTGAATAGTTCTTGGACAGTCACATTTCTTCTACAGAGACTGCTTTTACTCGTACTAGACTGTGAACAGTGAACACTAGACTAAGTTGATTGTGGGGTATCAGCTCTTTTATCTCTGTGTGTCAGGAAATTATAGAAAACACACGAGGAGGTCGATCAATGAATAGAAGTTATGGTTTGAAATATTATTATTGGAAACGCAAAACAGTGCTAATTTTGTTCCCCTGACGGCTAGAGGCTCAGTTAAAGATTTTTCCTAGTACTTTGAACGGGGACTATGAGAAGCTAAATAAAAAAGTTTTTAACTGAATCCACAATTGTGTGTATAACCCTGTAGGGAAAATTAAAATGATTGCAGAGTATAAATTTTTGGAATTGGAAAAATATTCTTCTCACAGTAAACTTACTAAGTAATCTCTGAAATATATTGATACATTTTTCCCATAGATTCCTTTGTTGATTAGAAAGTCAAGTCTATGTTAATACATGATGTTTCAATCAAAAGTTCACCTCGCAGTTTTAGTTCTAAACAACAGCGCATCGTAAAATCACGGGAATAAAGTTTTCCTACAGTAGAGTGACAATCGGGAACATATTGAGATCGCTTACAGTGCTAATAGTGGCCAAATTAATAATTTGATCAAAAAATCAAAGATTGTACAAAAATTTAATTTTGAAAGAAAAATATTTGCTGGAAATAGTCACCAGTTTAAGTTTTTTTAGATCCGAAATTATTCAACCCCTCCTGCCATTTATGGGCCTCACTTTCTCAGAAGCACTCTTTGCTTTGAATCCTTGTGGAGCTTGAGTATTCCAAGTGGCACACGACCTCAACATTACTCAAAATAGCTCCGAATCAAATTTACTCAAAATTGAAGCGTGAATAAAATTTAAACATGAAATACTTCAATAAGGAAGTTGCATGTGTCAGATTTTCAAAAACGAACTAGTGTTCCGTATGGTTTTTTGTATGGTAAAATGAAATATCTAGTCAGTTTTTCAAAAAAAATGTACAGGTAATTAAATATTTTAATTTAAAAGTAGAGAAAAAAACACGTGACTGAAAACGTTTATTGTTTAAACTATAAGATGACGTCAACAATCATACCATCAACTCCATTGCTTCACAACAATGTTTAGTATAAGATGACGTCACATCCAAACTCTTGGCGTTTTCGCGCGCTTTTAAAAAGGGGATTTTTGTTCATTTTTTTGGCAATCACAAAATTTCTCGATCGGCCTCAAATTTTGGGCAGTTGCTTATTTTTGCAAGAGGAATCGATTAAAAAAATCATGCAACTTCCCCATTGAGATTCGGCAAGATTTAATATTATCGAAGAGGGATAAAATTTAAAATCTGAAAAAGTCAAAGCATTAATATAAAAAAAAGTAGAGGGTATTCAAACTGGTCTCGTTGCTCTGTCATGACTTGTTTTGTCCCATCCGCAATTAGTATTTCCATGCTTTAACCTGGTTCTCTAGTGAGTCAAAAACTTTATTTTACGAAGAAAAAAAAACATTTATTTGAAAAAGCTCTCCCTGCGCCGGGGGTCGTATACTAATTAACATCTTGGGGATGGTGTATGTGTTGCGAAATGACAGTTAATACTTACATACGTTCCCCTGCTTCTCTAATTGAGGACCTGTTCATAATTAATCTGAAAATTAATTGGGGGTCCCTTAAAAACAAGATCTTGGTGCGAGAAACACCC
Source organism: Tetragnatha versicolor (assembly GCA_024610705.1). Lineage (NCBI taxonomy): Eukaryota > Metazoa > Arthropoda > Arachnida > Araneae > Tetragnathidae > Tetragnatha > Tetragnatha versicolor. The sequence continues at coordinate 618,692 of JANDEH010000069.1, forward strand.
TAATTTTTAATGAACATGAAAAACCCTATGAGGCCGTTCAAATATTACGTAAGCACCTAAGGGGGGGAGGGGGTCTGCTCTTTGCTTATTTTTGCTGACAAGGGGGATATGAGTGATGCCTACGTAAGATAGTGCATTTTCAAAAATCTCTTGTTTCTTGCATAAATAATTACAAAATTCAACCGAAAATAATTGTAACAAAAAATTGAATTAGGATATCTGACGTAAGCACTTTTTTCTGGAGATGGACCACCCTAATATTTTGAAATTGTAACCCCGAAAAGTAGTGTTTCGACTCATTTTTGAACCCCAAAAAGGACAGCTCCTTGTACGAGTCACCTAATTTTCAAGGAAAAAAACAGTACTTACTTATAGGGATGTCAAAATTTCGGGGGGGGGGGGGGGTCCGGCAGTGTCTTACGTAATTATGGTGGGGGGTTAAGGTTTGCTCATCTTTGCTGACAAGGGGGGAGGGGGGTTAAAAATGACCAAAAAAGTACTTACCTAATATTTGAACGGCCCCTATGAATTTGACATGAAACTGGGCTAAAATTTTCCGACTATTCCGAATCCGTTGGAATTATTCCATTTTGGTAATTAGTTAAAAATTTGTAACCTTTGAACCCACGTCGTCTAGTACCCCCAGAAGGAGGAGAGATTCTTGCTTGGCCACCTGTTTGGAATCAGCATTTGAAATCTATGGAAGAGAGAGCAGCTGCTTTTATTGCTGCTCCAAAAACAATCGGAGGCAAAGATTTCTCTTTGCGCCGAAAGGAGAGGGGGTCGTCCACCCATCAACACCTGTTTAGGGGGATCCTGTATGTGTTGCAAAAAACAGAAGAGAGATTGTGGTGAATACAGCTATTGGCTTTTGACAGAAATTGGTGTAAGATTTGATTTTGGTCTTCTCAAGTCGAAAAATGTTGAAAGGATGGGAAAATTCTGAACTTAATTAGTCTAGTATAGTATTAATAGTCTGTTAATAGTCTAGTAGTCTAGAATTAATAGTCTAGTAGTTAATAGTCTATTAATAGTCTAGTAAGTGTAGGTAGGGATCTAACTCATTGGCGCAACAGCCCTAGTGGGCCAAGGCCTACGATGCCCAGCTTCGTTTTCGTGACCGTGGTACCCTGGGGTGCAAGGTGTTAGGCATGTGTCCCGGTTAGGTGGTCATTCTAACACGAGACCCCCAGTGTTTAGTTCCCAAGCATGCTTGGTCCTCATTTTATCGACCCACTGAAGGGATGAAAGGCTGAGTGAACCTTGCCCAGCCCGGGAATTGAACCCCGGGCCTGTGGTGTGGAAGCGCGAAGCACTATACCACTGAGCCACTGGGGCTTAGGTAGGGATCTAAAAAATCGAAATCGTTCGATTCTTGGATTCCCCGGAAATCGATTCTAACCTGGAATCGATTCTTTTGGGGTCAGTATCGAAACAGTTGAATCAGACCTATCTATTTCAATCACAAATGAAAGATAATTAGTTTAATTAATTAATCATCAACATATAAATTAAATATCAAAATGCTATTTAAGCTGCCTGCCTACCTAAAAAACGCCGTTTTGGACCCATAATTCAAAAAAAAATTTATCATCTTATTTCAAAACGCACATCTTTAGCTTTCCAAATCAGTTTAAATTTTGTCTTTATCTTTCCTAGAACCAAAGTTACAGAAATTTTACTCACAGCTAAATAGGCTTTATTAAGGAAACAGTAAAGAAATTCGCGTTTTTCTCAGAATCACATTTTTGCTATTTTCCTTCTCCGCAAAACTGCATAACTCAAAATATTATGAATGAATTTCTATAAAACTTGGGCACAGTACTTGAAATAATATGATTTAGAAGCCCTACTATTTTTTTGGTTGTGGGTATAATATTTTTTATTTTATGAATAGTATAACTTAAAACTTTACTGAATTTTGGTGGGGTTTTTTAGGCAGGCACCTTAATTAGTTAACACAATTGATAATAACTAACTGCGTATTATTAGATTAATAAAATACGAACCAGGAACTCCAACCATGCCTTGGACATGGATAGAGGGGTGTTTCTGAATGCCGACCATCAAAATGGTAACGACATCAAGCCCCGACACCCAGAAATGAATTTAGTAGCAAAACAAACAAGTTTATAATGCTATTATGAAGGCCAAAATTACAAAATACGAACCAGGAATTCCATCCATGCCTCGTCATCAGGGGGCTTGGACATGGATAGAACACAAAAGTTTTTAAAGCAAACATTAACAAATGAAAAAAGTTTTAAATATATTTAATTTTTTTACACCAATTAAATTTTTCAAATTTATCGTAATTGAAAGAAGCTTTACTGTTTGTCTCAAATAAAAAAATATCTTCGATTTCACCACATCAAGAGTACACACAATTTAAATATTATATACCAAAACATAACAAAGGCAATAAATAACAATTTGATAACTCCCAACAGAGTTAGTTATATGTCAACAAACAAAAAAATTAGCAATGTAATAAAGACTTAAACTGATAACAAAAAACTAGGGTATCTTATATATTAAAATTTATAGGGGAAAACCCAAAGCAGGACCTCTAAAAAAGCAGTAGGGGGCCATTCATTAATTACGTAAGGATGGTTTTTGCAATTTTTGACCCTACCCCCATGTAAGGGTACGTAAGATTTTTCAAACCCCTCCCCCCTATTCTTACGTAAGATTCCAAAGTTAAAAAGTTTAAACCAAAATGATGCTTTTGTTTTGTTTCGACTTTTGACAACTGGAAGATGGATTTAACAGTTTTATTTTTCATCTTAACTTAATGTTACTCCAATAAAAAAGATACATCTGATATACCTTCATTTTTTTAAAATTAAAGCTTCGATAATATATCGAGATCGTCAGCATTTTTAAGTTTTTCTGGGGTTATTCAATATTAATTTGATTAGAACATAGACCTTGGATTAGAATAATTGGAATTTTTTACATTAACTTGAAAAATCTTACGTAAGAATGAGTTTCACCCCCCACCCTAGGGTGGTCCACATTCCTATGGGAAAAACTAAACTTCGTCCTAGACACAACGTCGCCCCCTCTTTTTTTTACATCTACCTATAGTATTATTCTGGCAAAGTTTCAACTTCCTACTTCAGTTTTAGGAGGGTGCTCAATGGCCCTAAAAAACTGCACTTTTTAGTTTTTTTCGAAATTTTGGCTAAATTGGCTAAAAAATAAGTAAAAGATAAATTATTTTGACACCTACTTTATTTATACACTTAATATATGATAATAAATTAAAAATAAAATAGTTAAAAGCATCATTTTTTAAGTATGAATGTTAAGAAACAATATTGACGAGTTAGTTTTTTGTTGACTAGGAAGCAACAATAGCAGGGCTGTTAAAGGGAATAATTGTTCAGATTGTGCAAGAGGCACCAAAATTGGTGGAAATATAGTTTAAAACATGCTGAATCCAAAATCGACCAGAATCACTCTGGCGGAAGTGCCGTTTGGGACTTCCGGTCAAAAACAAAATGGCCGCCAGCGGGCCTATTTTTGGTTCTTTTAATAATAGAAAGACATTTTTGGGGGTCAAATATTATGCTTTAAGGGTCAAAAAATATGATTCTGGTTAAAAAATATCCAATTTGTTTTAAAAAGTAACAAAAATTCAATAAAAGCTCAAAATATCAATATAGTCCTATGACAAGCAGTTGCTTCAAAAAAATTTTTTTTAAGTTATTTTCTTCGACGGTTTTATATGTTTTGTGAGGTGCTGATTCCGAATATTTAGTTCACTTTCACGTGGAAGGTCAGCTTCATATAAAAAAACGCAAAAATATGTGAAAAAATTGCAAAATTTTCACTTTATCTTCGGAATTTTTCGTATATTTCAAAAAATATTAGTTTCTCGAAAACTACTTGAATTACAAAGTTAAAGTAAACAAAATTTCCTACAAAATGCACCAGTCAACTTTTATTTTTCAAAGAATAGTTTTGCTGTTATAACGCACTGAAAAACTGGATTTTAACACAGATGATTTTAGCGCATTTTTGCGGATCCAGAGAAAAATTTTGAAAAATTTAAAAATTAAACTAAATACAATACAATAAGACATATTGAGGCTTAGAAACATCAGGCTTTACGAAAAACAATTGTTTTTTAAGCACGGGAAGTCCAAAAGCAAATCCATAAAATTTTTAAAGTGTCAAAAAGAAGGGCCATTGAGCACCCCCTAAAAATAGGAGTAGGAAGCTAAAATTAAAGGAGGATGATACTACTGGTTAATGTAAAAAAATTAGGGGGCGACGTTTGGGCTGGCTTGAAAAAAGTTTTTTTGGACCACCCTACCCCACCCCCAAGTAAGGGTATGTAGAGATTTTTCCAACCCCCCCCCCCTCCCCCTCGGGACCCTTACGTAATTAATGAATGGCCCCTAGTCATGGACACTCGAAAGTGGTTGGAAAAAGTTACCAGTACGGAATATCATTGTCGGAAAAAGTAAATGAAGACTTATATTTACTGAGCAATGAACTTATTTCAAACTGTTCAATGAACTTACCAAACCATGCTTTCTTCTAATCTTAAATACTCCAACATTATTGGTTAGGAGCACAATAAACGTCACTGTTTGCAAGAAAAACACAAACAATAAAAGTGTAAGTAACAAAGGACTAGAAAATTTAGAAAAGAAAAAAACTGTTTTAAGATTAGCTGCATATTTTGGAGAAAACAGAGCCAGTCTGTCATCGCTATGCGGTTGAAAACAGGTTTTCTCTGCCTTCGACTAAACAACTTTAAAAAAAACTCAATTAAAGAAAATAACAGCTTTGTTAAAGTTAATTTTTTTAAAGATGGTAGAGCACTAAGGTACGTCGAACCGCACTTATTTCAGCGGACCAAATGGTAATAGTGCGGAAAACTTGCTTACCCATAACAGTAACTCGTGTGTGAAATTTTAGCCCCATCAAATGATATCTTCTGTTCTGAACCTCGGCCTAAAGTTTTGAATTTTTACCAAAAATTAGCTATTTTGCAATATTTCTTATAGTTATGGGGCCTTCTGATGCACAGATTTTTTTCAGGAGATGTGGTAGAGGTCTAGAGAGATTATTTCGTGAGCCCCATCCTTATTTCCACTTTTCATCCTACGCGAGCGGGGGTTTTGTGGGCGAGCGCGCTGCTGGTAATATTGGCTTTCCCTCCAAACTCCAACGCTGCGCCCGCCTTCGTAGCCCTTTTTGTGTATCAGAACCTCACATAAACCAATTATTTTCATGAAAGTGGCCCAGAATCACCATTGAGTGGTTTATTTCCATCAGGTTCCATGAATTAATTATTATTTTTCATTTTTTTATTTACTTTAACTCCTATTTTACAAACACATTTTTTTACAATCTACTTTTTAGCAAACTGAAACTGCCAGTAGAAGGAAGATGGGAATGGGAACGGGAACGTATTGCGTTTAAATAGTTCAGATATCTAGTCAGATTTCATCTGCGGGGAACCTCTTTTCCTTTATTTATGAGAAGATCTGACGAATACCTTCCGAACAGAGAACCTCTCGGTTAATAGCTAAAAAAAATTCCGGAGAGTAATACTTATATTTCGGAGGGAATTTGAGTTAGTATCAGTATTTACTTTTTTTAAACAAGTAAATATATCCCCATATCCCCCTTGATTACGCCCATGGAACTCCACATACCTTGTTGGAAGCTCTAGTAACTAGTAACTAACTGCAGTACCTTTTTCTTCGCTGAAATGGTGACTTTGAGATTTCTAAATCCCCACTGTCCTATGTCAGCCCCCTATCCGTTCCTAAGAACTGGTGGAACCGTAATCTGAGCACTTTCAAAAGCTATCATTTCAACATAATGTTTAGCTTTGAAAGCCTAAGCTGCTAAAGCCTGAACTTGCAACCAATGACATGATTTCTGAAAGGCCCATTCCATAAAACTAATCAGATAAATTTTATATACAATTCATTATATTATCTGTTTAGAGGTAGCATAGGGCCCCCCTTGTTTGCACTGAGTGTCTCGATTCCTAAATGTGCATTGTCAGAAGAGGTAAATCAGAAAACTTATTTTCATCGATTACTATATTAAGAAATTCCAACTTATCTCATCTAACTCCAAGGGGTACCTCAACAGCCGATGGGGGTTTGGGTGTACGTTACTGTGTACGTTATACTATGGTTCAATGTTATACTTTAACTTTAAAAGTTTATTAAAGACGGTACGCGTGACATCTCTTAGATTCAGTATTGGAAAACATCTTGCTGGGCATGATGACTGATTACAAGATATGTTAGAGAAAACGCTCTACAAGATTTTGTAGGCAGGAGAACAAGCAATTGGTTGTAAGTGTTCACAGTTTAGGTTTTGCATAACAATGTTAAAATGATAGACTGGGAAAGTGCTCAAATAACGGTTCCACCAGTTCTTAGGAACTGATAGATGGGCTAACATAGGACAGTAGAGATTCGGAAATATCGAAGTAACAGTTTCAGCGAAGAAAAAGGTTCTGCAGTTAGCTATCTAGAGCTTCCAGCAAGGTGTCCCTTTGAGAAATGAATATAACTCTCCAGAATTTTTTTTTAGCTATTAACCCAGGGGTGCTCTGTTCGGAAGGTCTTCGTCAGATCTTCTCATAAATAAAGGAAAAGAGGTTCCCTGCAGATGAAATATGACTGGATATCTGAACTATTTAAACGCAATACATTCCCATTCCCATCTACCTTCTACTGGCAGTTCTGATTGCTAAAAAGTAGATTGTAAAAAAATTGTTTGTAAAATATGAATTAAAGTAAATAAAAAAATCAAAAATAATAATTAATACATCGAACCTGATGGAAAGATACTTCTCAATGGTGGGTTCTGGGTCACTTTCATGAAAATAATTGGTTTATGTGAGGTTCTGATGCACAAAAAGGGCTACGAAGGCGGGCGCAGCGTTGGAGTTTGGAGGAAAAGCCAACATTACCAGTAGCGTGCTCGCCCACAAAACCCCCGCTCGCGTAGGGGGAAAAGTGGAAATAAGGATGGGGTTCACGGAATAATTTCTCTAGACCCCTACCACATCTCCTGAAAAAAATCTGTGCATCAGAAGGCCCCATAACTATAAGAAATATTGCAAAATAGCTAATTTTTGGTAAAAATTCAAAACTTTAGGCCGAGGTTCAGAACAGAAGATATCATTTGATCGGGCTAAAATTTCACACAAGAGTTACTGTTATGGGTAGGCAAGTGCGGTTCGACGTACCTTAGTAGAGCACTCAAATGCCATAACCGAAAATAAAATACTTTTTTTTCACGCAAAGCATTAACATTTTTGATAAGAAAATATGTGCTAAAATTTGGGCAAAAAAGCAGGTCATGAAATTAAATAGACAAGTTAACTAATTTGGGAAATGGTTAAGTACTAGTTGCAACTACTCCCAGGAAAAAAAGTAAACTACTAGTTGTAACTAGATTTTCCCAGATTAGTTAGTAGTTAACAAATTTTTTGAACACTCATTGCCGAACACTACTTCTGAAGGTCAGAAGAGTCTGTTAATCGAGGTTCTACGATAAAACCCTTAAAAACACCTTTCTACAATTTAAAATGCTTTGAGGTGGCAAAAATGAAAACATTTCTTAAGGCAACAGTGGTGTCTTATTTGAAATACATCTCAGCCTATGTACAAGGATAACGATTTTGATTACATTAAAAAACAAACACATAATTTCCAAAAAATTTAACAATAAATTATAATAAAAACAGGGTTCCCTGAATAAGTCTCCTTAGGACAGTAGCATATATAGAAATTTATTTCAGGAGGGGCCCAAGTACGTATATATTCTCTAAAAAATTAGTAATTGTAGATTTTTGCATTGAACACAAAATTATTCTTCAGGCCCTCCTATGCATGTTAATATGCCCAACTTAAGCTTTTTAATGTAATTTAGGCAGAATTTGAATTTTAAGGAACTTTTTACGTAATAGTTGTGAGTAATAGAGTTCCAAGTACAAAAGAGGGGGGGGCAGAAAATTTTGGAAATGTGATTCTAGAAAGTATGGTTTTAACTTTTTTATATATAGCTAGCAGGAGTGCAGACTATGTTCGAACAAGGTAAGCAGAAATTCAAGCAGCTCTGGGGAAATTTTTGACCAAGATAGAAAGAAAAATAAAAAAAACTCAATCATTCTTAGCTGACAAATATTTTGTTAGTGACTGCATCATAACATCCAATTTCAACGGAAATCAAGTGAAAACTGTGGAGTTACGAATGTAGATTGGGAAAACTACAGATATGCACTTAAAAATAAACTTGTTTTCTATATGAATACCTGAAAGTTGGCTTTTCCTCTCTTTTTGATTGCTATGCAGGAAAGCAACTTTACAGTGGTAGGATGGGTTAATTTTCACAATAAATTGGGTCACTGGAGCTCCCACTCTCTTCCTGTCGGAGCCGCACTGAAATACGGCCCCTGCTCCTTCTGTCGGCTCTTGGTACACTATACAGCCCCTCTCGCTTTCGTCATCGGCGCTCCGCGCCTGGCCGCTTCTAATGTCTATAAATAACTTAATGCTAAATTCTAATTCGCTTTTTTGGGAGCTCGCTTTTTGGTTTAATTCTCATCTGTTTTAAAATTCTAAAATCTTCTATCTTACCTGGCCTTAACTTAAAATCTTGTCTTTAAATATTATCTGACTTAGTCTTCAATAATACCTGATATTGTCTTTAAATTAATAATACTAAAAAATTTTTTAAGGTGTCCTTTCTGGCTTTGTGACCCTTTAATTTTCTCTAAGTTTCTCAGCTTTTTAAGCTTTCTAGCGGTCCTGTGCTGTTGTTCTTTTCAACCAGCTTTTCTTTCTTCCTATCATTATAAGTTCTATATAATTCCTCTTGCTGGATGTCTGTTTCCCAGCGTTTTGTAATCATTAAGTAGCTTTTAAGTAAATCTTCAAAAATTTAATGTTGCTGGTAGATTGTTTTCCCAGCCCTTTGTTATCAATATAAGTAGTTTTTAAGTTATCATTATAAGTTTCTTTTTGTCGCTGGTTGTTTGTTCCGATCGCTCTGTAAATTTTTTGTCCCGTCTTTAATTGTTCCTCATTGTGCTCTGTCATTTTCTTAAGTTTTCAATGAATACTGGTCACTCATTGTGACGGGTCAGCTCGCCCTGTTTAATCTTATTAGAGAGGGAGGGTACTCAAGAGAAATGCCCACAGAAATGTTTCAATTGGGATTATTATTTTTTATTTAACTTCAAGGCTTGACTTTAAATAAGGACACAAAAACTGCGATGTACTTGTGACGTCAAAATATTACGTACACTGTAAAAAAAGAACGTCTTTTGACGTATTATTTTCCGTGAATTTTTCATGGATTAATTCCGTAAACTACAAAAAGGAATTTTCATCGTGAAGTTTCCGTTTTTTAATTTTCCTCTCCTCACGCATGCGTATTGTACGATTTCTCCACTAGTTCTGGTGAGACTCAAATATAGTTGTAAATAAGTAATGGAAGTTTGTGCAAGCGTCTTCAGGCGAAACGAACCTTCAGCAAATTTATTATGGGTAAGTAAGTTAAATATATTGTTTTTATTTTTTGTGTTATTGGCCGTAATCGGGAATGACTAGGGATCGGGTTAAAGGCGTGGCTTTAAAGTATTTAGGATGGAATCTAGCGTAGCTCGAATGGGGTTGTGGTAGCGGGTCAGTCTGGAGTGCACATGGTCGTAGGTTCGAACCCCAGTAATGATTTTTCAGTAAATTTAATTTTAAATTTTATTATTCCATTAAAAATTGCAAGAATTAATTTCTCTTGTTTAACAGTCATTCCTTATTTAATTAAATTCATTGTGTTTTTTTAAATGTTTTACTTTATCTAATTTAAAAAAAAATTTTAATTATTAATTAATTGAAAATAAAATTATTTCGCTAAAATATTTTATAGAAACAGCAAGAATCAAGTCCACAAGGATGCGCATTGCTAATAAAGTATAAAAATCTTGCAGGGATTGTGAAATACAGTACAAAACAGTACGTCGGCAGCCTAGCAACGGCCGTAGTAAACGTTACCATGCTTTAAAATAGAAATACTCTGATATACTATTTTTAAACAGATATTTAAACATCGTACGATCGCTTTCTTCACCACGTAGCTGAAGTCTTAAAATATTGCATACCTAACTAGTCTTATTAGATCGCAAAAATGTGATCTAAATAGTTGTGATAACTTGTAACTTTTGATTAGACTTGTATTACTGTGATCGGTAGTGTAAATTATTTAAAAGAATCGTCTATTTGGATTTTACGGATTGTTTGTCATTTTTTTTCAAAATTATAATCAGAAATATACTGAATCACAATAATATTAGTAATAACACGAACAATCCCTAAAATAACGGAAAGTTCCACTCCAATGACGAAAAGATATTAAACGAACGTTCTCTAAAATAACTGAAGGTTTCCCTCCTTTCACAGAAAAATACAAAACGGACATTCCCTCAAATGACGGAAAAAAAAATACGGATACCTTCTCAAATGATGAAAATAATCGGAAATTTACGTTTATTGAAGAAAGATTTTTTTACAGTGTACTTAAACCCTAACCGTTAATTTTAACCTTCAATGGATAACTGCAGTCAAATTTTTTTTAAATCTTAATGTGTTCAGAATGGCCTAAAACCCCCAAAAAATGTTTTCATTTGCTTTTCAAAGCCCTAAATTTTAAGTTATTTTCAATTAAAAACAGCCTCTTTTGTGTCTGAGCTGAAACAGCTTGTGACATGAAATGTGCTTTGTTCCCGCTTATTGCTATAATCCCGCTTTGAAACAATGAGCACTAGTTTTTTTACAGACTAGTGTATCGATGAAAACGGTGTTTCCCACATTTCCACTGGCACATGTGACGTCACATTGTTAGGAGCTTTCTGTAATAAAATATGTCATAATTACCTTTAAAAAAGTTTGTGGGGAAAGACAAGCGTATTTTTGGAATCAGGAGATAATTTTTAATAAATTAAAATTGAATATTTAAAATTTTAAGATTTGCTGCAGTTCTTCATTATAAATTGATGAAAACGTCCACGACCTGAAGAGTAGTAACTAGTTATTCCCTTTTACGGGATGGTTCGCCGTATCAGTAGGAATTTAACGTCTGGAGCTAAATTCCAACCAACACGGGTAAACGCCTCCATCAACTTTCTGTCAAACGATTTCTACCAGAACCTCTTATCCGGCTCCCGAAAATCCGGAATACTTTAAAATCTGGCATGTTCTTCTAAATTAAAATTTTTCCGAATCTGCGCTCGGAACCTATTCAGCGTGTTCTCCATAATACTCCGAATCGTCCCCCCCGCATGTCGTCTAAAAAAACGTTTGAATCGTCTAAAAAAAAACGTTCGATTCGATTCCAACCTGAAATCGATTCCTTGGAGCCAGTATCGAAAAATTAGAATCGAACCTATCTTTTTCAATCACAAACACTGTTAAAAAAAGTAGTTCAACCTTTCACCAAAAACTTTCAACCTTTCACCATAAACTGGTTCAAATTTAGCTGCAACCAAGGTTTGGTAACAGGTTTCACCAAGTTTTACTAGTTAAAATACCAAAAATTGGTGCTTGCACTAGTGAAAAACCGAAAACTTGGTGAAACCTGTTACCAAACCTTGGTTGCAGCTAAATTTGAACCAGTTTATGGTGAAAGGTTGAACTAATTTTTTTAACAGTGAATCAAAGATCATTAATTTAATAACTAATCAGTGAAATATTAAATAATTATCCAAATACTTATTAAATAGAGAACACAAGTTTTAACTATCAGTATTAATTAAAAAATTAAGAACGATTCCGAGGCATTCGATTCCAATTCGATTCTGGAATCGATTTCTTCAGAAATATTAAGAACCCTACCTGCAAGAAAGCGTGCGTCTTATGTCTTATGACAGCTCGAAAACGCCTTGCGCGGAGACAAATCCTCGGAATCCGGACGGAGTATTGTTTCTTATCAGTGTAACGATGGCGTACCAAACCACTGCTATGAATCAACATATTTAGTACATTAAAAATAGGTTATTGCTACAGTTAAGAACGACAAAACCAGGGGTGTCCAGAAAACATTCCATCAGATCTCAATATTTCCCCAGCACACAATTCATTTTGTCCAAAATTTCCCCAAAAAATGTCAATACAAGGTGGTCCTGAATTCGAGGTACAAACTGGGTAGAGTACATCAAGACAAACAATAATTGGTATGCTTAGGGGGTCGCAAGGGGATTTTAAGGGGAGAAAATTAGCAAAAAACATCGCCTATCTGGCTAATAAGGGCATCAATTGTTCGATTCCGGCATTTCTTACATTCAACCCATTCAAAATTTTCATGTAAACATGATATTTAAGTGTTTAATCTAATCAAAAACAGACAAATAAATGAATAAGGCATGCTTTTAAGGCAGATTTAAGTTGCAATTGTCCCTTGGTCAGACTTTAGTTCCTTGCACTTAATGACTCTAAGCAACCCACCAACCAACAAGACTAGTATTACGAAGCTTTCGTCACGAAAGAAAGAAAGACACTTTCTTTCTTTCTTTTTTTTGCAGTCTATCTACTTATAACGCATGACTGTTTCATTTATTAGTCCGTTTTTATTAGAATAAACACTTAAATATCATTTTAATATGAAAAATTTGAATTGGTTGAATGTAATAAATGCCTGAATCGAACAATTATTGCACTTGTTGCTCAGATATGAGAGATTTTTTGCAAATTTGCACCCTTGATTTTCCCCTTAAAATCCCCTTGCGACCCCCTAACTTATACCAATTCTTGTTTGTCGTGATGTACTCTTACTTAACCCACCCTACTCAGTTTGTACCACGAATTCAGGACCACCCTGTATTATCATCAAAATTTCCCAAAAAATGTTCCCATAAAGACAAAATCATCGTTTTGATTAAACGAGAACGCGATTTTTAACGAAAATCTTACTCCTACCATAGATATTTTGTTTTTCCTTCATATAAGTCAAACCTGAAGGAAAGGCCAACTCTGCCACAAAAAACTATTTTTTTTCGGGGCAGATGTCCGCTATAGATCCGTAATTCCGTAGTTTTGCCCAATTTCTGTAGAATTTGGAGGACATGATATGGTCAGCAGTCAAAATACTTTTTACTAATAACAACTTGGATTTTCTTTTCTTCATAAACTTGGGCAAAAATTTCCTTGGCAGAACTGCTTGAATTTCCCCCGAACATTGTTTGGGCATATTCTCTTCTCCTGCTATAGACTGCTCCGAATTGACATTTAATATACCAGGGACTAATGCAGGCCAATCTTGATACCGTTTATCGGCACCTTCACAAAAATTGTTCTCGCAAAAACGGCACCTTCACAAAAATTCTAAAATTATTTTTTAATGATAGACGAATTGTGTACGGTCGAATTAGTCTTTAAATTGCCATAAAACTGTAGCAATAAGTAATTTAATGCTGTTTTCATTAATTTTATAGTTCCCCTTCAGAAATCTTATAAAAAATTTCACAACAATGAAAAAGCTTTTACAATTTTTCACAAAAAATTAAAAGGATGTGTAAGTTTTCACAAAAATGGGGGTTAAGTTTAAAATCCTGGATTAGTCCCTGTATACATAAATAATAAGTAGGGGAGAGCGGGGATGAATGGGACACATTTCACATTTTTGCTAAAATTGAAAAAAATATACATTTTTCAATCCTGTAACAAGTTTAAAACCAATAATTGAACTCTTGGTTACATTATAAATGCTTGTATTTAATTAATTACCCATTATTTAAACTCCAAGAAAAGTTTTTATGAATGCATGTATTTTGTCCCATTCATCCCCGTAGTGGGGATGGATGGGACACTGAGTGGGGATGAATGGGACAGTTAAAAAAAGTTCAAAAATTTACAAATAACAAAGTTATTGTAAATATTGCACAACGTTTAGCTTTTTAAAGGAACAACACACTTCTATTTTCCAAAGAAAAAATTTAAAAAGGCATTTAAAGGGCGAAAAACAGCCTTCATTTATTCGACTTTATGACGAGTAAAATTAACACATAAACTAAAGCAAATCCTTTTGTTCTTTCAGCTCAGTGGTTGAAGCTGGTGTTACTTCTATTAATGCTACTTGCTTTTTATGGGTTTGTACTCTTAGGAGTGCAAATAAATAATTTTTGATGCCTGGACTTAACCCCCAAAGCCATTCCTCTCCTGCAGTAACATTTTCCCTGCCATTTTGAAGGAACTTTTCATAAAAATAGAGCATAAAAACATAACTTGTTTAACCACATAACATATTTGAGATGACAGTTGAAAATATTTGCTCATTAGGACTTTGCATATTCACACATGAGTTTGGAACATAAAACACAAGTTTAAACAAATTTTTGCACCCTATTTTAGTAATCTTTATAAGAAATTACTTAAATGAGTTGAATATAGCAAGCTATTAATGGAAAGTTTTGGAAACGGGAAATGAAGTGATGATGGAACTGTCCCATTCATTCCCGCAACTCTTGTCCCATTCATCCCCGTACCCACTTGTTTTTGAAAAACTAAAATTAGACTAGGAAAAAATTCATGGATTTTCTACATTTAAATTGGAAACTATACCAATATAAGTACTCTTTCAACACACTGTAAAATTTATAGCTTTAGTTCTAAAATTATTTATTATAAAATAATTGAAGTAAAATGATAAAAGTTACTTTTGGTATGGAAAAACACATTTAGTTGTCCTATTTATACAAAAATGGAAGCTGATGTCAATGAACATAATTTTCTGAATAGGCTAAGGTACTACTATCTTATGGCTGAAATAACAAAAATTTAAAGTGAAGTTAAGGTATGAAAAATTGAGCTGTCCCGTTCATCCCCGTTCTCCCCTACTCAATCTAAAATAAGAACAATAAACTTTCTAAACTAGCAATTTGAAATCGGATCCACCACATTTGCTTTTGAATGTGATGTGCTACAAAACCAGTTTAACCCCTTCTTCAACGTTTCAGACCCAAAAAAAATTTCTTTTACTTCCTTAATTTAAAATATAGTAAACTTTGGTACAGAAAAAAGTGCAAAAATTTTTGTCTTCGAGCAATTTTTGCCAACTTTATGTTCAATTCATTTTTCTCCAGTTTCCTCCGCACTTTCCTAAAATCTGCATTTTTCAACAGTTTCTTTGAATAAAAAACATTTGATAAGAAAACATCTTTTTTGATCTCTGAGGGGTTTAAGACAATTTTCTGCTAATACCTTAAAAAAGAAAATTTAAATAATACTAAAGATACGAAAATTTAATAATAATTTACTCTACCTTCTGTCTCAAGTTTTCCAGCAATACACGTGCACTAGAAAATTGCCCTTGACCTTCATGATTCATTGACCTCTACCAGGGTGTTTCATAACTTCTATAGGGGAGGTAGGGTACATCAAGACCAACAAGAATTGGTATAGTAGGTTAGAGGGTCGCAAGTGGGGTTAAGGGGGTGAATATTGGAAAAAAAACTCGCATATCAGAAAGAGACACAATCGTTCAATTCCGGCATTTATTACATTCAACCAATCAATTCAATAATAAAAATCAAATGCAAGTGTTTATTCTGATCAAAAACAGGAAAATAAATGAGCATGTGTTGTAGTTAGATTAAATTGTCCCTTGATCATACTCTAAATGTCGGAATCGAACGATTGTATCTCTTTCTGATATGTGAGTTCTTTTTGCCAATTTTCACCCGTGATTTTTACTCCTTACACCCCACTTGCGACCCCCTAACCTATACTAATCAGTGGCGAATCCAGGATTTTTGTCTGGGGGGGCTGAGTTACACAAATAACTTAATTGCTATTACGGGCTGTTCAAAACTGAAAGGGGGAGAGGGGTTGCCATATTTTTGTTCAGGAGGGTTACTCAACATCTTTTCTGAGGTTTAATCTTAGGAATACCAAGTTTTAGATGACTTCGTAAGGTTTTAATTTTGGTGCACTATGAAGTTTCAAAATTGTGTAAAAAAGTCAACTCTAAGTAAAAGGAGGGGGGTCTGGGGGTCTTCCCCCATAAAATTTTAGAAAATTTGCCCCTCAAAATAGTGTTTTAGCTCATTTTGAAGCCTTTTAGATTCCACCCAAAGAGCACCACTCATTGTAAACGGCAAAATTTTCAAGGAAAAAAAGTTTATGGTATTATGAATTGGAAAATTTCTAGGGGGTTTAGGGGTTCTTATTCCAGAAAATTTTTTGAATTTTGCCCCTAAAAGTGGCATTTTAACTCATGTTGAGACATTTTAGGTTACATGAAAGAGGATCACTCCTTGAAAATCCCTAAAGTTTCAAGGAAAAACCGTACTTATTAGATTCCAAATTTCGAGGGGGTTTGGGGGTCTTCCCCCAGAAAAATTTTGGAATTTTTACACTTAAAAGTAGGGTTTAGATTCATTTTGAGACCCTTTGGGTAACAAACCGAATGTCCGCAATGTGTTGAAATTTCTTTTTGGCTTTATTGCTATTACCAAAACTTGAATGTCTTATTCCTGGGGGGGGCTGCAGCCCCACAGCCCCCCCTACTGGATTCGCCACTGATACTAATTCTTGTTCCTCTTGATGTACCGTATACCTCTCCTAGAAGTTATGTAACACTTACTGAAACACCCATAAGACAAATATAGATAAATAGAACTATGCAAGATTAAAGAGCATAAGAAGTCTGGATTTTCTTCAAATTTAAAAAACTTAAAGAAAATTGGATAAAATAAAAACATTTATATCATAGTAGAGAACAATTCTTGTGAAAGTTTCATTGAAATCCGAGAGGGTTACATGGAATGACCCAGATACAAAGTCTGATTAAATTTTTTCTGATTTTTATCGATAATTCTGCATTCTCTGCATTTGAAGCAGGTGGATGTTATCTATACTGACTTTTCCAAGGCCTTTGACACAATTGACTTTGGCATGCTTCTAAGAAAATTTCAAAATATAGGCTTTAATACCAATTTAATCGATTAAAAACTAAACAATGGGTAAACTAAATGGGTTTTAAAACCAATTTATTGGGATTTTCAGGGTTTTTTTTCTGATGGGTTTGTTATCCAGGTAAGGTTACTAGATTCATATGTAATAAGAAATAGCAAAAAGTTTAAAGTAATTGTACCAAATATTTGATATTTTAAGGGGACTCAGTACCAAAATTTTGTCAAAATATCGATTTTGAGATTTTGCAATAAAAATGAAGATAATACCCTTAGAATTATTTCTACCAAGTTTCATAATGATACGGGGATTCTAAGTGTGGAAATTTTGAGATTTATGAAGCCCTGATAGTGTTAAGAAGCCGAGTTTTCTATCTTTAAACGGCTTTTTCTCAAAACAAAGTTTTTAATGTTTTAAATCACAAGTCTTTTTTTCTAATCATCCAAACCACTTCAAACTTTGTAGTCATTATCAGTAATACCTGTTTAACATCTTCAGGCATGGATTTTACGATATATTTATTAGAATTTTTTTTATGGAGCAGTAAAGTGGAAACTTAGGATATTTTTCGGAAAAAACTGCCAAATTTCAGAGTTTTTTTAATTTTTCAGAAACTTTTATAGATAATCAAATTTCCATGCCTACAAGTGACTATATATGTTTGATCTATATTAAGACAAAAAATCAAAACAAAAGAACATATATTAAGGGAGGAGTATCAATTTAAATTTAGGGTAATTTTGGGCATTGTTGTGAGGTTTTTTGTAATTTTTTAAAAAAATAAATTTTTGAACTCGCTTTTTGGGCTAAATATGAATTAGTATGAAGTAAATACATAATTTAACACCTTAAAAGATGATAAAATCCTGTTATCAGAGAAAAAAATATTTTTGGTACTGAGTCCCCTTAAAAAACGAAAAAAAAAACCTTGGGCGAGTTTTATTGCTCTTCTTATAACTTGCCCAATGTTATTTTGTCAATAATAAGTTTTTAATTTAAATCTCCTCAAATAATAAAGTTTGAGAAATTTGCATCATTTTAAAAGGCTAGATCAAACTTTTTTATAACGAAATTTTACCCAATTTTATAAAAAAGAACCCACTTTTAGGGCTGTGTTTTATTGTTTTGTTTAAAACCTTACAGCTTGGTTAATAAACGTGCTTGACAATACTGACCTTCCACTTGAGGGGTCCTGCTTCGAAAACGTTGAGGCCATGGTCAAGTAGCCGGTCTGGTCCCTGTCTTGAACATCAGGTAGTTATCCAACCTGTCTGAACAGGGGAGTTTAGTATACTATAAAAAATATATTATTAATTCGTTCACCAGGGAAATATATTAAGAAAGATACTGTTTGCCCAACGATAGTAAAAGGGTCACGTGATTTTTACAGACTTTGCACGGCCGATAGTTGGGGTCTTGCCTATATACAAGCATATGTCTCTTCCTCTTTTGATCATGACTCCCCTCCGAAATACTAGTTCCAGCATTCTCAAAATCACGCGACCCTTTTACTATCGTTGGTTTAAGGGTAGGCGCACACGAGCAACTTTTGTCTCTGTGACTGTTTTGTCAGTACCGTTCTAGCTATGAGCGAAAGGTAGGGACCGCACACGGTACGACGCGACACATTCATGACAATTCTGTCCGTGGCTAACAAGATAGGGCGAAAGGATTTATCTGCCTTATAGATTCTATGGCCATGCGCACAATGCTGTAATTTTGGAAAATGTCACGTTCTCGTTTGACCACTCACTTTTTCTCGGTGACAGCGACGTGACAATGATGCCTACTGTCATAGTGACAAAAGTTGTTCGTGTGCGCCTACCCTAACAGTATTAACATATTATAAACATATTACGTATTAAGAAACTTTTAGCTGTATAATATAAATGTGTGTATAGTGAATCGATGGAAATAAAAGGACTGATAAAACTCGCCTGTTTCCCTAGTGAACGACCAGAAAGACAGGGGGGAAAAGGCTTTTTTTTTTGCTATAGCACATATTTAATTCAAGAAGGAGGCTCTATAGTTTGTTTGCCGTCGCAAGTGGTTGAAAACCGGTTATCAGACACGTAAGAAAAGAACTATCCCTTTTGGTCAACAGAAGTGTCCCCCCAATAATTGGGAACATTGTTTAAAAAAAATTTTTTGAACTTTTGAAGGCGATTTACTGAATGTGTGTATCTCCGACATATAATCATAAAGGATGGTGTCAATATAAAAATGGCACCTAATTTAAGAGGCGTATGTAAAAGGGGGACGGACACCTTATTTTTAGAACACTACTTCTTTAGAGTAGGTTGAAACAAGTGAGAGAAGGGGAAAACATTATACCAACAAAAATTCTGTATCTAGTTTAAAAAACAATTTAATGAGGCCCCTTCAAAAAAAATCCAGCCACAGCACTGGTTAAAGCATGAAAAATTTTATTTTGAAACAATCTCATAACACTATTAAAATGAGTTTAAATCTGTATTTAAAATGTCAAATTTCAAAACATTTTCTGGGGAAGGACCCACAGCCTTTTTAGTGAAGATTTATAAACGGTTTTTAAAAAACTGGGCTAGAAGTTAAGTAATTGATTCAAAACCTTCTTAAAATTGTTGAACGAAATAGAAAAGCTATTTTATTTTTGGATAGTTATTCAGTTTTTAAATAGCATTTTGAGAGAAATCTCGAATCCCCCAATTTTCAGGAGCCGACGACGCCAATGCTTGTAAGTACCGTCAAGTATATAAAGGGGAGTGGGTCGTACTAGGTACTAGGTACCTAGGGGATAAAGGGGAGTAGGTACTAGGTACTAGGGATACCCTAGGGCAGTGTTTCCCCATCGTGGGGCGTACGCCCCACCCGGGGGCAATATCATTTTCTAAGGGGGGGGCAATTTGAAAATTTTTAACCAAATTGCCCCCCCAGGTGGGGCCAATCCAGAGGGAAAATTAAAAAAAAATTTTAGAAAGAAGTCAAGATCAAAATCTGATCTTATTATCCTATCTGAGAATGCTGTCTGAAATATGAACCAGTATCTCTCTATATTAAAAAAAAGTAACAGTCACCGCCGCCGCTGTTTCAGAAAATGTTATTTTTGAACACTTTGAACTATCACTACGCAGAAACTATTTGAAGGAATATTGTGAAATTTTGACCATTGGTAGACAAATGTATGAGGGTCATTTTGGTTCCAAAACCTAATTAATTAGATAATTAGTTCTGGAGTTATTTATTGTCAAAGTCGAAAATTATTTTTTTCTGCTGCGAGTTCGCCCCCAGCCAAATCTATTTACAGCAGAAACATGATTTTTTGCAGACACATTCTCTTAGGTATGAAGTTTTGCACCTCGTCGCCCTTTTTTCGAATTTCGAATTATTTTTGGAGTAATTAAATTCTAAAGTTTCGAAATTTTTCACCCCTTTTTCAGTTTTTTTCATTATAAAAGAAAAACTAATCACAGTAGAACTATGATATTTTAAACACGCATGCAATTATTTTTTATAGAAAGATTGGCGTTTCGTTTTTAAAAAAATTCGAATTAGTTTTAGAATTATTAAGGTACAAAGTTTCAATTTTTTCTTCTCTTTCTGGTCGTTCACTAGAGAAACAGCCGCTGATTTTTATGAGTCTGATTTCTTATTCCCGATGATTCACTAGATACACACGTGCATTTCATAAATTTAAAAGTTTTTTAATGGCATTTTTTTCTCTAAGATGGTTGACGATAATTAGTAGACTTGCTTTTTTTTAAACATTTCGATTAAATTATTGGTAAGCTAAAAAGGAATATTTTAGTAACAGTTTTATTTTGATATTTTCGTAGTGATGGTCCGCATTAAGTTATTGATAAGTTAGAGAGATAAAACATTTCGATTTTAAATGATCATTAACTAAGCAGACAAGTTCCAGGTTTTACTGATGGATACTTGAGATGAAACAAGCGAGCTCTGCTCGCTAAGATCGCGAAGCGATCTTCAAAGAACTGCGAAGCAGTTCCGGGGGTTGGTGAGCGATAGCGAGCAGGGGGCAGAGCCCCCTAGTGTATTAAAACTAAGTTGACACCCTGTTTTTAGAGTCAAATTTCCAAACCATTTCTGGGGGATGATTTTTTTACATTAGGTTCATCAAAATACATATCTTACCAAATATTTATATCCAAAATTTCGAAACTAGGGGTAACAAACTAGTTAAAAACCTGCTTCCTAGAGTCAAATTTCCGAAAATGTGCTGGGGGAGGACCCCCAGACCCCCCTTGTTATTTAGAACTTAATTACTCATAACTTGATTTTGTTCTTTAGCATGCAAAAATTCTACCTAAAAATATTCTGAAAAGTTTCATTAGACTTATTAAATATACATAGGAGAAGAGGGGGTAAGAAATAATTCTGGCTCCCTCTCAAAATATATTTCTATATATGCCACTGAGACCGGGGGGGCATGGAGAATTTAGAAAGGCTTTGGGGGGGCATGGACCGAAAAAGGTTGGGAAAGACTGATATAGATAACACTGCCTTAGGTTCAAACACCTACCAAGTTTGAACCCGAAGTCTTCCCCTTGTCAGACTATATTTCGGTAATAATAAAGTAGGGGGGAAAATTAGAGCGCAATCATTTTTTTTCCTAATACGCACTATTTAACTGGGGTTCACCTAACAGCATGGCCACAATACTTACTTATATTAAATTAAAAAAAAAAGAAAAAATCGAGTTTTAAAATTCCACCCGTAAAACGCCGCCAAAAGCAAGTAGAATAAAAGCGTTTAAAACGGAAGAAAAATGATAAGTAAATTTTTTTGTTTTTATTTATTTATTTATTTTTTATGTATATTTTTAAAAATACATTTGTTATTCTTTTGTAATTTTGCATTGCTTTTTTTCCTTTTTTGTCAATAGATGTATTTATATACAACCATAATTTAGCTGCCTGAATGAGTCTGCGACTCCTTGGTAGCACATATGTATTTTCCCCTTCCTGATTTGTCTTGTCTTGCTCTTTTTTTTCTCTCCTTAGTTTATGTAATGATATTATGATAATAATAAATTTGTTTGTTTGTTTGTTTGTTTGTTTGTAAAGGGATCTAAAAGAGGTAAAAAGATCTTCATGAGGTTCGATTCTTCCGGTTTTTGCCTACTATACTACACGCTACACACCTTTAAAAAATACAAATACTTGAACATTTTATGCATATCGGGATGAAAAGATGCTTAATATGCGTGGATTAAAAAAAACTGATCATTATTAAAAATTGAAGTTCACTCAAAATTCCGACATCGCATAGGGAACTACTTTCTATGGTTGCTCTTCTCAGCATATTTCTACAGGCTAAAGTTGAGTTGCAACCGAGTATAGCAGAGAGGAAACAGTATTCTACTGATATAACCCTTTTCACTATTTACTACTATTCAACATTACTTAGGTGTCTAAATATTTATGAAGGAATCGATACCAAAAAATCGAACTCTTGCAGGAATCGAATCTTAGGAATCATACTTGATTTTCTAATTAATACAGATAATTAAAATTTTTTTTCACAAATTATTTAGTATTTTGCTGGCTTTTTAAATTAATAATAGCTAATTATCCTTGATTTGTGATTGAAATATATAAGTTAGATTCTACTTTTTCGATACTGGCCCTATAGAATCGAATCCAAGAATCGAACCTCAGGAATCATCCCGATATCGAATCGAGCGATTTTTTTTTAGATCCCCAACCTTACTTTGCATCAAATGCCAGAAAAATCAATTACCTCACACAGATCTCCTTAAAAGATAACACCAAAATGGAACTAGATCATCCATCCAACTTCATTAACAATTCGGCACTTACGTATTATACCTTCGACCGTTTAATTCAGCGGCACATGAATAGAAAAGTCAATGGGTTTTGATGACGTATTTGATTGAGCGGTACTGTCTACGGGATAATACGTAAGAACCAAAAATTATGAAATCAACAGTTAAAAGGTAAAACAACTAATGTTACAGTATCCGTATAGTGCTACTAAAAAAAATTACGTTTTGAAAAGTAAAGGTCCATGTAAGTATTATCCCGTATACCGCTCAATCAAAAACGTCATCAAAACCCATTGACTTTTCTATTGATGTGCCGCTGAAATAAACGGCTTCTGAAAAGTCGACGGTATATACGTAAGTACCAAAGTGAGTATTGATTTAACTAATACAACTCAAACAGCTTTAAAAAGAATAGAATCTCTTGTAATATAAATTCAACAAAACATCAAGAAGATTTTAAAATCCACATGATCAAAGCGTTCAGGAGTTCCAATAACTGTTGTCTACAGTTAAGATAGGGTGGGTTGGGGTAAAATGGGTCAATTTTTAGGTACTTTCACATTCTAAGTTTTATTTCATCAAAACTATTACATTTTAATGATTTCTTTCAATCGGATCTTGACATTACAATCCTTCAGAACATTTTCATCTAGTTTTATCAAATACTTTTTTAGCTATAAGATGGTTAAACTTAGCATCAAAGTAATAACCTATTTTACCCCAACTTGGGGTAAAATGGGTCTCATTGCAAAAAGATGTCAAAATATATTTTTTAACAAATGTGCATGAAAATAAGAAAAACGGCAATCGGTTAAGCCGTTTTTATCTGAAGAAATTTGTTTTAAGTTGTACTTTAATGATATTGTAAAACTCCGAAGTTAATTAAAATTGTTCAAATGTAGCAATTAAAATACTGCATTAGGAGAAAAAAATAAACTTGTTTGACAGTTCAAAGTATATTTGAAGTAAATAAGTTAAAAACATTGTATTTACTTAATACAGAAGGCCTCCTAACTATGACCCATTTTACCCCAAGTACAAAATATTGTTATAAAAGATAAAATATTTTATATTTTTCTAAGCTGATTGGCTTGAAATGTCTCTCAGACTTTCTTTTATGGAAAAATATTACAAAAGTCTGCTGTAATTTATTACAATATACAGATATTTGGGAAGTTGATAAACCCTGTTTTTTCGACAACACCATTTACCGTTCAAATTAAATATTTCTACAGTTCTCAAATTCATAAATCTAAATTTTTGACAATAGGAAAATGAGACCAACAGATAAAAGATTATAACACAAAAAAATGAGTGTAAATAATTCAATTTGAATTTGATACATATCGAGTTAAAATTAAAACTGACCCACTTTACCCCAACCCACCCTATAGTATGATGCATTATCACTAGAAAAGCTATACCAATCTGAAAAGGGATTTCAGCACAGCTTCGATAAGAGTCTACCAGCCGCCATGTTTACCCACAGTTCAAATGATGACTGACAATCGTAGCACTCTTAAAACAATTGTATCAAAATTGAGTAAAAAAGTACTCAAAAAGGCTCCGATCCAAAAATACTCAAATTTAAATACATGAATATACTCATTTTTGAAAATGTGTATACTCAAAAATGAAATATCTTGAGCTTGAACTCAAAAATGCGCTCATAATGATTCATTTTTGAGTATTTTCAGATTGAGTATATTCATGTATTCAAGAGTATTTTTGGATCGGAGCCTTTTTCAGTACTTTTTTACTCAATTTTGATACAATCGTTTCAAGAGTGAGAGATTTAACTATTAATATCATCATCATTACTTGATCCTAAAATGATAATGTATTAAATATTATTATCTTAGGATCCAATGATGATAATAATAGTTCGATCTATAAGGATGTGCATTTGAGCTATGGGTAAACATGGTATTCTTATCGAAGCTTTGCCAGGATATCTACTGTCTGTCTATCACAAGAAGAGCTCTGGCTGTGGCTAGTTCACATGAGCGGTGGTATGGTGTCGAATGATGAATCGTAAATTTCGAGATCACGATCATGAAAAATCATAAATTTGTATTTTTATGACTTAAGTAAATGACTTAAAATGTTCTTGGATCATAAAAACAAAAATTAAAGAAAAAAGCCTTACGACCGCTTATGTGAACTAGCGACGGCCAGAGCTCTTCTTGTGATAGATAGACCGTAGTGAAAAGGGATCGAAAATACAAAACTCTGTGGAAAAATGTTGGATCTCACCTGATGAATTCTTTTCCTAGAGAAAGTGGAGTCATTGCCACCAGAAATGCTGACTTGGATTGTGAAGCTCCGATTCAGAATCTGATTCTCTGATTGCTTGATTGGAAACGTTAGTTTGCTGCGCAGAATAAAGATAATTTAGAGAGTCCAAAACGCGATTTTACTAAAAATAGTTCTACTGTTATCCCATAGTGGCGTTGCGGTACCTCCAGCTGTCAATCAATTTGGTGGGCGGGAACTAAAGGAAATGAGGGATTCTCATTGGACTTATGATTTTGTATGGAGGCTGCCTTTTAATTTCTCAATCTCTGCTATTAATCCCCCAAATCAAGGGAACGTTTTCCTTATGGTTGCAAACTTTCCCTGACAGTAACTAAAATTTCCCCATTATAAACATTGATGATTTTGGTAGCAGAAATCACAGAGTAAAGATTATTCAGAGAGTCCAAAACGCGATTTTACTAAAATAGTTCTACAGTTATCGCATAGTGGCGTTTCGACCCTCCAGCTGTCAATCATTGGTGTGGGCGGGGACTAAAGGAAACGAGTGATTCTCATTGGACTTAGAACTTTGTATGGAGGCTGCATTTGAATTTCTCAATCTCTGTTATTTTTCCCCTGATCAATGAAACTTTTCCCTTATGGTTGCAAACTTTCCCTGACAGTAACTAAACTTTCCCTATTATAAACATTGATATCGTTTGTTCTGTCGTTTAATATCTCGTTATAGTGATTGTGGTAGCAGAAATTATCATTAAATGTGAAGTTATTTGTTTAAATTGTATTAAATGTGGACTTGGAGTTGTAAGTTCGATTCCAGAGTAGCTCCCGATCCATCGCCACTTTAAAGAAGATGCGAGATAGTGACGTCACGGGCAGATCAGTATATATGTTACAGTTAATGTCCAAAATTCTGTAATGTTCAGAAAAACTAAGGTAAAATGGGAATTACCTAAGGTAAAGTACAAAATATTTCATACTTTACCTAGGTATTCCGAACATTACCAGATTATGAACATTAACTGTAACATATATAAGCCAGCGAGAGATCTCAGCTGGCCAGAACATTGGGTGAGTCCCTGTGGAGATCGTGACATCAGAGAGACTTGTAATGTCTAAGAAATTATCCCCAGCGCATGCTCGAAAGAAAGATACACGCAACTGTTTTAATAACCGGGAAAATATATAATTTTTTTTCCCTCTTTAGCAATTTGAAAGTGGGCGGGGTTAATTGAGAGAGTGTATGCGGCTGTAGCTCGATTGTAGAGAGTCAACAACGTTACGTCATATTCTCTGGTTAGTTCCACCGTTATCACATAGAAACGCCACCGTCTATGGGAAAACCCATGTTAAAAAAGTTGCCATTAGCGTCTATGGAAATGGACTCTCTGATAATCTTTTCTCTGTGCTTTTCCATTACGGTAAACTAGTAAAGTACTTCTACTTCTATCTAAAGCCAATTTGGTGAATTTTGGCTCTTTTTTTGTTGGCTCACTTTTCCAGCTTTCCTAGTTCCTACGATTTTGTTTACTTCAAGTTGCCATTAATTGAAAACTTTCAAAATTAAAATTCAAAGGAATTCAACTTTAATTTTAAGTCATATTAAGATTGTATGGAAATTGAAACTCATAAATTGAATTCATAAATTGAAACTCATTTTATACTACTTTTGTAAAGCGGCGGTAGAATTTCCAGCGATCTAAATTCCTGCAAATGATCATCCGGATCTTTCTTAATAGAGGGTTAGGAGTAGCATTCCAGCAATTTAATATGGATGATTGTGATCAAACTCTCCGGATGCCTCAGAAAAAAATTAAATCTAAGTTAAATTTTCCACACTTGTAAAAAAATATTTAAAACTTTAATTGTTTTAGGGAAGTAGTCAGTTAATTTAAATTTAAAAATCTTAAACTTAGGAAATTGGCAAAATTTTGAGCAGAAAAGAAATGAAGTAATCTGTTTTCATAGATTTAAGGAAAGCCCGGTTCTCGATCAGTCCCCAAAATTAAGCCAAGATGGCGGTAGAGAAAGTTACAGTTTATGTTGGTATCAATCACATAATGGAAAAGTGTCAAAAATATCTTATAAACAGATGCTCCCAAGAGTGACAAAACTTTCGGGATGAACTAATAGTGTTGAAAAAGTGCCCCCATCAGACTCAAAAACGTATCAAAAAATGAGTTAAAACCTTAATTTTTTACGCCAAATTTAAATTTTTTGGGGGGGACCCCCAATGGGACCACAAGGGATCTTGTCTGAAAAAGTGCCCTCCTTGGATCCGCGTCTGCTCTTAATAAGTATATCAATTCATCAAAGATATAAGAAAAATTAAGTTAATGTATTTTCATTTGTGATACTTTTTCAAAAAATTTTTATTTTTACTTAATTTTATCAAGAAGTATCCTGAATTTTGAATCCACTTCGATTTCAAAGTGATTTTAAGGGGTCTAAAAAATTTGGGTAAGGGAAAGAGTAAAAATGAGTCCTTTACAAAAAAAATTGAAGAAAGTTATTAATATAGCTCCTAAAAAATAAAATCCTTACATATATTGCAAGATACTATTAAATATAATTCACGTAATATATGCGTATTTTATTTATAAAACTTTCAAGTTTTACTTTTAAATCTCCCCATCCTGTCTATCACATGAAAAAATCCCAGGTAATTCAATGAATATCCTTCTTAATCCAGCCCCCATGAACAAGTCTTCACAAAACGGGTGTCAATTTAGGATGCAAAATTATCAGTTGAAGGAATTCGAGATTAAACTAATCAAGAAGAATGTTATGTGCGGATCAACCGAAACCTAAAATCTTTTATTCCCAGCGCATGCTCATATCAGTTCCGTCTGTCGCGCCCCCTGGTATCCATCCATTGAAACATGACTCCAAATAAACATTTGTTTACCTCCGAAGTCAGCGTCTCGTCGTCGTCTTGTTCTTTTGAGCTGAATGAAGGTAAATGGTATTATTTACTATCAAAGTCCGTGTTTCTAACAAATCTATATAGGTATTCATACTTGAAATTATTCGGCACAGCTGGGATATACGTCGACCAGCCCAACAACAACATTGCTAAAGTCCTTTTGATTGTTCCGTTTTCACTTAAATCCGAACTAGTAGCGAAAAGGAGCAGCCGATTTTTATTATGACCAACCAGGGGTTGATCCAGACCAAAATTGGGGGCCTTTTGCTGCCCCTTAACGAAAATTCACCCTCTTTAAATCTGCCCCTTCACAAAAATAAATTCATGAAATTCTAAATAGCTTTATTGATAAATGATTTGCTAGAAAACATACATGTGATTCTTCCGCTAATTTGCTTAGAAAAATTAAAATCTAACTATTCGATTTGCAAAATTGAAGTTCCACTTTCGGTACAGCTTTAAAAAGAGTCCACCAGCCGCCATGTTTACCCACAGCTCAAATTTTGACTGACAAGCATAGAGATCTAATAATTAATATTATTAGTATTAGATACTAAAATAATAAAAATAAGTAGATTGCTATTAGAGATCTAATAGTAAGCTATAAGACAACTATAAAATCTAATAGTAATATTAATGCTGACAACATTCACGTTGCTGTGGGTAAACAATGACAGCTGGTGGACTCTTTCTAAAGCTGTTCCCCCCTTTCTTATTTTCCAATTGAGTTTTCACTGAAAACTCTAGCCGCGAGTGTTGTACAGTAATAAGTTTTAAGTAAAATCGAAATAATATGAAAACTAGTTGATTTAAGCTAAAAAATATGACTAGCATATCGAATCGTAGATCTCGGGAAGTAGAAGCCAATTGACCCCTCTTAAAATGAAGGAAAATTTAGGTCTCATCAAATTTTTAAAATATTTAAATTTTTATTGTAAGAGTGATCACATGTTTGAGAAAACATTCACAAAATATTTGAATTTTTCATGTTTTTTGGTTTGTGAGTCAATTTTACTATTATGCACTGATCTACATAATATCACTTCTTCAATTTTTCACAAAAAATAATGAAATGGGCCCCAAAATATAAAACCTGGATCTACCCCTGCCAACACATATATTCGGTCTATACTGCTGTCCAAATTGAAAGTGTACACAAACTAGTATTCTTTTATATAGTATATTTTTACCATCTCGCTCTCGATCCCATTCTCAAAGGGATGTCAAAATTTTGATTAAAGCCCTTAACCACCAGAATTGAAAGCAAACTAAAGTTGTTTTGCAAAATTACTATCAATTAAAATGGAAAATATTATTTAAACAGCAATAGAATAGTTCTAAGCACATTGCTGTCGGGTTTTAATCATGTAGGGTGAAACGACCAGTAATTGACCAGTTAGTGAAAATTCCTCCAAGTTTTATTTTTCTTTCTAAGAAAAAAATTTTTCCAAAAAAATTGACAGTGTTTTAATATCAATGAAGGTATGAGGAATAATAACTGATAATCATTTTTCCTTTCACTTTTATAGATTTTTATTTATTTATTTTAAAAGCAATTAATTGAGATTTTGCCAGTAGTTGACCACTTAGATCCAGTATTTGACCACCATTATTCCAGTAATTGACCATTGCCATATTCACCATTTCCAGAATAAAAATCTAAATATACAGCTCAAGCACAAATCAACCAACTGATCCACAACGCAACCTATCATTCCCAAAAGAGCTATTTGTTCGAGTCCCAATGAAATTTTCCCCATTACTTTAAAACAGGGTGTTCTTCCTAAAGTTGGCTGAAAAAAAATACCAACGGAGACGTTTGAAGAAAACGTTTCAGAAACTCTTACACAAACTTTCACTCAATCTGATGATTATAAAATTCACTCACAAAAATTAAGAATTGGCAAATTTTAGCAAATTTTTAAGTTTGTAGTTTTTCTTAACAATTTTAAGCGAAAAAATCAGTTGTTTTATTGAATGGTTTTAAAATGTTGAACTTATCTAATATTCCATTCTTATAAGCACTTGTGCCTTTTGGCATTCAACCATTTATACTTGATTTTTATTACTGGGAAAATCTCCCTTTGCAGCTTTTACAAACAATAAATTAAACTCTGGAAGAGAACACGGAAAAATGTTCCTACTTATTAATTCTCATACTTTATTAATATTAAATGACTGTCAGTTTAAAAAACAGTTTGTTAAAAAAATATAAAACTACTTGATTAGTAATTATAATGACTTTTTAAATGTATTAGCAAAATCATATATATCTTAAGCAAGAAGTAGAACATGTGTTTTTATTGTTCAACCTTAACCCTTTATGTCCCGACGGGACTTGTAAGTCCCACTTCCCAATGTTCCAAATTCGTCCAATTTTCGTCATGTAAGGCCAAATTTAGTTTACTTATAGTTGCAGTTACGTAATCTTGACATATTTTA
Source organism: Tetragnatha versicolor (assembly GCA_024610705.1). NCBI lineage: Eukaryota > Metazoa > Arthropoda > Arachnida > Araneae > Tetragnathidae > Tetragnatha > Tetragnatha versicolor. The sequence goes on from JANDEH010000069.1 coordinate 649,059, forward strand.
GATGATGATGAGGAAAATAATTTGGGGCATAAAGGGTTAAAACTAGACTGTAAACCAGCACGATTCGCCATCTAGGCCACATAGCGAGCGCTTGCACCGCGAATCGTTCGATTCCAGTGTTTACTACCATGAAGGCTATCTAAAAAACTAAAAATGCGTATATGTTTGACAACCAACCAACCAACTACCCGTAGGTACGTATTTCAGGGCTTAGCGAGAGGAGTGACATATTTTCAAAGCGCAGGTGTTGAAAATGGGCAGAACCAATGAAAGAGTTATATTGAATAAAGAGTCCCTATTAACAATACTGGTTAATTACTGGAAATGTAACTTTTTTTACAGTAAATTTAAGCAAAAATTGTACTGCAGGTAGAAATCTTTATGATCGCTCTTGGTTTAAAAAGAAATTTTAAAAGCAAATAAAATCCAATAGTTGACCACTTTGGTCAAATACTAGCACTTTTTCTATTTTAGACAGCCAGTGGTTGACCACCCCCCAAATATCAAATTAAATGGTTAATATACAAATAATGATAGTTTTATTTAATTAAACTAAACATATAGGACCTAAGTACATCAATAAATAAACTATTGGTAATAAAACTAGCTGGATGATTTGAGATTGAACTAAATACTCCATACCATTATAGCTAGTAGTGAGAGCGCATGCTTTGAAGCTTTGTTGATAACTTTGTTTTCAACTATTTATTGTGTCTTTTAAGAACAATACTGGAACTTAAGACTGTGCATGAGCTTTTAATAAAATGTTAGCTATGTTTTCAACTCAACAGATTCGAAATAAACACACAACAGTTCTTGTTTTTTGCAAAATTATGATCAAATGGTCAACTACTGGTAGGTGGTCAACTACTGGTCGGTTCACCCTATTAGAGTACTATAACCAGAATGTGTAATTCGCTACTACTGCAGCTGAAATGCTGTGTATTTGTTACCCTCGTTTTGTTTTTGAAGGCATACATTTATTTAATCATCAAAGGCAACATTCAATTTTTAAAAAAAATGAACAAAATGAAAAATCCACCAAATACTTTTTTGGCAAGGTTTTTCTCAAAACAAATCTGTCTGAAATTGTCTTTGCTTAGGACGGCAGCATTGCCCGCTCTACTAAAAGTTATACATCCAGCACTTGAATTTCAGAAAAAAAATTGAGCCTATGATCTCACGATGAATGTGCAGCGCAACGTGATAGCAACCTTGCCGAAGCAGGAGTGCAGTAACTCCAAAGCGTCCATTGGGAAGTCACCCTTCTAATAGTTCTACAACACTCAGGTACACTTATGGCTCTTTTTTCCTCTTTAAGTGTTTTCTGTGTACTGATCAGCCAATGATAGTAAAAGGGTCTCGTGATTTTTACAGACTTTGCACGGCCGATAGTCGGTAACCGGTGATAGTTGGGGTCTTGCTTATATACAACAAGCAAATATCTCTTCCAATCAACTGGACCCTCAACTTCCACCTCCCTTCCGAAATACTAGTTCCAGCGTTGTTAAAATCACGTGACCCTTTTACTATCGTTGGTTCAGCAGTAGTTTAGTCGCCATTAGTGTTCCAACATTCTTACTATCTATCTATCAAATCTATTTATTCACATCATCAAAAACATAAGGGATCGGGAAGTAAATACAGTGAAATAGTAGAAGAAATGGGAGTTAATTAGTGGAATACAGCCTCCATGTTTACCCACAGCTCAAATCGTGACGCACAATTAACTATTTGTGATATACCCAGGCGCGTTTTCTAAGGGGGAGGGGCACTTTTCCAGACAAAATCCCCATGGTGTCATTGTGCCCAGAAAAAAAATTGAAATTTGAAACTCATTTTTAGAAACGTTTTGAGTCTAAGGGGGGGACTTTTCAACACTATTACTTTTACTTTTTGAACCAAAATGTCAAAATTTTGGGGATTTCCTAAAAATGAGCACTGAATACCTCATTTTGTTACTAATGTGGGGGGTGTGGGGGCCCTCCGCCAGAAAAAAATTTTGAAATTAGAAAAGTTGGGTTTTTACTCATTTTGAGAACCTTTTTTGAGTCTCCAAGGGGGGGCACTTTCCAGAGTGCCACCCCCTTGGGGATATAGGTCAAATCCAGCTCATTCCAACCCAAAACTAGATGAAAAGGTGAAAACTGTGATCTCAACTGTGAAATTTCAGATCATTTGAAAAAGTTAAGTGGATGTCATTTATTTAAAACTCGTAAAGACACAAATATTAACTGGTAAACTGGAAAAAACTAATTTAATCACACAACTTAAATAAACAAAAAAAACTGAAAAAAACCCATGAAAAATAATTTTGTTGCATCAAAATCGGCTCTTTTCAACCTAATTAGTGTAATTACCCCCAAGAACGCTTATATTTGAAACTTTTTTACATTAGGTTTATCAAAATGCAAATCTTACCTAATAATTTATATCCAAAATTTCCCAACAAAGAGTACAAACTAGTTAAAAACCTGCTTTCTAGAGTCAAATTTCCGAATATTTGCTGGAGGAGGACCCCCAGACCCCCCTTGGTACTTAAAACTTAATTACTCATAACTTTATTTAGTTCTTTAGCATGCAAATTCTACCTAAAAATGTTCTGAAAAGCTTCCTTAGACTTTTTAAATATACTACATAGGAAGGAGGGACTAAGAAATAATTTTTTTTGGCTCCTTCTCAAAATATATTTCTATGTATGCCACTGAGACCGCGGGGGGCATGGAAAATTTAGAAAGGCTTTGGTGGGGACCGAAAGAGGTTGGGAAACACTGATATAGAGATAACACTGCCTGTGTTTTGTTTAGAGTTTTGTAGAGCGCCATCTAGGGAGTGCGGCGCGAGTTCTTTCCTCCATCCAGGAAATGTGCTTAGTTTTTGCGTTGACCTGTTTTATGGCCTCGCTTACTTGGTGGGGTCAATTAGCGAACAAAAGAATTCCCCTCTTCTGAAGGGGGTGCTAGGGCAAACCTCCTATACACTCTCAAAGGGATTCTCCTCCCCATATTGCCCGAAGTTCTGTTATTTGTAAAAGTTTTGCTATACGGTTTTGCTGAAATTTTATTGCTCTCAGTTTTATCTAGCCGACACTCTTTTTGTTCCCCCTGACGACACCCCCTTCAAAAGAAGGAAATTCATTTGTACACTAATTGACCCCACAAAGAAAGCGGGGTCATCAAACTGGCCGTTGTAGAATGAGAAAGTTGCATGATTTTTTTATATTTTTTTAATCGATTCCTCTTGCAAAAATAAGCAACTACCCAAAATTTGAGGTCGATCGAGAAATTTTTCGATTGCCAAAAAAATGAACAAAAATCCCCTTTTTAAAAGCGCGGGAAAACGCCAAGAGTTTGGATGTGACGTCATCTTATCCTAGGCATTGTTGTAAAGCAATGGAGTTGATGGTATTATTGTTGACGTCATCTTATAGTTTAAACAATAAACGGTTTCAGTCACGTGTTTTTTTTTATCGACTTTTAAATTAAAATATTTAATTACCTGTACATTTTTTTGAAAAACTGTTGGATTATGTAAATCAATCCAAGAAACATAAAGGAACTGAACTGCATTGCGTTAGCTACTACGTAGAAGGTTTCTACGTCACCTCTCTATCTGTATATAAGTTGGACTGTTTGTAATGTTTGTGTTATGCTGCTTTTGATTAGATCCTCATTATGCCAGTCGCTGTATTCGTCTCTCTTTTAAGTTAATAGTATTATAATAAAGTACTAGGTTATATTTTACCCACTGACTCTGCTGCTTACTCGATTAGATTTTTCTACAAAAACTGACTAGATATTTCATTTTAGCATACATAAAAAACCATAGGGAACACTTGTTTGTTTTTGAAAATCTGACACATGCAACTTCCTTATTCTAAGCACCTTCCATGAGCTATAATTGAGGATTGAGAAATATACATTCCGTCCTAATTATCGATATAAGTATACGAATCAATCGTAGCATCGATGGAGTCTGAGGAATTTTAATTGCAATCTGTTATGTTTTGTTGTTTGTATGGTCACCACTCTTTAGTAACATTAATAGTTTTATAATTAGTTTTGAAGTTCTCAAATAATCATTACAACTTCGACACATTCATGTTACAGCTTTTCCTTTATCAAAAGTTCGAAAAGCTTGTTCTGTAAAATTAAAATCTATTTACCTTAGAATTTACGCTTACTACCCTGCTCAAAACAATTAAAGGATACTGGTAGTTTTGGTACATATTGGCAAGCAAATAAAAAAATTATTTTGAAGTTTGACCCTTGAAAACTGGGTTTTAACTTGTTTTTTAGTAATTTGAGATAATTTGCAGTTGCATTATTCAGGGTTCCCACGGGTCAGGGAATACCTTAAAAACTTAAAGGGAATTTAAAGGAATAGACAGGGAAAATTGCTAATTTTAGCCACAAACCTGGAAAATGAAAATTTTTTAAATGTTTGCAAGTCAATTTTGGCTTTAGTAAGTAAAAAAATAGTCAATTTACTGAAATTCATATGTGTTCAAAAATGCCGTGAATTGCTAGCTTTTTTACCGAAAAATCTTAAAAATTGACCTGGAAAAGTCAGGAAATTTTAGTCAGGGAAATTCTAAATCTCAGGAAAAGTCAGGGAAAATTCTAAATTTTCTCGCGACCCACCAACAACTGACAGGCGACCCACCCGTGGGTCGCGACCCACAGTTTGAGAAACTCTGCTCTAGGCCATTTTTATCTATATAAAAATTTTGGTTTCACTTTTTTTTTTATAAAAATTGGAAAATGCACATTTGGTGTGGTAAATAGAGCCCTGCACAGTTTCTGCGCATGCTCCAGAACTTCAATCTTAGCTTGACCAGGTTATTTTTTCTAATGCTCTTCAATCAAACTGGCCGTTCTAGAATTCTAATCTAAGCACCTTCCATAAGCTACAATTGAGGATTGAGAAATATATATTCCGTCTTGTTTATCGATATAAGTATACGAATAAATCGTAACATTGATGCAGTTAGAAAAAACTTTTAATTGCGATCTGTTATGTTTTTTTCTTACTATTTTTTTATTTGAATCAATCAAGTTTATTACAATAACTCATAAACATTCAAATATTCCTCATACAGTTATATTGCACGCAGAAATATGCAGGCATTGAATTTTAATCTACAGGGTGATTCTGAATCTTTCATCAATATTTTGTGGGGAATATAATGAAAATATATATTGAATGAGGTACAGCAGTATCCGTACTACTTACACCATAAATTTGATAGAAATGGGACCACTTGCTTGGGGTGAGTTTGCCACTCACCGTTGGGGTGAGTTTTAAAACGTCTGCGCCCCCCATTCCTATTCGAAATATGCCTGTCTAGGTCCCCTCTACCTCCCCACAAAATATTGATGAAGAATTCAGAATCGCCCTGTTTTTCTTAGGAGTGTTATACCAAACTAATTTTATAAACTATCAAATTGTCCCAAAAAATAGAATCTGAACAAAATTCATGCTGAAAAAGTCATAAGACAAATATCTCTAATACAACTTGTACTATATCCTGATCAATGCAACCCGTGTGAATATCTTTCCTTGTTCTGATATGTGTTATGTTAGTACTATGTCAGATTTAATCTAATAGGATGAAGTTGTTTATTTAAAAAATATTTTATTTGTTCCGTGCACCCGGTAATCTGACTTTCATGAGGTCAAAATTTGATAATTTTTAATTATAAAGGTTGATATTTAGTGTACATAGTATTTAATGATGTACTACAAAAATTAATTTAATTATAGAATGATATTTAGGCTGACTGTCTGGCAAAATTCCAGGTTGGTTAAATACTTTTTCAATTTAAAAATCGTTTTTTAAATAGCGTGACCTTACCATGTTATTAAGTGTGAGAAAAACACACTAGCGCTATACTAGACTGCAATGTTTCTTGACCCTATGACAACACTTTGCGGAAGGAAAACCTGAGTAAAAAGCATGTGAGGTTGCTATGAGGAGTTTCGGTAAAAATTCTTAGTAAATTTCTTAATTTCAATCTAAATTAACATACTAAGCCAACTTTCCCCGAAACGAAATTTCACGGGGACCAAATGACAGGGACGAAATGTTGGGAACGAAAATACCATAAACCGAAGAAACGTTGCAGTGTAGTTGTTTGTGTTATAAAGTTGATAAGTATCTTACAGTTAATTTTGCATTGATTAAGTTGATTTTTTAAAGTACTAAACTTACTTTTTTTTATTAATTATCCCACTGCACTTTCACATTTTGGAAAGCAAAGCACACCTAACATTAAAAGGTAAAGGCAAATAATGTCACAAAACGAGAAAAAGCATAACGTCACAGTTCGATTTTTAAATAAAAATTTAAAATTAAAGCAATATTTGTTTTAAGATTCAGTTTCATTTTCGGATATAGGGAGATCATTTTAACAAAAACCTTTGGTTTTCAATAAATTCTTTACACATAATACAAGTTCCTTATTATATTGATGTGTGCTCGGCTAAATTTAATTTCCTTGCAATTGTTTTACCACAATTCCTTGCAATTGAAAAACTAATACGAAAACAATGAATAAAACCAAGTGTGTTCTGCTCCTTCAGAATTTGAGAAATTTAGCCCTCACAACACAATTACTTCGCTAAGTACAGTAAATTCGTTAATACTCACCACTAAATAGTTTATACAAAATAATATTTATACAATCGAAGTCTAATTTAATACTAGTTTAAATCACTATGGCACTATCAAAGCTTACGAAAATAAATGAAATTCAGAAGTAATAGTTAACCACAATTTAACTTGAAAGGTATAATTTCTAATAATTAATGGATTTTATAAGTATAAAAAATTATTATACTAAATAGCGGTGATTATTTCAGCATCCTGGAGGAACTAATCGATAAATCTGGGGGCCCAACTGTCTTGGGGACGAAATTGTCGGGGACGAAGTGGTACGGGAACGAAAGTGTCCGGGAACGAAGTTGTACGGGGACGAAATGTCGGGAACGAAAGTGCTGCATCCCCACGAAACGTCTCTTCTCCACAGGAGAGCCCAAAATTCGCCTAATTATAGAGCAGTAAAGGTACAGCGTCTGGAACGTAACAGGGCTTCCTATGAGAGCCGAAAAATTGGTTTGTGCGCATGCTCGAGTTGGCGGCAGAGATTTGGCTTCATTTGGAGGTACTAAGTTTAAAAAATGTAATTTCAACTGGATTGGTGTGAATCTTAGTGGCTGCTAATTTTATTTTACCAAATTTATACTTGATTTAGAGAATTTAGATTTTATTTAATTAATAATTATAATTATTTTCATTAGATTATAGATTTTGAGAAAAGTTTTGTAGTTATGATGTGAATATTTTTAAATATGATAACATTATTTAATTTAATTAAACAATTTAGTTATTAAAAAATTAAATGTAAAATTTGTTTGAATTTTTTTTATCATCTCTTTCTCTTTATTCTAAAAAAAAGTTTTTGGTGAACGATTTCCAGAGAAAGGCTTTTTAATTACTGAACCGAATGACACATATATATGGTATCAAAATGTCCGGATTCTTTCCGGATTTCCGAGTAGGCCCTTCGATTTTTCAAAAAAATTCTCAATTTTAAAATATTTCCATTTTTATAGATAACGGATAAGGTCACAGTTACAAAGCAAGCACTGTCAATCAAATTATTATGCATCCAATCACAACGATCGATTGACGCTATATTTTAAGATGAAACATGTTTTTTCACCATTTAAAAAAGTATACTTTCTTGATGAAATATCACTCAAAGACTGATAAAAACATGTTCTAAAAACTTTCATGTGCTCGATTTTATACTAAAATTTCACGCTTTTTGTCCAATATTTATAATTTTTAGTCTGATTTTATCAAAATTAATTGTAAACATAGAGGGATGTTTTGTCTCTTATTATTTTCAATTGCTTAAACGGTATTGTTTAACAAGTCTGGGTTTAAACAAAAATATGAAAGATAAACGGCATATTATACTCGAGTTACTTTAAAATAATGGTGTTTGTTTGGTCTGAATATTGATAAACAATTATAATTAGTTATTTTTATAATCATAGATTAAAAATAGTTAAGATGAATATTTTTAAAAACATTTCGTTTAAATTTTTGATAAGTTCGAGTTAATATATATTCAAACTTTTAAGGGAGATTTATTCATGGAGGGGATTTACCGACGTATTTTAGGAAAGTTAGTTGATGATTTTTTTGTAAATTGTTTAAATGTTTTATAAAGTGTTCATTAGGGTGGTCCAAAAAAACTTTTTTCAAGCTAGCCCAAACGTCGCCCCCTAATTTTTTTACATTTACCAATAGTATCATCCTCCTTTAATTTTAGCTTTCTACTCCTATTTTTAGGGGGTGCTCAATGACCCTTCATTTTGACACTTTTTAAAACACTATGGATTTGCTTTTAGACATCACGTGGATAAAATGCAATTTTTTTTGTAAAACCTGATGTTTCTAAGCATTAATATGTCTAATTATATTGTATTTAGTTTAATTTTGTTATTTATCAAAAATTTTCTCCGGATCTGCAAAAATGCCTTAAAATCATCTACGTTAAAATTCTGTTTTTCAGTGCGTTATAACGGCAAAACTATTCTTTGAAAAATTAAAGTTGAATAGTGCATTTTGTAGGAAATTTTGTTTACTTCAACTTTGTAATTCAAGTTATTTTCGTGAAACTAATATTTTTTCAAATAAAAGAAAAAATCCGAAGGTAGAGTGAAAATTTTGCAATTTTTTCACATATTTTTGCGTTTTTTTCATATGAAGCCGACTTTCCAAGTGAAAGTGAACTAGATATTCGGAATCAGCACCTCAAAAAACATATAAAACCGTCGAAAAAAATAACTTAAAAAAAAATTTTTTTTAAGCAACTGCCTGTCATTGGACTGTATTACTATTTTGAGCTTTTATTGAATTTTAGTTACTTAATAAAACAAATTATACATTTTGAAATCAGAATTATGGTTTTTCACCCTTAAAACATAATATTTGCCCCCAAAAATGTCTTTCTACCATTAAAAGAACCGAAAATAGGCCCGCGGGCGGCCATTTTGTTTTTGACCGGAAGTCCCAAAAGACACTTCCGCCAGAGTGATTCTGGTTGATTTTGGATTCAGCATGTTTTAAACTATATTCCCACCAATTTTGGTGCCTCTTTCACAATCTGAACAATTATTCCCTTTAACGCCCCACTATTGTTGCTTCCGAGTCAACAAAAACCTCACTTGTCAATATTGTTTCTAAACATTGATACTTAAAGAAATGATGCTGTTAACTATTTATTTTCAATCTATAATCATATATTAAGTGTATAAATAAAGTATATGTCAAAATAATTCATCTTTTACTTATTTTTTAGCCAATTTAGCTAAAATTTCGAAAAAAACTAAAAAGTGCAGTTTTTTTAGGGCTGTTGAGCACCCCCTTAAAATGAAAGTAGGAAGTTGAAACTTTGCCAAAATAATACTTAAGGTAGATGTAAAAAAAAGAGGGGGCGACGTTGTGTCTAGGACAAAGTTTATTTTTTCCCATAGGAATGTGGACCACCCTAGTGTTCATAGCGAGTTGGAATTTGTGGGAATTGCGAAGCAATGCCAAAACGTCCTGCGTTAGCAGTTTACGGGGGTTGGTGAGCGATAGCGAGCAGGGGGCGGTAGCTCCCTAGTATTTAAAAATTTTGAGTTTTGTGTAGTAATAAGTATGTTAGTTAATAAATAGATGTTAGTAATAAATTTTGATGTTCTGATGTTCATAATTTTAAATATTTTAATATATTAGGGATCGTTTTACTACAAGTTCCTGTGATTTTTTATTTAAATCCTATGTAAAACACGAATTATCTAGAAATGGACTCTTGAACTTTGAAAACCTACGACCCAACCAAAAATATACGGCAATTTGAAACTGGGATAAGAGCTTCGCCAAGTAGCGATTCCTTCGCCAAATATTTGTTGTAAAATTGCTACTCAGCGCATGCGCACAGACCTATTTTTCAACTCTCATAGGGTGCCTCTCGTTCTAGAACGCAGTATGTAAAGGCTGGAAAAAACCGGGTTTATTCCCGGGAATAAACCCGGTTTTTTGGGATGGGAATTTTGAATATTCCCGTTTTGAGAATTTAAAGTGAAATTTTGGAATTTTGATTCTTTAGCTTTTTGTAAAAAGGTCAATGATTTCAAGTATTTTTCATATGTCATAGTACTATAATTTGTATAATTGTAAGGTTAATTTTAATTCTAAGACTTGGATTTCGGTTTAAGCTAAAAACAGAAGTAAGCGATATAATATTATAAACCTCCTGAAATAATCTAAATACAGTCGAATCCGCTTAATGTGATCGCATTTGTCCGATATTAAACTGCGCCTTGGCGGTCGGATGATGGCGACTGTTTTCAGGCTTTTACCTCTAAATTTTCAAATTTTAACTTTGAGCCCTGACTTTATTTAATGACCAAATTAAATGAAACTTGGTATTTAGGGTTTAAAGGGTATGCGGGTATAAAAATTGGAGTCACCATGAAAAAAGTTGCACTTTATTTTGTGTTTCGTATGAAGACGGCCTCTGAGAGAAAAATAGTCAATTAGTGATTTCAAGCTTACAATAAATCCTGAAAAATGACACCAAAAGCATCTTTCTAACCCCACCCGTTCGCCCGCACATTCTTCTGTTTCGTTTTTTTTTGACGGGAGCTGTACAAAGTGTACCAAAACACGTTAGAGTCTAGTCGTATTAACAAAAATTTTTCTCGGGGAGGACCCCCAGATCCCCTTTAGTACTAGGAACTGTATTGTTCACAACTTATTTAGGATATTAGTTCAATCAGGTGCAAATCCTAACTAAAAATATTTTTTAATTTATGCATTGGACCAATTAAATATGCATGGGGGCATGAGAGGTAGATTTGGGTGTACTTTTTCCCGATGCAAAAATCTAGCTGCAATTTTTAGAGAAAATTTGGGTCCTCCCGAAATAAATTTCTATAAGCGCCACAGGCTCCTTATAGTTTCAAGTGATTCCAAGTGTTTTTTAACGGCACCTTTTTAGTTCCTATGTATATACTACAGAAGGTATTCTTGGGGTTGCTCCTTTAGGTAAATTTGAATGAATATTTTATTTAGGAATCTGTCAAACTAAGCAAAGGATCTAAGGAACTCCCTAATTTATATACCTAATTTATTCAATTTACTTCACTGTCATTCTGTGCTCCTACTATCCTAAAATTTTATCCCGCAAGATTATTGTGGTTTTCCAAAGTGGCCCTCAACAACATTTGGGTTGGCCACCCTGCTCTAGCACCTTCCATAAACTATAATTGGGAGTTGAGAAATATACATTCCGTCCTACTGAATCGATATAAGTGTACGAATCAATCGAAGCATCGATTGGGTTTAAGGAATTTTAATTGCGATCTGTTATGTTTTTTTGTTTGTATGGTCACCACTCTTTAGTAACATTAATTATTTATATAAATATATTTTAAGTAAAATATATGTCTGAGATGTTGGAGAACATCGTACTCTCGATTAAGCTCCTACCTAATCCTATGGTAGTAGAGCATGATAAGAAAAATGAGGTAGAACATTAGTTTCGTACGTGCTATGCAGGGTGTTTCATCAACAATAGGTGGGGGTGTAGAGGGCACCTGCATAACCATATTTCGAATGGAAAGGGGGAACCTGTTATAGTGCGAGAGCTTTATACAAAAGGACATTTTGGCAAAGCCCGTTTAACGAAACAAACATAGTAAAATGAAAAAAATTATTGCATGAGGTACAGCAGTATCCGTACTACTTACATCATAAATTTGATAGAAATTGGACCACTTACTAAACCGTGGAGTGAGCTTTAAAACACTGAGTGGTAATCTTTTAGCCAAAGAATGGAGTTCACTCTTAGTGTAATGCTACTAAGAAAAATGATGATCGGGGAAGGAATTTTCAATGATTATACAGTTTTTAAACAAATAAGGGATCTAGCATGATCATTGAAATCCCTTCTCAGATCATAATTTTTCTAAATACCATTACACTACCCCATTCTTTGGCTAAAATATTAATATTGCATGTTTTAAAACTCACTCTACGGTTTAGCAAGTGATCCAATTTCTATCCAATTTATGATGTAAGTAGTACGGATACTGCTGTACCTCATGCAATAAATTTTATCATTCTATTATGTTTTGTTATGTACGGCCTTGGCAAAATGTCCTTCTGTAACGCTCTCGTCCTACATTAGGTCTTAGCTCTTTCACAGAGCGGCTGCACCCCCCCCCCATTTCTATTCGAAATTCGAATTCGATTAAGCAAAATATGCTTGCCTTATAGGTCCCCTCTACCCCCCCCTAAAATATTGATGATCAATTCAGAATCATTTTATGATCGCGTAGCGCCGATTCCACTTTATTCCGCCAGAAGTAATATTATGAGATATTATAAGAACAAATATACAAATATCTCTAGATTGAAATATTTATAATTTTTTTAAAGAGAAAAGTAGTAGTGCCTTTTAAAAAAGAAAAATACTACCATGTTGTTACACGTTACATGAAAAACTATGCATTCGATAATTAGCTGTGTACTTTGGCTCAAAACACACTGAGCGGCTTATAGTCGCTACTGCAATCAATCTCCATAACAAAAGCACGGAGAAAGCCCCTATCTTGACAGGAATGAAGATTCCTGTCAAGATAGGGGGATTGGCTATATGTGTCAACTGCTTTTGATGAGGTCCTTTTTTCACCTTTGTTTGTCCCACTCCTTAGCCCCGCGCCAAACTACAGCGTTTCGAGTCGCTCGAAGTCGTGAATCAAGATATGGGAAAAGCATGGAGTTCAGCCTGAGACTCCCCCTGACTAGGCTTTGTCCATACTTTTTTTTCATGGAGATTGATTGCAGTAGCGACTATAAGCTGCCCAATTTGACGCAGCTCTAATTCTTCAAAAGATACGAATTCCTATATCTTGACGTCTCCAACGAAATCTTTCTTACTTACTCCCTAGATGGCGCTGACACAAGGTTCACAAAAATACTGATTTGAAACGGACCTACATTCTCTCTCTCTCTCTCTCTCTCTCTCTCTCTCTCTCTCTCTCTCTCTCTCTCTCTCTCTCTCTCTCTCTCTCTCTCTCTCTTTCGATTCAATAATTTTAATTTAAAACTTTTAACTTCCTTCGGGGAGCGATATTCCCGTTTACAGCGTTGGAGTTTTAGTTACCGACCAATCGATAAGGTTTACCAACAAACAAATGAAAATTCGATTGCGATTAAAATTTACTTTCGCATGACAACTGAACATTACATTGCAATTAAGGGAATTATAATGTAATTTCAGTTAAAATAGTTTTAGGTTTAATCGATAGGTGTTCAGGAGATTTTAATCATCATAAAATGCAAAGATTTGTTCATTTATGAAGGAAGGTTGAAACATAGGTTTTCATGTAGTAAAAGTCACCACTCTATTTAGTAAAGTAAAAATTGTATAATGCTTCAATGGTATTTAATTTTCGGAATTGTATTTCACCAATCACGTAAATCCATTGAGTGTTCCTCAATGGAAGTTAATAGTCGAAAAGGAAAATGGACTAGTATAATATGTGTATATTTATTACATTGGTTCTAGGGGTTTCGGACGTAATTATGTATGCATTATACCCCGTTCGCACTACGCGAGATTAGGGCCCTATAACTTAAGCTCCGCCCACTTTCGGCGTCGAAACACCCTTTAGCCGATCCAGAAGCGCCCCATACTAAAGTGTGGTTGAAAATCGCCCCATCCATCTTAAAGGGTCTTTTCAGATAACAAAGATGGCGGCGCCTGTGGTTGTGAAAAAATCGTTTGAAGTATTTTTAGTGAATTTTGAATTTAATTTTGATAATTCTTGTTTCTTTTGTCTATGTATTCTGTCAATTGAACACGTATAGTCATATTAATGCTATGACAACGTTTTTTTCATGCATTTTCAGATGTCTGCCCCTGGCGCCATCTGTCGCATTCACATATAATTAATTATACACTTGCATTTTCCACTTTTTTGGTTTAAGAATAAATCAAATCCCCTTTAAAAATGAACGAAGAAAATTTTTATTCCCGTTAATATTTAAATTAATAGCAATTATTCTATGTGAATCTTTTGATCTGCAATTACATATTTTTAATTTTTTCGGAAGATGGCAAGGTAACTATGGGAGACACTGGTCTCCTTAAGCTTTTAAAAAAGGCAAAATTAAGCGTAAAACCAAATAAAAGAAAAATAATTATCTACGAAAAAATTGCTCTAAATTTCTGCGAATTTCGCAAACTGTGCGGTTAGTATTTACCTTATTTACAATGGATCTTTTACTCAACTTTTTCTGGTCTAAAATAAGCTGTTTAATTACACAGGTCTACAAAAAAAAACTTTTTTCGAGCTGATTTGGTTATTTCACCTGAAATTTATTAATTTTGGAATCCAAAAATGACCTTCATTTTCTCCTTGGACATGAAACTACATTTTCTGGGTTATATGCTTCTCCCTCAAACAAATCCACTTAAATTTACTCATCCAAAAAGTTAAGTTGTTTAACTTCTACTTAAAACCTAGACATTAACAAATTAATTCATAACCCTTAACCCCTCAAAAATAAAAATACAACACACATCCCAGATTAATACCCGAGAAAGGAAATAGACCAGAATATTAATCTAGTATTTGCAAAATGATATCTATTCTTGTAAGGTTGAAACATAGGTTTTCATGTTGTAAAAGTCACCACTCTAAAAAGTAAAGTAAAAATTGTATATCACTTCAATGGCCGGGAATTATTGTGTTGCCATTTCACAAATCACGTAATTCCTCGAGTTAAATCAATGGAAGTTAATAGTAGAAAAGTAAAAAGGAATAGAGTATAAAATGTGTATTTCTATTATATTGCTTCTAGGGGGGTTTCAGGCGCTATTATGTATGCATTACCATAGCTTTCGGTTATAATGGATCTTTTACTCAACTTTTTCTGGTCTTAAATAAGCTGTTCAATTACAATTTTTAATTCAAGAGAGGTAAACGAGTTCAAGAGGAAAATTGACAGATACTGGGATTCCGGTAGTTTGAGTTAAAAAGGCTGGACCAACCTTGCTGGGAAGCCTGTAGTTGGTCGACTTAATTTGTATTTGTACAGGTCTGCGAAAAAACTTTTTTTCGAGCTGATTTGTTTATTTTACCTAAACTTTATTAATTTTGGAATCCAAAAATGACCTTCATTTTCTCCTGGGACGTCACGCTTTTTGACAATTCAGGTTTTTAGGTTTTATTAGGAAATGTCTTAAATTTTTGAAAAATTGGCTCCTTGTTCTAATTTTTTATTCAAATTTTTCCACAAAACTTTTTTTATGCTTGATGTGCTGAATATGAAATTGACCTTCGTTTTATCATAGGACTCCACCTTTCTCTCCAATTTAAGTAAAAATATCAATTTTTTAAGAAAATAAAAGTATATATTTGAAAAAAATTATTTTTTGACTCAAACTTTATTTGAAAATGATTTTTTATGTTTATTGGTGTGCTGAATGCAAAAATGACCTCTTTTGATTTTTAAGACATCACCTTTTGTAAGAAATTGAGCAAATATGGCGAAATTTCACATAAAATGAAAGTACACTTAAGAAGTAGATTTTTTAATCCAAATTTTTATTAATGTCTTTAGTTTTAACTTTTTTTTGTGCCCTGAGTTCAAAAAAGGGTCACTGTTTTGCCCTAGAATGTCATGCTTCCTGAACATTTTGGTAAAATTGTAAAATAAGTCATTATTTCAATTTTAATGAAAATAGGTTCACAAAAGAAAATTTTTATTACATGTTCTTAATGAAAATCATTATATAACTAAAATTAAATCATTTACACACTGTAAAGCCAATTTTTCCTCCTTATGAAGCTCCCCTTGGTTATTGTGAGTAACAACAAGAATGTTTCTTTGAACTATACAACAAAAATCCTTCATTTTTACAGGATTAAATCTTCCCTCATATTTTCTTTTCAGCTCTATAAGGTCCTGGTAAGATTGTTACCTATGTACAAATCTATAGCAAATCTCAACCCCCCCCGTAATTACGTAAGAAACTTCCGGACACCCCCCCCCGAAATTTTGACACCCCTTTTAGTGAGTACTGGGTTTTTTTCTCCTTTAAAATTAGGTGACTTGTACAAGGAGCTTTTTGGGTGTAACATAAGGGTTCAAAAGTGAATCAAAACACTACTTTTCGGGGTTAAAATTTCAAAATGTTTGGGGGGTCCATCCCCAGAAAAAAGTGCTCACGTCAGATTACCTAATTCAATTTTTTGGTTGAGTTTTGAAATTACTTATCCAAAAAACAAGAGATTTTTAAAAATGCAGTATCTTACGTAAGCATCACTCATATCCCCTTTGTCAGAAAAAATTAGCGAAGAGCAAACCTGTTGAGCTGAAGTGAACTCAATGTCAATGACGTCAGCGCCCGTCCTGACTCCTATGTTCTGTTGTGTTTCTTTCTACTTTGCTCGTGTGTGATGTTTCGTTGAACTTGAATAACGACCTAAATATCTATATTACGTTAACAGTGGGCTCTAATTTGAATGAGGAAATACACGATTTTCGGCGAAATTTGAGCATACAAAAAAACGTAATATAGATATTTAGGCTATTATTCAAGTTTTGTCGGATAGCCTAGATCATATAGAGTCTATAACTCGAGACGAGACATTCGTCGTGTGATTAGGGTAGAAATGAGGGGCGAAAAATCGATTTTCGGCCTTTTTGGCGGCGCGTCCCATTGGATTAACATGAGGAACTTCAGGGCCAATGTGGCACCTTAAGATATTATCCAAAAATTCTGAAAAAATTCACAGGTACTCTCTGGCACCTTAGACAACTTTTCCGCACTATTACGTCATCAAAATCGAAAAAAAGTTTTTTTTCGATACACCCTATTGTACATAGTATGATTAAAAAATCAATCGTTCCTGGACGGTTTTTCGCTTTTCGAAAAAGTAGCAACTTCTTCCAATCTGTTCTTTTTGCTGAAGGTGAGCTGTTGAACTATGCACGGTCAGTTGTGCTTTCAGAAGCAACGAGCCGATTCAAAAATTGCCAGGGAATGATTTAGAACCCTTTATACATTCGATAAAGCTGGCGTGATTTTAACTGTTACTTGCGATTCAACTATTCTAAAAAGAACAGGAATTAAATTCCATTGTGTTTGTTCTCATGTTCTCGCTCCGAATCAATGTGGTATGATTGATAAGGGCTTCTAAAGTTTCTCTTTTGTTAAGTTAAAGGAAGTATAGGTGCAAGTAGATTAATAAGTTACATCAGATGACAGGTGTGCATAACAGATTCTTCCCACCCAATTACATCCCATTTATATAACCTTAAAAATTTTTGTTTTAATTTTAGTGGTGACTAATTACCTTCGAACTTAAATCAGGTTACTCTTAAAATATTTCTCATATTTTTTATTATCCCTTTAATTAGTTGTGGATGAGAGAAGTCAACTCTTGGGACATTTTTAAAAAGGTGTGTAATGTTAATAACAATTTTTGAGCCCCAATCGAAAACACAAGTTGAAAAGTATAATAAGACAATGTTTTTATCGATTTTTCGGGCTTGCTGCATGACTGACCAATAAAAAGTTAACAGCACCTAAAAGAACAGAATCGAGAAAATGTTACTATGGAGAAAAATTTGAAGAGCAGGTTTATAAAACAGTGAGGAACACATATTAGTATTATAACTATCCATTTTTATGTTCCACTCTAGAACATGGAGATAGCTCTAGAATAACCATTCACTCGATTGACCGTGAATTTTCGTTTCTCTTTTATTTTAGAATTATCGTTTCTAGTAAAAGTAACAGTTCCTTTAAGTCTGTTCTTTTTGGTGCAGGTGAGTTGGTAATTTTTGCTTTGTTAGCTGTGCTTGCATACCCCCTATTAGAATCAAAATGGGATATTCAGTGTTTATTTTTAGGAAATCCCTAAAATTTTTACATTTTGGGTCAAAAAGTAAAGGTAACAGTGTTAAAAAGTGCCCCCCTTAGACTCAAAACGTTTCTAAAAATGAGTTTAACCCCTACTTTTACACGTCAAATTTAATTTTTTTTCTGGGGGAGGATCCCCACACCCCCCATTATTATCAAAATGGGGTATTCAGTGTTTATTTTTAGGAAATCCCTAAAATTTTGACATTTTGGGTCAAAAAGTAAAGGTAATACTGTTGAAAAGTGCCCCCCTTAGACTCAAAACGTTTCTAAAAATGAGTTTAACCCCTACTTTTACACTTCAAATTTAATTTTTTTTCTGGGGGAGGATCCCCACACCCCCCATTAGTATCAAAATGGGGTATTCAGTGTTTATTTTTAGGAAATCCCTAAAATTTTGACATTTTGGGTCAAAAAGTAAAGGTAATAGTGTTGAAAAGTGCCTCCCTTAGACTCAAAACGTTTCTAAAAATGAGTTTAACCCCTACTTTTACACGTCAAATTTAATTTTTTTTCAGGGGGAGGATCCCCACACCCCCCATTAATATCAAAATGGGGTATTCAGTGTTTATTTTTAGGAAATCCCTAAAATTTTGACATTTTGGGTCAAAAAGTAAAGGTAATAGTGTTGAAAAGTGTCTCCCTTAGACTCAAAATGTTTCTAAAAATGAGTTTAACCCCTACTTTTACGCGTCAAATTTAATTTTTTTTCTGGGGGAGGATCCCCACACCCCCCATTAGTATCAAAATGGGATATTCAGTGTTTATTTTTAGGAAATCCCTAAAATTTTGACATTTTGGGTCAAAAAGTAAAGGTAATACTGTTGAAAAGTGCCCCCCTTAGACTCAAAACGTTTCTAAAAATGAGTTTAACCCCTACTTTTACACGTCAAATTTAATTTTTTTTCTGGGGGAGGATCCCCACACCCCCCATTATTATCAAAATGGGGTATTCAGTGTTTATTTTTAGGAAATCCCTAAAATTTTTACATTTTGGGTCAAAAAGTAAAGGTAACAGTGTTAAAAAGTGCCCCCCTTAGACTCAAAACGTTTCTAAAAATGAGTTTAACCCCTACTTTTACACGTCAAATTAAATTTTTTTTCTGGGGGAGGATCCCCACACCCCCCCAATTATTATCAAAATGGGGTATTCAGTGTTTATTTTTAGGAAATCCCTAAAATTTTGACATTTTGGGTCAAAAAGTAAAGGTAATACTGTTGAAAAGTGCCCCCCTTAGACTCAAAACGTTTCTAAAAATGAGTTTAACCCCTACTTTTACACGTCAAATTTAATTTTTTTTCTGGGGGAGGATCCCCACACCCCCCATTAGTATCAAAATGGGATATTCAGTGTTTATTTTTAGGAAATCCCTAAAATTTTGACATTTTGGGTCAAAAAGTAAAGGTAATACTGTTGAAAAGTGCCCCCCTTAGACTCAAAACGTTTCTAAAAATGAGTTTAACCCCTACTTTTACACGTCAAATTTAATTTTTTTTCTGGGGGAGGATCCCCACACCCCCCATTATTATCAAAATGGGGTATTCAGTGTTTATTTTTAGGAAATCCCTAAAATTTTGACATTTTGGGTCAAAAAGTAAAGGTAATACTGTTGAAAAGTGCCCCCCTTAGACTCAAAATGTTTCTAAAAATGAGTTTAACCCCTACTTTTACGCGTCAAATTTAATTTTTTTTCTGGGGGAGGATCCCCACACCCCCCATTAGTATCAAAATGGGATATTCAGTGTTTATTTTTAGGAAATCCCTAAAATTTTGACATTTTGGGTCAAAAAGTAAAGGTAATACTGTTGAAAAGTGCCCCCCTTAGACTCAAAACGTTTCTAAAAATGAGTTTAACCCCTACTTTTACACGTCAAATTTAATTTTTTTTCTGGGGGAGGATCCCCACACCCCCCATTATTATCAAAATGGGGTATTCAGTGTTTATTTTTAGGAAATCCCTAAAATTTTGACATTTTGGGTCAAAAAGTAAAGGTAATACTGTTGAAAAGTGCCCCCCTTAGACTCAAAACGTTTCTAAAAATGAGTTTAACCCCTACTTTTACACGTCAAATTTAATTTTTTTTCTGGGGGAGGATCCCCACACCCCCCATTAGTATCAAAATGAGGTATTCAGTGTTTATTTTTAGGAAATCCCTAAAATTTTGACATTTTGGGTCAAAAAGTAAAGGTAATAGTGTTGAAAAGTGCCTCCCTTAGACTCAAAACGTTTCTAAAAATGAGTTTAACCCCTACTTTTACACGTCAAATTTAATTTTTTTTCAGGGGGAGGATCCCCACACCCCCCATTAATATCAAAATGGGGTATTCAGTGTTTATTTTTAGGAAATCCCTAAAATTTTGACATTTTGGGTCAAAAAGTAAAGGTAATAGTGTTGAAAAGTGTCTCCCTTAGACTCAAAATGTTTCTAAAAATGAGTTTAACCCCTACTTTTACGCGTCAAATTTAATTTTTTTTCTGGGGGAGGATCCCCACACCCCCCATTAGTATCAAAATGGGATATTCAGTGTTTATTTTTAGGAAATCCCTAAAATTTTGACATTTTGGGTCAAAAAGTAAAGGTAATACTGTTGAAAAGTGCCCCCCTTAGACTCAAAACGTTTCTAAAAATGAGTTTAACCCCTACTTTTACACGTCAAATTTAATTTTTTTTCTGGGGGAGGATCCCCACACCCCCCATTAGTATCAAAATGGGGTATTCAGTGTTTATTTTTAGGAAATCCCTAAAATTTTGACATTTTGGGTCAAAAAGTAAAGGTAATAGTGTTGAAAAGTGTCTCCCTTAGACTCAAAATGTTTCTAAAAATGAGTTTAACCCCTACTTTTACGCGTCAAATTTTAATTTTTTTTTCTAGGGGAGAACCCAGTGGCGTATATAAGGGGGGCTGAAGGGGCCCTGCCCCCCCCCCCGAAATCCGGACTTAGTGTACCAAAACAAGCTAAAACCCTGTTTTTAGGCACAAATTTCCAAAAAATTTTCTGGGGGAGGACCCCAAACCCCCCTCTCTGATTGGCATTTTATTATAAATCTTTTTTACAATAAGTTCATCAAAATCCCAATCCTACTTAAAAATATATGTCCAAAATTAGGACTAGGTGTACCAAAACCGAGTAGAAATACTGTTTTTAGGGTCAAATTTCCAAAAACTTTCTGTGGGAGGACCCCCAGATCCCCTTTCCTACTTGGCACTCTATTATTTTCAAATTGTTTTTATATTAAGTTCACCCAAATGCAAATTCTATCTATAAATATAAATCAAAAATTCGGACTAGGTATGCCAAAACTGGTTAAAAACCAGTTTTCAAAAGTCAAATTTCAAAACTTTTTTGGGGGTGGACCCCCAGACCCCCCTTTGGTATTTGGAACAAAATTATTCACAACTTTTTTATAATAAGTTCTTTTAGATTTATATTTTAACAAAAAAAATATATAGAAAATTACATTGTCCGTAATAAATTTGCTTGGGAGGGGGTGAAAAATAATTTTGGGCCCCTCCCGAATTAAATTTCTATATACGCCACTGGGAGAACCACCATACCCCCAATGGTACCACAAGGGGATCTTTGCTGAAAAAGTGCCCCCCCTTGGAGCCGTGCTGGATCCGCGGCTGCAATGAATAGGGTTGCTGCTCTCGTGATCGTACCCTTTGAAATGGAGTATTCATGGGGGGATACGTACCAATATTTAAAAATATCGTTATTGATTTTAAATTCAAAACTATAAAAAAAAACATATTTTTTTGGATGAACTGACGATGCAATGAGGAAGTTGCATGATTTTTTTAATCGATTCCTCTTGCAAAAAGAAGCAACTACCCAAAATTTGAGGCCGATCGAGAAATTTTTCGATTGCCAAAAAAATTAACAAAAATCCCCTTTTTAAAAGCGCGCGAAAACGCCAAAAGTTTGGATGTGACGTCATCTTATAATAAACATTGTTGTAAAGCAATGGAGTTGATGGTATTATTGTTGACGTCATCTTATAGTTTAAACGTTTTCAGTCACGTGTTTTTTTCTCGACTTTTAAATTAAAATATTTAATTACCTGTATATTGAAAAACTGACTAGATATTTCATTTTACCATACAAAAAACCATACGGAACACTTGTTTGTTTTTGAAAATCTGACACATGCAACTTCCTTATTCTAAACTACGGTAATTTTACCTGGAAAACTTTTTATCTTTATAAATTATTTCTTTCAGTTCGTGGTGCTATAGTCACCACTTTACTGATAGAAATAAATAATATATATAAATATTTTCTTGATGAATTCAATTTTAAAAATATATAGTGTGTTTTTAAGTTTGCTTAAGCTCTTAACTCCTCATAGTTGAGAGTATGTATTCAGAAACTAAGGGCTGTCTGTAGTCGGAAACTTTAACAGAGGAAGAATCGAAAATATATCTCCTCCACGGCTGTCGGCCGCCATATTGTTCTGAGTTTCAAAAAGCATTCCGATTGCTTTTACACTTTTTGTGGCCCGTTTAATAGTTCCAAAAAAAATCTGAAACAGCATTTATTACCAAAATAACGATTGTTGACTTCTTTAAACAATAAGCGTTTTCAGTCACGTGTTTTTTTTCTCAACTTTCAAATTAAAATATTTAATTACCTGTGCATTTTTTTTGAAAAATTGACTAGATATTTCCTTTCCCCCCTCGTGTGGCGAACAGAAAACCTGTTTACCGATCTGCACGCGCCGTACTGAATTGTCGCCTCTCTCTCGTATACAGGCTCTCTAGGGTGCATAAGTAGCCAAGACTAACGTCTCTTAGTAGCAGTGTATTCATACGGAGGAGTTTCGGCGCATGCTCCAGAACTCTAGGTTGCATAAGCATGGGCGGATTTAGGAGGTGAACCCTGGGGGTGCAAGCTGTCCCTGATGGCTTTGAAGACATGATTTTCCCCTATAAAATGGAATGTTCTCAAAAAGTTGGGGGTGCGTTGCACCCCCAGACCCCCTTAAATCTGCCCATGTAGCATAAGTAGCCAAGACTACCGTGTCTTGGTAGCAGTGTATTCATACGGAGGAGTTTCTGTGCATGCTCCAGAACTTGAACGTCGTGAGTGCTTTTATTCTTACAAGTATATATTTTATTACTGTTTTTAATGACACATTGAAGTGTTTATAATTCGTATGCCATTAATTTTTCATTTCATTGTAAATTTCTTAAATTTAATTAAAATCCAATTCAATTCTCTCCTTCTTGCTCAAAAAAAATAGTTAAATGGAAAACGAGAGAATAAGAATTCTTAAATATGGGATTTTCTAATGCAAGAGAAAATGCGTAATTATGCTAAATGTGATTGAAGTTCTGCAGCATGCGCAGAAACTCCTCCGTATGAATACACAGCTACTAAGAGACGTTACGGTAGCCAAGCCGGCAACCTGTTTTACCGCACCCCTTTCCTCCGCCATGAGAGCACATCCAATTAATATAATTAGCAAAACAAGACCATAAAATAATGGCGTTATTTTACTATTCATGAATCGTCGAATAAACGTCTATTTTGTAAATCAAAACCAAATTTATATATTAAAAAATCTTTTTGACTTAAATACTGGTGACTATACAGTGTTTCAAAAGGCCGTTTCGTGGGTTTTATTTTGGACCAACGTGTCCTATGGTCAACGAAGTAAGGTCAACCAAGTGACCCTTGGGAATCCACTTAGATGACTTACAGCACCCCTAGCGGCGAAATAAAAAGTTTGAAAAATTAATTTAAAAACTGAAGGAGATAGAGCAAAAACCTCAGTGAGATAATTGTTTTCAAAGTTACGAAGAACGCAATGAAAAAAAATTTCAGGAAAATATTGTGAGTATTAGGATATGAGAATAGCCCTTTTTCAGGCCTCAATAAAGATACAAATTTGCAAGTTTTTTTTTATTTCGATTTTTTTTAATAAATTTTGTCGTTAATTGAATTAAATGGATATTCAAAATTATTCGCGCAAAATGTTTTTTAAAAACTTTGGAAACTTTATTATTAGCTTGATATATGACACATCTGTACATGAAACAACAGTGAAAATTCCTTTAAAATATCATACGGGCTTAAAATTAAATGAAGAGGAATTTATATAGAAATCTACGGGCGAGGAGCGTTTCTGGTAGCACTAATAAAGCCGACCGGTTTTTTCCGCGCTGAAAATCGGCACGCGGATGATGTTGGCGAGACTTTGGTTGCCAAAGTTATTCCCTTTGCCGATTTTCATGCTGCCATCTATCAAAAATGTCACAAGTAATTATACACTGATAGTAAAAATTTTTACAGGCACTAGATGTCCATTACTTTCGTAATATATTAATGTCTGAGGACTTATTTTGTTAATAAATAGCTGTTTTAGATTTTTTGGAACTATTAAATGGGCCACAAAAAGTGTAATTGCAATCGGAACCTGGTGGAGTAGAAATATCTAGTTTAAAATATATTGGGTTCTCCTTTCCATCTCGTTCTCGTCTGGAAAGTTTGTTAAGTTTCGTGTTAAAGTTTCTGAATAAGGCCCTAAAACTATTTTAGTACAAAATCTTTAAAGTAATAAAAAACGCTTTTCAAGATCGTGCTGATCTGATCATGCTGCCATCTGTCAAAAGCGTCACAAGTAATTATACACTGATAGTAAAAATTTTACAGGCACTAGATGTCCATTACTTTCGTAATATATTAATGTCTGAGGACTCATGTTCGTGATAAATAGCTGTTTTAGATTTTTTGGAACTATTAAAAGTGTAATAGCAATCGGAATGCGCTTCAAAACTATCAGATCCAATATGGATGACGCTGAAAGTCTTTCAGCGCCGAGAAAAAGTCCATCCATGCCGGGCTGAAAACCGGCTTCGGCGCGCTGGTTGAATACGCCTAGCCATTGGTCCGTAGGACTCACGTGACCACTAAAAAGAGTCAACCAAATCCGCGCGTGTTCGGCGTTCGGTATGGCGATTTTTTCTCGCGCCAAGAGGTCGCCACGCCGAAAACACGCGTATTGGGCGCTGAAAATAAGTCGCATGGAAAAGCAGCTTTAGGTGCTTACGTATTATTTGAACGGCCCTTCAGCAAACCAACGGAATTTCTTCGGTTATAGGGGGGCGCCATCTAGGGTGTGTAAGGCGAACTATTTCTTTCATTCACAAAGGACTTCATCCTCTCAGTGGCGAATCCAGTAGGGGGGGCTGTGGGGCTGCAGCCCCCCCCAGGAATAAGACATTCAAGTTTTGATAATAGCATTAAAACAAAATAGAAATTTCACTACGTTGTGGACATTCGGTGGTGTTACCCAAAGGGTCTCAAAATGAATCGGAACCATACTTTTAAGGGTAAAATTCCAAAAATTTTCTGGGGGAAGGCCCCCAAACCCCCTTTTTATTGATTCATAAGTATCTCAGAAAGAGCACAAAATATTCATTTTTCTGTTCAAATAGTGTTTGTTATGGGTTAATTCGAAAAATAACCTGAGAAATTTATATAAAAAACGGTTTTTTTCTGGTTATGAAAAAAACCGGGGTTATCGGTTATTTTTTAACCTATTTTGTTTGTAAATTGTTATTTATACATTAACATTTCAGAAAGAGCACAAACTATTCATTTCTCCTGTTTAAATAGTGTCTTTTAATGGGTTAATTCGAAAAAAAACCCTGAAAAATCTAATTAAAAAACCGGTTTTTTCCGGTTGTTGAATTTGAAAAAAACCGAACCGGTTAAACCGAAGAAAAAAATAACCGGTTAAAACCGAAACAAAAATAACCGGTTTTTTTAAAAACCGGTTATTTTTTGACATCCCTACTAATTACCTTCGAAATTTTATTAGAATATTTAAAAAAAAATTCCTCCAATTTTTTATTATCCTTTTAATTAGTTGCGGATAAGAGAAGTAAACTCTTGGGACATTTTTAAAAAGGTGTGTGATGTTTATACCAACTTTTGTGCCCCAATCGAAAACACAAGTGGAAAAGTATAATTAGACAATTTTTTTTATCCATCTTTCGGGCTCGCTGCATATTTTTGGATCGGCTCGTTGTTTTTGCAAAAGCACAACTGACCAATCAAAAATTAACAGCACCTAAAAGAACAGAATCGTGTACACTGTTATTAATCAATCAAAATCAAAGTCTGCCCGGGCCTAGTGGCCCATCAGGCTGTGCCCATCTCCGTTTCTGTAGCCTTTTGGGCCTGGGGTGCTAATTACTAGCGTATGTCCAGGCCGAGTGGCTAGCCCGACGGCGTATTCGCAAAAGTGCCCCCGAGTTGGGACGGCTTGGCAATATTTGGGGAGAGCGGCTGGCGGTGTATGATTTTCTGGCAACCACGCGGAGAGCGACGCGTGCTTTCGCGTTTTTTTCATTCCGCTCACTCTGAATATTATATTCGCTGTTCTGACTAGTTTTGACCGCGCGCTTGCCATTGATTTAGATTAAAATAAATCATTAGTAAAATAAAAAATGTTATAAATTAATCATGAAAAATTATTTTATTATATTACTTCCGAAATAAAATTTCATAAAAAATGTTATAAATTAATCATGAAAAATTATTTTATTATATTACTTCCAAAATAAAATTTCAATTTCTGAAGTAAAAATAAACCCATTTCATAAAAACGTGGGTTATATTATATGGTTCAAATTTAATTTTTAAAGCAGTGGATTTAATAATTGTTTATAAAATTATCAAATTTATCCTAACTGTCCAACTGTTCTGTGTTCATTAATACAATTTTGAATGAACATTTTTGTTTATGTAGAAAAATAGCAAGTGAAACTTAGATGTACTGCATCAAAATTAGTTAATCACTTGAAGCTTACATTTTTAAGTTAAATTTTTTCATGTGTGACATTAAATACCTAAAGAAAAAGCATTGCAAAGTAACTGTAATATGTTTCTGAACACATTTTTTTTATCACAAACTTAAAAATTTTCAGTTTTTCCAGAGTGGAATCCAACTTTTTTGGGAAAAAATGCTCAATATATGGTTGAAACTTCATTATTAAGTATTGTATAAGTATATCATCTAAAACATTTTTAATTGATATCTGTAAAACAATTCTGTAAAAAGTATTTGAAATTAACATTTCAACTTTTCCCGAAAGAAACAAACCCTTTGGGAAAAAAAGTTTTTTCCCCCAAAGTTTCCAGGGTTTTCCCAGCCATTCCCATCTCTACAATTTACGCAGTGTATTCATGTTCAGTTGAACTCTTTGTTCAGTTCAATAGACTCCTAATGTATCCTTTTTTCTTGAAAATGTTATGTACTTATTCAAAAAGTTCCATTTAAAATTAAACAAGCATTCGAACCCAGAGTGAAAATAAAATTTATATTTATGGTTTCAATTTACATGTAAATTACCATATACCAAGAGCATTTTGCGTATCAGATGTTTTTCAATCAAAGTAACTTTCTGTGTTCTAATTTAATGGGACAACTAACACTTGATTACTTCTTTAAAAGCAAATTCTTAATTATTTTTCTTTAGTAGAAAAATATTTTTTACCTAGAGAAAAAGTTCTTTTGAAATACTGTTCTGAGAATTTCTCGGGTATTTATTTTTATTTAAAACAAGAATTCCAAAACCCCATTTTCATTTATCTATTTTGTCTTTGTGTGAATTGTATATGTTCTCCATTATTTGCTTAATAAATTTGAAATATTGCTCTATGACTAAAAGTTAGGGAACCAAGGGCCTTCTTAATTCATAAAATACCCTGTGTGGTTTTCAAATGTTGTTGCATACCATTGGCGCAGCAACTCAAATAATTATGTAGTCAGTTATTAAGTGTTCAAATGTTATTTACAATAAAATTCTGTAACAACTCAATTAACTGATGTAGAGGATAATTTCCAAAATTTTGGTTGAAGTACTTCTTATATTACATTCAAGATTATACTAGGGTTTAACCCAAAAATTTTATAACATTTCATTGCTATATTTCAGTTCTCTTAAAAGACATAGTAATTGAATGATTTGTATTTGAAAAAAGTGTAAATAAAAACAAAAATTAGTGTAAAAATTTTTGTTCCGTATTTTCTTTGTAGATATAATCATTAAAAATTAATGCCCTTAACAAAATTTCATTGTTTTATCCTGTCTACAACAAAAATCACCCTTAAAGAACTAAAAATTGTTCAGAGTGGTTGGGAGCAGCGCGAGAAGCTTAGGTAACCTAGTAGTTGTCGTTGCACTAGTTGTAATCCTAATTTCAAACCATAGTACTTTTTATGATCAATTTGTTAAACACATTTGTTTCAAACTTGAATTTTTACTAGGGAAATTTAGAACTAAAAATTAAATTCAAAATAAATTATTTAATTAATTAAATAAGGGATTCACTGAAAACACCTACACTATTTTGCCGTCCTAAGCAAAAGTGTACACTAACGCAATTTCTCACAGATTTACTTTGAGAAAAATCTCGCCAATAGAGTATTTGGCAATGGATAGCAGCAACCTTTTAACAACGCCAAAACTGCCAACAAAACAGGCAGAATGAACAACTAAGCTGCATGAATTTTCAGAGATAGTAGTTTTTGATTCTAAGGCGACGATATTCTCGCCAATTTAAAAACATGCCAAGGGAGAAATAAAATGAAGTTTTAAAAAATCTTGTTTACGTACATTTTGCTTAGGACGGCAGTATTCTTGTCTTAGTATGTGTGATCTATGCAATTTAAACTTCATGATAACTTCTTTTCGCCAAAAATAGACATGGTAAAGAAAATTGTTAAATTAATATTTTACTTACCCATTGACTAGGAACTTACTAGAGGGTATGTTAAACTAGTGAAAAAGACAGATTTGCTGCTGTCATTACACCATAAACCATCTGTATTGTTAACCACTTAACAGTTACATTTATTTAAGAATAATTGACCAAACATGGAAATTTTTTTTGACTGTTTAATTTTGTTCTTTATATTATAAGTGTTAAAAATAATTTTTCATTAAAAGAATTAAAATTAAATTACAAGTGTATTAAATACTTTAACATAGTACGCATAAAAAAGTATTGGATAACACACACATCTTATTAAATTAGGAGAAAGATTATCCAAACATGATGTCTCACAATCTCTATACGACTAAAAATCACAAACATCATCGAAACAAACTCAGTTTGGGCTTCACAAAATGGAAACATTAATTTTTCTTTACCCGAGCAGAGCTCGGGCGACACTGTTAAGGGGTTAATTAAGTATTTATCTGCTTTTATTTTTAGCCAATTTTCAGAGAGAATATATGAAATTTAGAAAGTATTCTGAAAGTAACCTGTAGTAACTAATGACTTTATTTCCATACATATATGTATTTATGATTATTAATAGGCTCTGTACACTTGTGTAGTATCTATCCTTAAAATAACTCAGAACTTGACTCATACTTGACTTAATAACTCAGAACTTGAGAATAAATTAGAATATGAAAATAAGTTACGTGTTTTTAAATTCTTACTTGTGTGAAATAAAATAAACAACATGATGTCAAGTTACCCAAGTCCCAGAACCGTTTATACAATGACAAAACCGTAAATATACAAATTTTCTATTTTAGTAAAGCTTTATGTAGTGAAAAGGGATTTCCAAAAAAATTTCATTACTTCCGAGAAACTGTCAAGGCTCTTATAGCAACAGCAAGTCTCTTAATGAAAATAATTCTCAAAACAAAGTCAGTATGTGACTTGTTCTTAGGTGTTGTCATCCTGTCTACCAAATGAAGTTAAAAAGGTTCCTTCAAGCAAACACTATTTTTAACATTAGGTACCCATTGCAAATCAAAACTTTAGTTTACTTTAAACATTATTATCACTCTCAAAACACCTAAAGAAGTTGAATTCAGAAAGAAATTACCTTATGACAACATAATTGTTGTAATAATTTTGCATAATTCTAATGATATGTTTATTACAGCTAACTTACTAATTCAGTTGAGTAAATGGTGGTTATTTGTTTGTAAATAAAACTACTATAAGCATTGCGAGTGGCTCCATCTATCTATTCTTATAATGGCTTTTTTTCATGTAGGGCTTGAGTTCTGTGAAAGGAAATGATTAATTGCATGTTTCTATTTAAACAGAATAAATTAAAGGACAGCAATTTTTTTATTGAAAGATTCTTTATTTTATAAGTTTATAATACAAATTCATAGCATTTTTCAGTATAACAGTGACCTGCTTATTCTTTCAGGGTCCTTACATGAAATTATAAACAAGTTTCACTACATTTTAAATTTTTAGGGCTGTGCTTTAGAATTTAAAATAAATTTTAGCGAACAAATATTAAACATTATTATTTTATTTTGTATTTATGTACAAATTATAATCAAACACCAAGTGTTTTGGGAAAAGGCTTAAATGTAGTAATAACTACCAAATTAAAATTTACCAATGAAGCTTGTTAACTTTATACCTTGACCTATAAGTATGACTTAAAAATATTGAAGGGAAATAAAACAAAAATTAACAATACCAACTCAAAATATAAACTATTAATTTCTAAAATATTTTTATTAGTATTGAAATTACATAATTATAATATTTAATGTTTGTTTAGTAAAAACATTATGATTTAGTACTATACTAATTAAAAAGTAACTAAATTAATTGACTTACTTGACTTAAGTCTCTTTACGCCTATGTGGCGCATGAGGCCGCCAAACTAAATTAATTACTATATTAATATTTATTTGATTTTTTTACAAAAAATTTACATAACTAGAATAGGAAAAGGTACAGCTTTAAAAGCGTCCTCCAGCCGCCATGTTTAATCACAGCTTATTAGTTATAGATACAGCTGCATAGTTATAATTATTATCATTATTTGATCCTAAAATAATAGTGTAATTAGTGTAATATTATTTAAATCTAAAAATCTGTTCCTAGAAAAAATAATCTTTAAAACCTTATTAATATTGCATAAATAATTTTCAGTGTATTTTAAAAAAGATAAAGCATTTCTAACCACAGAGTATAGAGCTTAACAGAGTGTTATCACCATAGACCAGGGGTTCCCAAACTTTTTTGACCCGTGGACCCCCTGACGACATTTTTCGTACCCCGTGGACCCCCTGTCTCTAAGGGACTGTTCAAGAAGTGAAGTATGTGAAGAAATTACTTCACCTTCCACAACAGAATCAATCAACCATATTGAAAAGCTTAGAGCTTATTTTTTCTATGTCGGAACACAAGTGAAAAAACATTTCACGAACTAAATTCGCTTCACAACACTGTAATTCAAGACAATCTTCAATTCAAATTACAACGAAGGACAGTGGTGTGGCCAGAAAAAAATTTCGGAGGGGGATGTTGATATTTCGGGAGGGGATATGGGGTATTTTTAGTGGTTTTCTATGGTCATAAAGGAAATTTCCTGAGTTTCGGGGGGATATATCCCCAAATCTCCCCCTCTGGTTATGCCCCTGATGAAGGACTGTAGAATAAAAACAAAACAGTAGAATAAATTATATTTGATGTGAATGTAAAGCAATAATGGATTCGGATGTATTAAGGATGTGCAATATGTACTCAAGATGTGATAAATAAACTAATAGTTAGGATAAACTAATGAGATTAGTTCAATGTTTTAATGGAATTTTAAAGTTCAATTATTATTACTTTAATAATTACTATAAGCTACTTATGTTTAGTAATTTAATACTTTGTGAAAAAAAATTATATCCAATAGTATTTAAATTTGCAATAGGAGTATTGAAAACCCAAAATTCAAAGTTGTTTTAACTTACATGTAAGGACAGTCCCTTGAAAGAAGTTTACACAGACGGTGCTTTACTGTACAAAGTAGAGTTTTTAAGAAAAGGAAAATCAAAACCACTTTCATCACATTATAAAACCATTTGAACAATTACTTTGGAGGGCTGTCTCTCAAACCCCACTTGCTTAAGAGCATAAAAAGTTGATAAACATAATTCGGAACAGCTTTAGAAAGAGTCCACCAGCTGCCATGTTTACCCACAGCAACATGAATGTTGTTAGCATTAATATTACTATTAGATCTTATAGTTGTCTTATAGCTTACTATTAGATCTCTAATAGCAATTTACTAATTTTTATTATTTTAGTATCTAATAATACTAATAATATTAATTATTAGATCTCTATGATTGTCAGTCAAAATTTGAGTTGTGGGTAAACGCGGCGGCTGGTGAACTCTTTCTAAAGCTGTACCCATAATTCATATAACAGTTGTTGTCTAGCCATAAATTGGGCCATTTTAAAATATCTGGATTATTCTATCACTTTCAATTTCCTACTATAATATAGGGTAAAACATTTCAACACTTAAGACTTGAAATATGGTATTCAAGATTTAAAACGCAAAATAAAGCACAACACAAATCAATACCTTAGAATTACAGATAGGCGCGTAAATAACGTTAAGAGATTAGCAATAATCTCGGTAAGTATGTTTCTTTTTTGCCGAAAACTTAAGCTGCCCTATAAAAACTTACTGAACTTACTCAAATTATCTAACTCGCATAGCAAAAAAGCGACCACGTATAGTTTGTTTAGGAAACGTCCGCCGTCCGCCATTAGTGTTTTGCTTTGCACTGTTTTTGCGCCAAAGTTTCCCAGAATGGCGAGTTATCCCACTCAACTCGAACAATGTCGCCAAAGCGGCCCAACTCGGGGGCACTTTTGGGAATACGCAGCCCGACGCTGGAACCCCAGTTGATTCCCCAAGTAAACTTGGTCCTCATTTATCGACCCCGGAAGGATGAAGGGCTGAGTTGACCCATGACCAGCTACCCAATCAGGAGCCGCGAGGCATCGAACCTGGGTCGGTAATGCTCGTAGCCAGACACGCTAACCACTACAACACCGCGGCCACACACTGTTATTAAGGACATCAAGAAAAGTCAAAGAGCAGGTTAATAGAACAGCCCAAAACGTTTCAGTATTAAAACTATCGATTTTTATGTTCTTGGCTGGAATAACCGTTCACTCAATTGATCTTGAATTTTCGCATCTCTCTGATTTTAGAATTTTCGTTTCTAGTGAAAGTAACAGTTTCCTTTAAGTCTGTTCTTTTTGGTGCAGGTGAGTTGGTAATTTCTGTTTTGTTAGCTGTGCTTGCAGAAGCAATGAGCTGTTACAAAAATTTCGCACAGAGTGTTTCAGAACCCCCCTTAAGCATTCGATTAATAAACTAGGTTCGATGGTATAACTGTTACTTGCGATTGATTCTATTATTCTAAAAAGAACAAGAAAAAAATTCCATTGAGTCGGTTCTATCGTTCTCCTTAAGCTCTGATAGAATGAATATGGCGTAGTTGAAAAGGACCTTTATAATTACTACCATGTTTAGCCGGTAATCAGGGAAGAACTGGAGAAACAAAAATAATTACAAATTATAACAGGTTGAAAGTGTAAAGAACAATTTTTAAAATTGTCTGATTTTATATAACACTATTAATCTTTGTTGTTGTTTTAGTGGTGACTATTAACCTTCGTATTCAAGCCAAGTTTTTTTTTTCATTTTAAAATTAATTTATTTTATTTTTACTATCCCTGATACTAATTATGGATGCAAGAAGTAAAGGCCTTACTTACATGACCTTATTAGGCTAAAGAGATGAAACTGTCTTGAGCAGTGGCATTTATAAAAAAATTATTTCGGGAGCGGCACGGAATTATTTTTCAACCCCTCCCATGTATATTTAATTCTAATGTTAATTAAATTAAAGGGACGATCTATTTCACATGTACCTATTTTCTATATTACTTTGAAAAAGCCTTTAACAATGAGCATATTACAATAATCCCAAAATGTTGCTAATGGTCGTGTTTTATTGTTAGGTTTAATTAGTTATTAATTAACACTTGAGTATACAGAATTTTTATTTCATTGGCTTAACACATAATTGAAGCAGTTCTAATAGTATCCTGTTCCAAAACAGGCCGCGTTTCGGTGATAAGAGTGACGTTTTAGGGATTTTAAACCAATCGGACAAAAACTTCCCAATAATAATCTTTATCTAGCATCTAAACCCTTCATCTGAGAGAAAAGTTTTAATTGCCATTTTTGTTGCTTGGTTTGTGTTCTTTATTTTTGTATTGACCGTCCAAAGGAGATACCATGCTTACTCCTCTCGTGACCGTACCCTAAGAAATGGAGTTTTCATAAATTATAGATGGCGCAAGTTCAGAGTTGCGTATGCTTGGCGATTTTTGGCTGTTTAGCGGCACATTTAGAAGCCAAATGACTGACTCTTTTAACATGAGTTAGGGTTACCATAATAGTCATCTTTAACGCTAAAAACTTGGCGCATACGCAAGTCTGAACTTACGCCGGATAGATACCAAAATTAAAAAATATCGTCGTTGATTTTAAATTCGAAACTACAAAAAAAACATACATTTTTTTTGTACGAACTGATGATGCAATTCTGATTCACGGTAATTTTATCTAGAAAACTTTTTATCCCTATAAAGTATCTCTTTCAATTCGTGGTACAATAGTTACCACTTTGTTTATTAAAATTAAAAATTCATATATATTGAGCTAAAACTGTTATTGTATTTATATATCTATTCGAAATCTCTCAACTCCTCAAGGTTGAGAGTAAGCAAACAAATATTAGCTGGATCAGGAAGTCCCCATTAAGGTACGTGCCTACGTTGAAAACGTCAATTTCGACCAAAACTAGTAATTTTTGTTTTTGGTTCTATAATTTAGTACAGCTTTTTAGCTTTCCAAAACTATCTCACTTTTGATACTATAGCCACTAGAAAAAAAGTTATAGCTAGTTAAAGAAAGAATGTCACATGCCGGTCATATGCAAAATGCCATTTCAAATGCGTTTTACTCAGAACAGTTTTTTTAATAAATTTAGTTACGGTAAGCAGGAGTTCTCAAAATCTATTGCTTGTATTGTTATGAAATTAGGCATGAATGTTTTTGATAGTATTATCTAGGGAATGAACTATGGAAATCTTGTTAAGTTGATTCTAAAGCTGGATTCCCATGTTTGTAAATTCGCCAGCGAAATCCGCCGGCGAAAACCGCTCGCTGTTTTTCAAGGATTTTTTTCCCTAGCTTTTTCGCCCGATCTGTTTCTCAAACTGCTCACTAGAGGTCACTGGCTTTTGCCGACTTTTGTATTGGCGCCAAAATTTACAGTATATAACTTCAAACTTTTAACAACTTTATTAAGTTTTAAAAACCTGCATTTTTCATCAAATTTGTAGCACCCACTAAATTAAATCAATTCTTAAATCATTACTTCTAATATTTTAAAGTTTATTCAAGATAAGACGTCGAGAAGCTCCGAGGTGAAAATGTTTCATATAACACAAAAGCTGTTGTATGAAATGGAAGTTATTTTAATCAAGAACAAAAAATAAAACAAATTATCTCACTGAAAATATATTAAGAACCGTTCTATGAAGAACATCAATAATTTCCGATTTTACACAGCGATATTTTTTTATTCTGTCACATGTTCTGATGAAAATATTCTTTGGTATCAATCCAAATCATGGTAAAAATGTATTTACATGCTTTTTTAAATACTACAGTTTACAGTAGATCTCAAAACATTCAAAGTAGTTGGGCCTTTTTCTGTTTTGGATCATAATAAAAAAATGACCTCTTAATAAAAAGAAAAAGCAAAAAATGCAGAACACAGACGGCATGGGAAGAGGGAAGAATCAGATTGTTGTTCTATCAAATCAAAGGTATATTTTTTTACATTTGGAGGAGTTTAATAATTCAGAAAATCAAATGAGAAAATCATTTCAATCAACAGTTCTTTTTACGAATTTAAATATATCCTTTTAAGACATCAACTCACCGTTTATCTCCAGAATTCTCGTTTCCCATGCCGTTTGCCGTCTGCTTTATTTATTTAATTATTCCTTGTATTCTGGAAGCCGATCATCGTAACAAAGATGATACTTTTGTAATTTTATAAACTTTTCTAGTAGTTATCTCATCTAAATTAGGATGTATCATTTAAATTCTGTAAAATAGCCGATCATGATCTGGTACGAAGCATCAAAATAAAAATGGATGCTGTTATTGCTTGATGGGGATTTCGTATTGGTCGAAGGGAATCACGTGACCAAAAAAAGTAAGCGAATTTGCTTCATTTCTTGAACATGGACGAAGAAAAAAAGCGAGCGAATTTCGGACAAGCGGATTTAGGAGCGGTTTTGTTACTAGGCCTGTGATTGGCCTCTTCTCGTCATGTGCTCCTGTGAATCACTTTGTAAAAGGAAAGATCGATCTTCTTCAAAAAACGTAGGGAAAGTAGGGGAGCGTTTTTTGCTTGCGGATTTAAAACCGCAACTCATGGGAACTGAGCTTAAGTGAGTGTGGGAGCTTGTTTATATAGGAAAGAAAGGAAAAAAAACTGAAAATTTAATGTATTCCTAATTAAAAGGCTGTAACTTCTATAAAAAATTTTATATCTAGAACTTCTTAGTTCATTCCCTAGATAGATGTCCTAAAATTATGTTACAGGTTAAAAAATCACTTTAAGTTAGCTAGATTTTTAATTATGATGTTTATCGTAAACTTACAAAATGATCAAATTTAAGCTATTTTTATTTAATTTTATGAATTACATTAATATTTTTTTACTTTTATATTTAAATAACTGTTTTCTAATATAAATGCATCTAAAAAACTAGAAATATCAGTATATTTTACATCTCTCTATTCTAAAAAAAAGTTTTTGTAAATGGTTTCCAGAGAAAGGATTTTTAATTACTGATCCGTATAACATGTTTTTGGTATCAAACTGTTCGGATTCTTTTGAGGATGTACAAAGTGCCTTTAGAATTTCTAAAAAAATTCTCAATTCTAAGATATTTCCATTTTTCTGTATTACGGATAAGGTTGCAGTTAACAGCAAGAAACTGTCGTACAATTTATTATACCTCCAATCACAATGACCAACCGACGCTATTCATTAATGATGAAAATAATTCATTTCACGCTTTAAAAATGCGCTTCAAAATATGTACTTTCTAAATAAAATATTTTTAAAAGACTGATAAGAGTTTTCCAGAAACTCACAGATCTACTATTCAAGAAATTCAAGTATAGAATTTCGCACACCAAAATTGTTTGTAAACATTGAGTGCAATATAGATTTTGTCTCTTATTATTTTTAATACACTAGCGGAAATAAAAATCCCAACACCAAGAAGGAAAGGAGATATCGAAGTCAAATTTATTTCTATGATTGCACATAGTACCAATGTGAATTGCTTAAAAAATCAGCCTTCCTGGATATTAGGGGGCCGAGAAAAACAGGGAGGAGTGTTGTCTCCATAGGTGTCCATTACCTCCGTCACACGTCATGGTTTTGAGTGACAGGGGATCTAAATGACTTTTGAGTGATTGGAGGACCATGTTGCCTCCTCAGGTAGTCCAAATTCATATGGTGCACCAGCGGACGTTGCATACCGGGCAAGGTGGTTTATCCTCTTTCTCCGGACATGTTTTGTGAGCGTTGGTTCTTACGAACGGATAGGCCAGGGTAAAAATGCAACATAGGGGGTTAAGAAGAAAGCTTGGACATTGCATAAAACATGTGTTTGTGCATTTTTCTCTTGAAATTTATCCCCAGGACAGGTCTGAAGGTAAGGACGGACAACCGGCTAAAAAATCTCAATGGCCAAAGTACCGGTAGATCATACTGAGGACAAGCGGCAGTGCGATGGATGTCGTTTGCAGTACTTCGGATTGTCCGTTCGGTCCGCATAGCTTCTTTCATCTTTGTCTTTAAACAAGGGGCTGAAAATGGGCATTTCTGTTAACAATACTGCACGAAATTAGGAAATGAAAATTCCAATTTCATGACATTGTGTTTATGAGAGAATCCTGATTCGGTTTGGAGCACCACGACGGTTAGGTATGAGTTTGAAGACATAATGGAGAGAGCGCACTCAGCTGATGATTTTCTAATCGTTCCACGGGGTTGTGATGCAGGGTAACGGAGTGGGGATGCATTGGATTCAATTTCTGCAACTCCTGAGTATGATTCACCAGTACTTTTTCCAACCAGAGCTGCATCATTGAGATTTTGCAGCCGGTAGACCGTCCTTACCTTCAGACCTGTCCTGGGGACAAATTTCAAGCATGCACGACCACATGTTGTATGTAATGTCCAAGCTTTCTCCTTAACCCCCTAGGTTGCATTTTTACCCCGTCTTTCCCGTTCTCTATACAGTGGCGGATCCAGCCTGGACCTAAGGGGGGGGGCAACCACATTTTAAGAAGGTTGGAGGTTCTTCCCCAAAATTTTTTTGAAAATTGGAAAAATTGGATTACCTCATCCTACGGAAAAAGGGGGTCTGGGGGTCCTCCCCCAGAAAATTTTTTGAAATTTTACCTGAAAAAGTAGTCTTTTGACTCATTTTTGAACATTTAAGATGGAATCGGGGGATAGCATTTTAACGTCCCATCCTTCCAGAGAGACCCTTGAGATGAGCGGTCATCACTGCTCTAGATAGCGTAAATATAAATTTATTTCTGAAAGAACAAAAATATCCTCTGAAAAATAAGTCTTTATCAGGCCAAAAGCAAGATTTCTGCAACTAGGGAAAGGACCTAAAATTATTCCTCATAGGTTTTCCTACATTGGTTTGGTTTTATGTACTTTTTAATGTATTTATAGGAAGGATTCGCATTTTGATGTATGGTATATTTATAGTATACAAATGGGTAAAACGAAATAAAGATTTGAATATCAAAAAGGTGATCTTGGGGTCTTCCCTGAGAATTTTTTTGAAAATTTTACCCTAAAAATCAGGGTTTTTACTCGTTTTGGTACCCAAAGCGAAAGTCCGATTTTCAAGGTGGGCGACCTTTATGTGGCTGATTGCTCCACAGGTCACCAATTTTCTTCCCTCTATTTTTTCATCACCACAGAGGCGTATATAGATTTTTATTTGGAAAGAGTCTACAAATATATCCTCTAAAAAATCAGTCATTATCATGTTTACCAAAAAACAACAAAATGGGCAGGGTTAACAAATGATTAACTGGTCTCGTGCACATTCCCCTTCAGTGGCGTATACAATAGAAATTTATTTCAGGAGGGGCCCGAAATTATTCCTCCCAAGGTTTAATGATACTTTGTAACACATTTTAAGTATAATTTGCGTCATAAAAGTGTACAGAATAAGAGAAGTTGTGAGTAATTTTTTAAGTTTAATGTACCAAAGGGGGACTGGGGGCCCTCCCCCAGAAGATTTTTTAGAAAAATTGACTCTAAAAACAGGTTTTTAACTAGTTTTGTTTTGGTATACCTAAAGCCCAAATTTCTGGTATACATTTTCGTGTAGGATTATCATTTTGATGAGCAAAATGTAAAGAATTTGTGAATAATTGAGTTCCAAATACAAAAGGGGGTTTGGGGGTCCTCCCCCAGAAAATTTTTGGAAATTTGACACAATAAAACATGGTTTTAATAATAATAATCTTTATTTTACACAATGGAAATTACAAATGAATATATAAAATAATATGAGTTACCAAGGGGAAACAGTCCCGTTCAGGTAACCAAAAAAAGTGCGAACATTGAGTGATATTTAAAATAAAATAAATAAATAGGTGGGTTGAATTACATAGCAATAATAAGATTCAAAAATGCAGAAAAAAAAACATAGTACAAATAACAATAATAAATGATTAATTTAATTTACAAAAGACAGAATTATTTAAATTAAAGTTTTACAAGTTGGCAAACAGCTAAGGCAAAAAAAATACATTATGCTTCCTTTAGAAAAGGTCTTCAACATTATTTAAAAAAATTACAAAATTATGTAAACAACGTTTGAATGAGGGATAGGAAGAAATATTTTGTAACTCAGCAGGTAGACTATTAAATAACTTTGGTGCAAGATAAAAGAAATGTTTACGATATATCTCCTTGTAAAAGCGAGGAATCTGATAAATTTCATTTATTCTCCTTTGGTTAATCGTATTTTTTAGATTACAAATATTTCTATTGCTAAATAAGTAAAGTGTAATTCTATAAAAAACGAGATGTCGCACGGGGAGTAAACCTAAACTTTTAAAGTCAATTGAGTCGGAATTATTTAAACATAAGATTTTGAAACACTTATTCTGAATAGAAATTAAAGGCAATAAATTGGTTTTATAATCTCCACCCCAAATTATTATTCCATAATTGATTAAAGAGAAAAACCAAGAAAAATACAAGGTTTTTAAAAAAGATTGTGTAACTTTATTTTTTAGGTGATGAAATTTAACCAATGCGAAACGAAGCCTTTTACATAACTCACCAACATGAGTTTTCCATTTTAAATTTGAGTCGATAAATAAACCCAAATATTTAATACTATTAACTTGTTCTAGCTTTGGACAGTTACAATTAAAAGAGCCATCGCAAGAATTTAAATGAAATGTAATATCTAGTTGAATAAATGGTTGTTTAAGATAGAAATAAATATATTTAGTTTTATTTAAATTTAGAGATAAGTCATTAATGGTAAACCATTTTCTGATTTCGATTAAGTCATTTTCAATCTGTGATTTGAGTTCTAGGAGATTATCACAAGAATATAGTAATGCCGAGTCATCTGCATAAGTTATCATTTTACCAGATAGTTTCAGTTTGCAAAAATCATTTATAAAAATTAAAAACAATAAAGGGCCTAAAATAGATCCCTGAGGCACTCCTCGATTAACAATAATATAATCACTAAAACTATTCCCTATTTTTACTCGTTGTTTTCTATTAGATAGATACGATATAAACCATTTTAA
Organism: Tetragnatha versicolor; assembly: GCA_024610705.1. Lineage (NCBI taxonomy): Eukaryota > Metazoa > Arthropoda > Arachnida > Araneae > Tetragnathidae > Tetragnatha > Tetragnatha versicolor. The sequence goes on from JANDEH010000069.1 coordinate 689,840, forward strand.
TATATTGCCTCTGAATCCAGCGTGTTCTAATTTTAAAGTTAGCAAGGAATGGTTTACACTATCGAAAGCCTTAGAGATATCTAGAAAAACTGCAGCTGTTTTCTTATTTTTATCGATACTGTTAAAAACAAATTTATTAAATTCTAAAAGTGCGGATTCAGTATTTTTGCCCTTTAAAAAACCATATTGATTAGTTGCGAAAAACTTCGTATGGTTTAAAAAGTTATACATTTTAATTGATAAAGTTTTTTCAATTAATTTAGAGAAAGAGGGTAGAATAGATATAGGACGGTAATTTGACAGTATATTTTTATTACCAGATTTAAATATTGGAGTTATGGTAGCCTTTTTAAGTGAGTCAGGAAACTCACAAGTAGTAATTGAATTATTTATAAAATCTGAAATAAAATTCGAGTTATTAATTGCAAACACCCTAAGAAGTTTCAGGCTAATGCCATCAGAATCCAGTGAATCAATATTTTTTGTAAATGTATTGAAAATATTGATTACTTCATAATCATATAAAGAGAGAAAAACAAAAGAATTTAAACATGGAGAAATATATAAAATGCATTCATTACTATTGTCAATTGAGGATGCAGTACAATTATTAAATTGAACGTTGAATTGTAAAGCAGAATCATGATCACTATTAAGTTGAGGTAGAACAGAAGATTTATTTTTTATGCCACATATATTATTAACAAAATTCCATTTTTGCTTGGTTGTGCTACATTTTTCGAATTTATTCTTATAGTAATTTGATTTTGTTACCTCGATAATTCTTTTTAGTTCCGAGACATGGGTACGATATGCCATTTTGTAAACAACATCCCAAGGATATTTACGAACTTTTCGAAACAGTTTTTCTTTCCTGCGAATAAGAATTAATATATCATTATTTATCCAAGGATTTTTATGCTTCTTTCTGGTCCTGTTAGTGAATTTAAAATTATTTCTGATATTAGTAAGCGAAAGATTTAAATATTTGTACTGCTGATCTAAGCACTGTATATGATCGTATCTAAAATTATATCTAGTTAAGAAGTCATAAAATCCATTATAATCAATTTGCTTTTTAGTATATATATCTATTTTAGGTAACTCAGGACCAATCAATTTACAGAGAGCCTTTAACTTGTTTTTGAGTTGTTAACTTGTTAAGACCTTTTAACTTGTTTTTGTATACCTTGTCCGAATTTCGGATGCCCGATTTTCTTTTTTTCTTTTTCTTACCATAATTTTTTAAAAGGGTACCTGAGCCCAAGGGGGGGGCAAAAGGCCTGTTGCCCCCCCCCTGGATCCGCCACTGTCTCTATAACCAATACCCACAAAACAAGTCCGGTCAATGAGGAGAAATCACCTAGCCCGGTATGCAATGTCCGCTGGTGCACCATATGAATTCGGACTACCTGAGGAGGCAACATGGTCCTCCAATCCCTCAAAAGTCATTTAGATCCCTTGTCACTCATTACGATGACGTGTGACGGCGGTAATGGACACCTATGGAGACAACACTCCTCACCGATTTTCTCGGCCCTCTTACATCCAGGAAGGCTGATTTTTTAATCAATTCACATTAATACTATGTGCAATCATATAAACAAATTTGACTTTGATATCTCCTTTCCTTCTTGGTGTTGGGATTTTTATTTCCGCTAGTGAAGCTTAAATCGTATTGTTTAAAAGTCTGTTTTAAAACTAAAACTTGAATGATAAAACACTAGATATTTTGACGAGTTACTAGGTACTATATTAAATTTAACAGATTCATTGCTGAACGTTTTTGTAAATATTGAATAACAATAGCTTGATGGATATTTTCAAGGAAAACGTGTTAATTAAATTATTGATAATTTAACCAATAAATATTCTAACTTTAAGGGGGGTGCTTCTGGAAAGTCGGTTGACGTTTTTTCTACTAATTGTTATAACGAATGTTTTATAAATAAATAATTTTAGTGAGCAGGGTTTTGTGGGGATTGCGAAGCGATCCGAAAGGCCCTGCGTCAGCAGTTAACGGGGGTTGGCGAGCGATAGCGAGCAGGGGGCGGTAGCTCCCTAGTTTTTAAAGAAAAAGTTCTCCAATGTAGGCACGTACCTTAACGCTTGGGACGCGGACTATAGGGTAGTAACTAGACTTTTTTTCGGATGGGTTTTGGCAATAAATTTTTCTTGACCAAGGTATTTTAGGTGACCAAGGTATGTAAACAGCTAAGGATCCAGGATTTTGTTTTTAGGGGGGCTAAGAATTTTCAAAATCAAAATCGTCTTCTAATATGCCCTAAAGGAGGGATTCGTTCCCCATAAAATTTTGGAAATTTGTCTCAAAAGCAGATTTTCAACTCGTTTTGGTACACCTAATCCGGATTTTGGTTAAATAACAATAAAAACTAGTGAATTTACTAGTATACTTTGTTTTACTAGTTTTTATTGTTATTTACCGATTCACTAGTCATTTTTCTTGACCATTCACTAGTCTAGCTTCCACGAAAATAACAGTTTCATAGCTGTTTTCATCTGTCTCTCTAGGAGCGAGTTTACAACTTAGAGGTACCGTTTCAACGCTATTTGGGTTGTTTCCCATCTGGGATCGCATAGCGCGAATAAAAAAGGGGGTTACATTGGGAATTTTCAAAATAATTTTCACTTCAACCGTAGCTGAAAAAGTTTAACTGACCCATCCCATACCATTCTCCTCCCCATCCCTTAAAACGTCTTCCACCAAAATTTCATTTAATTACGGTTTGGTTGCTAGAGGGCCTTAAATCGGGTTACTTATTTTATGGAGACCCTGTATTTTTATCCGGACGGTTATAAGAGTTTTTTATGTGCTGATTCCGAAACTGAAGTTTGCTGAAAGTCGGCTTCTGGGAATGTGCCCCCAGACCCCCTCCGTTCCTTATGTTAACAGGGACTAATCCAGGATTTTAAACTTCACCCCCATTTTAGTGAAAACTTACACATCCTTTTAATTTTTGTGAAAATTGTAAAAGCTTTTTCATTATTGTGAAAATTTTTTTATAAGATTTCTGAAGGGGAACTGTGAAATTAATGAAAACAGCATTAAATTACTTATTGCTACAGTTTAATAGCAATTTAAAGACTAATTCAACCGTAAACAATTCGTCTATCATTAAAAAATAATTTTAGAATTTTTGTGAAGGTGCCAATAAACGGTACCTAGATTGGCCTGCATTAGTCCCTGGTTAAGTATCGACATTAAAACTCGCAAATTTTTTCAGCGAAGATTCACATTGGATCCATAAAATACTTGGAGAAGGAACCTTAGAAAAGAAATTGTGAGTCGAAACCATTTCTGAAAACAAATAAAGTCTGGTTGGGGGGTTACATCAATGTGGTTAACCTAAAATGGGTTTTTATAGTGTCTTATCTTCAAAATTTTAATATCGACGACCCGGATTCCTATTTTTCTCTCAATTGAAGCAAATCATTTCTGATCATATTTTCCCCAGCTTATTGCCATTATGTATTTACACATTTCATTAGTTGTTTTAATTTCTTTTCATTTATTTTGTATTTCATGTATAATTAATCATCTCACCTGAACGGGACTTGTCTATTTTCCCCTTGGTGGCGAATGCATTTTTCCTTGTGTTTTGTAAATACTATTAGTGCAGTAAATAAATTATTATTATTATTATTATTATTATTGTTGTTGTTGTTGTTATTATTATTATTATTATTATTATTATTATTATTATTATTATTATTATTATTATTATTATTATTATTATTATTATTATTATTATTATTATTATTATTATTATTATTATTATTATTATTATTATTATTATTATTATTATTATTATTATTATTATTATTATTATTATTATTATTATTATTATTATTATTATTATTATTATTATTATTATTATTATTATTATTATTATTATTATTATTATTATTATTATTATTATTATTATTATTATTATTATTATTATTATTATTATTATTATTATTATTATTATTATTATTATTATTATTATTATTATTATTATTATTATTATTATTATTATTATTATTATTATTATTATTATTATTATTATTATTATTATTATTATTATTATTATTATTATTATTATTATTATTATTATTATTATTATTATTATTATTATTATTATTATTATTATTATTATTATTATTATTATTATTATTATTATTATTATTATTATTATTATTATTATTATTATTATTATTATTATTATTATTATTATTATTATTATTATTATTATTATTAAATTTTTCTGGTGGAAAATCCCAACCTAAAAGTGTGGTTGCCCCCCCCAGGCTGGATCCGCCACTGCCCTTCCCCACGGGAGATTTACCTACAACTTTTTAAAAATAATTTTCTGTCCTATTCGTTTGCATTTTGAGCTTCATAGCGCATAAAAACTTTACATTACTAAACCATTACATTCACCATTACAATTTTTACATTATTACCTTTACATTTTTCATGTGTGAACGTAGTATAAGGCTATTATTATAATAGGAATAAGGAAGTTGCATGTGTCAGATTTTCAAAAACAAACAAGTGTTCCGTATGGTTTTTTGTATGGTAAAATGAAATATCTATTCAGTTTTTCAAAAAAATTTACAGGTAATTAAATATTTTAATTTAAAAGTCGAGATAAAAACACGTGACTTTTTTTTAAACTATAAGATGACGTGAACAATAATACCATCAACTCCATTGCTTTACAACAATGTTTAGTATAAGATGACGTCACATCCAAACTCTTGGCGTTTTCGCGCGCTTTTAAAAAGGGGATTTTTGTTAATTTTTTTGACAGTCAAAAAATTTCACGATCGGCCTCAAATTTTGGGTAGTTGTTTATTTTTGCAAGAGGAATCGATTAAAAAAATAAAAAAAATCATGCAACTTCCTCATTTTATTCCTTTACTTTTGTTTTGAAAATTACGTTGAATTTTGTACATCGGCTGCAAGGCTAGAAATTTATTATTACTTCTCCTAATTTCAGGAAAAACAGTAAAAAAATTTCGTAAAAATATATTTGTATAAGTATTCACCACTTTTAAAGACAAATATATTTATTTATCATAATAAAATCAGTACACCGCATCGTGTAATAAGATGTCCATTTCTTATTAATCAGATTTGCATACTGCAGTTTATGTTATTAAAAATGTTAGATTTGAAATTGAATCGTCGTCAGTGGGAAGAAGGGAATAAGTCCAAAAACCAAGTTAGAGAAAATCGAAAAAAAAAACTGTATTAGTAATGGAATTTTCATTGTATAACCACCAAATTTTTACTGGAAGTTCAGAACCCTATTTAGAAAACAGAACAATCATCAAAACAAATATAAGTACTATATTCAAAAATATTTTACAGTCAAAATAAGTTGGTGGACTTATTCCCTTCTTCCACCTTATGAAATTTTTCTGATGAAAAAACTCTTAAATAACTCTTTTGTATACCATTTTAACTCTGAAGTTATGCACTTGTTGTCCTCAGCCGTGCATCTAATAACTTTAAATATAAGAAAATTCTCATCTTGTAACTTTTCAAAGCACTGAGCGCGCGGGCGCCAGCGTGATTCAGAGAGCCTTCTGAACCCTTCCGCGGGTGCTTCGGGGGCGATAACTCCTTAACCGCTTTTCCTAAAAATCATTACTGCATATCAATATTAAATTTGGGTCCTTGGGGAAGGGTTAAGACCATTTAAAATTGATTTGCTTCAAAAATAAGCAAAATAAATAGGGAATAACAAATCCATCTATTTTTAACGATTTTTTTTGCGTTTTTAGGAGGGTAATTACCCCTTAAACCTATCCATTTGTTATGAATTTCTATATTTTATTAATTTGAACCTTTCTTGCCCCTGGGGTGCAATTTGAAGACTAAAGCAATGTTTTTTGACCCTGAAAATCGAGTTCAAAGCTATAAAGTCGTCGAAAAACGTAAAAAGGGGGAGGGGCTGTTCCCCGGAAATCTGTACGTGATGGAGAAAAACGGGGGTTGGATTAGGTATGAAGAGGGAGTACTTCACCAAAAAAATAACTTCAAGGGAGTTATAGTCGGCTAGACTAAAAGCTCTCCCTCCGCTGTCTTGCGATACCTTCCTATACCGTGCTAATGAGCCCTAACAAGGGCGAAACCGGTCCACGGTTGGAGGCGACGCTTGAGAGCTGGAGTTTTCTCACATATTCCTCTAACCAGAGGTAGTGGTGAAGCACTCCCATTTCACACCATTCTATGTTAGCATTATATATTTATAATTTCTTTTGAAGTTCTCTTCTTCAAGTAAGGGGCCGTCCATAAATCAAGTCACACTTTTTTTTGACCATTTTTGACCCCCCCCCCTTTGTCACAAACTGCCACACTTCCCCCTCCCCCTTTGTCATATGTCACGTTCTTAAACCAACAATATGTCTAATATACACGAATTTGAAAGTGCCTTTAACCAACTTTTTTTATTTGAGCTTAATTTTACCCCTCTCGATAGTTTCATTTCTATCAACCTTCAAGATGCCTTTTGAGTGAACAATGTACGGTCGTTTATCGTTCAATTAATTTTTTTAACAATTTAGGGTTTTTGTTGAATTCAGCTGCAAGATGTGATGTCACAAACCCCCTTCTCTCCCCCTTGTCACAAACTGTCACAAATTTATAAACCCCATCTGAGCGTGACGTCATTTATGGACGGTCCCTAAGCCATATCTTTCAACGAATTCAAAATTTATGAGGCCGATCAAAAAATATTTTTGATTGCAAAAAAATTAACGAAAATCCCCTTTTTCAAAGCGTGCGAAAACGCTAATGTGACGTCATCGTACGGTGACCATTTTTGGAAACCAGTGGAGTTGATGGTATGGTTGTTGACGTCATCGTACGGTGTTTCAGTCACGTGTTTTTCTCGATTTTTTAATTAAAATATTTTATTATTTGTACATTTTTTAGAAAAATTGACTAGGTATATAATTTTATGATACAAAAAAACATATGCAACACTTGAATACCTATGAAAATCTGACACATATAACTAACTTCCTTACTATCAATTTCCAAGCGAAAAGAATGATCACCAGTCTATGGTTACATGATGTATTCAATATTTATTTATAAAGTTTTCTAACAATTAGAAAACACTGCTAGTTGGTTGTTGCAATTATTTCGTAAATCAGCACTTTTAGTAGTACTGGAAGAGCTGTAAAGTAAAAATATTAGTTATTTCCAGAGTTACCGAGTACTTTGAAAAGCTCGAATGGCGGTTTTACACCACTGCTGCAATAGCGACATAACCGGCAAAATTTTTTTTTCAAAAGAACCAATGGGAGGCCTCGAAAGCGATCGCTGGGGAAAAAACACTGAACTAAATATATCTAGGTCAGTGGGAAAAAAAATCGCTGCGATATAACTACGATCACTGAGCGGCCATTTTCTTGTGGCGGTACGGAAAAATTATGTTTCGGGATGTCTGAATTTCTCTAGTAGAAATGTAAAAATTATCTTCTCATATCAGTTTCGAGCTTCCTTAAAATTCAAGAGCTGTTGCATAACCAGAGTGTTCAGATTAATTGAGGAAGTAATAAAATCGTAGAGTCATAACATACGTGCTGCCATCTACTTAAAAAGAAAAACTTCATCAGTACTTCAACAGCGAAACATATTTTTATCAGCCTCAGTTAATTATTTAGGTTACTTGTGAGTACATAGGGTTGATTTTTTTGTTTTGAAATGAAAATTTTAATATTCTGTTTGACATATGGCACTGGCGTATAATATAGAAATTTATTTCGGGAGGGGCCCAAAATTGTCTCCCAGCCCTCTCATGTATATTTAATATATTTTCAGTATATTCTTAGGCAGAATTTGCAACTTAAAGAACTAAATATTAAGAAGTTATGATGTATAAAGTTGCAATTACAAAAGGGGGGTCTGGGGGTCCTCCCCCAGAAAATTTTTGGAAATTAGTCTTTAAAAACCAGGTTTTTAACTAGTTTTGGTACCCCTAATTAGAATTTTGGATATAAATTTTCAGGTAAAATTTGATGAATTTAATGAAAAAGTTATAAGTAATATAGTTTTAAGTACAGAAGGGGATATATGGGAGTCATCCCCCAGAAAAATTTTGGAGATTAGATCCGAAAAACAGGATTTCAACTTGGTTTTGATACACTTTCCGAATTTTAGACATACATTCTCAGGTAGGATTTTGAACTTATTGTAATTAAAAAAGTTTTGAATAATAAAATTCCAAGCGCTCTAAAGGGGGTTTGGGGGCTCCTCCCCCATAAAATTTTTCAAAATTTGACCCTAAAAAGCAGGGTTTTAACTTGTTTTGGTACACCAAATCAGAATTTCGGGGGGGGGCAGGGCCCCTTCGGACCCCCTTATATACGCCACTGACATATGGTAACTAAGAAAGGGACTGTAGGAAAAGCAAGCAAGCAATGGGAAGGAAGATCCCCGTTCTTGAAGCTGCAAGCGATTCGGTGGGAATCGTTTTTGCAGCTTTCGCTTACAGCGCCATCTATTGGGAGAAATGTCGTTACCGAAAATGTCTCTTTTACAGCAGCCAGCGGTGTAAATTCGTCATAAGAAATGTTCAAAATGCCAAAACGTCAGCAATTCAAGTGTTTTTGAGCGAAAATATCAATATCCGAGCCCAACGAATGAAACAGGAGAATATCGTAATTAGGAGAGATAGGAACCCCCAAACAAAGAGACTATACAATAAGGCGGTCAAACTAGTAAAAAAGGAACTCAGTAAGACTAATCAGAAAGAATGGGAAACATTGCTAGAAACCTTGGACCCACAGGATAGGTCTATATGGAGAATTCCTAAGGCCTTGAGAAGAAAAAGTGAGCCCAAAATGCAAAACATAAAAACCGCGCAAGGGCTAGCATGCTCAGAAAAGGACAAAGCTGAAGCGATAGCACAATCCCTAGAGATGCAATTCAAACCAAACCCAATGAAAAACCCAGACATGGAGACTCTGGTTCTAGAAACTATCAGGAAGTATGAAAACGAATGCCCTCCCTCCATTCCCCCTCAGATCCTCCCCTCTGAATTGTTAGTGGATATAAAACGACTAAAGAATCACAAAGCCCCGGGTATACATAGTATTCCACATATTGCTATAAAAAACTTCCCGATGCTTGCCATATGCTTCCTCACAGCTATAGTAAATAAAACACTAGGTCTATCCCATTTCCCTACTCCCTGGAAGGAAGCTAAAGTGATTGCTTTGCCGAAACCGGGAAAGGACCTAACTCTAGCAGCGAGCTACAGGCCTATATCCCTTCTACCCACCCTTAGCAAGCTAACTGAAGGCGTAATACTAAAATTCTACAACAAGCATGTTGAGGAGAACAATATTCTAATTCCCGAACAACACGGGTTTAGGAATAGCCATTCAACTTCGCACCAACTGCTAAGGCTGTTTGAAATGGTCAAAAATCCGGCAAGATCTGGGCACACGACAGGAGTAATCTTTTTCGACATCGAAAAAGCATTCGATAAAGTTTGGTTCCCGGGCATGATTTACAAACTGATCAAAAATAAGTTCCCTGAGTACCTTATAAGACTGCTAGTAACCTACCTGAAAGGGCGTTCCTTCAGAGTAAGCGTGGGCGGAGAATTGTCTGACCCCAGAAAAATTGAATCAGGCGTGCCGCAAGGCTCAAAATTAGGCCCCTGTTTATTCTTACTTTATGTCAACGACATTCCCACCTCCCCGCACACAACACTGGCTTTGTTTGCGGATGACACAGCTGTCATGTGTAAGCACAAGAGAAGTGTAATGCTAAGTAGGTTACAGAAACACATAAACCTAATCCAAAATTGGTTAGACGATTGGCGAATAAAGCTTAATGTTGATAAGTCGGTTGCGTTAAAATTCAACAGAAAAAAAGTGGCAAAACTCCAAGTGTTTGGCAAAAAGATACCGTGGTCCAAGGAGGCCAAGTACTTAGGTATTACGCTGGACATTGGGCTAACCTTGAATAAACACGTAGAAAACCTAACTACTAAGCTAAGAAAAAGGCTAGGACTACTCCACCCCCTCATCAGTGGGCATGCTAAGATGAGTATAAAAAACAAAAAGCTAGTATACATGACCTATCTACGTCCGTTACTAACGTACGCTATTCAGGTCTGGGGGGCCCCAGCCACTGAAAGTTTAATTGACAAGTTAGAGGCGGCTCAGAGCCGCATTCTTAGGAAAGCCACCAAGTCCCCATGGTACGTAAGGAATGTTCAGATAAGAGAGGCGCTGGGCATTCCCTCCCTCAGAAGTTTTGCCACCTCCCTTGCCCAGAAATTCTTCAGAAAACTAGATTCCCACCCAAATAAAACAATTAGGGAAGCAGCAATCTATGATATTTCCCTAGCTAAACACAAAAGTAGGCCGAAAGCCATCCTACTCTGGGATACGGTAGACTAAACTGAATAATGAAAGGAACCCGATACTAAAAGCATAAAGACAAAAATATCTCTCAATGAAACTTTAAGTAACTCTCAATGTAACTAAAGCTCTTGGATAACTAATTGCACTCACCAGGTAACTTATATATATATTAAACAGCAATGGACTTATATCACCTAAGAAGCAAGAACTATGACTTCAACTCCAGTTGACGGTATAAGGCCCCTTCGGGGCCAGGTGACCGGAATTTATATGAATTTATGAATGAATTTATGAATTTTATAATTAATGAGAACCGAATGTTCGATATCTCGTACGTGCGCACTTTGCTGTCAAGGGTGCACCGGAATAATTGGGTGACAGATATGTAAAGGTTGAATTAACCGGGTTAATTCCCGCGGACCTGGTATCTTGGAATGGGAATTTTGAATGTTCTCGGGAAATAACCAGGAAAAAAGAACAACTCAACTCCAGATTTACTTTCGTTTTCGAGATTTTAGAGTGAAGTGTAGTTTGATTTTTGTCCTAATCATTGAAAATCGGAAATACGCTTTTGAAAACCAGCCAGGTGAATTTTCACGCTTTGAATTTTTAACAAAGGATTTCCTTAAAGAAATGCATGGCGCCCCACTGAAATCGGATAACAATTTTTCTACTGAAATTTGTTATATTAAATAAACATTTCATTTAGAATGTTTAATGAAAAATAAATTGTTTTATTTATGATGTTTAATATTTTCCACTAATTTTTAACAGATGCTATGTTTTAATAACCAAAATAGCATCTACATTTTTTTCCCGACTTCATTTTGTCCATTAAAATTTGAAAAAAATTTCTTATTTCACTCCTCATAAATGAATTCCACGCCTCGTAAAAAAAGTCAAGGAGTATTTTTACTCCTCTAAAAAAGTCCTAAAAATAACACTGGTCCTAATAATATATATGTATAATTTTAAGGTTAATTTTAATTCGAAGATTTTAATTTCGGTTTAAGCTAAAAAACATAAGTAAGCAATGTAATATTATAAAGATCCTGAAATAATCTAAATAATTTAAAGAAAGAACTATGAATTACTAGTGTATGATCCCGTTTAAAATATCATCCTTGATTATACTTTTCGACTTGCAGATAGAAATTGTATTTAGACGGGGAATTCAGATGTTCTTTTTAACTAATTTGCTAAATTACTTCATTATTAACAAGAATTTCTACTGCAGGATGATCTTTCAGTGAATTTATATAAAAAATTGTCTAAAACTCCTCCAAAGAGTACCAAGAAAATTAAAACTGATGGTGAAATATCGCTGTGCTTGTTAACGCTCAAAATTCCCAATATTCCCCTAAAATTCCCCGTTTATTCCCAAAAACCCCGGTTTTTTTCCCGCCCACCTCCCAAAAAATTTTACAAAAGAAATGGGAATTTTACATCTCTATTGGTAAATATGAATGTTGAATACCCAACTTCTACTGCACTGGTGTTCAAAAATTAAGAGAAATTGCACGTTTGTTCGATTTTCTCCAGATCTACTGGATAGATTTCGATGAAATTTGGTATGAACATAGGTTGATATAATACCGAATAAATAATCATTCAAAAATTGTAATACACACGCATGCGCAGAAGTAATAACCGACAGAGTTGAAAGGTATGAAATATCGGTTCCAGAATAGAGCAAAATAAGTGGGTTTAAAAGGGGTAAGACATCCTCCCACTATCATGCATGCGTCCTTCAGTGATTTTATGGCATGAATAAGGCAGATAATAAAATTTCCTGTTCATTAAGCCTACTTTCTCAGAAACGCCGTTTTGGGTATCTGAAGGGTATGTGGAGGGGGGTAGCGATGTGCAATTGCCTTATATAGAGTCCCTCATACCTCCTCTAAAGGGGCGAAGTCTTTGAATCTGGCTGTCTATTATATATGGAGACTATCTTCCGTTTTAATGAAAATTGCTAACCTGATGAGCTGCATTAAGTGCAATATTTCTATCGATTGAAAAGAAATTAAGACCGACAGAACCCCCCAAAAGGTGAATAAAGGTCTCCCAGATATCAACCGTGATTTTCCCTTTTTGAAAGATGTAGGGGGTTTGCATAGACTTAACAACATTACTACAAAGATCATCAAATCTCTGATTCCATAATAGTCAATTTCTCCTACATTAAAGAACTGACTGATCATTCTGGTTAAGTTAAATAAAAAGTTAGTTTAATTTGGTAGCGGGATATAATTTTACTTTTGAAGATAAAGTGCCAGACAAGCCATCCATACATAAAACAACAAACAATTAATAATAATAACATTTAAAACATCCAGATACTAGTTCCACTAATAAAAATACAAAGTAACAAAATAAAATAATTACAACTAGTAATAACTAGTCATTAAAAATATGCCACAGCAGCCAGATTTAAAGACTTCACCCCTTAAGAGGATGTACGAGGTACTCTATATAAGGTAGTAATTGCATCTTGCTACCCCCTCCACATACCCTTCAGAGCCCCTAAATGGGGTTTTTGAGAAAGTAAGGCTTAATGAACAGGAAATTTTATTATCTGCCTTATTCACGCCATAAAATCACTCAAGGACGCATGCATGATAGTGGGAGGATGTCATACCCCTTTTAAACCCACTATTTTGCTCTATTCTGGAACCGATATTTCATACCTTTCAACTCTGTCGGTTATTACTTCTGCGCATGCGTGTGTATTACAATTTTTGAATGATTATTTATTTATTATTATATCAACCTATGTTCGTGCCAAATTAAATCAAAATGTATCAAGTAGATCTGGAGAAAATCGAACAAATGTGCAATTTCTTTTAATTTTGAACATCAGTGTAATTTCAGTTCACCTCCTATTTATTGTCATACCCCATGAAAAGAATATTCTAAAATTACTTTTTTTTCGATAGTTTGATATACGTTACGAAATCCATGCGAATTCCATTAACTTTGCATTAATAATCCTTTTTTTAATTATTTAAAATTGTAATTGTGTCAATTTTCCCTTGATCCTCGACAAGAATTAAAAGCTCCCCAAAAAAGAGCAGATTCGCGGAAACTGTTATTACGCATAGACCAATACCAGGTTAATAGAACAGTGAGGAACGAAACAGTATTATAACTGTCGCTTTCTTGTTGATTCCCTGTAGTACCGACAAAATTTCTTTTAGTTTTCCGGGCGGAAGCTCTCAGAGGTAAAGTGAATTAATGGATAAAAAGTAAGACCAGTCGTTTAAAAAAATACTATTGTTTAATAAATTTAGATAAAAGTTAACATCTCAATATAATACTCTCGCACATCACTATTAAACTACCAATTCTAACAACTATTGTCTGAAAGATTCAAAACAAACCTTAATTCTAATAATTTAAAAATACATATCATATCTAACAAGTTGCCAAAACTGTTCACAATAGTAATATAAAAATAAATATAAACAGTCCAGTTTACTAGTTACATAATTTCAGTCCCTTTCACTAGTTCCATTTTTCACACTCCCCACCTTGAGTTTCCGTTTAATAAACGAAATCTCAACACTCAAGGCGAGTTCATTTAACATCAATCAGGTCTTATGTCCATAGCCGTTGAACAGTCCACTTCCCGTAGTCACGTCCTACTCCAAATCATCTCAGCTTTCCATTTGATAAACTTTCTTCCAATTTTTACTCTTTCAGGTCTTTTTATTTCAAATTCTTGTATTTCTAATCCAGGAACTTCAAGAATGCTTTCAGAAGGGACTCTGTTCGATCTTCTTTTCCTTCTACCTTTTACTAGTTTGGATGGAATTCCTTCGTCCTTTTCTTCTCTGTCTACCATCTTGTTCCTCACTTCCATGATCCTCTCTTTTCCTTTCTTGTCCTTGTTTTTTCGTCTCCAGCTTTGTCTTGTTCTGCTTTCCAACATCATCTTTCTCCTTAAATTCTGAAGAGACTCCTCCTAATCTTTTACTCTTCTCTTCTCGATTCGTAAATAGGGGTCCTTTATCCTTTGCTTGTTTAACTTCAAGAATGATCCCTTGTTGTGGATTCTTCTCTAGCTTCGTCTATCTTTATCCTTCTTACATTTCTTCAGTTCTGCCACTTCCATTTTGTCCCAGTTAATTTCTACATTTCCATTTTTCTTTTCAATCTGTTTCAGCTTGGGATCGTCTTCTAATATTTTCATGAGCTCATCAATAGCATGATTTTTCTCTTGGTCATTCTTTTTATTTCCTCTTCATTTCTGTCTTGGTCGTTTCTCGTCTTTTGGAGATCTTTTGTGTTCAATAAACACATCAGGTACTCATACACTTCCTTTCCATCATCGGCCACTTTATGCGGTTTCTTTTCTGTATCTCCCTGGAATTTAGCAATTTCAAGTTTTGGTTGTTTAATGTGACTGGTACTGGTTCTTCGTTAGACCCTCTTACGCTCTCTTCCCTTAAGGAATAGTTATCGAGTTTGGAAGTCTTGTCGTTAACAACCGACGAGGATCTGTTGTAAAAGGAATTAATCCGTTTTTTAGACATTCTAATAACACGGAAAATCTTCTCTTTGTAATCATCGGCTGTTTCTAATTCTTTGATAAGCTCACTCGATTTTCATATTCTCTGTCAAGGGAGAGCAGCACATCCCGTTTGTAAGAGAGTTCGTCTACACATAACTCTAAATTATCAATTTCTACTTCTGGCTTTTCTACTAGGCTTTTCTACTTTCTGGCTACTTCTGGCTTTCTATTCAGTTTTTCAAAAAAATTTACAGGTAATTAAATATTTTAATTTAAAAGTCGAGATAAAAACACGTGACTTTTTTTTAAACTATAAGATGACGTGAACAATAATACCATCAACTCCATTGCTTTACAACAATGTTTAGTATAAGATGACGTCACATCCAAACTCTTGGCGTTTTCGCGCGCTTTTAAAAAGGGGATTTTTGTTAATTTTTTTGACAGTCAAAAAATTTCACGATCGGCCTCAAATTTTGGGTAGTTGTTTATTTTTGCAAGAGGAATCGATTAAAAAAATAAAAAAAATCATGCAACTTCCTCATTTTATTCCTTTACTTTTGTTTTGAAAATTACGTTGAATTTTGTACATCGGCTGCAAGGCTAGAAATTTATTATTACTTCTCCTAATTTCAGGAAAAACAGTAAAAAAATTTCGTAAAAATATATTTGTATAAGTATTCACCACTTTTAAAGACAAATATATTTATTTATCATAATAAAATCAGTACACCGCATCGTGTAATATGATGTCCATTTCTTATTAATCAGATTTGCATACTGCAGTTTATGTTATTAAAAATGTTAGATTTGAAATTGAATCGTCGTCAGTGGGAAGAAGGGAATAAGTCCAAAAACCAAGTTAGAGAAAATCGAAAAAAAAAAAAAACTGTATTAGTAATGGAATTTTCATTGTATAACCACCAAATTTTTACTGGAAGTTCAGAACCCTATTTAGAAAACAGAACAATCATCAAAACAAATATAAGTACTATATTCAAAAATATTTTACAGTCAAAATAAGTTGGTGGACTTATTCCCTTCTTCCACCTTATGAAATTTTTCTGATGAAAAAACTCTTAAATAACTCTTTTGTATACCATTTTAACTCTGAAGTTATGCACTTGTTGTCCTCAGCCGTGCATCTAATAACTTTAAATATAAGAAAATTCTCATCTTGTAACTTTTCAAAGCACTGAGCGCGCGGGCGCCAGCGTGATTCAGAGAGCCTTCTGAACCCTTCCGCGGGTGCTTCGGGGGCGATAACTCCTTAACCGCTTTTCCTAAAAATCATTACTGCATATCAATATTAAATTTGGGTCCTTGGGGAAGGGTTAAGACCATTTAAAATTGATTTGCTTCAAAAATAAGCAAAATAAATAGGGAATAACAAATCCATCTATTTTTAACGATTTTTTTTGCGTTTTTAGGAGGGTAATTACCCCTTAAACCTATCCATTTGTTATGAATTTCTATATTTTATTAATTTGAACCTTTCTTGCCCCTGGGGTGCAATTTGAAGACTAAAGCAATGTTTTTTGACCCTGAAAATCGAGTTCAAAGCTATAAAGTCGTCGAAAAACGTAAAAAGGGGGAGGGGCTGTTCCCCGGAAATCTGTACGTGATGGAGAAAAACGGGGGTTGGATTAGGTATGAAGAGGGAGTACTTCACCAAAAAAATAACTTCAAGGGAGTTATAGTCGGCTAGACTAAAAGCTCTCCCTCCGCTGTCTTGCGATACCTTCCTATACCGTGCTAATGAGCCCTAACAAGGGCGAAACCGGTCCACGGTTGGAGGCGACGCTTGAGAGCTGGAGTTTTCTCACATATTCCTCTAACCAGAGGTAGTGGTGAAGCACTCCCATTTCACACCATTCTATGTTAGCATTATATATTTATAATTTCTTTTGAAGTTCTCTTCTTCAAGTAAGGGGCCGTCCATAAATCAAGTCACACTTTTTTTTGACCATTTTTGACCCCCCCCCTTTGTCACAAACTGCCACACTTCCCCCTCCCCCTTTGTCATATGTCACGTTCTTAAACCAACAATATGTCTAATATACACGAATTTGAAAGTGCCTTCAACCAACTTTTTTTATTTGAGCTTAATTTTACCCCTCTCGATAGTTTCATTTCTATCAACCTTCAAGATGCCTTTTGAGTGAACAATGTACGGTCGTTTATCGTTCAATTAATTTTTTTAACAATTTAGGGTTTTTGTTGAATTCAGCTGCAAGATGTGATGTCACAAACCCCCTTCTCTCCCCCTTGTCACAAACTGTCACAAATTTATAAACCCCATCTGAGCGTGACGTCATTTATGGACGGTCCCTAAGCCATATCTTTCAACGAATTCAAAATTTATGAGGCCGATCAAAAAATATTTTTGATTGCAAAAAAATTAACGAAAATCCCCTTTTTCAAAGCGTGCGAAAACGCTAATGTGACGTCATCGTACGGTGACCATTTTTGGAAACCAGTGGAGTTGATGGTATGATTGTTGACGTCATCGTACGGTGTTTCAGTCACGTGTTTTTCTCGATTTTTTAATTAAAATATTTTATTATTTGTACATTTTTTAGAAAAATTGACTAGGTATATAATTTTATGATACAAAAAAACATATGCAACACTTGAATACCTATGAAAATCTGACACATATAACTTCCTTACTATCAATTTCCAAGCGAAAAGAATGATCACCAGTCTATGGTTACATGATGTATTCAATATTTATTTATAAAGTTTTCTAACAATTAGAAAACACTGCTAGTTGGTTGTTGCAATTATTTCGTAAATCAGCACTTTTAGTAGTACTGGAAGAGCTGTAAAGTAAAAATATTAGTTATTTCCAGAGTTACCGAGTACTTTGAAAAGCTCGAATGGCGGTTTTACACCACTGCTGCAATAGCGACATAACCGGCAAAATTTTTTTTTCAAAAGAACCAATGGGAGGCCTCGAAAGCGATCGCTGGGGAAAAAACACTGAACTAAATATATCTAGGTCAGTGGGAAAAAAAATCGCTGCGATATAACTACGATCACTGAGCGGCCATTTTCTTGAGGCGGTACGGAAAAATTATGTTTCGGGATGTCTGAATTTCTCTAGTAGAAATGTAAAAATTATCTTCTCATATCAGTTTCGAGCTTCCTTAAAATTCAAGAGCTGTTGCATAACCAGAGTGTTCAGATTAATTGAGGAAGTAATAAAATCGTAGAGTCATAACATACGTGCTGCCATCTACTTAAAAAGAAAAACTTCATCAGTACTTCAACAGCGAAACATATTTTTATCAGCCTCAGTTAATTATTTAGGTTACTTGTGAATACATAGGGTTGATTTTTTTGTTTTGAAATGAAAATTTTAATATTCTGTTTGACATATGGCACTGGCGTATAATATAGAAATTTCTTTCGGGAGGGGCCCAAAATTGTCTCCCAGCCCTCTCATGTATATTTAATATATTTTCAGTTTATTCTTAGGCAGAATTTGCAACTTAAAGAACTAAATATTAAGAAGTTATGATGTATAAAGTTGCAATTACAAAAGGGGGGTCTGGGGGTCCTCCCCCAGAAAATTTTTGGAAATTAGTCTTTAAAAACCAAGTTTTTAACTAGTTTTGGTACCCCTAATTAGAATTTTGGATATAAATTTTCAGGTAAAATTTGATGAATTTAATGAAAAAGTTATAAGTAATATAGTTTTAAGTACAGAAGAGGATATATGGGAGTCATCCCCCAGAAAAATTTTGGAGATTAGATCCGAAAAACAGGATTTCAACTTGGTTTTGATACACTTTCCGAATTTTAGACATACATTCTCAGGTAGGATTTTGAACTTATTGTAATTAAAAAAGTTTTGAATAATAAAATTCCAAGCACTCTAAAGGGGGTTTGGGGGCTCCTCCCCCATAAAATTTTTCAAAATTTGACCCTAAAAAGCAGGGTTTTAACTTGTTTTGGTACACCAAATCAGAATTTCGGGGGGGGGGCAGGGCCCCTTCGGACCCCCTTATATACGCCACTGACATATGGTAACTAAGAAAGGGACTGTAGGAAAAGCAAGCAAGCAATGGGAAGGAAGATCCCCGTTCTTGAAGCTGCAAGCGATTCGGTGGGAATCGTTTTTGCAGCTTTCGCTTACAGCGCCATCTATTGGGAGAAATGTCGTTACCGAAAATGTCTCTTTTACAGCAGCCAGCGGTGTAAATTCGTCATAAGAAATGTTCAAAATGCCAAAACGTCAGCAATTCAAGTGTTTTTGAGCGAAAATATCAATATCCGAGCCCAACGAATGAAACAGGAGAATATCGTAATTAAAGAATACGCAACGCTCACCACTAAATAAATGAATGAAAATAATATTATTTGTACATTGTGTTAATTATAATTAATGAGAACCGAATGTTCGATATCTCGTAGGGGAGAGTGGGGCAGGTTTCAACAGTTTCGTTTTCGATTAAAATCGTTTTCTTGTTAGTTATGCGTTTGATTGAAATGCCATCTGGTGTTAAATAATGTTTTTTATCATGAGAACATTTGTTCGTTGTATTTCCACAGTTTCACCTTTAAAATTTTTTATAATCGAGTAAAGTTGATTTTGACGTCCCAAAGTAACTTTTTGAATTCTTTGAAAAAATCGGATTTTACTACCTTTTTATTAATTTAGGTGAGTGATTTTTACATATATTATTATTTAAAGTCTTCTGCTTCTATGTATACCATTTTCAAAGTGATATCTTTATTCTGAAGGGTATGAGAGGTCTTAAACCATGACGACCAAAGGTGGGGCACCTTTCAACACTTAGGGTGGGGCAGGTTTCAACACCCCAAAAATGCGTTTTTCTTGGTATATTGAGCTTTCTCAATGTTTTTTCTTGAAGTAAACTCTTTTAAATAATTTATATGCCATATAATATTATTGTATTAAGGTTAATAATTTATTTTTAACGAAAAAACAGCTTAAAATTGGTTTATATTATTCACATTAAAATACATACAATTTTTAAAGTTACGACTACTGTACGAGTCCTAAAAACTATTTTTATGCATTTAGTAAATATAAGCATCAATTTCAATAAAACTTTTTATTTTATTCCTCTCTTTGATGACTAGTAAGTAGCAAAATTTTACATAAATTAAAAGACATTAAAAATAGAATATCTTTGGTAAATTATGATCGAAAAATACTCGAATTAACAAGATATTTTTGTAATACAGCTCAAAAGAACTTTTAAATGAAAAAATAAAGTTTAACACACTTATGTGAGTCAAAAAACACAAAAAAACAGAAAAACGTCAAAATTTGGAAATTTTTTTAGAAATTTTTACCCCAAACGAGTAAAATATCTTTATTATAATGTATATTTCAATGTATTAAAAGTTAAATCAATTGAAACTTTCAAAATTTAGAAATAAACCCGCTGTTGAAACCTGCCCCACCTCTTGCTGAAACCTGCCCCACCCGGTTGCCAGATTTCAACTGAAGAGAACCGTTTTTAAAACGCAATTTTGGACAACTTAATTTTCTCTGAGAACTTGGGTAAAATTACACAATGTATCCGAAAGACCAAGGTAGGATATGCAAGTGAAAGTTTAAGGATGCGTCAATTTGTTAGATCACAAAAAAATAAAAACCGAAATCTGTTGAAAGGTGCCCCACCTTCCCCTACGTGAGCACTTTGCTATCAAGGGTGCACCGGAATAATTGGGTGACAGATATGTAAAGGTTGAATTAACCGGGTTAATTCCCGCGGACCTGGTAGTATCTTGGAATGGGAATTTTGAATATTCTCGGGAAATAACCAGGAAAAAAGAACAACTCAACTCCAGATTTACTTTCGTTTTCGAGATTTTAGAGTGAAGTGTAGTTTGATTTTTGTCCTAATCATTGAAAATCGGAAATACGCTTTTGAAAACCAGCCAGGTGAATTTTCACGCTTTGAATTTTTAACAAAGGATTTCCTTAAAGAAATGCATGGCGCCCCACTGAAATCGGATAACAATTTTTCTACTGAAATTTGTTATATTAAATAAACATTTCATTTAGAATGTTTAATGAAAAATAAATTGTTTTATTTATGATGTTTAATATTTTCCACTAATTTTTAACAGATGCTATGTTTTAATAACCAAAATAGCATCTACATTTTTTTCCCGACTTCATTTTGTCCATTAAAATTTGAAAAAAATTTCTTATTTCACTCCTCATAAATGAATTCCACGCCTCGTAAAAAAAGTCAAGGAGTATTTTTAGACCTCCAAATAGTCCTAAAAAAAACACTGGTCCTAATAATATATATGTATAATTTTAAGGTTAATTTTAATTCTAAGATTTTAATTTCGGTTTAAGTTAAAAAACATAAGTAAGCAATGTAATATTATAAAGCTCCTGAAATAATCTAAATAGTTTAAAGAAAGAACTATGAGTTACTAGTGTATGATTAGGGATCTAAAAAATCGTTCGATTCGATTCCGGAATCGATTCTTGAGGTTCGATTTTTTCGATTCTTGGATTCGATTCCTGAAGTTCGATTCCAACCTGGAATCGATTCCTTAGGGCCGGCATCGAAAAAGTAGAATCGAACTTATCTATTTCAATCACAAATCAAAGATTATTAGTAATTATTATTAATTTAGTTTAATAACCAGGAAGATATTAATTAATAATCAAAATACTAATTAATAAGAGAACAAAGTTGTTAGTAATTATCTGTATTAATCAGAAAATCCTAAGATTCGATTCCTGCAGTACAATACTAATTAATTATCAAAATACTAATTAGTGAACAAATTTGTTTATAATTATCTGTATTAATTGGAAAATAAGGTACGATTCCTATATGATTCGATTCCTGCTGGAATCAATTCCTTCAAGGGTGCGATTCCTTGGTATCGATTCCAAGGCATTCGATTCCAATTCGATTCCGGAATCGATTCTTTCAGAAATATTTAGAACCCTAGTATGATCCCGTTTAATATATCCTTGATTATACTTTTCGATTTGCAGATAGAAAGTGTATTTAGACGGGGAATTCAGATGTTCTTTTTTAACTAATTATCTAAATTACTTTATTATTAATAAGAATTTCAATTGCAGGAAAGTCTTTCAGTGAATTTATATAAAAAATTGTCTAAAACTCCTCCAAAGAGTACCAAGAAAATTAAAACTGATGGTGAAATATCGCTGTGCTTGTTAACGCTCAAAATTCCCAATATTCCCCTAAAATTCCCCGTTTATTCCCAAAAATCCCGGTTTTTTTCCCGCCCACCTCCCAAAAAATTTTACAAAAGAAATGGGAATTTTACATCTCTATTGGTAAATATGAATGTTGAATACCCAACTTCTACTGCACTGGTGTTCAAAAATTAAGAGAAATTGCACGTTTGTTCGATTTTCTCCAGATCTACTGGATAGATTTCGATGAAATTTGGTATGAACATAGGTTGATATAATACCGAATAAATAATCATTCAAAAATTGTAATACACACGCATGCGCAGAAGTAATAACCGACAGAGTTGAAAGGTATGAAATATCGGTTCCAGAATAGAGCAAAATAAGTGGGTTTAAAAGGGGTAAGACATCCTCCCACTATCATGCATGCGTCCTTCAGTGATTTTATGGCATGAATAAGGCAGATAATAAAATTTCCTGTTCATTAAGCCTACTTTCTCAGAAACGCCGTTTTGGGTATC
This sequence comes from Tetragnatha versicolor, assembly GCA_024610705.1. Classification (NCBI taxonomy): domain Eukaryota; kingdom Metazoa; phylum Arthropoda; class Arachnida; order Araneae; family Tetragnathidae; genus Tetragnatha; species Tetragnatha versicolor. The sequence goes on from JANDEH010000069.1 coordinate 712,452, forward strand.
TGAAGGGTATGTGGAGGGGGGTAGCGATGTGCAATTGCCTTATATAGAGTCCCTCATACCTTCTCTAAAGGGGCGAAGTCTTTGAATCTGGCTGTCTATTATATATGGAGACTATCTTCCGTTTTAATGAAAATTGCTAACCTGATGAGCTGCATTAAGTGCAATATTTCTATCGATTGAAAAGAAATTAAGACCGACAGAACCCCCCAAAAGGTGAATAAAGGTCTCCCAGATATCAACCGTGATTTTCCCTTTTTGAAAGATGTAGGGGGTTTGCATAGACTTAACAACATTACTACAAAGATCATGAAATCTCTGATTCCATAATAGTCAATTTCTCCTACATTAAAGAACTGACTGATCATTCTGGTTAAGTTAAATAAAAAGTTAGTTTAATTTGGTAGCGGGATATAATTTTACTTTTGAAGATAAAGTGCCAGACAAGCCATCCATACATAAAACAACAAACAATTAATAATAATAACATTTAAAACATCCAGATACTAGTTCCACTAATAAAAATACAAAGTAACAAAATAAAATAATTACAACTAGTAATAACTAGTCATTAAAAATATGCCACAGCAGCCAGATTTAAAGACTTCACCCCTTAAGAGGATGTACGAGGTACTCTATATAAGGTAGTAATTGCATCTTGCTACCCCCTCCACATACCCTTCAGAGCCCCTAAATGGGGTTTTTGAGAAAGTAAGGCTTAATGAACAGGAAATTTTATTATCTGCCTTATTCACGCCATAAAATCACTCAAGGACGCATGCATGATAGTGGGAGGATGTCATACCCCTTTTAAACCCACTATTTTGCTCTATTCTGGAACCGATATTTCATACCTTTCAACTCTGTCGGTTATTACTTCTGCGCATGCGTGTGTATTACAATTTTTGAATGATTATTTATTTATTATTATATCAACCTATGTTCGTGCCAAATTAAATCAAAATGTATCAAGTAGATCTGGAGAAAATCGAACAAATGTGCAATTTCTTTTAATTTTGAACATCAGTGTAATTTCAGTTCACCTCCTATTTATTGTCATACCCCATGAAAAGAATATTCTAAAATTACTTTTTTTTCGATAGTTTGATATACGTTACGAAATCCATGCGAATTCCATTAACTTTGCATTAATAATCCTTTTTTTAATTATTTAAAATTGTAATTGTGTCAATTTTCCCTTGATCCTCGACAAGAATTAAAAGCTCCCCAAAAAAGAGCAGATTCGCGGAAACTGTTATTACGCATAGACCAATACCAGGTTAATAGAACAGTGAGGAACGAAACAGTATTATAACTGTCGCTTTCTTGTTGATTCCCTGTAGTACCGACAAAATTTCTTTTAGTTTTCCGGGCGGAAGCTCTCAGAGGTAAAGTGAATTAATGGATAAAAAGTAAGACCAGTCGTTTAACAAAATACTATTGTTTAATAAATTTAGATAAAAGTTAACATCTCAATATAATACTCTCGCACATCACTATTAAACTACCAATTCTAACAACTATTGTCTGAAAGATTCAAAACAAACCTTAATTCTAATAATTTAAAAATACATATCATATCTAACAAGTTGCCAAAACTGTTCACAATAGTAATATAAAAATAAATATAAACAGTCCAGTTTACTAGTTACATAATTTCAGTCCCTTTCACTAGTTCCATTTTTCACACTCCCCACCTTGAGTTTCCGTTTAATAAACGAAATCTCAACACTCAAGGCGAGTTCATTTAACATCAATCAGGTCTTATGTCCATAGCCGTTGAACAGTCCACTTCCCGTAGTCACGTCCTACTCCAAATCATCTCAGCTTTCCATTTGATAAACTTTCTTCCAATTTTTACTCTTTCAGGTCTTTTTATTTCAAATTCTTGTATTTCTAATCCAGGAACTTCAAGAATGCTTTCAGAAGGGACTCTGTTCGATCTTCTTTTCCTTCTACCTTTTACTAGTTTGGATGGAATTCCTTCGTCCTTTTCTTCTCTGTCTACCATCTTGTTCCTCACTTCCATGATCCTCTCTTTTCCTTTCTTGTCCTTGTTTTTTCGTCTCCAGCTTTGTCTTGTTTTGCTTTCCAACATCATCTTTCTCCTTAAATTCTGAAGAGACTCCTGCTAATCTTTTACTCTTCTCTTCTCGATTCGTAAATAGGGGTCCTTTATCCTTTGCTTGTTTAACTTCAAGAATGATCCCTTGTTGTGGATTCTTCTCTAGCTTCGTCTATCTTTATCCTTCTTACATTTCTTCAGTTCTGAGACTTCCATTTTGTCCCAGTTAATTTCTACATTTCCATTTTTCTTTTCAATCTGTTTCAGCTTGGGATCGTCTTCTAATATTTTCATGAGCTCATCAATAGCATGATTTTTCTCTTGGTCATTCTTTTTATTTCCTCTTCATTTCTGTTTTGGTCGTTTCTCGTCTTTTGGAGATCTTTTGTGTTCAATAAACACATCAGGTACTCATACACTTCCTTTCCATCATCGGCCACTTTATGCGGTTTCTTTTCTGTATCTCCCTGGAATTTAGCAATTTCAAGTTTTGGTTGTTTAATGTGACTGGTACTGGTTCTTCGTTAGACCCTCTTACGCTCTCTTCCCTTAAGGAATAGTTATCGAGTTTGGAAGTCTTGTCGTTAACAACCGACGAGGATCTGTTGTAAAAGGAATTAATCCGTTTTTTAGACATTCTAATAACACGGAAAATCTTCTCTTTGTAATCATCGGCTGTTTCTAATTCTTTGATAAGCTCCTCCTCACTCGATTTTCATATTCTCTGTCAAGGGAGAGCAGCACATCCCGTTTGTAAGAGAGTTCGTCTACACATAACTCTAAATTATCAATTTCTACTTCTGGCTTTTCTAATTCCTCTTCTAATCTTCGGATAAGTTTGGATACCGCCGTTCGTGCTACGGTTCTTATGGTCTTTACCCTAGTCTTTAAATCCATACTTATTCTTCTTGTACTTCTTTATTCTTAAGTTTTAATTTTAGTAATTAATTTTCCAAACTACTTTTTCACTTCTATTGTACATACTTAGAGCTTTCAATCCGGGCAAGGGATGCCATGTCGCTTTCCCTGTAGCTTTTCGTAGCGACAAATTATTTTTCTTTCGTTAAATCCGGGTGGAAACTCTCTGAGGTGTAGAAGAAGATCAGGCTTTAGAAAAATACTATTGTTTAATAAATTTAGGTAAAAGTTAACATCTAATAATACTCTCGCACATCACTATTAAACTACCAATTCTAAACTATTGTCTGTGAAATCCAAAAACATTACCTGAATTCTAATCATTTCAAAAATACATATCATATCTAATAAGTTGCCAAATATATAAAAACAAATAAATATAAACAGGCCAGTTCACTAGTCCCCATTTTTGACAAACAAAACTTAATTCTAATCCAAGGTATATAAAGTAACAAGGTATGCTCATAAGTGACGTCACCCAGGATATAAAATAACGGACCAATCAATGACGAGCATATCAGCCAATACAACGCCATTGCAATGCAACAGATCGTAGATATACATCAGGATTAATTGGGTCGATATTATTGAAATTCATTATTTAGTTTGTTTTAAAACTTATGAATACAATCACCCACTTATTTAAAAAAATTAGTATAAAAATATTAAAAAAAGATAATTAAAGTGACAGACGATTTTAAGAATACTATTTCTGAATCTCAAATAAAAATAAACAAGCTGACTGGACTGTAAAAGGATCATTAAAGGTAAATGCACTAAAATTTTGAATAAATATATTATTAAATTAAATTAATTGGTTCTTAGATTTTAGCTCATTGTTTTCCATATTTTCAAGTACTTGATTTATTTAGATACTAAATATTTTTTGTTTTAAAAATCTAAACTGCTTCGATACAATGGATATTCAAGTTTGACATAGCAGAACAGCGATATTAATTTTATCATAACAAGAATGTTCTGAAAAGTTTTCATGGTTGAATATTTGCTTAATATTTTGTTTTCTTTGTATCAGCAGCTGTTTTAATTTCATTTATAGAAGTTAGTAATTAAAATCAATAAGCAGAGAAATTGAAGCACATCGTTGTAGAGCTCAAGGTTCATATTTTTGATCGGCTATTATTGAGTTAAAATTTTTGTTCTAATTCAAAACACTTAATAACCTTAAACATGTTCGTAATTGTGTCCAGTGTAAACTGTTAAAAAGTTTCATTGGTCCTTATTTTAATAAAAATCACCAAAAATAAGCATTTTCCCATGCTGTGAATAGGAGATATATCCTGGGTGACGTCATTTTCAAAAGCCACGCCTTTTTCGCCGGAAGAGCATACCTTGTTAGTTTATATACCTTGATTCTAATCATTTTAAAAATACATATCATATCTAACAAGTTGCCAAAACTGTACACAATCTATCTATATATAACTAAAAACGTTTGTGGCTATGTATGTGGGTATGTGACACATCTCCTCCAAAACCACGCCGAAGGCGTGGTCAAAACTCGGTACATAGACGTATCTCGAGGTGTCGATTGTCACTGTCAAGTTTTCCAAGCTCGAAAATCCAACAATTACGAGTAATTAACGAATTTATAGCCGAAAACGCTTATTTCTCCATTTCTCTACCAGAGTAGATCTGCTCGACTCACTATTGTAAGCGAGATGAAAACCTTCAAAAATAAAATATTTTAACAGGAAAAACTCGATAATTGTCTATTTAAAAACTATATCAGTTGTAAAAACACCAAAATAAATTCAAGGAATTAATTTTGAAACGTTAGTTTCCCCTATTTTAGGATATTTTCCTTTAAAATTTAAATATTTATGGAAAAGTGTATATTTTCTTCATGGAAAACGACTTAAAAATAAAACATTGTTTTAAATGAAGCCGTTCACTAGACTTTTAAATTTACTAGATCTTTTATTATTGTTTCAAATTTGTTATTTTTGTTCACTAGACTCATTAATTTACCAGGAAACATTGCCGAGAACACCGGGAAAAGAAAAATTACCGGAAACATTGGGATAGGAAAAAAAGTACCTGGATTACAGGGACATAAAAATTATCTCTATCATCGGGAAAGGAAAATTATCGGGAACATCGGGTTAGGAAAATTATTGGGAACATCGGGATAGGAAAATTATCGGAAACACCGGGATAGGAAAATTATCGGGAACATCGGGATAGGAAAATTATCGGGAACATCGGGATAGGAAAATTATCGGGAACATCGGGATTGGAAAATTATCGGGAACATCGGGATTGGAAAATTATCGGGAACACCGTTATATGAAAAATTACCGGGAACACCGGGATAGGAAAAAGGCGTCTGGGATACCAGGATGATTGGTAATTGCTGATTTAAAAATTATAAACATATTTTGAGAAAATTTAATTTAATAAAAATAATACACTCCACCCGTGCAAGGCCGGGCATATCCGCTAGTATATAACTAAAAACGTTTGTGGCTGTGTGACTGGGTATGTGACGCATCTCCTCCCAAACCACGCCGAAGGCGTGGTCAAAACTCGGTACATAGACGTATCTCGAGGTGTCGATTGTCACTGTCAAGTTTTCCAAGCTCGAAAATCGAACAATTACGAGTAATTAACGAATTTATAGCCGAAAACGCTTATTTCTCCATTTCTCTACCAGAGTAGATCTGCTCGACTCACTATTGTAAGCGAGATGAAAACCTTCAAAAATTAAATATTTTAACAGGAAAAACTCTATAATTGTCCATTTAAAAAGGATGTAAGTTGTGAAAACACCAAAATAAATTCAAATAATTTATTTTCAAACGTTATTTTCCTTTATTTCAAGATTTTTTCCTTTAAATTTTAAATATTTATGGAATAGCTCATAAGACACGACTCACTAGACCAAAAAAATTTACCAGACTTTTTTTTAAATCTTTTCAATTTCTCTACTAGAGTAGAGATGCTTGACCCAGTATTGTAAATGAGATGAAAACCTCAAAATTAAATATTTTTATTAGAAAAACTCAATAATAGTCCATTTAAAAGTTTCAAAAGTTCTGAAAACACCTAAATAAATTCAAATAATTAAATTTAAAAACTTATTTCTCTTTACATTAAGATTTTTCTCTAAAAATAAAATATTCATGAAAAATGTGATTTTTTTTCATGGAAACAGAGTTAAATTACCGGTACCGGGATCTCTGAGATAGAGGAAAATTACTGGGACCTCCGGGATAGAGGAAAATTACCGGGATCACCGGGAAAGAGGAAATTACTGTGAAAACCAGGATATAGGACAATTACCGGGAACACTGGGAAAGTGGAAAAATATCGGGAACACCGGGATAGAGGACAATTACCGGGAACACCGGGAAAGTGGAAAAATATCGGGAACAACGGGATTAGAAAAATTACTGGGAATACCGGGAAATAAAAAATTACCGGAACCACCGGGATATGAAAGACGCGCCTGGGATACTGGGATGATTGGTAATTGCTAATTTAAAAATTATAAATGTATTTTGAGAAAATTTAATTTTAAAAAAATTATACACTCCACCCGTGCAAGGCCGGGCATATCCGCTAGTACAGTGGTTCCCAACCTTTTCCACGATTGTACCCCCAAAGGATAATTACAATCCCCTGCGTACCCCTCGCATGCAGTTGCAGCTGGTAGTTGAAATATCACCTTCGTTTAGATATATTACGTAAATTGGTGGTTCCAGGATTTCGTTTTTAGGGGGATACGAAGAATTTTCAAAATCAAAAATTAATCATCATAGTAACTATAAGATTAAAAAAACATGAATAATCGTGCTCTAACTTCTTTAAAGGGGGTCTGGGGGTTCACCCCCAGAAAATTTTTGGGAATTTAAGTCTAAAAAGCAAGTTTTCCACTCGTTTTGGTACTCCTAATCTGAATTTCGGACATACATTTAAGAATTTAATATATTTTTTGGTAGGGTTTTTGCACTAAATGAAAAGAAATGAGCCTCCTTCCATATTTGCTTAAAAAATTAGTAATTTTGTTTATTTTCTGCATCATTTTCGGGAATTTTTATGCGTTACACTTATTAAAAAACCCATAGCTCCGAAAACTATCATTTCTCCATCTTGAAATTTTGCATACTTGTAGCTAATAAGTCAAAGAATAACATATTTTTTCTTCCAAAAAATAGAAGGGGGTGTTTTCAGAAGATCAATTAAAATTTTTAAAATCTTGAAATATTTTTTTGTTAAACTCCAAAATACTAAGTGCTACACATCATATTAAAGGCCATAAAAACACTTTTAAAATGAGATATGAATTAACTCTCTACCTAAATTCTTGAATTATAAAGGATATTGTGACTAGAAATTGCAAAAAATCGTCAGTTTTGGAAACTTCTAAATTCCGTTAAAAAATTATTTTTAATACTGGTTCCTTCTTAATCTCCACTATTACCTATACCTGTGAACCAAAATTGATGGAATTTATTTGCTCCTCTCCAAGCCTGGGGAATTTCCGATTCATTCCCTTCGTTCCCCAGCAAAAAAATCAGCAAAATTTCTTCAAAAAAGTGAAGGGAATTTGGACACTTTGTCTACAGTTTTATTTATGGAATCTGCAGTTCTCTTTAGAAACTCTGTAGTTTTTTATGACCGCTGAAATGCCTTTAGAATGTATTCCAATTTCCTGTAAAAAAATTGCAAATTTGCTGCCCTATTGCTACAAAATAACTAGACTTCTTAGAGAAAACTGCACTTTTGACGCTTTTTTGAAGGAATTTCGGACATGGTTTTTTTGCTGGGTCTTCAATGGAAAAATATTTTAAGATTTTAATTTTTTAAAATGTTTGGATTTCGTTGTACGCTACAAAAAAAACGTTAAAAAATCATTGAAATTTGAAATATATATATTTCGTGGCGTACCCCTTAAAAGCTCTCGGCGTACCCCTGGGGGTACGCGTACCCCCGGTTGAGAACCACTGCGCTAGTAGTAATATAAAAATAAATATAAACAGTCCAGTTTACTAGTTACATAATTTCAGTCCCTTTCACTAGTTCCATTTTTCACAATAACCGTAGATTGATTTTTTTCCTGTTAAGACTATTCACCTTGCTATTGACTCGATTGATTGACCTTGAATTTTTATTCCAATTCACCTTAGATATTTCGATTCTGGAAAAAGTAACAGTTTCCTAGTGTCTGTTCTTTTTGCTGAAGTTGATACATTAATTTCGGTTTAGTAGTTAGTTGTGTTTGCAGAAACAACCAGCCAATGCAAAAATTTACAGGGAGTGATTTAAAACCCTAATACAATCGATTAATGACGTTTGATTTTAAATGTTACTTTCGATTTAACCATTCTAAAAAGAACAGGAACTAAATTAATATGAGTTGCCTCTATTGTTCTCGTTTATATGTGATCAATTGAATGTGATATATTGTTGATTCTGTAATAATTACTTTTCTGATAAGGCGGTGAAGGGAAAATAACGGGAAAGGGAAAATAAAATATAACAGGTAAAAAATAACAAGTCCCGTGATCAGTTTCTAATCTTTACAGCAGATTCGGCTCAATTTATATAAAACTAAATTGTTTTTGTTACTTTTTACTGGTGGCTAATATAATAACCCAGGGAGTACTTGTACTAGGTTACTTTTTAAACTTTTATACCTTACTTTTGCTAACCCTGTATTATTTATGGACACGAGAAGCAAAGTTGGAACAGTTTCAAAAACTTTTTACCTAATTTTTTCCAACCTTTGCGCCACAGTCGAAATAGATATGGAATTTAACAGCTCACTTTCACCAAAAGGAACAGAGCTGATTAAACTGTTATTTTGATTAAAGAGTAAAAAAGTTCAGGAGCAGGTTCATAGAGCAGTAAGGAACTATTTAACTATCAAAACTATTTATTTTTAGGTTGACCATTCACTCAATTAATATTGAGTTTTTCTTTTCTATGACTTTTTAGGATCTGCATGGTAACTGTTACTTGCGATTCAACTATTCTAAAAAGAACAGATATGCATTGAGTCGCCTATGTTGCTCTCATTCTTTGTTATCAATTAAATTTTGCATAAGGTTTACTTATATTTACTTCCATAATATTTACTATTCTGTTATGGCGGTGTTTGGAAATGAACAGGATTATATAGGGGATGATAACCGGTTAAAAAAAATAACAAGTGATTGTGTTGATAACATTTTCCATATAAATATATAAAACAATAATTACTTTAGATATGATTCTAGTGGTCACTGCTTACCTTCGAGCTTTACAGCGTTCCCCTTTCTATGTTCTTCACCTCAAATCCAGGGGTCGCATACCTCCTATATTTCCTATAAATCCTATATTTTTGAAAAAACCTATTATATTCTCCTATATTTTTGTATTAAAATGAATAGGAATGAATTTTCACTTTTCGAAAACGACTTATAAATAGAAAAGTAGTATTAACGAGAAACTTTTAAACGGTGATTTACTGTTTTTAATTAGTTTTCTTCAGGCAACCGGCAAAAAAAAATATTATCTCTCTGTATAAGAGTAGTAAATGTTTTTCCAGATAGAGTTTTGGGCACCCTCTACTTTTTTTACGTTAATAGAAACTCACGCCCTCTGTATTCAACTCTGTATTCGGATGTCAAAAAGGAGTTCAAATTCAATATAAAAATAAAAATGTATTTTAAAAAAATTTACAAAAATGGAAAAAAGAGTAGTATGCTGTTCAGAGTTTTGGTCTCCATACTTAAAAAAGATATAGGGTATATTATAACTCTTATGATTGTGTAAATAAACACGTTTAATGATAACCAACTGTAATTTATAATAAAATAATGATAAGTTTTTGAGAAAAATGTGGAAAAAGCTTCCAAGTTAAACTTTTAATTAATCTTAACAGAGCTTTAGGTCTTTCTAATTACGGTAGAGAACTTTGCAAGAAGAGCAGCAAATCTAAAAAATTGGCAACTTGATCGAACTTTATTTTTCCCATAAAAAAAACTCTTTATATGCTCTGCATATAATGAATAAAAAGAGCTCGAAGAAAATTAAAGTTTGTGAAAAGTTTTAATATAATTTAAATTATATTAACTTGGCTCACCGCAAACGGAGCTCTAAAACTTTCCGTCTGTACCAACAGAATTGATCACCAGTAAAAGAATTGTAAAGATAGTTATTTAATTTTATTTTGACCTACTTGTTTAACCTGTTTATAATTTTCTATCAATTGTAAAGCCTTGCCCTGTTTCAGCGAGGTATGATATCGTAAATAGAATTGAATTGTTAGATTTTCTTATATTATTAACACTTTGTTAAAGGTTTTTGTTAATGCTTGTTTTTTTAAACGTTATTAACATTTTGTGTATCCTAATAACCTACATTGCGGGGGAGCTTTTCCTTAAGAAAATGTTTGTAAATTTCCCTAAAAATAATGTTTCATCTAATTATTCCATTCAGGGTATACAACCTTCCAAATCTCAAACTTTTAATTTTTTGTGAGAAAACTCTCACTTGCTCTGAAGCGTCGCCTCCAGAATCGATTCCTGAGTTTCGATTCCAACCTGTAATCGATTGGTCAGTATCGATAAAGTAGAATCGAACTCATCTATTTCAATCACAAATCAAGGATACTAGTAAATTTTTATTAATTCAATTAAAAACCAGCAAAAATATTAAAATTGATTAGTGAACAAAATTGTTTATAATTATCTGTATTAATTTGAAAATTAAATATCCTATTAGTAATCCTATGATTCGATTCCTTCAAGGTATCGATTCCAAGGTATTCGATTCCGGAATCGATTCTTTGAGAAATATTTAGAACCTTTTCAACACTTTCTTTAAAATATTTTATAAAAAATTTGAAGTAATGATAAAAATGGTTTTGAAAGCAAATAAGATTTTTTTTAATTGGTACAGTAACATCAAAATCAGCTCATTCCAACCAAATTAGTGTAATTACTCCCAAGGTAATGCACCTGGAATGAAAATGAAAAACTAATCAAATTCTAGGCGGTTATACCTACAATTAAAAAATTTAAAAAAAATTAGCTTTTGAACTGTGGACGTGAGCAGTTTTTTTTTTGTCTCTCCTGTAAAATTTCCAAAAATGGAAAGAGCTGGCTTTGATAGCAAACGCCTCAAATAGAGTATGTCTGGTGTTTCAATATTGAAAGCATTTGGTCATCATATTTCAAACAAAAAGTTTCATACATAGCATAGTCGTAGCCAAGGGGAAGCAGGGAGGGGCAGCTGCCCCCCCCCTTAAGTCCCGAGTAATTAACTTTTACTTTACTGTTAGCTAAGTTTAAACTCAGTATTTTGGGGTCAAATTTTCAAAATTTCTATTTTAAAAATTTTAGTATTTTAACCTGTATTAATCAAACTTTTTTGTAATAAGTTCATTAAAATCAAAATTCTACCTAAAAATGTCCAAATTTGGGTTTACGTGTACCAAAAAAGCAATTTAAAACCATGTTCTTGGGGTCCTGTTTCCGAAAAAATTTTCTCTGGAGGACCCCCAGACCCCGTGTTGAAACTAGACAGGTCTCTCTCACGGGGCTTTAAAATTGATCTCAACAAACAAACAAACAAAAAGTCGACCCTGCTTGCCCCCCCCTAAGTTGAACCCTGGCTACACCCATGATACCTAGATGAAAAAATTGATTTACTCAAATTTGAAAGTCATTTCTCTTAGTGTAAAAAGTACCCCCGAAATAAAATGTGATTTCGGCCCTGAGCTACAGTCTGTTCATTTAGAATAGGCGCCTGGAGCAAAAACGCTCAATAACGTTTTACTTCGTTCAGCGGATAATCCTTCAATCCATGGTTAAACCACGATGGTCAATACGGCTGTAAATAGGTTTTTCCCCCTTGAAAATTAGGAGACATACAAGGAGCAGTTCTTTTTGGGTGTAACCCTAAGGATTCAAAAATGGGTCAAAACACTATATTTCGGGGTTAAAATTTCAAATTTTTTTCCGGGTTTCCCCAGAAAAAAGTGCTCAGTCAGATTTCCTAATTCGATGGTTGAGTTTTGAAATTATTTATGCAAGAAACAAGATATTTTCGAAAATACAGTATCTTACGCAAGCATCACTCACATCCCCCTTATCAGGATAAATAAGTAAAGAGCAAACCCCCCCCTTAGGTGCTTACATATCATTTGAACAGCCCCTAAACGCCAATAGTAGAAACTTCTTTTGAGCGCGTTCATGGTGCAATACAGTCACCACCTTTTTTATAGAATTAGAAATTATATTGATTGCAGCATTCCGTACTCGTATTAACAATTTCAAATTATAAAAAATTTAGGTAAATATTCCTTGGCTAACAGCTGGAGGGATAGATATATAAATAGAAGCTTTTTTCTTGGGGTTATACTAGGTTATACAGAGTGCCCCAAATTGCATGAAATTTATTAGTAATACCCCTGTATTTTGGGCAAAGTGATAAATTCTCATTAATAAATGCCATTGAATTTATCACTTTGCCCAAAATACACGGGTATTATTAATAATGCCCGGATGCGTTTTTCCAAGCCCGCACGTGTAGGAATCCCACCAGAGGCAGCACTAGCGGGGAAGTGTGAATTTGGTTGAGGAGCCAATAAGAATTGAAGACTGTAGGTTTGTATTTATGTTCTTAGGCGACTAGCTGATATGCCCGGCCTTGCACGGGTGAAGAGTATAAATTTTTGTATTTGAGGCGTTTGCTATCAAAATCAGCTCATTCCATATTTTTCTGAAATCCACTTTTTTGCATATTTTGAAAGTTTAGAGGGCCCTTCATAACCTGGCGAAGGGATATAGCTCAAATCCAGCTCATTCCAACCGAAAATTAGATTAAAGGGTAAAAACTGTGATCTCAACTGTGAAATTTCAGATAATTTGAAAAAGTTAAGTGAAATTCATTTGTTTAAAACTCGTAAAGACACAAACATTAACTGGTAAACTGGAAAAACCAATTTCACACAACTTCATCGAACAAAAAAACTGAAAAAAAGCATGAAAAATCGTGTTTTTGCATCAAAATCAGCTCATTCCAACCTAATTAATGTAATTACGCCCAAGGTAATGCAACTGGAATTAAAATGAAAACTAATCGAATTCTAGGTGGTTATACCTACAATTAAAAATTTAAAAAACAAATTTAGCTTCAGAACTGTGGACGTGAGAAGTTTTTTTGTCTTTCCTGTAAAATTTCCAAAAATGGAATAAGCTGGTTTTGATAGCAAACGCCTCATTTTTAAGTTGTCCCAAATTCATTTCTAATTTTGTATAATCAGCATTTACCAATCATCCCAGTATCCCAGGCGTCCTTTTCATATTCCGGTGCTCCCGGTAACTTTTCTTATCCCGAAGTTCCTAGTAATTTTTCTTATCCCGGTGTTCCCGGGTTGATTAAAACTCTTTCAGTTCTCAAATAATATAATTTTTGAATGCGATTTCCACATTTACAACATGGAAAAAATATTGTAAAAATTATTTAAAATTGCTTAGATCCCTTGATTAATCATATCTTCAGGAATTAACGTTTTCGGTGAAATTATTCAATAATTATAAAGCTTATTCCATTTCGCAATTTAAGAAAAAAATATCAATATTTTCTAGTTGAAAGGGAGTTTTAATAGCTTTTTGTTTGTTAACCAACTTTCTTAAAAGCTAAAATATTATCACCTTTTGATTTTACATCCTCGTTTCCATAGAGACTATTTTAACAACAATGATATTCCATAAATCTTTTTAAAATATAAAAATTAGATAAACTCTAAAATAAAATATGTTAAAATGTACTTAAAATTTTTAAATTTCATTGAAATAGATTTTTAAATTATTAATATAATTTTTAAATAGACTTGTACCTAGTGTTTCTATTAAAAACTTGTTGTTTAGCATTAAATTTTCTTTGTAACAATGGAGTAAGCAGATCTCTTGTTTAGGAGAAATAAAGCTATTTCAGCAAAATGACCATAAAAATGGTCAAAAGAGGGTCAAGGGGTCATTAAAAGTTTTCGAAACATAGCCTATGTTTTTTTCTGAGTTTTTTTACGTAGGTATACCAAGTTTGGTGCAGATCGGAAGTAAACTGTGGATTTGTATAAAAGACAAACATATATATATACATACATACATATATATATACTAGCAGATATGCCCGGCCTTGCACGGGTGGAGTGTATAATTTTTTTAATTAAATTTTCTCAAAATACATTTATAATTTTTTAAATCAGCAATTACCAGTCATCCCGGTATCTCAGGCTCATCTTTCATATCCCGGCGGTCTCGGTAATTTTTCCTATCCCGGTAATTTTCTTATCCCGGTGTTCCCGGTAATTTTACTTTAATTTTTCGTGTTCCGGGTAATTTTTTCCTATCCCAGTGTTCTCGGTAGCCCGGGCTTGCACGGGTGGAGTGTATAAATATTTTTATTTTGAGTTTTCTTAAAATGCATTTATAATTAGGTATAAATAAATAATAACCAATCCTCCCGGTGTCCCAGACGCCTCTTTTCTATCCCAGTGTTCCCGGTAATTTTCAAATCCCTGTAATCTCGGTAATTTTTCCTATCCCGATGTTGCCGGTAATTTTCCTATCCCGGTGTTCCCGGTAATTTTTTATATCCCGGTAGTTTTTCTTATCCCGATTTTCCCGGTAATTTTTCCTCTCCCGATGTTCCTGGTAATTTTTCCTTTCCCGGTGTTCCCGGTACGTTTTCCTATCCCAGTGTTCCCGCTCTAGTAAATTAATAAATCTAGTGAACAAAGTAACAAATTTGAAACAATAATAGATGATCTAGTAAATTGAAAAGCCTAGTGAACCGCCTCATTTGAAACAATGTTTTATTTTTAAATCGTTTTCCATGAAAAAAATTACACTTTTCCATAAATATTTTTAATTTAAAGGAAAATATCTTAAAATAAAGGAAAATAACGTTTCAAAATTAATTATTTATATTTATTTTGGCGTTTTCACAACTTAAATCCTTTTTAAATGGACAATTATGGAGTTTTTCTTGTTAAAATATTTAATTTTTGAAGGTTTTCATCTCGTTAACAATAGTGAGTCGAGCAGATCTACTCTGGTAGAGAAATGGAGAAATAGGCGTTTTCGGCTATAAATTCGGTTAAAAGAGGGTCAAGGGGTCGTTCTAGAACTTTGAAACATAGCCTATGTTTTTTTCTGAGTTTTTTTACGTAGGTATACCAAGTTTGGTGCAGATCGGAAGAAAACTGTGGATTTGTATAAAAGACAAACATATATACACACAATCAATTTTATTATATTAGATACCCACACTTAATTTTATTATATTAGATTTGGCGCTCAATACGAATCTGCGTTCTTACGAATCTTTCGTTCTCATGACTTGAGCACGATGGAAGAAACTCCGGCTTTTATTTTAAAAGGTATGTCAAAAGAATTCAATTTGGTCTTTGATAAGAAGACAAATAATAATATATGTATCAGAGGCTCAATCAAGAATGAGGAAGAGGTGAAAAGGTTCATGCATGCTTTTCAACTAATTACAGACACACACTGGATATCATTTCAAATAAATTTACTGTTTGTGAAAAATAAAGTTTTTATTCATTCAAACAAAACGCATGTAAAAAAATTTAAAACTTTCAGAGCTGATAGAACATATTTTATGTTATTGTATTATTCCATTTAGGCACCGAAATAGCTTTACGCAATTTTGATAGCTTTTAAACATGTGGTGTTAAAAGACGTTTCGAAGAACAAATTTAAAAATTAAATAAACAATCATACAGGCTTGATCTAGTGGTGGGCAGCTGTTCGTCGAAGGCCGCTTTTTTGCGCCGCAGCACCAAGAGCTAAATAAGTTTTTTTTACAGACCAACAAATTTTAGAAAACTATTCTCCCCTCTTGATTCTAGGAAAATCATTTCTTACATGATCCCCATCATAAAAATTTTAATACTTTTCCGTCTTAGACTTAAAATACCTGAGCCAAAATTTCTTCCCAACCAACTACAGAAGAACGCGTGAAAGAGAAAATAAACAAAATGATGCTCAGAACAAATGAAATAGAACAGGAAGCCAGCTCTTTTTATTTTTCTGTTCCACATGCATATGTTTATTTCTTGAAAATTTTTCGTCCTCATAGAATTTAACTTAAAGGGGCCAATAATTGTGGTATCAAATATCTCAAAATATTTTTCGGCTCTTTGTGCTAGAAGGTCAATTTTTACAAATGTTATTGCATCTTTACCTGAATTTTAAAATACTATAAACTGTAAAATTTAATATTTATTTAAAAGTTGTTATATTTTAAAATAAGTACCTATATAAAATATTAATATACTTATAAATCGTGCTATAAATTTTCATACGTTTTTATTTCTCGGAAACTACTTAAGATAAAAAAGATTTTAAAAAATTGACGCTTGAAAGACAGTTAAAATCCAGCTAAAATGTACTACTTGAAAGCTCAAGACAATTAAAGACATATTAGGTATTCAAATCGAAATTTAAATTTAAAGTTAAAACTGAATAGAATTCTGCAAACTGCGCAAATGCTGCAAGTTAGCTAGAATCTATCAATATTAAATTAAAAAATACGAACCAGGAACTCCAACCATGCCTCGTCATCAGGGGGCTTGGACATGGATAGAGGGGTGTTTCTAAATGCCGACCATCAAAATGGTAACGACATCAAGCCCCAACACCCAGAAATAAATTTGGTTGCAAAACAAACATGAGTTTAAATAATTGCAACTTCAGATGAAAATTAAACGCATATTACTATTTATTACTAAAGTTAACAAATAATAATTACATTAAATCGCCTTTAGTTGCCCTTTAAAATCCTTGTTTATTATTTTTTGTTGCTCCATTTATATAAATAGAATACAACAAAACCTCTCGCCAAAACCGCAAATGGAGCGATGAAGAGCTTAAAGCATCAAACCGTATTTGCGCCAAATTCTCCTGATCCCCTTTGAGCGCTAGTGCTGCCTCTGGTGGGATTCCTACACTTGCGGTATTGGAAATACGCTGCCCGGGTATATCATATTGCCCGTAACAACACTAGGATTGAAAATGATTATTTTTGTTATCAAATAGATTTATGTTTTCTTTAAAGCTATGCCGGGGCCCCCTAAATGGTTCTTTTGTCCAGGGCCTCCAAACTTGTGAGTCGGGCCCTGCACTCCCCCAGTCGATTGGGCAAGCTTGAGTTTAAAATTTGACCAAGGGAAGTCTTTCTCTGGAGTGCATTGCACAAATCGTCAAATTCAGAGATGGTGTAATCTCGTTTGGGGGTGTTTTTCGCGAAACCCTTAACTTTTTTTAATGGTTAACTAAATACTGATGCCAGGATGAACATTTAGGACAGTTAGATTCTTCCCACCCACTTTTAACCAACACAAACCTTTTTGGGACAACATAACGTGATATTTAAGGAACAGAGGACCAAGTTCAAAATCAATAACTGAGACAGCAATATTCTCAAGGCAGAAATGAACACAAGTTTCCAAAACTGAGTTTCAAAGAATTTTTTGGGAGTATGCCTAGAAAGGTCAATAATGATATTGCAGCACCTAGAATTCAATCACTTCTAATTAAATCGTGTTTTTTTTTCAGTTGAAGCATCAGACCTTGGTTTCCGGTCCATTATTGTAGGGTAAGTAGTTTATTGTGATTTTATCATATAACTCAATTTAATCATATGTTAAAAGTCTAGCGCGAATGAATACAGTAGGGTAGAACCCATTGCGGCTGATTGGCTGGAAACCGATTTCCTGGCTGTAATTTTTTTGTTTCGAATTTTTTTTAATAATAATCTATAACTTTATTAGACATACAGAACAAACACAGAAAAGTTAAACATCATGTGATTCGCCAAGGGGAAGAAACTTCCCGTACAGGTGAAAAAGAAATTATATGGACAAATGACATATTACAAATTACAACAACACAAACATAAAACTGTATAAAACAATAGCTAAATAATGATGGCAGCAACTATCTATCTAACAGCAAACTATTTTTACTATCTATCTATCAGCAAATCTCTATTTAACACTATAGCAAGATCATTATGGTCTTGCTATAGTGTTAAATAGAGATTTATTACGATAGAAATAAAGTACGTATAATACGGAAAAAAGCGTTGTGACGAAGATGCAATAATTTGAGTAATCTAAAATTATCAGGATATGACTGCTGATTTAAAATTTTGAATATAAATTAAAGGTTGGAGATTGGATTTATATTCTCCACCCCAAACAGTAACACCATAATTTATTAAAGAATAGAACCAAGAAAAATATAAAGTTTTTAGAAACGAAAAATCAATTTTATTTTTTAGGTGGTAAAAATTAAATAAAATAAAGCGTAATTTTTTCCCCGATTCAGATATATGAGTTTTCAATTTCAAGTTAGAGTCTACATTAAGTCCAAGATATTTGTAGCTTTGAACACATTCAAGAATATGACATTGGCAGTTGTTTTTAGATTTACATGAGGAAATGTGATATTTTAAGTCAAATGGTAACTCTGATGGTCTTAAACTGAAATTAATGTATTTAGTTTTGTTTAAATTTAAATCCAAATCATTAGCATTGAACCACTTGTCTATTTCGATTAAATCAGATTCAATTTGAGTTACCAGTTCATTTAAAGTGGAACAAGAATATAATAAGACAGAATCGTCAGCATAGGTTAATATCTTGCCTGAAAGATTTAACTTACAAAAATCATTAATAAAGATTAAAAAAAAAATAAAGGACCTAAAATTGAATCCTGAGGAACACCTCGATTTGTTACTAAGTACTCGCTTAAATTTTTACCAACTTTAACTCTTTGTGTCCTTCCTGTTAGATACGAAATAAACCAATTTAAGATATGTCCTCTAAATCCTGCTCTTTCTAGTTTGTATATTAATAACGAATGGTTGACATTGTCAAAAGCTTTTTGCTAAAACTAAAGCTTTTTATTAAAGAAGCTTTTTTTTAAAGTCCAAGATAAATTCAGTCACCGTAGCCTTTTCTTCAGTGCCAACTTAGAGTGGAACAGAGTATAGGTACAGTAAAGTGACCATGCCCTGTCCCAGTGTTTCTCAACCTTTTTAAAGTATGTGTGAGTACAAATTTTTACTACCTCCCCCCTCTAAGAAAATTCTGTAAATTATGGAATAGCGAAGGGTGATTACTTAATATTAAAATTATTTCTAATAAGTAAACTTAGGCACTGAATTTAACCCTTTATTTACCGCATTATGATTCGCTGCAATTTTTTTCGTGCAAATACTTTTTTTGAGTCACTAAATTGAAAATTAAGGGATATACATAAATAAAATAATCATCTTTGGAAAATTGAATCCGCTAGAGCCAATTACTTAAATGGATACTTTTGGGCACTGTCAGTACACGGAGTGCTAAAATATTCTCACAATACAAGAAAAACATAGCTTTTTTTTATCGCAGTAATAAGTCATAAAAAATAACACACTTAACTTTTGACTTTAGCTACTTTTTTGCGGGAACGAAAATGACAATCATGTGAATGGCAGCTAAACTTACAACTTCAGTTAAATCTATTCGCATTTCCCGCTAAAACACTCATCATAGAACCTTCGCTGCTTTTTATCCTGGAAGAGGATAACTGAAAGGGTGTTCCTGCAAATTATCGTCAATATATTCGCAAGGATGGTTATTCTATGTAATTTTAGAGTTGGCGGTACTTGTAAGTACCGTCGGTAAATAAAGGGTTAAACTCGGGACTTGGTAAGCGCTGAGATACCCTTCGAAAAAATAAAAAAAATTACTCCAACCCCATTAATATTCCTACTCATTCCCCACGATTGAAATTGATAATGAGGAAGTTGCATGATTTTTAAATTTTTTTAATCGATTCCTCTTGCAAAAATAAGCAACTACCCAAAATTTGAGGCCGATCGAGAAATTTTTCGATTGCCCAAAAAATTAACAAAAATCCCCTTTTTAAAAGCGCGCGAAAACGCCAAGAGTTTGGATGTGACGTCATCTTATACTAAACATTGTTGTAAAGCAATGGAGTTGATGGTATGATTGTTGACGTCATCTTATAGTTTAAACAATAAACGGATTCAGTCACGTGTTTTTTTCTCGACTTTTAAATTGAGTTAACGTTGAGGGCCATAGAGTAGATAATAGGTAATATTTTTATCACCAGTAAATAAAGTGTAAATATAGGTAGTTAATAATATT